>JAVUNC010000005.1:22205000-23405000 GCA_032173965.1 Sitta carolinensis | reverse complement strand
CAGAGTTACTTACATAAGGCAGAACATGTGAGCTAGTAAGCTCTACATGACCTGTTCTGGTGGCATACCAAGAAAGAGAGAAATTATCCTCGAGATGCCTGGGTCTTCTGGATGGACTTTTTACTGGGATTTGGAGAAGGGTAATTTGGGTCAATCTAGGCTCATGCACTCCGGTTAATTCTGGTCTGCCGTAAAAATAATCAGCAGTGGTGAGTACTGGCTGGAAGGGCAGATGCTAGACAGACATTGGTGCCACTAAGTTAGAAGTTTTGATCATAGCAAAAGCAAAACATGGAAGCAAATTAAGATAAACACCTGGAGATTTTACTGCTCTCCACCACAGCTGGGTAGTTAGTTCTTCCAGAGTGATGGCAAACATCATGCAGATACATCCGGTGGCTTGACAAAGCTGACTCCATGTAGCTGTATGTCTCTGCACCTCACTCCTTTCTACTTCCCACACCATTCCAGTTTTTTCCTATCAATCAGGGTGCCACAGCCTCCAGATACTCAGAACAGAAGAGAATCAATTACACCATAAATGCATATGATTAGCACATAGCTGAGTCCAAAGAATAATATTTTCTCCACATCTCTCAGATTCAGGAACTGTTACTGTTTCATTTCATCCTTCTCCATGTCTTTGTGGCAGAGAATGGTCACAACCATTTGCATCACCATACAACTATGCAGATCTATTAGCTAAGAGAACTACTGTTATTAAGCGCACAATAGACCTGAAGTGGTTCTTTCTTTGCTAATGGTAAAACCAAGACAACCTGACAAGACAATCTGTTCAATTATCCCAATCTAGTGGTTAAATCATGAAATTAACAGTTTCAATGTGTCCATTCAAATACAAAGAAAATATGTATTTTTAGGGTGAATTCTCTCTCTCAGACCTACAGAATGAGGGACAGTGTGCCTTGGAAACAAAGCATCTGCTAATAACTTCATGTGCTGGAAAAACTCTCTGCTGAAGCTCTCAAAAGGCAACTGTTTCCAAACAGGAAAGCTACATATTTTGCAACTAGGATAGAATAGGACAGAATATTTCTGTGCTTTTTTTCTTGTGTAACTCAATTTCTTTCTACAGAATGAGCTGAGAGCATGTAACAGCTGCTGCCACAGTGCTGGTTACAATGTGCTCTACCACTCTCTAGTTATCTACACATCTCAAATACTGTATTTCTTCACTGAAAATGTGTGGGGATCATTCCCCTTCCACTCTTCCCAGAATCTCTAAAACATGGTACTTCTGAAGGAACATACTCATTATTCTTGCTTTTATCAGTTCTAAAGTTACTCTTTTCTTCTCCAGGAGGAGATCTGGCATAATCTTCTCCAGAAGAAATAGGAATATCTGGTTAGTTCACTTAAAAATCTCAAAATCCATTTAGTCACCAAGTCCACTTTAAAAATAGTCTCAATAAATTAAATCATGGTGTGATCAGCTACTGGCATAGGCTTGTTAATAAGAGGTATTAGAAAGGACTTTCAAAAATATTAATTTCTATACATCCTTTCTTAAACCTATATAATTTAAATTTGCGTTAAAAAAATCTCTACTCTGCATTGTTACATGTATCCATTCACTTGAGAACAAACTACAAGAAAAGAAAAAAGGATCATATGATAAAATTAAGCACAAAAATCCTTCTCCAAAAATTTTATGAATCTATAACTTTTAATTTTTATATAATTTATTAAGGAGACATCAACACTGCTGCTGTGTGATTCTCTCATTCAGAGTACATACAATCTACTTATTTGCTGAAATGTGATGATTTGTACAAGAAAGTGTTTTTCACATCCTGTCAACTGTAATAGAAGAGCAATACTAAAACCTCTGTAATATAGTTTTCATCTCAAAAAACATACTAAACAATTACAGGGTGCAAATGCACATTTGTTCTTATTATTGTGTTTTCACAATTCTGTCAAGTGTTCTTCTTATTTGAAATTTTGACAATAAAACAAGGAACCAAATTGTCTTTGCTGTCAGTAGGAGCTGCTCAGTAATTGTAAATGAAAATCATTTGCTTTGAAGCAACTTTAGAATACAAGATAAGTAATGAAGAATTGGGTCAATTATGGTCTCCCACAGATATTAGCAATGATAACTAGATGTAAGCTAGAAAAATACACCAAAATATCCATTCGGTGAGGGGAAATAATAAATCCACACAATATAATTAACTTGGATTCTTAATACTGCAGAACACAAGTTGAAAAAAGAAATCACCAAAAGGAAAAAGAAAAAGTACTTTTCACTATTTTAAAGGCCTTGGCAACACAAAAGATACTCAGGTAAAAAGACACAGACATTTCTACAAAAAAAAACCCAAAACCATAGCACCTAGGCAGCGAAGACAAATATACCATTTTGACCAAAATGAAAATTCCTCCTTCCCTACGCCTGGTAGCAAAATTAACCCTGAATATGTCAGAAAAATTTACACTATCTGCTTAGCTGCAGACTTTGTATCCTAACTTTAGTTTTATTTTTAAAATACTTTAAAAGAATTATGAAATAGTCTCTCTATGTACTATCTGGAACACTGGATCAGGGGTTTGTACTGTGTCACTTTTAAATATTTTATTAAATAAAACCACAAAGTATGCTTGAAAGCAGTGGCTTTAATGGGACTATTTTCCTCCTTCTACTCTGAAATAAAATTTTGACTTTAGTAAAAATTAATAGAGTGTTTGCCATTGGTATTGCTGGATTTCATTTTTAGTGTCCAAAACAGCATAATGATGCCACTTGCAATATAAGAATCTGGAGGTTTTTATGTAGGTAGAAAAAGCTATACTAATGTGCACTGGACATTTAAAACAAACTGCTTGAGAGCCTTGTACTAAAAGTCTGAAAATTATTGCTAGGAGTTTGTATCCAGGAAATTCATATCTGTTAGTAACATACTTGCTGCATTTCATAAATTCATAAAATATGAAGACTGACTGTTGAAAGGCTCAGAAATGCTACTTGCTCAATATGGAGGAGAGTTGTGGTCACGGGGAAAGGAAGAAAAGCCTTTTAATTTTCATGGGAGAGCCTGAGTAACAAATGAAGGCTACTTCATTTAGTTAAAAACCAAGGACAGTTCATTCCATTTCCCAAGTAACACACTATTCTGACATTATCTTCCATCATTTTCTCTTTCAAGCTCCTATTGCTACAAAAGGTCTTTAGTTTTTCACTGAATACGAGGTGATAATACCTGGTAGCTTTTTATATGAAGGGACTGGAGAATTAGAATGGATGTTCCTGCAGAATGCTACCAATTTTTTGTGTTTAAAATGGTTTCTGAATTTCCAAAATTCTGCTTCAAGAAGCATTGCTTATATATATATATATATATATATATAGGCTATACCATGACTTTGGTCATATAATCTATATATCTTACATTCAATTTCACATTTTTAAGAAGAATGCATCTGACCTAATTGAATATTAAAAACTTATGAAGTAAGCTTTCACTAGTTTATGTGGATGTCATACTAGACCTTAGTACCACTTACCTGTATGTCCATTCGAAGCAGCAGAATACAAGGCAGAATAGCCATCTTCACAAGAGTAATTAATGTCCAGTCCTTCTTCATTAAGCAGCATTGATAATAAAGTGACATTTCCCTGGGCAGCAGCTTGGTGAAGAAGGGTGGGCCTGCCACCCAGGGGGACAGGACCACCACTTGTTAACAAAGGGGTTAGGGAGGAAGACCAGCCTGTGAGTTAAAGCAACAAAAGTCAGAAACACATAAATAAAGCCCTGCATTTTCTGTATTTTTTTAAGTACTAGAAAGTATCTTCAAAATGACTGCATTTGTTAGTTCTGCAAAAATTTTGTGAAGGTGCTTTGTCTAAACATTAGAAGGTATTCTGAAGAATAAAAACTGCATTCAGGGGTGACACTTGTTAATACAAATGAACAGGACTTCACTACAAAAAGATACTGTGAAACTTGTGAACTGTAGTAGCATCTGCATGTCTCAAAAAATTTATATTATCAAAACTAAGAAGTTTTAGACAAGTTTTAATTTATTTGCAATATGCTGGGAAGACTATTTTTAAGTATCTGTAGAAAAGTTTTCAAAACGAAGTACTTATTTTCATATATAATTTTATCCTCCTTAGTGCAAACTTTAGTATTTATATATTTAGTATTCATAACTCACGTGTATTTATAAATTGCACAGAGTCCTTAATGACCTCAGGTGCCTTTCAATAAGTTTGAAAAACATGTAGAAATCATTTACACAAGTAATACAGAAAAAATATATTATTATTGAACTCTCCATTAAGTTAACATTCCTTTTACTCAGTGATACTTAAACAATGTATTATAAAATGCTCCAGTGGGAATGAATAACAGGTTATAAAAAATTCATGTGTGAAAGCTTTTAAGTCACTCCATTAACAAAGAATATTCAATCCCAAACTCTGAGAGCTTAGGAGTTGTGGTTAAATGTTCTCTTGACTGCTTATCAGCTTTAGTAGGGACTTTGTTAAGAATATGAAGTTTGCTGCAAAAGGCATGGAATACTTTGTGCATTCTTCCTTGATCAAAGACTGCAAGAGAAAATAAGACAAAAGTTGGGGTTTTGGTTTTTTTTCATATTTTCACTATTACCTTTAGAAAATACACATCTATCTCTTGAATAAAATCTTTGTCTTCTGTGGCCACAAGTAGGTTACTAAATGAGGGTGAAATCTGATCCAAAGCAAGTTAAGGCAGCTTTTAATGGTTTTGCAATGCCTGACACCCAAGAAGAGCTGCAGGGAATTAGCTTCAGTTCCATTCAAGCTGCTAAGTGCTATCCAACATCTTGAACTAGAAAAAGTATGTGGTAGTAGCAGTACCATGCTGGGATATCTGCTCCACATTTTGGAAAACAAAATGAAATACAGAAATTCCTAACAGAGTTTTACAGAAACAATAGTTGGGTTCCTTGTAAGATCTTGATACATTTTAATTAACATCAAGACTTACACAAGAATTCATCATCTGATGAATACCAATGAAGAATACATAGTTTGATTCCAGTTAAAAAAACTCAAAACAAACAAACAAAAAATGCTTGGAATATTTTCATATTTGTTTGCTGTCCTTGAAAATAAGCCTTCTGATTTGTTTTAGTATAGTGGAGTCAGTTCTCGTGAATTGTAAGATAAACAAGGATCATGTTTACATTCCTTTGTGAAAAGATATCACCTGATGGACTTCTCAAGTGACCAGTGGAGATGGAGAGGTGGTAACTTCTCTGTCCAATCTCTGATCACTGTCCAGAAACTTATATATACAAAGTCAACAATAAACTAGAGACTTCTTCTCTGCCTGAACACCTGTTGTGTGTGTTACTGTGTGTTTCTATCTGCGTCACAGTAACATTTGTTTCTAACGCAAGATAAATTTGTCAATTTAAATTTACTAGTTAAGTAAAGGAAATCTAAAGGAAACATATTTTCAGTATTTTCCCAATATTATTAGCTTATTTTTTAACTTTTTTTTTTTTTTTTTATATTCACTGTAAGGAGTCATCACTGCAGCTATGAAGTTACCTTATAAATCCAAATTTAAACCAAAGATAAATTATAAAATTAACTCCATACATCTTCTTATAACTTCAATTCTGAAGCTACCTTCTGACTATTAATACTCTTAGTAATACTTATTTCTCCAATACTATTAATCAGAGGATTTTGAGGTTTTCTGAAGTTTATAAAAAAACCCAATAAGCAATATACAAAGTAAACTGTATCCTTTAAGTGGCAAAAAAAATAATATTTTCAACTTAAGGTTCAAAGAAAAACCTATGGTATTCCTTTCCATTGTGAAAGTGGTTTTATTTTTCCAGCCTTTTGTTATTCTTTAAACTAACTGTGCTGCAGATGTTGCTATACAGATATTGATGTTTTTAAAATAGAACTTGTGTAGCTTTTACTGTCTTCTTGTGGTATTTAACTGATAGTGGATATTGCCAAGATGGCATTACAATTGCTAAAACTGTTTATCCAAGTAACACTGGAATATCAGTAATATGAACAGTATTTTGGGTTTCCTTTCCTTTTGAAAAAAGTTCATATTTTTTGATGTAGTTTATTTGCTTGTTTGTTTGCTTGTTCTTGGGCCATCCTTAAGAGAAATGCAAAAATGAAAGGAATTTTTTAATGTTACATCTTAATTTTCATTTCATCTCCTTGAAAAGAAAAATATGTTGTTGCAATTCATTATACTAGGTTACCATTAAATGAAAAGCTTCTACTGATAAAGATACAAAAATAAGTAATAACATAAATATAACTTTACATTCCATTATAAATGTGAAGCAGTATAATAGAATTCAATTCATCCAACAAAATGCACCAACCTTAGAAGATACCAATAAATAAGGGACACCATTACAGACGCAAAAAGTTAGGAAATGTGAAGCATCTGTGAAAGCTTATAGGGCATGCAGTGATGAAGGGTAGAGGGACAGACAAAAACAGCTTCTGGCATCAGCTTCAGAACGTGAGATGGTTAATTTCAGAGCCTAGATCAGTCCTTCATCCCCCCACCACACAATATCTTCAAAGCCAATTGTAAAGAGAGAATAACTCAATCATTATAGAAAAGTGCAAAATAAAAAATATATTTCATTGAAGAGTGACATAGAAAGCACAAAAGTGAGAAGAAAGTGAAGGCAGAAATCCCAGGGGTATGATAATCCAAACGCCTACATTTGTTTCCATTTTGAAGTCTTACATCCATTGAACTGTATAAATCCAAACAGAGCAGACGCATTTTGGCACTGATTCAAAGGCTGCTGAAGTTAATGAAAACACTGCCACAGATTTTGAATCAGGCCATAAATGTTAATAAATTGTAATGTCTCTGTGTGCAGTCTGCTTAACATTAATGATGAAGGCCCACGTCTTTTCCTACCAGGGACGAAAAGAGCAACATGTGGTACAGTAGCCCATCTCTAAAAGAGGATATGATCACATTACTTTAGCAGAATGCATAAGGGACAGGATCAGAGCTCCCATTTTAGGTTTGCTCTCAATAGTTCCTCTTCCTAGAACCAAGAAACTTCCTTACTGAAAATCAGGCTGTTGATACATTCCAAAAGCAATCTGAGCTAACTAGGTAACTCTTTTAAAATTAATAAATATAACACTTTAGTGATTAGGTTATTATCAGTTCTTGTGACTCCACGGTAAGAAGAAAGAAGCATGAATTTATTGACCAACAAAAAAATAAAAAAATGAAGGATTCTGTCAATGTCCTTTAATATGTTAAAATTGTTTAGCATTGTTTTTAAAATATTAAACAATTCTGATTGAAACTCACTACTTACTATACAATAAAATATGAATAACCATGCTCTGCTTTAATTGAATGTAAAATTGAAATTCTAAACATTTTCTGAAAAAAGTAAACAAAACATATTAAAATCAACTAGATCATTAATAAAACTAACTGATTCTGTGCCTAGAGAACACAAAAATGCAGATATGGGATGGAGGTTTCAGAAGTATTTGTAGTTTGCTAGATGTTTCTCACCTCAAAAAAGTTATACTTAAAAAAGAAGCTGAAAAAAAGGAATAAGTGGCATGAATTCAGGTATTGCTGACCACATTATCTTAACAAAACCAGTGTTATTAAATTTGGTTTATCTTTCTATTTCCATATGTATTTATAAAATCTATTTTTTTTCTTAGCATAAAATTTTGAAGGAAATGCTTTCCATACTTGCATAATATCTGTTGCTCTAAATTTATTTAGTTCTGCAGTTTGCTAGAAGACTTGGCCAGAATAGATTAAATTCCCTTAAAAACATAAAGAAAATGAGAACTAAGAATAAGTGCAATAAAATATAAGCATTATTTTGGGTAAAACACAAAGAACCTCCTGAATATTTATGTGACCATTACAGAAAAAGTTATTAAGGTTTTTTGAACATTTATGTAGCCAGTAAAAGAGATACTAAAATATCTCTATATTAATAAAATAGCATACAGCTAAGTGGAATTTAAGCAATCTTTCTTAGCAAACTTTAGGTCATGGGATACATTACCCATCTGCAATTGCAAATATTCCCAAAATAAGTGTCACTTACAATGTACTAAGATCAAATGTTCAGATCAAGGATTATCATGGAATTAAATCAACAAATATTTCCATGCCTCCTCAAAAAAAGTGAAGGGAGTTAGAGAAAGAAAGCAATCTTAAAAATTAATAAATCCTTAACAGTTTTTTGACAGAAAGTCCTCTTAAGCATTTTCTCTGAGAATGGTCACACATTTCATAAGAAACACAAATTAAATATTTGGGTCAGAGTCTGATTTAGAAGAATGACTGTTCTCCTAAGAACGAAGTTAGTAACTCAAAGCACTAACTAAAGCAAAAACAATACATGGAGTTATGAAGAAAAGCACTGGTAATTTAACTTTTAAGATGTGAGATTTATTCTTCTAAAGAATAATCAATAACTATCTTAAATGATTACCAAATATCAGATAATTAATGTAATACTAACTGTTACACACACCTAATTCATGCTGATTGGATTTGTGGAAGACAATCTGTTGCTTACTTAAACTATTCACTTTGAAGCTGACTTTTCCAGTAATTCGTTCTATGTTCATAAAATCTTATATTTTTTTAAAAAAGAATTTTAAAATTCTGTTATGGAGTCTAGTGGTAGTTTAAGGCAAATTAAGTTCGGAAAATATTTGAAATCCTGGAGACTAACAATCTATTTGACATGGAAATCAGACTCATCTAGGAATACAAATTTAAGATGAAAATTCAGGGCATCCATATGAAAAACAGCAAACTAATAGGCAGTCAACAAATCCCAATGTAGCTGACTCTGAAGAGCAGGAGACAAACAGAAGGATAAGATTTCTGAGCTCATACTTTTATGGCACAGTTCAGAAATGAGAGAGGATTCTGACAGTATGGTGTGACAACCAAATGTTAAAAGGATGACTAGGTTACACCTGATTACATGTAGAAAGTCTTCAATGAAGTGGAATGGGAATAAAAATTGCTTAATAACAGGAAACCTGGAATCTCCGATATAAACACACTCAATTTTGCCACACGCTGCTTTTGGAATGGCTTCCCCAGGACTGGTGCTTGAGTTCAATTCACTTATTAGCTAGTGGTGAAGCTACCAAGAGAAAGCAGTCAGTTTTGTGTTGGAAGCAGATCGGCTGTGCAGGACTTTCATGCCCGACAGACAATAATGCAGGGACTAGAGTTATGAGGGACTGCAGTACCATAACTGAACTAAATGTTGAAAGCTTGAGACAATTCAAACATTATTCAATGCTGATAAAGGTCCAAAGCGTTCCTTAACTGTGCTCCTTTTTCTCACTGAAGTGCAAGTCAAGCTAAAGAGGATCTTCTACCTAATGCGCTAGTGCTACTGATCCCAGCAGGGAAATATATTGATAAAAAGCTTTATAGGAGATCTACAATTAACTGAAATGTAGATCAGCATTGTCTTTGTTCACTTTAATGCCATCAAGAAGATTTCCTGAGGCTGGTGGAACATTAGATGCACAATTAAGTCCCCACCAAAACGCAAAACAAGTAGCAGATACAGACTTAAGATTATCAACAGCTAGATTTTAACTTTCCACCAGCAACCTTCTGCCTCTATCTGTTAAGTAAACCTGTGAGATGTCATACATGAGTATTAACAAAGCCTGCAACCAAGAAAAGAACTACAGAAAAACAGAAATAAAAATGAAACATATTCTATAGGAATGTAATAAACTGCACTGATACACAGGCAGTTACATGTCTAATGTGCAATCACCTACTGCCATAGCAGAATACCATAACCCCAGCTATGTCCTATTCTTTAAATGATTCACACAGCATTGAAATACATATTCTATGGAAGATCCCCTGAAGAGGTAATATTCAAAACATCATTTCAGATGGAAAAAGCATTCTGAAGTCCAAAATACTAGCACTAACCAAAAATAAATTAAAAAAAAAGAAAGAAAAAGGAATTTTTTAATACACTCTAATCTGCAGCTTGCTTACTTTAAACATTACTCCTCTTTATCTTTAAAAAAAGCCTTCAATATGGAGACTTCCTTGAGGAAGTAAACTGATTTATAATATTACTAAATCAGCAAAAGAATCCCCATACCCCTGGAATGTGGAAAAAATACAAACAAAAATTTTAGCTTTTAGAAAGTAAGAAAGTAACAAGATAAATAAAGCAAACGACATATAAGAAAACCAAAACATTATTTTTGAGGGAGACAGTTTGTAGCATATCAATCCCTTTACCTGATGCTGTTACCAGGAGGCTGTCTGAATCACATGGTCTACAGGATGAAGCACTAACAGGGTTTATGGAGGAGCTACAGGCAATGGTGGTGGGAATGACAAAGGAATTTTCTGAACATGCAGGTTGGTTCAGTCCAGGAAAGTGGTAAGGCCAGGCACCCACCTGAGATGAGGCTATGGCTGGCATGGCACAGCCTGCAGGTGCCACAGATAAATCTATAGCAGGTTTTGGTGGCAGCTGAGGTGAGGACTTAGAAATAATTTCCTCATTTATTACCCTGATTCCTTGTGGTGAAGTTGAAAGAGGTGAGGTCATGGTTTTGTTGTCAGTTTTTGCACTTGTATTTGGGGATCGATTACTATCCATTAAAACTTTAAGCTGTGGGTGTGGAGGAGAAGGAGCTTGTGAAAGCCCTGGTTTTTTAGGAGGAATAGGTGGAGGGTTTCCTCTGTCAATTCGTGATACACTAGGAGT
This sequence comes from Sitta carolinensis, assembly GCA_032173965.1. Taxonomy (NCBI): domain Eukaryota; kingdom Metazoa; phylum Chordata; class Aves; order Passeriformes; family Sittidae; genus Sitta; species Sitta carolinensis. The sequence goes on along the minus strand of JAVUNC010000005.1, from coordinate 23,394,218 downwards.
CTTTAAAGTCGTTTTACCAACATCCACTGAATGTGACGTCCCTGGCCTCGATGGAGTGCTACTCTGAGGGCTTGTAAATCTTGAAAGAACTTGGGTAACAGTATTGCGAGCCACCTGTTTGGCAACAAGGTTGTCACGACTAGTAGGGGATACATCCCTTGAGGGAGGGCTTTGGGTTGTGTTTCCATTTTGGTCTTGATCATTTGTATTTGCCTGAAATCTAAATCTAGCTGCTTGGACTCGTGGATTTAGGCCTGGATGGCCAGTAGTGTTGGCAGACGGTGAATGCAAACTGTGTATAGATGAAGAGAGCGAGGAATTCTGAGCTGTGGCTGTTGGTGTGGTAGGGGTGCAAGGGGAATTACTATTTGTAAAAGGGGAAGTGCTACTTGATAAATCAGGGGATGAGCCTGTACTTGGTCCATTTTCTTCAATTCTGTTTTGATTCTGTGCAAGAACAGGAGTTGTGGGAGGGACAAGTTCACTCGATGAAGATTGCCTATCAATGACAGGCTTCACAAATGCTGCACTGACACACACATTCATTTTTGAATTGCCAGACACTAATGGGCTCACTGTAGAAGGCTTTATAGAGACAGTCAAAGGCAACTTCTTAGCATTTTCTATGCTACTGTCCATCATTACAGTCTCTGTTTGACAAGCAACAGTTCTTGAACTTGGCTCTTCTGTTTCAACCGAAACAGAAACAAGACTCCTATCACTATTCTTCTGAGAAAGATTAACTTTACTTTCATTCTCCTTTTCTAATTGCTCAATCATTTTGATCATTTTATCTCTTTCTTCTCTGAGGTCACTGGTGTGTGTTTCCTCTTTGTGGAGTTTGGCACGCAACTGCTCTCTCTCTGTGTCAAACTCAGACAGCTGCTTTTCCATTTGAGCTTCCATTTGTGTACTCCTTTGTTTCTCAGCTGCAAGAGACTCCTCCAATTCAGTAGCCTTTTTCTTTTCCTCTTCAAATTTTGACATCACTTCTTCTAGTTTCTGGGCTTCTTCTACAATTCTGCCAGACAGCTGCTTACACTCTTTCACAAGCATCAATACTACATGCTTATTCTTTCCACGTTCTTCTTCAAGACGAGCTGATAGTTTTTTGTGCTCCAGCTCAAGATTTTGCAACTGAGATTTTTCCATTTCCAACTGTAAGAACATAGAAAATCATTCTCATTAACAATTCTCATTTCATAATAACCTAATATTAAATGTGACACTGATATTTTAATCTTTGAGAGTATGACTAAAATGAACCCAGGAAGGTGATTTGTGGTATCTAACACAAGTGCATATAATATACAAGCAAAAGAAAGAGAGAGCCATCTTGGTAGAGCAATTTAGAAACTAAGTAAACTCTTTCAATTTCCTCTATTGACAAGAGAGACCCCCTCAAAGTGGTTAAATGTTTGTGATTACTGAGTGAGGAAGCTATCATAAAATGCATCTCAGTAAAGGAACCAAAACAAGTAAGAGATGAACTTTGCAAAAACTCTTTGAGGACAGAAATGAAGGGTTAGGTTTTACCTTCTCCTCCAAATGAAGGAGATTAAGTCCATCATGAATGTAACTAGTATCCTGTATCTTGTTTTAACATTTATAAATAAGACAACTTTTTGGCACAGGCACAAATATTTTCCCATACTTATTAATAGTGAAAAGTCTAATTGATACAATTGACGTATAAGCTAGAATCAAAGAACTACTAAAATGCAGATAATGGATAAGAATAATGTCCTCCTTTATTCATATAGCCATTGTCTCTAATTCATTTTGCCTACTGCTTACGTTTTTATTCACAGACCCTCTTCTACAAAAGCAATGCAAAAATATGGTAATACACCATTTTATAAAACACCTATGAGGAAGAAATCCTTGTGGGAAATGATACCTACATTTTAACATCATCTTGGTTTCAAATACTTCAAAACCTGTTTAGCAGCATAGGGGCTGCACTGGGGTTTTAGAGTTTTATCCCAGGTTGACACTGCACAACACCTGTCACAAAACCACACCCACCCTTTCTTAAAAACAGTATCATAAGACACAGAACAATTTAGGTTGGAAGGGGACCTTGAAGTTCCAACGCCTCTGGGTTGGCACAGCAACCCAACGGATGGGCAGGCACACCTTCCACTACACCAGGCTGCTCAGAGCCCCAAAACACAGTGCTAACATATGAAAAATAAGGTATGGCATTATCAGTTATTGCTAAGCAAACTGTATCAGCAGCAATATCTCTTCAGTTCTGTTAATGGAAGAAGAGCTGCAAATTAAATTGACAAAATATTATAATGACATTGTATTTAGGAATGGTCCCAATCATAGTTTACAAGTGAAAAAAACACCTTATTTTTTTCTCAACGATTTCACTGCATTTTCAAAGGATACAACAGCATTTGCATGGTTCACTAGAATTTCAAAACAAGTGTAGCATCCATTTCTTTTCTTTGTTAAAATAGGTACAAGAATCATGAGAAATGTATACAATTTCTAAAGCTTGAAAATCTATAAAGATTATAGTGAAAATATTTTTTGTTTAAACTTCTATACTTTATTCTGCTATTTTGTTTTCAGATAAGGTTCTTGTTCTATAAAGTAAGTGTTGTGAAATTATATTACTTCCAAACAATTACAAACAGATTTTAATATTTAACTGGCATGAAATCAGCTTAACATACTATAATACCTTAGTTGTAAGCATCGCATCTAAATGAAGGCTCCCTAATATAAATGTAAATCCTCTATTTGATTTCAATATACAAAAGTAGCATAATTTTCTCATTTTACATTGTCTTCTATGTCTCTCTCTCTCTCCCTCTTGTCCTTCTTTTGGCTGCATCATCTTGAAAAGGAAAAAACTCTGAATAGTTACATGGTGTTTTTTCTTTTAGATGACAGATTTGGAACTAGCTGCTATTATTTATGAGTTTACAAACTAACTAGAACCTGATTTTTGCAAAATGTACTATATGCTTACACTGTATCAGATCAGTAATATAAGCAACTGGAAACGAGTCCAATAAGGGTTTGAAATGGGGTAAAAAAGGATACTGAGAAAAAATATAGTGTCCCATAAACAATTAATCAGCAGAGGCCCTACAGAGGTGAGAGACAGCACGCCTTGTAAGAAAATGTTGAGGAAGCTTGGCTTGCATAGCTTAGTGAAAAATAGAAAGAGAGATAATCTAACAGCAACATCCTTTTGAAGGGCCCTTAGAGTGATGACAAGAATCAAATTCTTGGTAATGGCAGGTGGGGCTCCATAATAAAAGGTTATAGAATAAAAAACTTGCCCTTTGAGAGGCTTAGTCTTAGAAAAAAGTTCTTCCCAATGACACCAGTGCAGAAAAGATGCAGTATTGCCATTTCTGGGGGTTTTCATGACTAAGCAAGACAAATTCACAGATGACCAGATGTAGTGATGATGATAATCTGCTTTAAGCACAAGGTTAGAATAAATTACACCAACAGGCCCTTTCCAACCCACGTTTGCCTTTCTTTGAGCATGCATCCCAATACTAACTCCTCTGCAAACTCTCAACAAATCAAGAACTGTCATTTTGATGATCTGTTTTGTGTTCCCAGAAAAACTCAAAATTAATTTTCACAGTAATTCCAAGAAAAGCATTCAAATAGATGGAAGAAGTTGGAGACTTCACACAAAGCAGATGACATCTGAGAATTAGATGTTTGTACATGATAAGCCTATGACTTACAGTTCTTTGAGCACCTACTTGATTTTTCTATGTGTTGATATATTTTTATGCCTTGTTTTTTGTGATCAAATTAAAATTTTATTCATAGAATACTTTTGAAGTGATTAAATTCACAGATGTCCCCCCCAGAACAAGAGTTCACTCTGAGTACGTTTAAAGTTCAGTAATATCCAGAGAAAATAAACACAGCTGTATGCAGACTTCATTATTTAGAGTGGAACAGTGAAGCAATTCCAAACACAAAGATAGAGGCATCATACATTTAGAGAAGGAGGAACTGCTCTTGGAGGGAGGTGGTGCAGCTGGCTTGTATTTAGGTCACATTTATCTAGGCTGATTTTTTTTTCTTGCACTGTTGTCCTCCTATGTTGTTTAATGAACATTTTCCCTCCATTACCCTCTTCAACTGAAGGATGTGAGAGATGAAGAACAGAGGGAAGGCAAAACACTGAATTTTGTGAGTTTGTGAATGAATGGAGATGGCTGAGAGATACATCATCTGTTGACACAAACCCAGAGAGTTTAAGAGTGTCTTGTACAAACAACATTTCTAATGGAGCTTAAAAGAGGTAGATGTAATTCAGTAATGGGTCATGCACACACCTGCTCAACAACATTAATTTTGTTTTCAAATCTTTAAAATTAAGATTTAAAGAAAAAAAGGCTCATGTATTCTTCTAGGAAGCAAGAGAAAAAAAAATAAAAAGGACAAAAATTGAATTTACATACTAACATACTGATGTATTGCTAACATGTGAGCCCATCATAGGTGCAGGTACCTGTCCATATAATAAAAGTCAGAGATAGAAGAAGAATTTAGGTACAAGAAGAGACTTGAGGCCATGCACTGAAACAAGAAACTAATTCAACTGTCCTGGCAGATAGATCAGGGTTTCTCCCAATATCTCTTTTCAGTCAGAACAAGTAAGCTTGCTTGCCCATTCCTATTCTTCTATATACCGAAAAAGCTTATGAGAAAGAAAATTAATACTAAAAGAGTTCTCAGAAACAAGTATGAGGTAGGTACCATCAATAGTACACTCCACATTAAACTGTTTGAAGACTTACATATCATACATAAAATCTAGAAATACACTTTTCCTTTTTAATCAGTTTTCCTGAAGTATTAACAGAACAATGATGCTTAAACTAAACTAAATAACAGAGCTAAAGTAACAATAAAATGTGTGCTGGTTTAACTTAAGCATGTATTTCCAGCAACTTCCAGCACTTTCCTATGCATGTTTTTTCCCAAAGAGCAATCATTACCAAAATCAATTTCATGTCAATTGTCTTAGTATGTTTGTTTTTGGGGGGTTTCTAAGTCAATGTAAAACTGTCACCAAAAAGCTGTATCACAGCAGTAGAAGACACTCCATCTTATATCCAGTGAAGATGATTAAACACATAGTGAGCATTTTTTTTCTATTTATTCAAAAATACCTTTTTTTAGATTAGTTCTTTATATGACTGTTTCCTCTCTTTCCTCTGAGAAACCCCTCCCCAACATATTCATATTTAGCTATGTTTTAGAAACATATGGCTTACATATTGGTGAAATACATATCACCAACCATTCAAAATGACACTGTGTTATCTTCAATCTGGCACTTTTTTCTGCAATGTGATTGTTCCAAAAATTATTTTCTTTTTACAGTAAATGTTCTAAATACACAAAAAATGTATTTTTAGAGTTATAAAACATTTTTGCTGATTTATGAAATAGAGCCACCTAATATAAAATTAAAATAAATTATTTACTTTATTCAGGTTAGAACAAAAATAACAATAGGTCCTCAAGGCTCCAATGGTATTGGTTTAAAAATATATTGTGATGATGCTATCTCAGTTCTCACTGACCTATTTACTTATGTATCCACTGTATCAATTTGTACCAAGTCATATTGAATTTTTTCCATAAACAGAGCTAAATTCACAGAACAAATGAAGTGTGCATACAAAATATCACCAGAAAAGCAGCACCTCACCCTATATGAAAATAAAGCGGCAATATTTTAACACTTGTAATGTTTATCAAGACAAAGATGCAAATTAAAAAAAGCGACATGACAGAACAAATCAGGAGAGGGAAAAGAAAAAGTCAATAGCAGGATACCTTCTTTTGTCTGTTTTCAGCAGCAGCCAACTGAGCTGACATTCTTTCTTGCATTTTCCTGCAGTGAGCCATAACAGCTTCTAAAATGGACAGAGGGTTCATGCATATTGGCTTCTTTTCTTTATCACCAGCACCTGCCTCAAAGTCTCTCTGAAGAGCCAGAAATGGGTCGCTCAGATTAAATCTTCCATATCGCTCCTGGATAAAAACCTCTTTGCGCCGGCCTAACAGGAAAAAGAAAAGGCAAACTAAAACCAGAGAAATAAAACCAAATGCATTCTTTGAAGTATATCCACACATAGGAGAAACTTAGACTACAGGGAAAGCAATATATGTCATTTAAGGTTTTAAAATATTTTCTTTAGGTATTCATTTACAACCTCTAAAAGAAAAACATGCCTCAAAAAATCAGAAAAACACCTGCAGTGTAGAGAAACACCATCAAGAAAGAAAAAGCATCCAAAAATAGAGAAAAACATTTCTCTGCTACTTGGTTCAAATTCTGTTTTGAGGATTAATAAAAAAAAAGAAAAAAAAAAAGAAAAACAAAAAAGAAAAACAAACCAAAACCAACAAAAACCCCAAATCAATTCTGAGATACAAAGAGAACAAATTCTTACCAATGTAACCCATCATTTGGAAAGCTTGTAGTTAAAATTTTAACATGAAAAGTTCACGAATGATAACACACATTTTTGGGCATGAGAAAACAAAGAAGAACATAGGAACTATGCTAGAAAAACTCCTCAAAGACTAAATTACACACCTTAGTGTATGAATTACAACCTTAGTGAATGCCCAACTCTTTTCTATATATTGTCGACAAAACTGAAATGTTGTCGTAAATGAGAATTTGTCTAGAAAAGAAACAAGTGTGCCTACATATTCTGATTCTTGAAATACTTCTAATTTGTTATTCAATGTGATAGTATAAATAGAAATTGAAAATCTTTATTAAAAGTACCAGGTTTTGGAACATAACTTCAGAAAAAGCTGACAGTTTTCACTAAGACCTTAAGTCTTGTTTGGCTTACAAAGTCAGGTAGTGACTAGCTGAAGAGATAAAAATGATAGATAGTTATTTTTTTATAAAGTGCCTTGCAGATAACACTAATTAGTCTAATTAGTCTAATATTTTAATCCCTTATTTTATATTTTATAACATAAAACAGCTAGTTTCAAAGGTAATATTACAAGGCTGAGGGGAGAGACTGAATTTGTAATTTGTGGTTCTATAAGATGAAGTTACAGGACAGTACGTAGCTCAGGAATTCAACCTTCATGGAAGGGAAACCATCAAGACTAAAAGCTTTACCATAAATGGATTAAATTGCTAATCAGCCAAGCAAGATGATAAATCCAAGCAGGTTAAGAATTTAAATAGACAGGGGCGCACAGACCACCTATAAATTATCAACAACTTAAAAGCCACTTAGTTTATATACATTGAGACATTAAAGTAAAGGAAAAAAACAAGCGTAGCAGGTCTGCTGTAAGTATAAAAAAAAGACAACCAAGAGCCCTCATTGTTAAATCCAAAGAAAAGGCCAAGATTATTAACTGACCTTAGAGGCAAAGGCCTGTGCCTTTATGGAAACAGATTGCCAACCAGTGAAATAATGTGTATTTTCCTTTTATTTTCTACGACCCATGACCAGCTGTCCTCTTGGCACATACTAAATGCATGTAATATGAATATATTGTTTGAAATGTTTTCTAACATGCACAGCAATTAATAGAGCAGGGCAAGAAGACTCTGTGTGCACCTGACAAAATAGCAAGACAACCAGGGGTTCGGATTCATTAACTAAGAAAAGGATGAAACTACATAGTAGGGATGAGCTCCATCTGAACAAAAATCAAAACCAGAATTAAAGTGGCTATAGCAAAATGTGGAAGATAAACACTGTGGAAAAACCTATAGGTGTCAAACAGCACATGGTTTGGGATGATAGACTGGCTGAAGCCATAACCTCAAGCACAGGGGAAAACAGACTGGCAACTCTCAAACCATAGACAGCAAAGTCATCTAAAAATGCTTCCAACTCAAAGGGGAACTAAATGTAAAATATAAAAACAAAGCTTTTGTGTCTTTATACAAGGACTATAAATATAAAATACAATCACTGGATGATTCGATTGGATGAAAATATATGATTGAAAAAGAAGGTACCAGAATAAAAGACAAATGTGGTAGAAGGGAGATGATTAGTATTTTCCCAAAACTGAGTTTTTTTACAGGATTCCTCCAGCCTGATAATAATACTTCTGCCTGTTTGCAATTCACTAAAGTACATCAGATGGGAGAAATAGAAATATTAGAATCAGAAATTTTTTCTTATATTGTCTTTTTTCAAGTCATAAGAGTCAGTAGCAATATCACAATATCTGTTTTTCATGGCAGTCATTATATGTGGAATATACAGTCTAAAATCATACTCCTTTAAAAGAGTGTCTGTGTAATTTGGCAGTTGTGCTAAAGCAGCATTAGCAGTGTCTCATACAACTTTAAGTGCACAGCAATATATATAGAAAATAACATTTAAACTATTTATTTGTGAATTAACTGAATTAATTTTCAAACACAACATTTTCAAAGATAGAATATGCACCTGCTATAGGAGGTCATGAGGACTACTGTATTGGGAAAAGTGTTATATGAATTCATAAACCATCAGCTTTAGTTTTTCTATGTGCTTTCTGCGCATACTCATTTGCTCAGCAATGAACCTTTTAATGTACAGACTGAGATTGGAAGTATTTAAAAGTATGAAAAAAATGTCCATGGGAAATGATACTTTTTTCAGCCTATGCCAGTGGTACACAAAATCATGACTGAATACTTGAGCTTACTCCCACAGGTAACTGCAAATGCAGTGACAGTAAGCATACAAAAATCAAGACAAAGTAAATAAAATTGAAGACAATAACCCTTTAAACAGTTAATACATGAAATTCACTACAGCAATAGAGCAAAAGATTAAAGTTACTTACAGCAGCTTTATAATTCAGTCAGTAAGAACATCACATTTATAGAGAACTTTTAAATCCTTACACAAGACCTGAAATATTAAACAAGGAGACTAAAATAAAGCTACTACTTAAAAAACCTAATTTTCTAAGTCTTTATAAGGCTGATCTGTAACATTATATTAGATCAAGGAATGGACTACCAAAAAAAAATAGATCTGAAAACTATCTTGGATGTTTTCATTTTGATCATTTCAAAAATGATCAAAAGGTACAACACAACTACTCTTCAAGAAAGAGCTAGGTAGAAGCAGGACTTTTCAGTGTGAAACAGAGACAATCAGGGAGAAATGTGCTTGAGGTCTGCAGGCTGACAGAACAAGTAATGCTTGTCACACGATCTAATGAGGGAAATTTGAGTTGGACACAGATTTTTTTTTCACTGAGAGCAGATAAGCACCAGAACATGTTGCCCGAGGAAAACAGGTACCTTCTATCATTGGAAGATTTCCCAAGATAGATTGGATAAAGCCAACCGCAACTCAATCCATGTTTGACCTGAGTCCCACTTTAAGAATATTGGAATGAACCATCTCTCAAGGTACCTTTACACCTACATTACTGAATAATTAGTAATTTCTTCTAGGACTGTCATTTTTTTTTTTTTATTCTTATAGATGCTTGTAATCTTGACAATTAACAAATTACAAAAATGAGTTCTCAGAGGAAGGGAAAAAAATAAAATATTGATAGAACAAGTCTTACGTCTTGGTTTGGATCATGACAATACTTTTTATGACCTGTGAAACAGAACTTTTAGTCTGAGATATTTTCAAAAATAAAAAAAATCAGTACTAAACAATCCCTAGGCATTATGAAGCTATACAATACAAAGGGAAGGTTTACTCTCAAGTTTTCCCTCCTAAGTCTGTAGCCAACAATAATATGAAGTATCAGGCTGTTAAGATAAATTGTTTCTTTTATAACTCTCTCAGGGAGCCTGTCTCCTACCACATACAGAAAGACACCTCATTCATCCTACATCAAACTTTTTCAAGTTACCTCAAGTTATGTGCAAGTTATTTCCATTTTCCTCAAGGAAATTTTCACTTCTTAACCTGACCTTTTTGCAGTCACTGACCTCATTTATCAACTGGCAGATGAAGATGGGCAGTCGTGTATGCAGGGAAAGGAACAAAAGGAAGGAGGATTTCTGGAATATGGCCTGTGGGTAAAGCTGCAAATACTGTATACGAACTGGTCTGTAACTATTTGTTTCTTACATTCCAATTCAGAAGAAAACAAAAGTTTATTTTTAGTAACCACACTTAGAATTGTGAAGTCTAATTAGACTTCTGTTATTGAAACAAGAATGTAAGGGGGCAAGGAGGTCTTCAAGTAGTATACCTCTTACTGTGGACTTACAGCTAAAAGCATAAAGCTAGGAAAAAGAAATATAATCAATTAATGCATATAAGAAATAAACCAAATAATGAAAAAAATCACATAAACTATATTATTAGTTTTATATCCTTAATAATTTATGTTGATATTAGTTGCATGCATTAGTTGAAATACTTTTCATAATTAGCAACATAATATACATAAGCAATAGAGCTTTTAAGGTTGTTACTGTACTTCTTCCCGCAGTGTATCTCAGAGTTTCTCTTCATTTATCTGCCAAGTTAAGAGAGATCAGCCAGCCCAAATCTTCTATGCAGCAACTGATGATAAACATCAAAAATAGGACTGCATGTCCTACACTGCTGGGGAACAATGGAACCGAATTAAAGCTGCCCCAAAACCCTTAAACAAAATTTCCTTCCTTTCAAGAGCATTTGTTGCTCTGATTAATTTCCTTTTCTGCCTTTACGATAATTGTTTCAACAGATTTTGACGGGTTCGTATTAATATCTTCTCTTGACATATGAAATAGGGACTGATAAAAAGTTTTCTAAAACTAACCAGTACAGAAGAGGAGGCAGTAAAAGCTTATTTAATGTATTATTGCAAAGATGAGGGTGAGCCCTTCATTCTAAATAAAACTAAAAGTGTAACTGATTTTTTTAAAAGAGGAAGATGTCTGAAAGAGAACACATTTATAAATCTTCTTCAGTGAAATTATGTAGTTTAAGCGATTTGTTTTAGCTATTCAATTAAGCAAAAGAGAATTATCAATCAAAAAATCAAATAAAAACCAAAAAAAATCAGTACCTTCAGATACACCTGCAAAATACCAGACTGGAGGATATCATGCCTTACTATGATTAGTTAAGAATGTTCTTTGAAGAATGCTTGCCATTTTCATACACAGTTAAGTTTGGGGGTTTTGTTAGCTATTTTTTAGTTGCCTTTTTTAATGCAGATGTAAATGAATGTTTTCAAAGTATTGTAAGATGCTACTTCCATATGAAGTTGTATATGAAAAACTAAAATTGGAAATGTAAACATCAATGACTGAGGAAATAGCATCTTGCAGCAAGATTTCTGTCAATGAACATGTGATGCTCAATTTCTCCTTACAATTTTAACTGCAGTCTAAATTCCTTTCTTCAGCAGAGTGATGGTGCATACCCATACAAAATTTACAAGGGAGTTAAATTTTAAGGAACTCCATATATGAAAAAATACTTTACCAACACATTGAAAGTGTCTGTTTCCATGTTAAATGTCAAGTATGGCAAGACAAAAACTTGTGTGTGCACTTTAAGGACAGAAAAATGGAAATTGTCTGGAGAAGACTGATGATTGTAACAGGTCACAAGTTCAAAAAGAGTGAAAAGTAGAACTGAGAAATAGGAGGATACAATCAGCAAGTTAAACAAAACCAGCATACAGGCTGATTATGCTTTGATCTAAATAATTGTTCTGTACTATAAAGACATGCTCTTTGCAGATGGCTGAGCAGGACCATGAAAGAAGTCGAGTCATTTGGTAGAGGTACTAATAAAAAAGAAAACATACTCAAGTAATTTTTGATGTGAGACACATGTACTCATAAAAAGCATTCAAACGTATCTTGGAGAACTGTCTCGTAAGAGTCATAAGGCATGCAAATATACCAATTATATTTGTTACAGTACAGTAAACTGCATGAGATGTGAAGTTTTCCTAAAAAAGTTATTCCAAGCATGAAACTAATATCCAAAAGCTGCATTATTCTCTCATTCACAATAATCCACAAAACTTAAAAAAAATTTTGTAATTTGCAAAGTATCCCTGTCTCTCAGAATCACACAGCTTTAAATCCAAGCTTTTAAAAAGCATTTTTCAAGGTAAAAATACAGCTCTGAATGAAAGCCTCTATGTTGTTTGACAAGGTTATTCACAGTATACTTAGGAAATTCTCTGCTTCATGCAAGTATCCAAATATTGTAGTGCTTTGCAAAAAGCTGTATAATTTTCTTTTCTCAGCGCTAAAGAGCATACTTGATAAAAGCACAAAATGCCAAAAAATTAATTCAAATCTCTGTGTATAGAAAGACAAACATTTAAGTAACATTTAAACAACCCTGACAAGTATTGAAGCAGAATTTTACAATCAAGGTAATTATCAAGCCTGAATTTTCTTTGGGGTCTAACTTCACAAAGGAGACTATCATCCAACGGCACCAGATATATTACAGTATTAAGTAGCACATCTTCCTTCTTTTTCTCCCTGTTACTTGACAAAAACCTCCATGAAAGGAAGAGGTGCAGACAGACAGGACAGATAGACATATGCTTCCAATTCTTCACTATTAATTTTCTCCCTTATAGTAATGAAAATTCACTACTTTGAGACTGCAGATTTTAAAAGGAAAATGCTGTTATTACAAGGCTATGATCAGTTATTAACAGATCAGTTCCAACAAGAAAAAAAAAAAAACCAGTGCAGTTAATATAAAATATTCTTCACTTCAAACAATGTAAAAGATGAAATTCAGGCCTTGCACTAAATTTCTAAATGAGTAAGAAGAAAAAGTTCAAGTCATGAAACAACATGTGTTTTTGATTGAGAAGAATCATCTAGATGTTCCATATAAAGATTACATTAGACCTATTTTATAACAGCTTTTGTTTGGTGCTTAAACATTTGAAAATTATAGGCCAATATTTTGTCAGGAAATATCACTCTTTGATGCTCTGATTATCTAACCGCCCAGACATTTTATTTCTGAAAATAATACAGATTTTCATACTGAGAATGAGTGTCAGCTGATAGAAGAGACTTGAACTCTCCGGTTACTTTAAATAACCGTTTGTCATCTAGACTTTTTTTGCATGTTCAAATTTATAGTTCAAATTCATGCAAATAAATTCATAATTCTTTGCATGGAAATCTGTCAGCTATTCTTCTGAAGTGCTGAAGGAAATCTGACTTCATCTCTAACCAAAATAGAGCACTTTATCCTTCAGGCTTAGCAGTTAAAAACTCAGCTTCTTCAGCTCAGTAACAAAACATACCCAAGACAAAACAGTACAACTTTTACTAAATCAATCTGTGTTGCTGTTTGAGTATTTAGATGTTCATATTTTCAAGCTGTCAAAATCTCAGTTAAGGTACTGCAATTAAATTATTACCAAGCTTTACACATTTTAATGAAAATATTGCTCAATCCTAGGGACTGTTCTCTTCTACATATTCATCAATGATCTGGATGCAGGAGTCAAATGCACCATTAGCAAGGCTGCTGCTGATACCAAATTGGGAAATGCTGTTGACTCTTGAGGACACCAGGCCTTGCAGAGAAATCTAGATAGTTTGAACACTGGCAGTGTTTAATTGCAATTTAACAAGTCCAGATGTCAGATTCTGCACCTGGTATGGAGCAATGCCAGGCACAAGTATAAACTGGGAGAGGAGTGGCTGGAGAGCAGCCCTGTAGAGAGGGATCTGAGGGGACTGGCTGCCAGCAGGATCAGCTTGGGTCAGCTGCGTGTGCCCAGGCAGCCAAGAGGGCAAACCCCAGCCTGGGGGATCAAACACAGCATCACCACCAGCTGGGCAAAAAGGGGTGATTATCCCACCCCACTGTGCATCGCAGCAGCCTCACAGGCAGGGCTGTGTGCAGTTCTGGGCTCCACAGTTAAAGAAGGATGTGAAGGTGAGTGAATGCATCCAGAGAAGGGCAACAAAGCTGGTGAAAGGGCTCGAGGGAATGTCCTGTGAGGTGGCACAGGGACTCTGGGCTTATCAGGTTTGGAGAAAAGGAGACTGAGGGATGACCTCATTGACTGTACAGCTTCCTGAGGAGGGGAGAGGAGGGGCTACTCTCTTCCCTGAGATCCAGTTAGAGCATACACAAGAATGATTCAAAGCTACACCAGGCGAGGACTAGACAGGACATTAGGAAGCATTTCTTTTCCCAGATGGTGGTCAAACACTGGAACAGGCTTTCTAGAGAGGTGATTGATGCCCCAAGCCTGAGGCATTTGGACAATGTCTTTGGACAAATGTCCTTGAAAACACACTTTATCTTTTGGTCAGCACTGAAGTAGATCAGGCAGCTAGACTAGATGATCATTGTTCATATCCCTTTCAACTGAAACAGTCTCTTCTATTCACATTATAGATTTATTTGAGGTAGATTAAGAGAATTCAGAGTTTTCAAATTATTTTCAATAATCACTGGAAGGTAAATTGTGAGAGCAATATGTATTACATCCAAGAAGAATTTAATTCTTGTTACTACCCAGGGTGAAGAAAATGAATGAACAAATACGTTTTACTAAATTATTTTGATTGATAGAAAGGAACATTTTAAAGTGAACAACACTGGATTTTACATTTTGGAGTTTATGCTGTTTGTTAAAACTTTAAAGCAATTTTCCCACTAGAACTCCTTTTACAGACACTATTAGAGTTAGCAATTTAAACACTTTCATATAACAACTTATATCTCTACAATATGTAGCTAAAATTTGACTTTGCTATTTCAGTGCTAATCACTGTTGCTCTATTTTCTCAAATTTTTCATTTATTAATAAAAATGGAACTCTGGCTTTAGTAAGAGATCTAGTGCTAAGTATTTTTACTACACTGCCAGAGCTTCTAAGACAGATACCTCTGTCTTTGAGAGCAGCAGGTGGAAAGACCGGTCCACCTGTAAGAACCGCATCAAAATGGAGGGGAGGGAGAAATGCCTGGGAACGTATACACCCAAGCACAACAAAAGTAATCAGAGCTGTGTATTTTCAAAAGTCTGGAAAAGGACCCCAACCAAATCTCATCTTATTCACAATTATTTCTTAAAGATTATTACTTTAATCTTTAATCTTTACTTTACTTTAATTTACTTTACTTTACTTTAATCTTTACTTTAATTACTTTAATCTTAAAGATTATTACTTTATTATTTTTTTTGAAGTACCAAGAACAAACCTTATACATTTTTTCTTCAGCAACACTAATACAAAGAGACACATGAATCAAGGAAAGAAATTATGTATTCAGTTTGTATGTATTGAGTGTTGCTATCAGTGAAATTATGTGCACCATTTATTGGCATGGGGGAAATATGTTCCCTAAACTAAAAAACGGAAAATTTCAGGTAATATAACATAGGTGACCCAGTTAGATTTATCTTTGTCAGCACTGTGGGTAATGATGGCAAGCAGATAAAACATTTTAAATAACTTACATCTGTATAATTCCCAAAGATCACAGAAATAGAGAAACAGTTATATTAACATGATGTTGTAATATTTTATTATTATTATTACAGATAATGCATCTACCTCTACCCACTAGTTTATGTTGGATTATGTAGAAAGATCAAACAAGAGTAGGAGAAATCAAGTGGGAAAGGCAAAGCAATTATTGAAATAAAAAATCAGCAGAATTCTTTCAGGTAAATTGGTAGTATCATGCTTGTCAACAATAAAGATATTCAGATCTTATGAGAAAAACAAAAGGAGACTATGATCAGTTTAACAGTCACTGCTGGAATGAAGAGTGAAACAGTTGTTTGCAATGCAAGGTCATAGAGTTCTCATATTAGAAAACAAGCCTCATAGCTTCATACTTGTGCTCTCCAGTTTTAGGAGAGCCTGGAAAAAAGGTATTCACCTGAGTAGTGAAGTTTAAGCTTAGTGAAACCACACCAATATAGATTTAATATGGTTTAGGCAAAGTTTTGCATTGTTCAGTGCTTAATATCCCCCTCTGGCAAACAGCAAATAACTACCACAAGAAGTGATGTAACATGACTGAAAACTTATTTTGTCTACAAACTTTGGAAGTGGCCTTTATATGTGTCAAAATAGTAGGATCACTCAGATCATTACAGTTAATTAGTCCAGAGATTGCTGCTGCCACAAGACCAACATCTTTTAAGAGTGAGACTTGGTTTCATTTGCAACAAAGCTTACACTTACACAATTACTACTACGAAAAATGAGTATAAGAAAAATAAATGTATCACAATATAAACTGACATGATTATATAAACCATGATCAAATAGGGGCAAATCAAAATCAGAGGTTAAGGTTATTAATAATGCTTTTTCAATTAGGTGCAAAAAAAATGCTTCATTACTCTAAAACTTTAAAAGAACAGACAAAGAAACTGTTTCAAACTAAATACTATACAAAATAATTTAATCTACTCACTTGTCTGAGGTTTATCCCTATTTCATAACTTCCTTGAAATCAATTTTAAATAGCTTGCAATAGTGAAATACTATTTTTGACTGACCTATCCAGAAAAGTATACTAAACTCTTATTAGGAAAGTAAAAGTTGTAAGCATAACCAGACACATTGGACAGGTAAAGACAAACTATATTTAAGAGAAGGGAAAATGCATACACAACATTAAATTCAATACATCAAAAGTAGTGATCAGATGAGCAAAGACATAATATGCAGAGATAGGCAAGGATAATCTGCAGATTATTAACTTCCAAAAATTTAGTACAAATTAATTGTTATGCAAAGAAATTGCAATGTACAAAACTACAATGTAAATAAGGCATTATCTTGCTTTTATTTCATGGTTCACTTCTGCCATCAAGATCAACAACTGACATCATTCTGTCTACAACAATAACCTTCTGTTACACACAGTTTAACAACTTCTGCTCGTCCCTCTACAGAGTTATTAATTTTCCAAGATACCTGTCTACAAAACAGGCTGCCTTACTGGCAGAAACCTCCAAGGCCATCTTCTGTGTGCTCTTACTCCATTCTGGATTTACAGGATTCATATGTATAGGAGAAATTTGAATTTACATTTTAGATTCACAACTTAGAACAATTACTGCAGGTAAGGGTCTATAATTTATAGTATGTGTAGCTCCCTTTGACAGATTATACTTAATATATGTGTAATTTTTCTACCTATCAGTCAATTTGAGAACAACTAAATTACAAGGATTCATTCCCTTTTTCCTAGTAACTCCCAGGTTTCTTCCCTTCTAACCCTAAAACTTATTCTAGAAGTCTTATAGAACAATTCTTGCTGACTCTGTGCAGTAGTTAAGGATAAAAATCTTTATTCATACAAAATTGATAGGTATTGTGTTGGTAGTAACTCTATTTTAATATGTACAGGCAAAACTAAAATTACCCCATGACAAGATGCAAATGACAACAAATAACATTAAAAGGATATTGAAACTCTAACTGATAAATCAAATTTTTTTAACCCAAAATCTCAGCCTACAGTAGGCAAAAGTCTGTCTTGGCCAACTGAAGGGAGCCCTTCAGCTAGAGAGGTCTCATTGGTAAGCAGACAGGTCAAAGTAGACAAGTATAGCTTGCAAGTATCTACAGCTCTCCTTGCAATTATTTTTTTTTTTCCAAGGAACAGCCTATTCACTACTGAAAATTCAGAGCTGAGCATGAAAGGTCACACATTTTGCAATGAAATTCCAGTATCATTCCCAATCACCCACCCAAAATTTAACATAATTATACAGGATACTATTGTGATAAACTGTGATAGACTCAGGGTGTCTTAAACATTGTTTGATCTATACATACTGAATTGCAAAAGTGGTACAGAAATACACCTACTTTTGCCAGTTATCATCAAAACAGTTCATGTTTTCAATGAGATTAAAATAAAACTATACCATTCAGTGCTTAATCACTGTGGGTCAAAACTGAAAGACAAATTTACTCATAAAAGCCTTCCACAATGCACAGCTCAGGACCTGAAAGCAAACTAGCTTAAGCAAAAAATGCAATCCACCCTTTGGAAAGAAAAATACTGAATATGCCTATGGTCCTGCTTTTTGGAAGAAGGTTTTATGGCTAGATGCTCTGAGCTGAGGTGACACAATCCAGGAGTAGTCTGTGAGGCAAATCAAAGCAAAGTTAGGTGGAGATAATGTGGACAGTTTCTTCAAAAGCATGTTCTTAATCAGAATGCTACGGTAGGTTCACTCAAGCAGTTCATTCATACACTTATAACATATATGTTAAAAATGGCCTTTACCATTATGAACTCCAATATCTTAATAAGCTACCCATAATTTCTGAAACAATCTCATAATTCTAAAACAAGTGAGCCTCCTGTGATTCCCCCTTTGGGGAGACTTGTGTTTAAATACTGATTTTCTCATGCAATTGAATACTGATATCCCAGTAATTCCAAAATGACTAACAGGAGAGCTGGAACATGAAAACTGGCATTCAGCATGCTATGCATTAGCTATGTCAAAGAAACATTGCACAAATCTACACAGTAATCACTACACTCTCTTAAAAGCTGTTTATCGGTTTTTTTAGATCTTGCATTTTTAGACTGCAAGATTCTTAAACAAAGCTAATAGAATGGGTTACTAAACTTGAATGTAAGTATGAGGTATTGTTACAGGATGCATTAATTTCTGTCTTCTGACTTAGCTATTTTAATACCTATTAATGTGTTTAATTACATTAATATTTGTAGCTTCATTACAAAATTCTTCAAGAACTTGTATACTTTTGCTAGGGTAAGTCAAATTATCTTATGTGGATTTCTACTTGGACATAATACATAATTTGTAGCTCCACTGGTTAAGCTGCACACCTGTCAAAATGCTTAGATTCAGGGAGATAAAATTCAGGCAGAACTAGCTTCTACAGAAGAGATTTTTTTCTTATATAGTTTTATAAATTTAGATAGTCTAACTCAAATTCTCTGAGCAGTCAAATTAGCAAAGTCTGACTTTCCCTAACTCTGTACTCTACAGTTCCTATACAGTGCTCAACAAAGGACAGCACAAATCTCTGCCTTCCCTTCAACTAAGGCCCTAACAACAGTATGAATTTTCTTACTCAGCTGCTTGGTTTTATGGTACTGCCTATTTTTGAAATGCTTAGCATTTTGTCAGATTTTGCAGAAACTGGGTGAAAGATAAAACAGACGTTGCTAAAAACATATACACAGAAAATAACCTCTCATGTCTTAGGACGATAGAGTAAAAATTAAATACATTAGGGCTTTCCAACGCTGAAGAAACACCTACAACCAAGTTCCTGTTGCCATTCATATATTGTCCTCCTGACTCAGCCAGCACATACACAGAACCTGTTGATTTGGACCTCTCTTGAGCTCACAGAAAGCTCATTGATATTGCAGTCAATTTTAATTAACCAAATATATATCTGCTGTTGGTACTGGCAGTTCTTTTGGACTTTTTTTTTTAATTCATGAGTGATTTTTCTCAACGATCAAATAAAGTTGTTCTAAATCCATGCAATGTGGTATATTAAAAAATCTAATATGGTAAGAATTTTCATTTTTGTTCACATTGAATAATGTATACCATAGAAGCCAGAATACATTTTCAATTTACCATTCACCAGCTAATGAAATCTACATAAGCAAATAAATGTATTTTTACAATAAACAGAAATCCCAACTGAATGGGGCTTTAAAATTTTAGATGAAAAATAACCTACAAATTATCAATAACTTTATGAGAGAATTACCACAAAAAGCAGTATTTAGTATTTACAATTCTATTCTTGATAAGTATTACTACAACGTCGATTCCTCATATGAGGGACAATGCACTTCAAGAAAATCCTCTAGAAAATAAACAGCCACAGCAACCACTTTTGTTCTGGAAAAAAGGTAACACCAAATGAGTGCTGAATTTCAGATCACAGTTGTGGGAGGCCAAATCTGTGCTTTGATTATATGGCCACATTACCTCCACATTAGGAATAAACTATCCACTTATTACAGGCAGACAGTTTATTTGGATAATTGAGACAGATGGAGGCAGCAGCTATAGTTAAGTCTCCCTCCATCTTTAACTATATGGACTCTCAATAGCAATTATTCAGCAAGTTATTTCTCATTAATGAAATAATTTTCATGATTTAAATGTTAAGGTGAATCTAATTTCAGTACAACCATGATCATGAAGCTACTAAAATACAGAAATTACAGTTTCAAAAAGAGAAATCATGTTAGTCACTTGGTGCAGTAGTTATACAAAATCAAAGTGCTAATGAGAAAGATTTACATGAAGATCCTTTGAGGTGAATCTTGATCCTCCTCTCCACAGTAAAATAATTTATTACCTGGAGAATAAACCTGGAAATTTGACTCTAAGCATCACGAAGTCCAGCTTTTCCAAGTCTGTTGGTTTTTACCGGGCTGAACTTGTCCAATAACTTAAATTGTTCTGATTGATAATTACTGTAACTATTTCAAGCAGGAACCAGTAGTGCATATTTTAAAGAAACAATGTATTGTGGAAATGTGGAAGTAAACAGATGACATCTGCATATTTCTTACAAATTTCTTCTTGAAGTTTTGGTTTTGTTTTCAAAAGCAGTCTTCAATGTATCTAAAATTTATATAAAATCCAATGGAAACTCCACAGCACATGATGAAAAAAAGACACAATGAAAAGCTTTAATTGTTACACATGTCACTGGGTTTGATTCTTTCAAATTTATCATGTGGCACAAATTCCATTACCTTAATAAAAATCAACACTTTACTAACTAAACTTATCTTCCCTCCCCATTCCAGCCCCGGGATGACAATTTAATTTAATAAGATTTCTTCACATAATCTCAAACTGCTGGCCTTTCACTTAAGATCATTTAAGAGTGAAAGAAAAATACACATTCTCTAGTATAGTGTTGGAAATTATCAGGCTTTGACCTATCATAGAAATTGGGCTTTGAAACTGCCCTGAACTACTGGTGGGATTATGGAAACCCCACAAAAAGCCAACTCCCCCAACACACAAAAACACACTCACAAATTTTTCCTAATTTTGAAACACACCATCATCTCTTTTTGAAATGTTAGTGTTTTCCCTTATATGAAAACCATTTCTTTCTTTCTTTAAGGATATGCAAACTATGTATGCCTGTTTGTTGCAGCAAATCAAAGTACCAAATCTGACACAATTCCACTGTAGTTCTCTTGTTAAACACTTTTATATTTGGCTAGCTTGTTGTTTATTTTTGTGTGCTGATTGGAGAATCCAGCTGCTAATGCTGTTGACTTGTGACTTCCCAACTAAGAAGTCAGAAGATCCAAAAGTATCACACTATAACATGTCAGTCTACAGTCCTTCAGCAGGTATGGCTTCCAAATTTCCCAGTACCTGTACAGCTAACCAGCAAGCCACCAGGAAGATTTGAGTTACACACAGAGTTTGTTTAGAGAAACTAGAAATTGAGACACCAGAGAAAAAAAACCCAAAACACAATCAAACAAAAATATCAACCACCCAACTTTCGACATTTAAACACCTTACGTGAAATTGAGCTACATTTTATATTTATCTGTTCTAATCATCAAAACCCACTGTATACATATTTCCCATTTCAGCAGGTGCATGTGAATTTGATACAGACTTTTTTTCTCCTGGGACTGCACTAGGCTGAATATTTAATATTTACTATTATTAAATGCTTATAGCACTTTTATTTTTTCCTACATTTTTCCCCCCATTTTGTTTAATTTCAATATATACATTTTTTATATATAGTGTAGTAGCTTGTTCCTGAATATTTACTAGAAAAAATTGACTGAATATTCTATTTGCATTCCTTCAAAATTAGAAGAGTCAAAAAAAGAGATCCTGGATGTGCTCTGCACACTATTTTCACTTTTACAAAACTTTAACTGTCAGACAGGTAAAATAAAATTCCTAGTCCAGGAAAATAAGCCATGAAATTGTGGAACAGCTAGATGAAAAGGCAGTACATTTCAACGTATGCATATAATTGAAGGCAAAATACAAAATAACTTCAAAGTTCAGTAATACTCCAGAAAAATATTGCTCCTAGTGTCTTACTGTCATTACAAAATGAAAATTACATTTTTAAAGAGAGATTTATACCTATAAAGCCTTTAGTTATTAATTTATGTACATCAATGATAGCTACTTTAAAGCTCCGTTTGCAACAGGTGATCTGAAGCCATCATAAAACAACTTAAAACTGAATTACAAATTCATTTACAATTGTTACTGTGACATTTCAAGTGGAAAACATTCCCACACTACTTGATAATCATTATACACACTAATAAAAATTAGCACTAGATGTATTTTATTACATTAAGGTTTTGCTTTAAAATGCTTTCTATACCTTAAAGAGTAGTTTCCCCTTATTCATCTCTGAAGTTATAAATATTTTTAAACCAAAGAATACTGTTTTTCCCCTAAACCTGCAGTCTGTTTGGCAGCTCTGTTAAATTTTATTTTGTTCCAGATCAATATTAAAATCAATATGGTCATAAAAACATGTTATTTTAATTAAAGTAGTTTTGTTTATACATTTCCAATCAACTAAGTTGCCTTTCAGACTGCAATCTTCTGAAGCAGAAAACTAACCTTCACATATACCTAACAGTAAATACCTAACCAAATACTTGCAAGTGCTGTTAAGAGCATGTATCTCATATATCACCTTGTATTAAAAAAGGCAAACAAACAAAAAAGTGACAAAAAATACTTCCCTAAGTGGAAATGACCACCTGATTTTTGTCCCTGCTTCCATCTCACTGAAAATAGAAGCACTGAATGGAGTGTATGACTGAATATAGCCCATTAGAAAAAATTACAAATGGATTAGATTTTCCTTTGAAATTATTCCTTTCAGAAATAACAGACTTTAGAATATAAAAGAATTTAAAGAGGAAAAAATTTCACAGGTTTTTTACTTATTTCTTAGAAATTTTGTTGGTGTTTTAGACCAAAAGCACATAGAATTATGAAATGGCTACAACTAAACAAGAACATACTTTGTGATTACTGAGATTTAGTCAACCTAAAACTTTTTAAAAATCACAATTTACCCTTCCATTACCAATATTCTATATACAGTATAAACGAAGTGGCAAGAGAATTTCAAAAAAAGCCAAAAAGCAAATCACAACAACCAAGTAACTAACCCGTAAGGCTTCGATCACAAGGTCTCGTGCTTCTAGTTCTCCTTCCATTACACTCAAAAGCATCCGCAGTTCTGGCTTGCTCAGGTTATCCACATCAAACTCTCTTGTCTGTAAGAAACAAAACACTGATGAACACACTGACTACAACAGTTACTGTAATTTTGGAACACAGATGTGTCAGCATTCACCTACAGTTGTCAAAAGTTGGTGTCTTTATTTGTACCATACAAAGTCAAAATTAATAGAAAATAATCTGATTATTTTTATTTAAAGTGAAGAAATTAAAGCCCTTCCATATGATATTGTTTCAAATTGTTGCAAGGGATCAGTCCTGCAAAGTCTTGTGAATGATAAAGGGGAAATGGCAAGCAGGTAACTTTGTGACTTTGTTCCCTTGTGCAGCTTCACAGAGGCTGAAATAATTCAACAGATGTGAAATAGCACTACAGGGAGGAAGGCAAGAGAGGGAGAAAGGCTCTTAACCACAGCGCAACTAAGGCACCTGTGTAAATGGCTACCAAGTTACCACCACAAACTGGGCTGAATGCAGACTTCTGAAGAACAATTTGTGAAAAGACATGAAATCTTATGTGTATACTTTATTTGCAGTCTCATTTGTTCAGCAGGAGGAAACAGTTCAGGTTTGAGAGGCACTAACAAACTACAGTTCATAGCAACAGTATCTTTCCACTCCACAGTTACTAAGAACAGTGTAGGTCTAACTGCCACTCTGAGCAAGACAGGAGAATGAGTATATAATGATGAATAAAATCATTTAACATATACTCGATGTATACTGGGAATATCAGCATGGCTTCTGTAAAATGAAATTCACCTCTCAAATTGCTACAGTTCTGTAACAATGTCAACAGGCACATGGTAAAGTGGATCCACTGGACACTAATGTATTTGAATTTTCCAGAAGTTTTGGACAAGGTTCTGTATCCAGTATTATACAGAAACTCCTACCCAAATGTATAGGAATAAGACACTTCATGGATAGGAAACAAACACTATAAGTAACAACCACTCTCCAAGATGGAAACAGGTAAGCAGAGGGCATGTCTGGGACCAGCCTTATTCAAGTTCTTCATCAAAAACCTGGAAAACGATAGAGAAGTGGCAGAGATAGCTATTTCATGTAGAAGCTGGCATGTAATTCTTCACTTACAGGTGAACAACTTCGTTTTACTGCTTATAAACCCCTGGTAAACCCACATCTCAAGTACTGCATAAAGTCTTCAGCTAAAAAGTATAAAACTGCCTAACTAAAAGAATGAAGAGAAAAGGAGTAAGTACTATATGAGGAAACATGATAAAGCTGGAAGTCTTGATTTTGGAGGTGTGGTGAGGGAAATGTTATAGTATTCACAAAATCACAAAGGTAGATAGGATTAATACAAATCTCTTGTTCACCATCCACAATGTTAGCACAAGTAGGAACTTAATGAATTTAGGCGGGGATTACTTTCAGGGAGAGAAAACAATTTTATTCCATATACATACATACATACATATATATATATATATAATTCCAAGCTATTATTCCCTGTAAGGTAAACACTAGACTCCTAGCTATAATGCAGATGTGTTTACTAGAAATCCCTGCAAAGCAAACACTCAGTTTTCTTCAGTATGAACTACTCTGTTACCAAATTAGGTGAGTGATGTATCTGGATATGCTGTACAATTTTCCCCAAAGCATATAAAATCTAAACATTCAGCTATTCAGGAACTTAACTTCGGTACAGAAAAATCCAATAAAAATTAAAGTGAGTACTGTTTCTACTTTTTCAAGGCTAGAGGATGGCAGAACAGCTGTTCTTTCCTCAGGCAAGAAGGCCATAAATCTAAAATACCCAAAAGCTGGATCTGTGTTAGTATTACTATGTTACACTTTTACTTCGCAGTTAAAACACACAGAGGTGCAGAAAAGGCTAGTGAGAACTGTGTGCCAGAACTTTAGCTATTTACATTCATTATATGCTGGATTGAGCTTCCTCATTTAGGTGAGTAACATGGATCAACCTCCCTGCACAGGTAGGGCCATCCCAGAGCACACGGCACAGGATTTATGTCCAGACAGATCTTGAGTATCTCAGCCAGGGAGACTCCACTGCCTCTCCAGGCAATCTGCTCCAGTGCTCAGGAACCAGCACTGTAAAGCAGCTCCTCTTCATATTCAGGTGGAACTTCCTGCGCATCAGGTTCTGCCCACTGCCTCTTGTCCTATTGCTCGGCACCACCCAGCACAGCCTGGGCAGCCTCCCTTCAGATACTGATAGGCATGGATGAGGTCATCTCTTAGTCATCCCCTCTGGAGGCTGAAAAATTCCCTCAGTTTGTCCTCATAAGAAATGCTCCAGTTACCCTATTTCTATTAAGCATAACTGTTTTGAAGATGGGGCCATCCATTCTAACTGGAACATTAGCCTGAACAACAGTTATCTTCTATTTTTATTGCCTGGGTCAGCTATTCCTCTAATCCAAAAAATAGCTTTTACTCTCCAT
The DNA here is from genome assembly GCA_032173965.1 of Sitta carolinensis. Classification (NCBI taxonomy): domain Eukaryota; kingdom Metazoa; phylum Chordata; class Aves; order Passeriformes; family Sittidae; genus Sitta; species Sitta carolinensis. The sequence goes on along the minus strand of JAVUNC010000005.1, from coordinate 23,368,549 downwards.
GCCAATGAATCAAGAGGAAAAAAAAAACAGTTTCTCTGAAAGCTTTTTTTCCAATATATGTTGCAGCAGCCTCTCACAGTGTTCCTCACAATTGTATATGTGATTTAAGGACACATATAAAATGAGAAGTCATTAAACTTATACAACACCTCATGTAATCTAGTGTCCATAGATAAGATTTTACCTTACAGGCTGCAGCAGTTTTCACTCCCAGCACTTCTAATTACTAAATTTATTTCAGTCAGAGACAAGGATCCACTTATCCACCATCCTTCTTCTGTGAACCACTTCACAAAACCTAATACCTCCAGGATAGGAATTGGTTTCTTCATACAACTTCATTTATAATAGAGAATAGTCTCCTTTTTTTCAGATGGAAAATTAATGCAGGGTTATTTTTTTTTCCTAAAATAGAATGCAAATACTATAAAACATAATATTCCGTAATGGTCTTTTAAGTTGTCATTCAATGGTTTATCCACTATGCTATCTTTCCCATTCTAAATTATGCTTGTCTCGTCTGTGAAAAACAAAACAAAACAAAGAAAAAAAAAAAAACAAAACCAAAACAAACCCAACAAAACCTAGAAAAAAATAAGGCACTCAAGGCTTCTGATAGCCAGAGACGAAGTTAAAAAAGTTGAGGGGCACCCACAAAAGCACAGTACATGAAACATGATACTACTCTTTTGCCCAAGTCAGTAAATTCAGTCTGTCGGGAGGATAACAGAAGGCAGATCTTCATCAAAAGACTGTCCATCACATGTGAGATGTCTAATATCTGCAGTCTTTCTTGAGACATAAATGAAAACATTCTTCTACTCTTAACAAACAAGAGACTCTTCAACATAGGTGATGCAGTGATGAGATTTTTAACTAAGTATCTGATTACATGAATTTTATTCAAGTGTACACCTTGAACTAGAACATATGAAAAGACAGCAAAAACTAGCAATTAAGTGTGCTCTCTGGTAATTCATAGTTAGATATAAATAAACAAACACCAAGAAACTTTAACAGAAAGACATTCCAACAAGATATTCAAATTAGTTTTTATATTTTTAATTTTAAAAACATGAAATAAGAACCAGCAAAACCACTACATATCTGAACAATTCTAGCATATGAGGCTAAAAACCCACTTCCCAGGTATCTTGTCTCTAAAAGCAGCCAATAAGGGATGCCTTGAAATCAGGCCTAGAACAAAATAAGCCATAGTGATAATTCCCAGAAACACTCTCCCAACCTCCAGCAATTTTCAGTGTTCACCTTCTGAGCCAGAAATTGCCATTTTGTATGTAACAGACCTCAGCTGACATATCTGTTGTGAACCTGTCCCCTTGCTTTTTGAATCTTTATGTAATTTTAGCATCCACGGCATTCCATAGCACAACTACACATTTAATGCAGAATCACCACCTTTGTTGTCAGCTACTTTTGTCTGATGCCTTCTAATTTTAAAGTATGAAACTGTCCACAATCAACCAGAAGAGACACACAAACAGAAAAGGTGCTTTTTAGGATGAAAGAGAACAATGTCAATTTTCTGGTCTTGTTTATGAATAATTTTATGCTCACTGAGGTTTTTTTTTTCCCCCAAACTTTATTTGACAAATTCTGAAATTGGAATGACTACTTTTTTTCAGTACTTTAATGTCATTTTCAACATATTCACTATGGATAAGCGACATCAAATCCATTCACACAGGATAAGAGGGCACATGGCCATCACTGATGCTACCACATCTTCTCCCCATACAAATCTTTAAATCAGCTGAACTCACAGAGCTGCAACAATACCCTAATTGGACCAAAATACATAGTTTAAACATCCGAAATATTCTTGAACACAGGTGCAAAAATGTCTTAAAGAATAGATGATGCATACGATGAAATAAAACTAACCTCCCTCTTAAACACTCTGTGCTGTCCTTCGGGGAACCGAGGTATCAGTCACAGCAGGCTTGCCCCAAGTTCTTATTCAGATAGAGCACTGTTCGACCAAGTCACAGAAAAAATCTGCTGATTAGATCTAGAAAAGTAATCCTCCTAACATCTTCCAGTGGAGCACTAAGTCTTAGATCTCCAGAAAATAAAGACTGCCATTAGCAGCTCATGGTTTATGTGTCATCTGGGGTTTCTCTAGAATACCTGTGGCAGAGTGCCAAGTTGTAAATTTTAACCATCAACTTAACAACTATGTAACCAAGCCAGCCATTGTATTAGTTTTATAACAGAAATACAGGAATGTGTTGCCCTAGAAAGTATTTTGTATATACAACCAGAACACAAAAGAACTTTTTCCTCTACCTCTTTCAGATTTTAAAATTCTTGATTTATTTGATCTGTATGGATAAAGTACCTGAAAAACACTACTTCAGTTCTCTCTGTCGCTAAAACTTCATGTTATTTTTCCAGATCAGTTTTTCTAAGGGCTTATGTTGCCTGGCAGCAAGTGCGCTAACAATACAGCAAACTGCTAATTAGCTAAAACTCATCTAACTACCTGCATGTGCATCACAAAAAGCATACAGGAACAGTAATACCAGCATTGCTAAAGACTAAAATAAACTCTGCCAAGCAAAAAGAAGAAAAATCCATCAATTCTGAACAAGAGAAGGCCTACTCAGAAGAGCAATGATCAAAGAGGCATTTTCCAGCCTCCTTTGTCTTTGGAAAAGACAGAAAGAAGATGAAATTGGAAAGTCACCATGAGGCACAGGAACAGAATGGAGTCTTTCTCATATGCAAAGCAATTTAGAGTAGAAATGGTGAAAGTCTTTACAGTTAAATGCATCACACCACTCTCAAAAAAAAAAAAAAAATAAAAATTGAGAGACTGGTAGTGCCAATAGTTTGGTTTTGCTGACATAGCCAGGTGGATAGTACCTCAGGAACTAAGAGTGCTGTTCATTGTGCTATCGCAGCAACTGTTAGAAACTCTGCTGCCTTCAGCAGAAGCTGGAAGAGATAGGTAAAGTATAAAAGCTACAACTTTGTACTTTCTCTAAATATAACACAGGTAAAAAAGAAGTTAGCTGTGAATTAATCACAAATAATCATAGGAAACAAACTCCTCCTTGCTCAGAAAGCTTTTTAAAAGATGGAGCTGGGTAATAATCCTGGACTTGGGGAAGAAACCTGCGGAACATAATTGAGGGCTGGAAGGGTGGGAATGGGGCATGGAGAAGTATAAAAATAGTGTACAAGAAGACACACAGGGAAAAACTGTCAAAAGCAAAAAAAATATATTTTCAGAAGGGAAGGGAAATGTACATATCTACATTTATTACATATTTTAACCTGAGTTCTCATCAATACACAGCAGAATCCTCTAGAGGATTCACGAAGCAGACTTCCCAGATAAGGTTCTAAAAATTAAAAATGTTTGCTATTACTTATTAGGCTATACAAAATAAATTTCTACTATACTGATGGCTTCACATCTGCCAAACCCATGAAACAACTGCATCAGAGAAACACAACCATGATTCGTATGTTTTACAACACCAAGTATGTTTCCCAGGTACAGTTCAGTCTGATCAAGTATAAATATCTATTTTCACTAATTCTCTTTAGCTTCCTATAGAGAACTACTTAGTATGATTTGAAATGTGCCAGGAATCAGAGACAGCTTTTCTGAGATAGATAGATTTGATACAGAACTTAGAAGAATCATCCATGCCAACTGGACTAGTAAGCAGAAGTCCAGCTGAGATATCTCAGAGTATCACATATGGGCCACTAAAGGTTAAAACCTAAAGGTATGTGTCTTGCAAGTATGTATGTAAGGGAGGTACCTAATGGTATCAGCTATGCAAGCCAGGTACCCGTTCTCCATTAGTCCAACGGAGAATTAATCAGCCCAGTGAAACAAACAAAAAAGCTATTCTGCCAACCACCACCAGAACTATTTGCTCATTGCTCCACTGACTGTAACAGGTATTAAATATTGTGCATAGACATGGACACCTAAATTTAAGTGTCTTTAACCCCATTCATATCTCTACCCATACCTTCAAGAGTCAGCTGCCTAAGTCACTTCACTCAAAACCAGTGAAGTTCACAAACCTGTTTCTAAAACAGGTTACTCCTTCTAGCCACTTCACCCCGCCAACTATAAAATGAAGTGGGTATGTGGTCAAATGAATCATAGCCCTTTTCTCATAAAGAAAACTGCAAACAGATAGACTACTAAAAGAAGTGGTTATAATATCCACATAATATTCATGAATACTTCAGGGAAAACCACAGTTTATTGCTTTGCCTGTGGAAGGCTTGTTCTTTAGTCTGAAACTAGAGTAAGAATCTGTGATCCCACATTTCACCAGAAATTATCTGATGAATAAACACATGTCCATTTCCCACCACATCCAAGATGAATTTAAGAAGATATAACCTTTAGGAATGTTCTTAAGTAACAGAAACAGGTACAAAAGCAGAGAAATATATTTCAAGGAAAAGCAATGTTGTTGAATTTGCTCCCCAACTAATATGGAATTTTTTTCTCAAGAGAATATCATCTGATGTTAACATTCAAAACTCACACAATTTCATAGTCATACCTAAGGGATCATGAGGGTACTGTATACGCATTTAATTGTAACATCCATTAGCTCAATGACTTTTATTGGATTGTTCACCACAATAAGTTACCCACTTATTCTGCCCTCCTTAAGCACACCTCCCCACCTTTCTGGATTTTTCAGAAGCTTTTCTTTAAATAGTGTGGGGGAGGTTTGGTTAGCTATTGTGGGCTTTCTTGGCTTCAGTTAACTTTAGCAAAACTTTTAACCGTTTCAAGATTAACCATAAATATACCTCAGAGCTGGGAAATTTGTTTTGGAAACAACAACAAAAATCCCCAAACAACCAGCCCCCAACCCCTCCAAAATTACTAAGACACTGATCTTTATATACACCCAGATACTGTCACAGCTGTTAAAACATTTCTGCAATCTATTAAAAGCCACAAAGATACTTGATCATTTTTTAGCTCATCGCTACTTAGGCTTCTAAACAGACTGAGGTCCACGAATCTTCTACAATCATATTTAAATTCTTAGATTTAATAGGCAATTCTGTTTAGTAAGCTGCTTTCAAATAAGTCACTTCTAAGGCAAATAGTATGCTATTAGATACAGCTATAGGTACACACTGTTGAAACTATCTCTATTTTCCAGAATTTTACACCTTACTTTGTACTATAAGAGAACCAAAACACAATGCCCAAGAAAGCTTTAACTCGTATATCATTTGTACATACCAGTACATCTTCTCTTAGCCTACTTGACAGCTTATGGTTTATATGTTCAAGGATCATACAGGTGTTTTAAATCAATCATTCCTTTTCTTCAGTGGAAGTAGGTGCACAACCAGACCACAAACTGCTGTCTTGCTGAGATCTTTCCTTCCTGTCCCAATTTCCATCTCTATTCCTATCTTGTAATATCCCCTCTGAGGCCAAAGCAATGCTTACACAAGTAAAGTCAAAGCAGTTGGGACAACAAAAGAACTTACTGCATCCATCAGCTTTACACCTCCCATGCCACTTTGACAGGTCTAGCTCAGAATTTTCATCTCTGGACTTCACCTCTAATGACAGACAGTGTGACAGTCCACATTTGGAAGAGAAAGGGACATTTACAAAGTCGATTGCATTCAGTGGCTTTCTTTTCTCATCCCCAAAGATCTTCACAACACAGGAAGAGAAGATGTGCTGCAGGTTGCAGAGTACAAGGCAAAGAAAAGGCAGTGCTGTAGTTCGGAGAAGGGGGAGGAGAGGAGAAAGGAGATTTGAAGTGTCACTGCAAGATGGATCAAGGCCAATCTCTTACCACAGAGAAGCAGGAGAACTAGAACAGACAGAACTGTGCTGTCTCTGCATGTCACCTACATGCTGAAACACAATGGCATCACACATCTGACTAGCACAAAGTAACTCCTCTGAATGTTAATGCTACATAAAACTTGCATTCAAATGAAAACAGGGCTGCTAATGACCCTTTCTGTAAGTGACCATTTTCTAGGATGTAATCGGTTGTAAGAGATACAGTCTTTGCTTTTCAAGTCTATGGTCTCATTTTCTGCTACTTGCAGTAGTTTTCAGATAATAATCTTTCCAACTGATCTATATTAGCCTGTATAATTAATATGATCAAGCCATATTTTAGCATTTCACTATATTGACCACAATGGTAGTTCTACTACGAATATTCTTACAGATTGATAGATAATGAATACACCAAGCTAGGCATAAAATACCCCACAATGTCAGCACAAAGTATCATGGAATTTCTCTCACTTTTAATTTTTTTTTAGTATTAATAGTTTTCCATGTAGTGTAACTTTCCTGAACTGTTACACGACCCAAAGCAACCCAGAGTGATCCTCTGGGGTATGCACACATTCTCAATGCAATTCTGTAGCACAATCCTTACTCACTTCAGCGGAGTCAAGATTTCACTCTATCAATATCCACTATATGTACAGCTTTACAAACAGTAGAAGGCACTGGTCTTTGAGGGGAAAATAACATTTATGCTTTTGATCACTGGTCAAGCAAAGTCAAAAATTTTACTGAATAATTTCAACAGACTTCATGCTTGCTGTAACTGGTTTTTCATAGGCTTTGTTAAATTTACACTGAAGGTGTAGTGTGTGACAAGCCAACCCGCTCTGCACAGCAGTCTGATGTTCAATGTTTCAACAAAAAGACTGTCAAACTGGATTATTTCTTGCTATTATATAATCATTATTGGTAGACATGAGGCAGATGGAAGTCCTTCGAAGATGTTTTAGAACACACACATATGTTCTCTCTCAATTCTAGTCTAAGTTGCATCAACACAATTTCAGTGACTTTAGTGCAATCATGCTGAGCAGGTATGCAAAAGGACCACAACCACTCCCCTGCCATTTTTCCTTGTCATCCTTACCACCATAAAAATACCAGTGTTTTGTGGGAAAGACGTGATGAGTTCACCAAATGCTGTGCTTTATCCAAGGAAACTCAGAATAGCTTTGCTCCTAAATGTAACATGCTATAGAACAGTCTAGGCTTTTTCAGTTGAATTCCCTGGTGAATGCAAAAAAAGGGAGGGAAGCACTTCCTTTTATACAGTGCTACTAAAAAAAGCAGAAAAAGTACTTATTTTACAGTGATGTTATTGATAGTGTATCAAGACACAAGAACAGTATTTAGTACTAAGAAACCCTATTATACTGTCTCGTGTGTCACACCTGCTTATACCATAGAACTTACACATTAACACAGGACTAATACAAATACCATTCTCACAGCTTTTTTCTGCACCATTTGTGCAATCACAAAAACCTTTAAAAAACAGAACAAAACTAACCCCCCAAAAAACCTAACCTAAAACTGTACTGAAAACAATATTCTGTTTTAAGTTGGTGTGACTTATAATATAGACATCAGAAAGATTATGTAAAAAAGAAAAGTAAGCAAGATGATCCAATTCATAATTCTGTACCTCCAGTTTAAAGACAGAAAATAAAAGCTATTCATACTAGCCTTCAAAAGAATTAGTTAAGTATCATAAATGTATTTTTTAAACAATGTTTTCATTGCACGGAGGTTTTCTTTTTATTTTCCTGAACAAGAGATAAAATTAATCAACAATAAAATGTTTATACTGGTAATGAAAAAAAACATCAAAGGAAAAATAATGACTGATGGCAAATTAAAATGGAAAGCGATAATTAAAAATATATTTTGATATTGTTCAAGTATAGCTATTATTTTTGTTAGGGAAAAACACGCAGTTTACATCCTAGCATCTCTTCACTTTTAAAAACATATTTTAAAATGAGTGTGCAGTAGAGAGCTAGCCCTCCTACCTTTCACAATGAGAACACCGAATTCCATGAGTGACTTATACTCCACTGCCTAATAGTGCAATATCGAAGTGCTACTTGATTATAGGCTACTTCTTTGATATTTTAAAACTGAAAATTAAGGTAGTATTAATATGAATATACTGAAGAATTTAGTATAAATAATTTTGGTCAAAATATGGACTTTTAAGTATTTATGCTTGCTTTTATTAATTCTTACCTTTATATTCATTTATGCCACAGTTATATCGTTGTTTTAAAAGACTGGTGTTATAAATAAGCACTGTGTAAGGTTTGCTTTTTGAAAGGAAAACTGAATTTCCACAACACTGCAGATTTTAAGACACACAATAACATACACAGTTGGAACAAGGTTTCAGATAAGAACCAATGCCTGTTTGCAAGTAAACAACATAATCAAAAATAAAATGCTAGCAATAACCTAAATTTCAGAGAAACTAGTGTCGCTCCCTTCGGGAGTCATCGCCTTCAGGAACGATCCCAATCAGAACGGGCGGTTTTACTGCCCTGAACTTCGCATGTGGCTGCGAGACCGAGCAGCTACAGCCCGACTCTGGACCTGCGGCTGCCGGCCAGGCGAGCACCTAGGTCTGGTTCGCGCCGGGAAGTCTCTAGACAGGCTGGACCACGCCTGGTCTGGGAAGCACCGGGAGAGGGAGAGCCGCCGGGCTGATGGAGGTCTGCCAGGGCACGGGCGAGGGGCCGCGGCCCAGCAGAGGCGCAGACCACCCGAGAGGACGAGCCTTGCAGCCCTGCCTGGGGTCGTGTGGAGCAGGAGAGAGGAGCCCAGCGCCGGCCCCGGGGAGCGCAGCCTCCCCAGGACACCGCTTTAACCATCGGCTGGCACCGCACCGCATCCCTCCGCCGCCCTCCCAGCCGCCTCACCCACCAGCAGAGAGGACACGACGGCAGGGAGGGGGTTCTGCTCGGCTTTTGGGGATAATTTAAGCGGGGAGCCAGATCCTGCCGCTGGGGCGCGGGCCCTGGGAGCCGAGACGTCTCCACACACCCGGCGCTCGGGACGGGGACTTGGGCAGGGGAAAAGGACGGTGCCTCCGCGCCGAAAACGCCTCACGAGAGGCAGACGAAAGCCAGGCGCCGCGCGGACCCGGCGAAGGGTTAAAGAGCGACATTTCCCCCCGCCCCGGTCTGACAGGTCCCGCCGCCCCAGCCGCTGTCAGCACCCAGCCCTGCCGGAGAGCCGGGGCGCAGCCCTCTCGCTGTGCGAAGCAGCGGGAAAAGGGGAGGCGGGTGCGGGAGAGGCCAGACGGGGAGCGGAGCCCCCTCCAATGCCCTTACGGGCGCCGCACTCCGTTCCCTGCGCCGGAGCAGCGGAAGGAACAATGGGGGCGAGAACCTATCGCCCCCGCTGAGGCGAGAGGGAGAGCCGCAGGGAGGGGGACCTGGCGCCTCTCTCCGTTCTTGCCCGGGGCGGGACGGGGCTCGGCGGCGGCGGGTCCCAGAGCGAGCCCCGTCTCGCCCCGGGGAAGAAGAAGGGCGGAGGGACGGAGCGGCGGAGGCAAGTCTCCAGGCACCGCTTCGTCCCAACCCCATGGGGGAACCCTCCTCGCCGCGACTGGGTCGCACCCTCCTCTCCCGCCAGGCCGATTACCGCTGCTGTGGCCGCCAAGTCCTCCCGCCCGCCAGAGCCGGGCTCGCCGCTCGCTCCCTCCGTCGCCATCTTCCCGCTGTATCGGCTCCGGTGCGGAGCCGAGTGGCGGAGCCGCCGCCGCCAGGCGCTTAACCCGCTCCCCGCCGGGAGCGATCCCGCCGGCAGCGGGGGCGCTTAACCCCTGCGGCGCCGCGCAGGCGGGGCTGCCGGGCCGAGCCGAGCCGCCCCCTGCGCCGGCAGAGGCGAGCGACTCCCGCCGCCGGGCGCTCCGGCTTCCCCACCCACCCGCTCCCCGTCCTCCATACGGCGGCCCGGAGACAGGCGGAGAGGGAGCGGGACCTCGCCGCGGGCGGCCGGCGCGCAATGGTGGAGGAGGGGAGTGTCCCCGCTACTGCGCTACCCGGGCCCCACGCACGTATCGCTCTCCTCCCTACCCACCCCCGTGGTTTAGCAGCAGGAGAAGGAAAGGAAACGTTGTGGATGGGACGAAAAAATAGGGAGTTGCAGTGGGTTGGCTTACCTGATTTGTGAGACCTTTAAACCAACTAAATCTTTGAGGGAAGGGCAATTGTGCTTCTTGAGGGTGCTGACTGCAGGAGTCACCTCTCCTTCCCCTTCCCCTTTGGAGAGGTTTGAGGAACATTCTGCTGCCAGCCATTGCTTGACCTGCTTGTTTGCAAGACGTTTTCAGAGCCTGTGTGAGGGTGGACACTCAGCCAGGCCCAGTGTTTTGGCACCTCTCAGACCCGGTGCTGGAGCCCATCCTGACCTGGGGGCTGCCCTTTGCCATTCTAGTTGGCTATTGAAGCCAAATCCTATTCAGGATTCTTTCCAGAGGAAGGTTTTGGTAGCTGAGCTGAACCCGCTACTACAAATGTTCAATGTTCCCCACCCAGGAGCACCCTGCACTACCCCTCCCCAGGGGATGTTCCTTACGATCTTCTTGTACTGCTTTGCCCCAGCAATGGCTATCTACACCAAGACCAAATCGAAATGTGCTGCCCTGTGGAACCAGCTTATCTATTATAAGCTGAATTTGCAACACTGTTTACTCTCGGCCACCTAGAACTACCACCACCAGCAGGCTCCTTTGAACCTTGCCAGGCTCCTGCTTTCACAGGGCTGCCTCAAGTCTGCTGAACTAAATCCCTTGGCACCAGGACCAGAAATAGGCCGATGCCTTGATCAAAGACAGCAAATGTTCTTCTAAACATGCTGTACCTAATGATGGAAGTAAACCCATACATGAACTTTTTCCACTTTACCAGAAGAGGAATTGTGATTACTAGAATAAACTCCAATTGTAAGGTAAACGCACATTGAACAGAGCAAGAAGAAGGCAGTGTATAGGATCCATTACAGGCCACATAAAATCCAGTTAAACAGATGATTTCTAGTTTAAGGTTTGTTTTTTCTTTCTCTGTAAAAATGAGCGCTCTCCTCCTACTCAAATTTTACATTTTTTATAACTATAGTGTGTGCTCACATCCCTTCTACCACTGAAGCTAAGAAACTACATTGATGACACATAGCCTAAAACAACTTGTTTTTCTCTGTTCTCAACACTAATACCATTTAACTTGTTTAGGAAAAATTGTTGTTTGCCTTCCTTATTGACAGCAAAGCAATGTACATTACTCATAATTATTATTTATATAAATTTGGAAGAGTATTTGGTGCTTTGCCTTCATGAAATGCAGCAAAAGTAACTTGTTTCCTATGAACTCTGTCATACTCCTCTCTAAAAAGGATTAAAATATTGAAGTTTTTAAAATTGCTTGAGGATATATTTTTCTTACTGATTCTTATCATTGCCATTATCATTGCCAGTATTTCCCTATTGTATTAGAATCCTCTGATGCCCCTCACAGTTACCTATGTGTCTCTCTGAGTTGGTGCAAAGCATGAACACAACATATTGTGTAAATACTGTTTTTAAAAGCCATATATGTCAGAGCAATGATGTAGCAAAGACTGCAACATTTATCTCTTGCTCTGCTGAGATCATAAACTGGTTTAGCTGATATTTTATCAATTACCATGTGTACATTTATCAAAATAACAATGAATGTTATATTAGTCATAGCTTTCCATTTCAGACTTGAGAACTGATTTCTCTTTCCTCATCTGAAGATGAATTTAGAATGATTTCTGAGAGAGATGGGAGTGCTCAATCTCGGCCAGCAAAAATTAATAGAATAGATGGACCAGCAACACTTCAGTTAAAATCCTATCTCCAGACAACTAATATCCAGCACTTCATCCCAGTGCTGGAAATAGTTTGACCTGCTGTCGTGGTCAAAAAGATGACAGACATGCTTTTGAAGGAGGAGTGATATGTATTTCTTCTTTATGTCATGAAATGAATCACAACATTTTGAAAATATTACTGATGTTTGTAATTGTATGAGACTATACTGCATGTTTGTGTTTCTTCGCTCTTTCCCCTAATGGCAGCAACAAGGCTTATGGCTGGGATGGGGGCACTAAAATCCATATTAGGTATTGCCAGTTGCTACTGGGAGTAGGCTCTTGTACTGCACAGCAACCACTGCATCATCCGTGATGGTGGTATGGTCCAAATGTCTTTGAGGTTTTGCTGCCTGAAGAACAGCTTCACACTGCGGGTCATCTTCAAAGTTGAAGATGTTTGTTTCCTTGATTTTTACTACTGCATGACTGGGCAAGGTCTTACTTATTCTCTGGTTATTTGTCTTATTCTACTGACATCCTCTCTCTGAACTGGCTCTAAACCCACAGTAATACTGTGTCTACACACATTATGAATGACTCCAAAGTGAGTGACAGCATGTTTTCGTGACTGCTGTCATAGTGCATGGTCATTTCTATGCCTTCATCGTACAGGGCATAACAGCTCTTTAATGCACATCTAAGTTAGAGCCTTTCTAGGAGAAGACATTACTTTTGCTTTTACAGACAATTTTATCACTACAATAAGGCAAAGGAGTTGCTTCTCTCAGAGGAACTGCTCACTGTTTTGCTATTAGCATGTAGCTGGCAAACTGAATGCAATTAACTATTTTTCTGCTGTTCCAGTTTTATTTGGCCTGAGTGACATAAAGGAAAGCCCAAGCCTAGGAGCAGGCCTTAAGTGTATCTTTCCTATGGTGAGAGAGCTGGAAAAGGCAGTGGAACGTGTCCACATCTGACAGGATGCAGCTGCTGAACTGAATGGTGCTTATTCCCTCCATTAGCACACAACTAATGACAGAAAATGCAGTGACAGAAAATGCTTCCCTTGGTTTTATATTGACAGGGAAGCAAATTGTGCATCTCAATTGTATTGTGCCTTTCCTGCCTTGCAATTAAGCACTTGCATGGGAAAACAAACAAACAAATGTAAAATAGTATTTTATTTGCCTTCAAAAACAAACAAACAAACATCCTGTTTGAATTTAAAGCAAGGAGGAGATGTTGAAGTCCCAAGATAAATTTTTGCAGAATACTAGATTATTTAGAAAAAGTAATTAATCACTGTATCATCAAAATCTTTCCAAAGGTCGTCCCAGTGAGAACTTTAGACATTTCTTCCATCACCCTCATCACTCATCAAGCCAAGCCAAACAACATAATTAAAATACTGCACTGATTACCTCTTCAGGAAACTTTGGTTTTGGAGACCTATATGCAATACAGAGCACACTGATTACTCTGAACCATTGACCTGGGTTTTGTAAAGAAGGAGTTGCTTTCTCTGGTAAATAGCACACCACTGTCCAGGTGAAGTTCAATAGCAAAAGAGCCAATTTTCTGGAGGGCATGTTGGCTGCTTCTTGGGATCTTAAAGTAACATTAAAAAGAAAGGGGGAAAGGAGGCAAAGTCAAAGCATTGAGATGAAAATAGAATCTCCAGTAGGCATTCAAATAAGAGATGCTTTAATTGACTATGCAGAAGGAGCACAATTATTAAAGAAAGTGTTGGACTGGTTGTTTTGTGAGCATAAATTCAACAGTGTTGAATATTACTATAAGCTAGTGATGTGATTCACATGACTGGAGTGTTGAAAACTGTCTATAATCTGCTTAGAAAGGGACAAGTGCACAAAAAAAAAAAAAAAAAAAAAAAAAAAAAAAAAAAAAAAGGGAGAAAAACTACCAAAATAGAATGTTCTGGGTGTCAGCATTACTGACATCTCAGGAAAGGTTATTTGAATGTTTATGTGCTCTGTTTTAATGTTTAAAACATAAACTAAAGTATTTAATGCCTACTGCAACCCTCACAGCATACTAAAGAGCAATATCCTTCAGTATCTTTTACAAAGAAAGAGACAGCTGCTATTACTGAGGCTTTGCTTTGAATGACATCATTTTGCCAATACTGTAACATCCTGTAAACGTCTAAAAATTAGGGGTGACAATTCAAAACGTTAACCTTGAGCAGGAGGATTCTAAATGAGACATCCTTTTAGCACAAGAAGAGAAGAAGCTCACTCCAACTGGAATCTAAAATTTGAGTGCTTGCTTTGCCTAAGTTTTAGAGATATGAGCCCAGAATGGAATCTGGAAACTAAAAATGGGTACAACTTATGAATTTGAAACATTTATTTTAGAGAAGTCTTGAAGTCTGTGTTATGCAAAAAGATCACACACTGATCTTCTTGGAGGTTAAATACATGCATTTTCCTATGAGGAAGAAAAAAAACAGTAACTCATTTGCTGTCAAGACTGAAAAGGACTGTGTACAGATTTCTAAATACCAGAAAGGTATGGAACAGGTTAAAATTATCAAACTGAAAATGTATGGAAATACTCAGAAAAGGTAAAAATCTATATCCTATTTCTCTCTTTAATTCGTTTCCTCTTACTGGTGGGTATCAGTAAGGAACATGAAGTAAATCCAGGAAAGTTTTCTAACTGAAGCAATAAAGGTGCAGAAATCAAGAATCCTCAAAGCCAGGCATGATGACTAATGTACTTCTACAGGCATCAGCACTTCCAAGCAAAAACCCCACTTTTTTTTCCTGGACATGGGAGAAATGCTTGCTGCTGTGATCATATTGGCTGTAGTGGCAGGAGACAGGAGAATTCATGCTGCAACTGCCAGACATGGAAGAGTCTGTTCCTTTACTGGCAGGATTTATGCAGCGATCTGCAGTGCTGGGAAGTGCACTACCTCATTTTGGAATTTAACTCTTTGCTCACAAATGAAATTAATTTTTTTCAGTGACTATTTGATCACTATTTCAGAATCCATTCTCTTTTTTTTAATTTTCTTTTTCTCTTTTCTTTCTTTTTTTTTTTTTTTTAATAATCCATTGATTGCTAAGCCTGTTGTTTTAGCTTTTGCTCATTTTCATTATATGAAAGGTTAATTTTGAAATTGCCTTATGCTACTGACATCCTATGAAAAAAACTGGATCACTAAATGCCCCCCTGTAGAGATGAAGCTGTACCACTGCAAGATGGATCACTGTATCCTCAAAAAAACTTACCTGGAATTTGAATGGTAGTGTTCAGAGTGGAGGCTGTCCTCCCTGCCAAACCTTACTATTGTTCTGAGATCTCACTGCAAGTGCAGCACCGTGTACAAGATTTCAGCACATGAAACAGGTTCAAGTGAACCTTTACTCTGTAGTTGAAGAAATAAAGTTGTAAATAAAGTTGTAGAAATAAAACCACAAGGGAGGTCGATCAACTCATTACCAAGAAGGATGAGTCTCACGAAGGTGGTAACTACCTTAGCACTTAGAACATCTCTATAGGGGCTTGGTAATGAAATGTTTTTCACATTGAAATGCTCCACAAGAGTAAAATTCCCTTGCTAATGAAGCACTCCACTAGGGAAAAATTCCCTTGCTAATGAAACAAAACTGCTTCAATAGGTTGATAGCTCCATCACTGAACTGTAGAACCACAGCCCAAGCAAACTGGCACCTGTGCTGATGACACAGAACAGAAATTAGTATACTAAGGAATTAACTCCCACCCAGAAAACAAGCATTTGCCAGAATAAAGTAACAAATTCGCTTCCCCATAGGAAAGTGATGCACTTACTCACTGATGTAACTCAACCTTTTTAATGTAATTTTATTTGTATTCTCAAAGTTGAAAAAATTCTTATGGAAGGACAAGAGATCTCTGTGTATGTGTGTGTATGTGTGTGTGTGTGTGTGTGTGTGTGTGTCTGTGTCTGTGTCTGTGTCTGTGTGTGTGTCTGTGTGTGTGTGTGTTCCATAAATTGAACTAATGTGATCCTACTGCCAAGATTCATAGTGACCTTAACTAAAGGTAGGCAACTCATGAGTAAGTCTGTGCTTCAAGCTTTTGGGTAACAGAAGACCTGATGAATGTTTTAATTAGGAAAAAAGAATCAATAAGGCAGACTTATTGTGAAAGCATAATTTAAAAAGGCAAAATTAAATTCATGTGGCACCCGGAATGTGTGCAAAATTCACTTATTTGCATGCAAATGAGGCAGACAGAGGAAAAGCTTTGAGCAGGAGAGAGATAACCCTGACTAGTCTTTCCTGTCAAACATGATCATCTTTCAGTGTGCAACTGCACTGAAATCTTTTAAGTCAGGAATTAGGGATTCAGCCTTTGCTCTAATGTTTAAAATCTGGATATCCATAAGATTATCTTTCATTGGAATTTTGCTCAGTGTGTCCTTCAAGATTGAGATGTCACTCAGATTATATGGGATTGATCGCCAGTGTGTCATTTGCCTATCTTACTGGGAATTAAGTGGGAAAGAAATTTTTTAAATATGAACTTTATTATATGAATTTTAAATATGAATTTTAAAAAAATTTAGTATGAACTAGCTTTGTTGCAAAAATAAAAAGAGTTTTTAGGCTCCTGAGTTTCATCAGCTCCCAAGTTTCATCAATAGATGATGGGGACTCACTTGCCTTCTGTGCCTTGACAATTTCCTCTGGGATTTCAAGACTGAGCATGATTTCAAAGCCAAAGCTCTACAGAACTACTGCAGCCAGAAATCTGTATGAATATGACTTTACAAAATATCTTGGGAGGCTGAATAATCTTGCTGCAGGACAAAGGCAGAAAACCAAAGAAAGTCAGTGGATTTGGAGTAAGGAATAATTACATAATATTTGATCTTTGTTATTTTAAAACAGCTACAAAATATGATTCATAGAAACCTAGGACTGGATTGCCAATCAGTTAGTCTAACATCTTCCAGATTCCAGAACACATATTACATAAACCTGTAAAGAAAATGATCTGTTTACCATCAGGATTTTGTTGTTCAAAATAGTGCTGAATGTACTAGCATTAAACATATAAATTCTGCAAAATTTATGAAAAAATTAAATGTGTTCTGATGCTGGTGACTTTTTCTTTAAGGGCTATCAAATAACCACAATATCATTCTGACTCTGATCATATTTGGGGTGTTATTTTAATGCAAAAGCAAAGATAAAGGGAAGATCAGTGACTTGGTAAGGACCACAGAAGAGTTTGGAAACTGTAGGTAAGAAGGAAAATCTTGGAATACTGGTTTCCAACCTCTTTCTCTTATTGAAATGAATATCTGAGTAAATATATACATTCAATGAAATGACATTTAGATATCCCTGTGCCAAGATAAAGAGATTGAACTGGAAATTAACTTTAAAAAATTGCACTGTCAAAAAAAGAACGCTTTTACAGCTGAGGAAAACTTCATTTCAGTGAAGTTTGTGCTACTGTGTACTGCAGATACCCTTGAGATACAACAGTATTGTGTGAAAACACAAGTCCTTTTTTAAATTTAGTGAATAGTTTGTCCAAAAACCATTTGATTGTGAAAAACATCAGTACAACATCCTGTTATAGATGGAAAACTATTCCATTTAGAAGTAGAAATGAAGCCAGAGAAACACTTATTTTGAAAACAAATTGTTATTGGTAGATAACAATAGGATAGGTAAAAGGTATCCCGAGTATAAAACAAAAAGAGCATGTGCATTTAGCTTCTGTTTACCTTTGAAAAGGCTTTTCAGAAATGTGACTACTTAAGGAAGTTTTGTTTTGCAGAGATCACTCTAGAAAGAACCAGAACAGAGCAGCAGCCTAGACCAAAGCTGCTTCTTGCTCATGGCAGTGTGAAAGGATTGCTCCCCTCTCTTTATTGGAGGCCCCTTAGGAAGCCTACAGGATGCTGGTTGCTAGGCAACACCCAAAGCTGTGGTGTATATAGCATTAGGTATTAATTATTGTCATGGGCCTTTTCCGTGGATGATCCTGAAAATATACAATTAGACACATCATAGGATAAGTAATTTTTTCATTCTGATGGACAAGCATTATTAATCTGCAGAAAATTCAGAATTTGATGAATTGTTCAAAGGTGACTGACTATGCCAAGTCTAATATTTGCTTTTTGTTGTGATGCTGTTTTGTAATTGCAGCAAAGTGATTTGAACAGCAATATGGTTACAGTGAGCTGTTGAAAGGTTCTGAACTAGAATATAATATTGCTTCACTTGTTTCCCTGATTAAAGTGCCTAGGTCTTAACTGATCTTTACCAGCACTTCATTTTGAGTAGTTCAGGTCAGTAGTAGAGCAAAAAAAGAAAACCTTAGAACATGAAAGCAGTAAAATAAAATATTTAATAACAGCTGTATGTGGCAACAGAGAAATAGTGACAAACAACCCAAGAAATTAAATCTTGTGAAAGTGGCAAGTTTTAGCCTACCATGAGATAAGTTTCTGCATATCTTTGATGACACTGGCTTGTATTTATGGGAAACAGAGCTGCTCTTCCTTCTCTAGCATTGCCCATCTAGCTAGTCATCACAAGCACAATGGAATGTATTCGTGGTACATTTAAGGGGATGAATACTGAGAATAGTTATACCCCATGAAATTAAACAGGGTAGCCTAGAAGTTACTCCAGTTACTGCAAAGGAAAATGGAAGTTACACTAAGGCAATTCATTACTGAAGGTGAAAACATAAACAGCAGCATATTGGAAATTCCTGTGCAGTGACAGTGACAAACTGTAACCAATGTCCAAGAAAATAAATTACTGTCTCAGGACATGAACTGAGGAATAAGAAAATTAGAGAAAGAAATTATTGAACTTTTATCAATTAGTGCAAGTAAAAAGAGTGCTAGTTATTTTCCAGTTGAAGAAAGAAAATGACACCGTGGGTGGAGAGGCTCAAAGAGACACTAATAAGAGGTTGCGTGACTGAAAATCTTTGTACAGACAAGCATGCCTTCTCCCACATCTTGGATACACTGATATTTGTGCAGAAGGAGCATGAAATGCAGAAAAGGGGAACAGAAACACTTTGGCTTTTATGACCTGTAGATGCAGCAGATGTTAGAAGATAAACATCTGTTTATCCCACTCTGTTTCGTGGGCTGCATCCTTTTAGATGGATATGTGGCAGAAAACATCCATGAATATCGTGGCTGGAAAATGTGCCATGGGATGCTTCAGAAATTGGAACTCTAGTCAGACTGGTAATGTGCTGCTTGAAATACCGATAGAGCATGCTAGCCAGCAAACTTACCAGGTAGGCAACAAAAATGATAAAATTGGAAAATGACTGAACCTGTCTTCTGCCAGTGAAGAAGTCCAGACATTCAATTTCAATCAAATGAGGGCAGAAGGCATGAAAATTTCACTGCTACCTTCATAACTGTTCTCAGCTCCATAACATTACGGCCCGCCTGTTAAGGCCACTGGTTTTCTTTTCACTGCTTCCAACTGGAAAGGTATGAGGAGCAGTAATTTCATTCACAGTGTTGATACATACACAACTGAGACAAAATTACTATCCTTTGGCCATTCACAGTATCACAATGTTCTTTGAAAGCTAGACTAACATTTTCTGCAGCCTGTTTCTCAAGCATTACATCTTACTAATAGTATGTGTACTTTTTAATTAAGTGCTATGCTAGGGAAATCAGGTTTTTTAAAATTAAAAAATTGTTCCACAAAGGTATACTGAAGGCAGAGAAATGAAGAAATTGAATTAGTCTTCCTAAAAAAGAAAACTAACATACTGTAATTTTTATAATGAATGTGAATGCATATGTTGCTAACATCCTATTGTTCAAACAGATTTAGGAATATCTTTTTTTTAGCAGAGATTTTCCTTTGATCGCCCTTCCAAAGCAGGTGGATTTGCTGTCACTGCTGAATTCTGAGGAGCCACGATGTACTGCATGAAACCACAAATTTCAGGTGGGCTCAGGATATGCATCTGTACTAGAGCCTGACCAATGCAATTTGTTTATATGACAGAATTCACACAGCTACCTACAAATAAGTGTGACTCACATCCTGTCTTATTTGTAATACTGATTTTTGACTACAAGTTGCAATCTTATGAATCTTCATAAAAACCTCCTCCTCTTTCCTGATATGTGTTTGATCAATGTGTTTGTCTTTTCTCTCGCTCTTCTGATTTGAAACATTAGATAAATGAACATGGTATTTATGTGTATTGATTTTCTCTAAATTTTTTACAATTTGGGGTACTACTCTGAATTACTTTGCACCATTTCTAGTCATTTGATAAAGAAAAATGGGCCTGAAGTTATTTATTTCTTGTTATATATCTTGTTTACTTCCTTAATTTTTTTGTTAGAAATAGTTTGTATTTATGATTCTTTGATCAGAATTTTTCATTAGTCAGCTATTGTATTTAGTTACATACTCCAACTAAAATCATCATCTCAATTCCACTTCAGTGTCTGTCTGCAATGGCATTATTCTTAATTCAGTTGTCTTCAGCAATGTTTTCTCTCAGACACGGATTTGTAAAGAAACCCGTTTTACCTGATTGCCCAGCAAGCTAGAAGCTGGCTGTGGAGGTGCCCAAATCCAGCAGCAAAATCACCTTGGGTTAGAAATTTACACTTATGAACTTGGTTATTTTGTGACAGAGAGAGCAGGGGCAGGCTTTTTAAGATTTGATGCCTCAGTCCCATTTTGTTGATATGAATTTCAGAGAACCTGAACACATACTGGTCTAAGTGTAGAGAGATAGCATCTTCTTTTGTATCCTTGAAGTTTATCAGAGTTAATGAAATAAAATTCAGTATTTAGTGGAGACCAGACTCTTGGGTGTTGTACAAAATAAACAATCAAAAGAATGAATTGCCAATGCATTCCAGCTGCATGCCTACTGACCCTGACCTGCAATTTGCTTAAGCCCAGAACAGTATTTTTCAGTGATCTATTAGAAAACAAAAGGCAAACAAACCAAAAGCAACACAACAAAAAAACTATCAAATATTTCAATTCAGTGTTCCATGGTACTGGGAATTAAGAGCTTAAACCACTTGTCCCCTCTAGTTCACTTTTTCTTACAGCTTTTCTGAAGGTTGAAATGTTATTTAACAAAAAGAAACATTCTTGCACAGCTTAGCAGCAATATTACAACAGGAAAAATATAATTTGTTCCAAGAGCTGAGAGGAACACAAATGCAAATGATAACTCTTACCTGCCCTGAAAATCCTGAAATCACTATTTTTCTTCTCATCAGAAATGTTTTGAGATGAGGCTTTTTAAAGTTCTTAAGTGTGTTTCTAATGGATGTACCTTTAATAAAACACCCAGGAGCATTGGTGGCAGGGGTAATGATGGGGTCAGGTTCAAAATCAAAAAACCTTCTATGAGATTTCAAGTATATTTCAGGTTTATATTAACTGAAGTGTTAGAATCATGACGTTCAGTAGCTGTATCGCAATTTCTGTCCCTGTAAACTCATTAGCCTTATCCCCACCCCCATTCATGTTACTGAAAAATAAAGCACAGTGACCATTAAGGAATTCACTCGCATTTGTATTTACCCACCATGATTACAAAACTTTACATTTTTCTAGTTGTCTTCCATTGACATGGAAGGATTTTCCACTTGCTTTAATTTCCTTTGCAAAAGATTAACTCAAGATAATCTAGAATTCCAACACTTTTTTGAAAATATGATTTAAAAGCAGACGATGTCACACATAATTAAATATACTGCCTGAACAGTCATTTACTCAGTCATAGCTAAGCTATATCAGTGCATTTTGTATTATTTGTACTGGAAGAACAGTAAATAGTTTCTGGGGAAAGTTTTGTTTTCATTTACTAGCTGTCCCATTCAGTGACAAATTCTTCTTGAATTCCCTCCTTGTTTGGAAACAGAGGCCTCCTTCATTATATACACTCATAATCCAAGATCTAAGAGAACAAAAAAATCATTATAGTGCCTACTGAAGGCTAAAAAGACAGATTGGTGTAGACAATTGTGAAGTGTTTGCAGTACACAGAATTAGAAAAGCTCGTTTGTCTGAATTACAGCTGCCTACTTAAAAGGTAGATCAGAACATGAGATCTGCCCTGTGCTAACCTGTGTTAGGGTAAATAATAGCTAGGACCTCAAATAAAGAGAAACAGCAATAATGGATTTTCTGAAGACTTTCTTAGCCTTATTTTTCCCCTTTCTTTTTCTTTTTAAGCCCCTGGTTTAGTTTTTAGGATCCTATACTTGCATTTCTGTAAAACTAGCAAGCTCTGACTTTTTTAACTTCTATATCTCATAGATTTTTGTTTCTGAGTGCTGTACTGAAATTATCATGCTTTTGCACCTCTTTTCCTAATTAGTGTTTACTTATGCTCTGCTTTCCCAACATAATGGCACATTAATAAGCCAGAACATAGTAGTGTTTGTGAAACTGTTCTAAATATTCTGGCCATTTTAGAAACTCATTGGTCTCATTGGCTGCATATAAATATAATGACCTACATGATGCAGGAATGACAGAAATGCAGTTGAAAATAATGCACTTGCTGACGTAAGTAAACCATGACTGACAGGAAATGAACCTACACTGGGAGTGCCCAGATTGCTATAGAAACAGAATAATCTTGTGGCAAAATTCAAAATACTAATTAGCTGAAGTGAGGCACAAAGTCTGTGAGTACAGCAGAGAAGGAAAGCAGCTAGCAATATCCCAGCTAATAAGGTAGTACAGAATCCAATCACTTAAAATGCCATACCAATGTTTGTGGTTCCAATAACTACACATGGGTGGTACTGAAGAATATAAAGCTTTTCATATTGGAATTACAGTCATTCACCCTTCTATATTTGTTTCAGCTCTACTGTCAGAAAGCTAGTATTGTAAACCTCATGTGTTTCTCTGAAGATGTTTGTGTCTTCACAATTCCTCATGTATATCTGTGTTAAATCCTAAGTACACTTTGAATGTAGGACTACTCAGCCTCCTGCACTTCCTTGTCACATGACATAATGGGAAAAGTCCTGTATGGAAATGAAAACGTCTGCTCTCTGAACTTCTCTGATGATCCATTCAAATGTGATATTGAGCGAAAGAAATGGCCACTTGTCAAGACAGATTTTTCGAATCTGAAAAGGACAATGGATGTTTTTTCCCAATAATTTTGATCATTTCATCTGGCTTATCATAAAATCACCAGAAATACAATGCAGATAATCAAGAGATTACTTCAGAGGAAGCTCAGTCAGGACAATGTAGAGGAAAGTGAACGGATTGAATAGATGTGAAACTAAGTTTTATAAAAAGAAGAGGCATATAAACTTAGGAATTCTTACTCTGAGGAAAAACTGAAGAACAGAAAAACCTGCTAGTATTTTGTTGTTTTAAGTGATATGTAAAGGTTAACTGTAAAACAGGGTTGCAATCAGAATCAACTCCTAGAAAGGGAGAACAACTAGAAAGTCATGTGTGCTAAAATGTCTTTATAAGGTTTAGCAGACACAAAGTAATTGTTTCAGAGAAGTTAAAGACAGACACTGTGCTGGACCATAATTGCTCTGAGTTAACCTGGATATTTTCCACTTAAATTTCTAGTGTAAGCACCTGGACTTCTTCAGTAATTAAACACTATGAAATTAAGAATTAATGCTAGAAAATCATCATTATTTTTCATTGAAATAAAATTTTTCAATATGTCGAGGGATATGTCTTCACCATCTCCTAATAATAACTTTCAGCAATGAGTAAAATAACATATTTAACTAAAAAGAAGAGCAAAGACCCTTTGCTAGTTAAATGCACTGGAGACAGTGAAGGGACCATTATCAGCTGCTACACAAACAGCCTCTCAGTACACAGACTGGTATATGAAGTAGAACATTGCTCATGATTTCATCTTGCTCTTCCATCTTCTCCTATGCTCATCTGGGTTCCAAATTTAATGAGAGAGGTTTTTTCAAAGGGAGAGAATGCTGATGTGCCATTATCACTCACATGTGGCTGAGTGGCCAGAAGGAGTTCACAGAGGTTTGAGCAAACAACTGGAGACACAACTGCTCTTCCTTCACTGTGCAATAAATAAAGGTGGATCTCAGTCAAGTTCTGACCAAATGTGAAGAGAATACAGGTAGGGAAAAAAAGTTCCCTTTATATCATCTAGTTTGATATAATGACAGTATTATTTCAAGGGCACTGTATATAATATAATTTTGGACATAAAGTGTGATTATTTAATTATGCTCTGAGTTGTCTTCAAAAAAGTGATGAATCTTTTATATAGGTAGTCTGTACAATTAGCTGTCTGTTTATTCCTTGTGTAGAAAAGCTGTAACAGCCATAACAGTGTTAACCTGATGACATTACCAAAGAAGTGAGCAATGTCCACTCAACTCTGTCACTTTATTGATCTATTTCTTTTTTAAATGAATTGTTGGGCAGGCTTGCTAAAAGGCAGATAGCACAAAGGCTTCCCAGCACTAAGATGTCATTTTTGCACAGTGCTGAGGGAAAATATTTCAATGTAGAAAACAATAATGGCTAGTGGTACTATGATTTCACTTCAAATTACACAGCATGAAGCTCATCATTCGAACTGAATTGGAAAAGATGCTGCCTGCCCACATCATCCTGTGATACTATTAAATCTAATAAGAATAATTGCAAGTCTAGGAATGCTTCCAAGTAATTTTGCTTAATGATCTTAAACTCTATGGAAGGGATGTCCACCTATTGCTTATTTAATCTTTTGAAGGACATGTGCATAATGCAGCAGCTTATCTGTCCATCAGTACAACTCAGTAGGAATATAACTCTCTAATTGTTCTGTGCTATTTTCCCTTTTGGCTTATCAATCCAAGCAAGGGCTGTTACAGCCTGCTAGAACACTGAATCTGTTCAGAGAGAGAATCACAATCACGTTCTGTAATTCATCTACTCTTGCAGATTACCTTCATTGGCAAAACAAGAGTACACAAAAAGTAAAGAACCTCAACTACATGGGGCTAGACTTGTCCCAGTCCTGTGGCTGCATTGACAGCTGAGGTGAACAATGTCCAACCTCACTGCACTGAGAGTGGCATACAGAAGCACTGATTTTGACCTAGCAGTTCTGTAATCATGCTTGCCTAATATTATAAAATTTTTGTATGTGCACATATATGTATTTATACATCTACATGCAAACTTGCAGATTCTACATGTATACCTCAAAAATCTGAAAATTGAAAAAGCTTGCTCTTGATGACAGGGCTGGAAAGACAGGTTTTGCTGATTTTTCTGTATCACTGATCATATAGACAAGTGATTCAGGCATATATCTTTGTGTATTTTGTATGTTGATATAAACACACTATATAGTAAAGATCAAACATTCATAAATTGCTATAGGCTTGGATATGAATCCCTCTAAATTTACTCCTCTGGATGTTCGGGTGGTGATGTGGATTCTGTGTGAATGAGCACATTAAAGGGCTATTCCAGCATGAAGGGATGTATTTTGTCTTGTTTCCTCTCTTGTTTTTGAAGAACTTCAATTTCAGACAGATAAGGTGTGGGGGGATGCTGAGAATTCTGCAAGACTGGAAAATCATTTCCTGTTGTGTTCTTCCATACTCTTGATTCAGATGCATGGAAATTAGGAGGCAATGTAGTTACATAAATTAAGACAACAAAGAACAAACCCATAAAATCAAAATTGAAATGCAATGAGCCAGGTAAAATTTAGTCATACAATATAAAAGGTATGCAATGTAGTCCCAGATTGACTTGTCTGAATAGGGAAAATAGAAAGTGATTGTTTCATTTGACATTTCTGTGATTCCTTTGAGTCAGCATCGTTGGAGTTGTTCCTGAAGTTGTTACTGGGCTTTCTCAGTCTTGCCTACTTAACAGCAGGAAGGCCCATACTGCAAGTTCAGTTGTCTGAGTTCTGTTGGGAGTTCCAAACTTGGACTCTTTCTCACTTCTGAAGTTCTGGTAAGTATGGTAATGCAGATAATCCACAGTCAGTGGAACTGGTGAATCTGGGTTTCTTATAGGTCTGTGTAGTATATGTGAATTAAGCATATCCTTTAGAATACTCTCACAACAACACACTCAGCACAGCCTTGTGTCCCTTTGCCTCACTGCTGGGATACTGCTGTTGTTCTCCTGGCTCCCCTGCACTACACACTGCCTCCTCCCAAAGCCCTGTGCCTACTCCTCTCACCACAGCAGCTCCCCAGCCTGCTGGCACTAACATAGCTCTTCACACACCACCACTACACATATGTCCAAACTGTTTTTTCTGCTTTTAGCTGTATAAAACAGCTGTATTGAGCCTGGTAAAGTGTGGATGCTATCTGGCCAGTCAGGACATGCCTGCTGATTGCCCAGCTGGATGTTGCTAAAAGGATCATGTTGAATTCTCTCTGCCCTTGCCTCAGAGGAAGCACCAGTAAGGTCTCTCTTCTTTGATTAGCCTCTATATTTCAGTGTAAACATATGCTGTATTTGAGATCCCTAACCATCTGCTTTATGGGGCTGAAATTGGTCAGGGAGTACCAAAAATAATGAGAAATGACTGGGACAGGGTGGGGGGGAAATACCTGCCAGACTGCTAAAAGAAACAAAGGGTGTAGTTTTATAAACTTCAGCTCCTTGGAAAATAGGCTAGAAAATAGAGTGTGCCTCAAAACAGACTAAACTAAGTCTACTGTTTAGGAATGTTTCTTTGGCTTTACTACAGGAGCCCTGCAACAGAGAACAAAAGTTTAGGGAGCCCTTAGCTCATTTGCAAATGAAAGTGAGGGTCGAGGGCAGATCCCTTCAGCATTTTTTTATATTTATGGAAGGATAGTAAAGTGAACCTGCTGCCAACACTGCTATTCACCACTGTGTGATATTATTTGAAATGTCTCATTAAAGCAACTGATTTTTTCTGTAAGCTTGAAAAGAGAAAGTTTATTTGCCACAGAAGCCACAAAAGCCGAAGACCAGGTTGTGTCTTCACAGGTAGCTCAGGGTAAAGTGTGCTGGATAATCTTCCAGCAGCACCCCTTGGAGGTGGTTGGTCTCTGACACACTGTGCTCTTCTTTCCCTTGAATATAGTACAGAAAAACTTATCACAAACATCTGACTCTGGTAGCTGATCTGGTCTTACACACATGGGGAGAAAATAAGGAGACCTTTCTGTTGCACAGCAGCTGGAGCCCAAGCTAAGAAGGGCTTCTAAGGTCAGGAAGAAGACTTTTCCTGTGGTGTAGGTGAGAGCTAGCACAAGTTACGACAAAACAGTATAATATGTGCTAATAAAGATGTTCTACAACATTACAAGTTACATTCATATTTTTACCTGAAACTAAAGAATCTAATTTTCTATTATAAGTGAACCCCGAGGAAAATTTCACTATTTCTACTACTTAATAACTGCATCTCCTTTTCCTTTTGTATTTCTTTTCCTTCTTTGCGTATTTTACTTCCTGCTATCTATTCATCATCTGAGCAGAACTCTGACATGTAAATTTAAGGGATGATTTTTCTGTTCCTTATTCTTCTATCTTCTTTTAGAGCTGAGATACCATATTAAAGGATTTGCATTTAGAAACTAGAACATCCCTTTGACTGTGAATGCATAGCATAAAGCTGGAACTCCTGCTTTCATTTCTACTGTGAAGAAAATTTCTGCACTTACTGTGAACCCTTTGGATGTTAAGGGAGCTCTTTAGTGCTCTTTTTAAAAAAAATGTCTTCTGTAACAAGTGGAAATAATCAAGTGGTCATCAAAATATTATGCTAAGATTTATTGCCATATATGAAAGGAAGAAAACATTTCAAAAATAAAATCTATCACTTTGCTTGCAGAGAAACAGATGGGCATGAATTACACAACTAACTAGAATGAAAAATAGACCCCAAAGTGAATTAAATCCTGGTGGGATGAAAATGAAGCTTTTTATTTATTTTTTTTCTGAAGTGAGAAAAAGTCCTACTTATAATGGAAAATTATTCACTCTGTACTGCAGTGTAAGACGAAATCTATCACACTGGAAGAAGATAATACTAGACTGCAAGAATGCATGGTCTCCTCAGTAGAATGGACTGTCTCACTGAAGGGAGAGCTACAAATAAAATTTAAACTTCAGCAATTTTGGACAAAAAGAGAATGCTTTCAGTATTTGCATATTTAAAACTTTTGCTGAACACATAGGACAAGTAAAACAAATTCTTTCATTTTTGCTATAGTTACAAATTATTTTTATTTGTAACTTGCTATGAGATTTCATTACATTTCTGTCTCAATAGATCTTTCTGTTATCATTAACTACAGATGAGTTTTCAAAGTGTCAAATGTTCCTATAAAATCTATCACTTCATTTTTGGCTTTCAAAGGGCAACTTCTGTAATAAATTTGAAATTGCTAAATATCAGTTGATTCCCACAGTAATTATTTAAGTATTATTTATATCACTATAACCCAGAGAGATCGCAGATGAGACTGAGGTAGATATTGTGCTAGATATTATCTAAGACTAAATTAAATATTCTAAATCATATTAATCTAGCTTAATAGAGAATGGGCTACTTTATAAACCATCTGCTATGCTGCAATAATCAGACTTTTTGTAAGAGAATAGAGAAAGGTCTAACTGTTTGATGTGCTTGGGGCAGATAAGCTGCTCTAAGCCTCCAGTGAACTTCAGGAAAATGTCTTCTTTCTGGGCAGGCAGCTGGTGTAGTGCTGACCAACAAATTGTCAGCGGTACTTTTCTACCCATTGATGAGCACACTTGATTTTTAGAAACCTACAATATTGATGTTTGGGCTCTCATACATTGATGTTACTTGTGGACGATACAGATTATTACTGATTAATTTTAAAGAACAGCACAAATTAACAAGTCTTTGTCCAAAGGGGATATATATAGTCTAAATAAAGATAAACAGATGTCCTTGGAGAAATTAAATATCTTCTTTATTTACCAGATCAGGAACATGAAGACTAAGAATTAAAATCTCTTTTTATGCAGGTCAATGGAAATTTTGCCAGTATCAGCAACTGGATTAGACTTTAACCCACATGAGCAACACTGCAGTGGTACAGTAGAGACAGGAATTGAGTGCAGGTTTGCTGAATTCTGGAACATCAAAGGGAGTGTGGGAACACTTGTTTTGATTGGAGTTTGGTAGGCACATGAGCTGTGTACTCTACTGTACACCATGAAATTACATTTATACATCAGTGTTTACAACCGTTTCCATCACAGAACTGATATCTAGAACTCAGAAAGGTGCCTTGGGGAAGGTGTGTTTTCTTCAGGAGGACCAGACTACCATTTTAATGATCATCCAGCAATTTCATCAGGGTACAAACTGCAACACATTTTTTACCATCTGATTCTAATCAATCCTTGTGTGGCACCAAGCCTACCACACACAGGCTCCCTCCTGTAAAATGACTTTTTATTGCACAGTGGCTACTCATTATTTCAGTCACTGTGTCCTCTCAATATCATACAGTGCCTGGGGCAGTCTTGTAAATGTATGTGCAACTGGAAGGAGCATGGTGTTTGTAATGGTCTTCATTACAGCTGGCTGTGGTGGATTTATACATGTTCCCCACATTTTAACATCATTTGAGCCTCACGGAAGTAATTTTTTTAGCAGAAGAATGACCACAGCCCTGCAGCACACAGCTTAGGATGGGGAATGAAGAGCAGCAGGACACAGTACTGAAAGGCAGGGGGTGATGCTAGTGAAGTGACACTATTCACCTTTTCTGGGCAGACTTTTTATTTTACAAGGGACCATATCGTTAATGCAAAAAGTTAAAGAAGTTCCCTTACAAAGATGCACACTATACACTGTGTTTGTCTATGAGGGCTACGAGCATTACAGAGGCTAGAATTTTATCTTAGAGCCCCTTAGGATTCCAATAAAATCATCACCCAACTCAAATACACAAAATCTAGTCTTTGTTGAATTTCAAATACTGCAGACTGAGAAATTGAAAGAGAAACCTCAAAACTGTAGAGCAAACACGTTAGACAAAAGACTAAATGCAATGCATGCTTTATGAGAAGGGAAGCATAAATAGAAAAAAACCACATAATATGCAGAGAACTATCCTTTTTGCTAGTAGAGTTGTACATCTAATCAGTCTGTAAATAGTGAATCACACAAATATATGAAACTTTCAGCATAGTGATTTCAAACTTCATTTCCACAAAGACTGTTTATGACCCCTTATACACAACATTTAAAAGGTGTATAAAAACTATGCTCTGAATATACCCAGTAAAAAATTTAATCCCACAAGATGAAAAATCCCCTCCAAGATCACGGTGCTTAAAGTTTCTTGTAAGGGACCCACTCTGGCCTCAGGTGCCATGTTGTAAAATGTTAGCTGAAATAACTGGGATTATGGTAGTATGAAAGAGAGGTAAGTGAAATTGTATGAAAAGCAATACTAGAGGTTTTGTTCATACAAGTGAATTTCAGATGCAGGAAATGTTCATAGATTTTTCTCTCTCCTCAGATAAAAGTTTTTTAGTAAGGTAAATTTTCCGAACACTGGCTATACATAGGCCTTGCAGGGCTGTGCACAGAGCTGTTTATTGTATTCAGAAAAGAGGAGGATATTTTGGTAGGCCAGACATGTTTGCTTTATTTCCCCCAGTACTCTTTTCTCTGGAGCTCTTTCCCCCGTGGTGTCACTGCCCTCTTTGTTCATCTCAGCTGCCAGATGCTTCTTCCATAGCCTGCCCTGGATCTGCAGAGCACCCGGAGGTGGTGGTCCTCACATCTGTCACCATCTGGTGCCTCTCTTGCTCCACTGTGGCCATGACTCTGATTGTAGCACACATCCTACGTGCTTGTAGCTTACAATTCATGTGAATATGGGACAAAAGCTGCCCTGTCTTCAAGTCATGTTTGTCTTAACATTTTAGGATACTTTGCTTTATCAAGATAGTGTCACAGTGCAGATCAGATTTAATCTGGGGTAAATACATAAACAAGATTTTACAAAATCAGTTCTTGCTAATGATTCTACAGAGGAGAACTATGGAATACATTTTCTATTTTACTCTCAGCAAAGCGGTCAGCTCCAAGGGGGATATTTTTCTTTGTGTTCTGGCTTTCTTTTCCAGTAAGAGCAAAATCTTGCTCAGAAGGAGAAGCCTTTTGTTTCAGTACTTTAAAATATCTTCCAATACAATGGTTACAATTATAATTTAAAAAGTCTGCAGAAATTTTAAATTTGTACTCCAAATATAGTGTTGGCCTCGGATATAATTCAAAGGTTTCTGAGGTAGTTATTGAATTCCAGGAGCAACCACCCTCATCCTGGAGTATTTATGTCATTTGACTGCATGATTCTGATGCAGTTGCTACATGGAGTTGCACCCCTTATTCTGAAAAAGACCAAAACCAACAACACCCTTTGACCCACTACAGGCCTTCTTGCAGAAAAAAAGTGCCAAGAAATGTATGGTTGTCTGAATAAATTTCTTAAGATTATGAAATTACCTTGCAGATGTCAAGCACTATGTAAATATTGCAACAAAAAATATGAATCCCCAGAAAGATTTAGCATGTGTAGAAATAGGCAGTGACAGTTCATGGTGGGAGCAGTTATATCTTTCCCATTTAGAAAGTAGAGCTAATGGGAACATCTGAGCAGGGAATCTGTGCAGTGAGTGAAACACAGCCCGTCTGGTCTGTTATTTGAAATGCACTGTTTTGTAATCTCGAGAAAATGAAACTCCAGGAAACTAAGTACATAGCACCCACTTCACAGGCTTCCTAAGCGTTTTCACATTCAACAAAGCCACTTTTGTTTCTCCCAGGGTTCTTGACTTACAGCAGCCTTTCCTTAAGCATCTAAAGTATTGTGGGAAGAGCAGAACTCAGGCAGAGGTCATCTCAGACTGGAGGAACAGAGAGGAGGGTATGTATTGTTATGCAGGTACACCTCAGGGACTAGTCTATTAACAAGACCCTGACATTCAATTTCCAATTAGCATTCCAGCAAAATCTGAATATGAAAGATAGCTGTATATACAGCTGAATAAATGACATTTCTACCCTTATTATTTCACAATGTTCAATTTCAGATAGCCAGGTTAATTTAAGAAAACCTGCTACCAGCAATTCAATAGTTCTTGTAGAAAATACAGTTAAATTTGCTGTTTGCACTATAATGCATGCAAAAAATGTATTTCTCACATTTTATGTGTTCGGTTCTTTGATATACTTTACTTCTCCATTATGTACTTACATCCCAAAATATTTCAAACGTGTTAGTTTGTAAATGTAAATATGAATAAAAGGTATATGCCTATTACATTTGCAGTACATATGGAAAGTTGAATTTTAAAGCACCAAAAAGGAGAAAAACCCCTATCACACATTGGTAGCCACAGGAGTTGTGCAAATACATGGAGGCTAAATCTCAAAAATAAAAAGCTTTCCCTTCCCTCATAAACATTCCCATGTAAAGATCTAGTTACAATTTTCTAGTGTATTTAGCACTTGATTAGGGTTTTGACCAGGCATCCTGGTCATTTAAGCAGGCGACTGCACTGGATTTGGTCCTGAAGGTGACAGGCAAAATGCACTAGCTTGTAAAACCAGGCAGATGGTGTCTGCAGTCAAGGATACCTCCCAGGGCACACCACTCTCCTTCTGGCGTCACATCTCCCATGATTGTTGAGGTTTCAGAAGGCTGAGCTGTGACAACTTTAGAGCAGACTTTGTCACCTATAGTTCACATGTGATGGCACCAAAAAGCCAGCACTATTTGAAAGCTGGACCTTTTGTCTGCCACCAGTGCCAGTGCAGAAGTGGCTCTGGTCAGTGTTCACCAGCAACATTTTCAAGGGAAAGAAACTCAACATTCCTGTCCTGCTTTCTCTTATTCAGGGAGGGAAAAAACTCAACCCAACAAACCAGCAAATCTAGAAATAGAAAAAGCAGCAGTTCTTTAAAGCAGACTACAATGAATGTTAATTAGGAGTTTTGTGCAGAAATGGCACTAATTAAGTACATATATTCTGACTTCCTATTTTCTCTTCTGAGCACAGGGAAGACAACCCCAAATATATTCTCTGCTGACAATTGTGAATGTATAAGAAGGCTTTTGCCATCTCTTTTTTCTTAGAGAACCTAGCACAGAAGTCTGGAATTAATTCTCTGCCATTTGTCCTCAGCAGTCAGCAGGTGGTGTGTTGTACACCCAGCACTATGGCACAAAGAGGAACCCAAAACTGGTTTCCAGACCATAGGGTGCCACAGCAACATTTCTCAGGTGCAAATCAAGGGCTGCACAAGGAAGACACCTGATTTATGTTTCTGAGTCCAGAGTGAGCACAGGAATTACATTCCATTAAAATAAATTTTTATGAAGATAAACTTACAAGTGTTCATAGGTTTTGGGTCCCCTTCCTTGATGCCAGTGCCCAGGACAGACAGCTCATGGTTTGTGTTTTGTGGCAGGGCAGGAGCACCTGCATTGTTCCACATGCACAGCCCACAGCAGCTGCATCCCTGCCTGCACAGATTCATCAGTGATTTTCTTGGCTCCAGGATGTGGTGAATGCTGTTCATATTCTAGTCAGGTTCTTATAACTTGTCCATCATATTGGTTTCTGTGAGCCCATTACAGCAAAGCTTATATTACAGTCTGTCAGATGCTGAGTTTTTTGCACATTATAGAAGCGTATTTTTTTGTTTGCTCAGTTTGTATGTGAATGATCCCATGTGCAATAAAAAGATTTCTAGTGCATGCTCTACTTGTAACCACATTAAAGAAACACATGTCTGCAGCAGTCAGGATGTGTTTTGTCTTCTGGGGTTTTTGTGGTTTAGGTTTCAGTGAATTCCTCGAGGTTTTACTCTGAGGTTTAGGAGGATTTGTTGTTGTTATCTATTTTGCATATGAAGGAATTTTTAACTACTGAAACCTTTTGTCCATAGAGACTTTTTGTGGAATAAAATTGTATTTGCTGACCAAAAATTTCCCTGCTGGGTACAAGAAGATGGAGTAGATGGTTTCTCGAGATCCTTGCAGCATTTCATTTCTGCAGCTCTGTGTTTTTAACTGATGTTGGGGTGTGGGAGCCATACGGGAGGTGTTGATCTGTGCTGAATGATTGCCTGTGAATTATAGTTTGTATTTTGCCATCTGGCTGCCTGATAATTAGTCCATCTTTTTATCAAATGAATGGCACATGTCTTCCTTTTCTAAATACATATGCAAAACTATATATTTTGGAAAAGGTTGTTTACAACTTCAAAAAAATAGCCAGAAAGCAATGTCTTTCTGTAATCACATGTGTGTCCTCAGACAAACCTCACCTACGTATGGGCCTGGACTATTCCCTGCATCACTCGGGGGTATTATGCAATCCAAGCATTGGATATCTGGTTACGTGATGTTCTGAATTTGCTACATACCCAAGCACACTGAGGTCTGGATGATATACTGTTTTACTATATAGCTGCAAAATGTAGCTATATTTTCCTACAATTAATATGTAAAATACATACGCAGTTTGACAGTATGTTGATTCTGCTATATCCTCATCACTGTTCCAAGTATATTTCCATGACATCCACTCCTGGTGGGAATGGGACTATCGGAAGAAGCAGGCTGAGCAGCAAGACAGCCTAAAGAGGACAAGGAAGCATCAGGGTCCCAACCTCAGCTCCTGTGGTACTGATGCTAGAGAAATCTGTGGCTCATTATAGTGTGTGAAATCAGGAAATCAAGAATTCAATGCAAATCTACCTCCAATCCCTAGGGAAAAATAACTCAATTTATGAAATCTTTTTCTTTTCTTTATTTAAGAAGTCTTGGGAAAAGGTTGTTCAGAGGAGAGGGAAGGCATTTCCTTACTCTGTGGGATGTCAGCTATTCAATTTGGTACTTAAGAGCTATAATTCATGAGTCACTAGCTATGTATTAAATGCATGGGGAAAATATTATTTGTATATATTTGGAGAAAGATTTTTTTATTTACAATATTGAAGAAGATTTTTTTTTTAGAAGTTACAAATTTATTCTTTCTAGCTTTTCAAGAATGAAATATATTCAAAATTAGAAGTGTACATTAGGTTGTAAATTAAAAAAAAATAATTTCCTACCAAGAAAGAATTTCTATCATAAGATATATTCATTTATTCAACTTTCTATGGGTTGGAAACTGCCAAACTGCCTAAAAATGTAACCTGAGGAACCACTTCTGCTCGGTCATTGTAATTTTGGTAGTGTAAAAATCATCTGCTAGAAATTGGTTTCATGCAACAATATCTGCCATTAAAAGGAAATAAATAAAAATGTACCATAAAGTCTCTCACACATCTTATGAACTGAATGGCACTTCTAGCTATAAACAGTCTAAGTAGTATTCAAGTTGACGGTATTAAATGTATATAAAGAAAATTACCATTTTCCTGTATTGTCTAATCCTGTCTAGTGGAAGTGAACTTGTATTAATTTGCTTGTAAATCTGACTGTACATGCTCTTTCCTTTAGAATATCTTTGCTTTTCTATTTTCATTTTCATTACCATCTTTTGAAATCTAAAATATTATTTGTACAAGAAGACTCCATTTTAATTTCCTTTTAATGACCATGATCATGTGGATGGATCAGTGTAAAGTCTTCTCTTTGTAATATGTATATACTAAATTAGTAATAGTCTTCCTTTTGTCATTGAAATCACTGGCAACAAATGATGGCCAGAAAGGAGAATGATCTTTCTGAAGGGTTTTCCTTCTACACACAGGGTGCAGGTAGATAGATAATAGAACACTGTGCTTTGAGTAAGCACTGTAAGATCACTCTTTGGCTTATTTTAGGTTGATGCCTGTTATGGCTGATTAAACTGTGTCTCTATTACCTCATTCTGCTGCAGCCTATTGTATCCACTGTTATCTTCCATTAACTGTGCAGATGGTAAGGTTTTGGGGTCAGGTACACTTTTTGTTACAGATACATGTGTACAGAGCATGCCAAATAGGCATGGAATCCATCTCCAGCTGGAATTTGAGCACGACTGCAACACAAACAATATTCTTTGAAACAAACTTACCTCGAATAAAAATAATGGATATTTTCTTCCCAAGTTTGAAGAAATAAAAACAATTAGTTTTTTTCTTTCTCTTCAGAAATGCGCACATAGAGACACACACACATACACAAATATGGTAGTCTAGATGAGGGAGATATGTTCATCTTCCATAGATTCTATATTTGATTAGCCTATGTAATCAAATAGGAATTGATAACTTCACAAATGCAAAGTAGACACATCAGAAAAAATGAGCTTAGGATGCTACAGAAGTAAACTAGAACTCTTATGTCCCCAAATATTTATTTTCCTAAGCTCCCCACAGTCTTCAGCACAACTTTTATTTTTTTCTACTGATGTAGTAGGCCTCTTGTGACAGAATTTAAGTGTTGTGCCTGGAACACGAAATGAGAGTTCCTAGAAATCCAGTCAAGTACCTAATCCTACTAATACGGGTTCTTGTTCTCCGGTCTTCTGAGTAAGAGCATGTCCCAGCAGTGAACCTTAATATGTGATACGGAAACAGAACAGCATGGAGCTTTTGTTCAAGGCTTTCACAGGGCACTCTGTATGCTGCTGTGAAACCTTTGCTCCCAGTTTCTTTGCCTGCACATCTGCTCTTTAACTACATTTCCAAGATGAGCAGCTACAGCAGTTTCTGGGCATGGGGTACTTATTTTGCTGACTTCAGGCTTTTGAAATGTCACTAGATCAGTATTTATTTATTTATTCTACAGAGATAAAAGCTTCTATTTTTTCCCCTGAGTGAGAAGTTATACTTGCAAAATGCTGTTTTGATGGCTATGCCTTCAAATACCAAACATAAGGTGGGACAAATGTAAATCTTTGGGTCCAAGTCTCCAAGAAGTTTTGAAAGGAAATTGGATCACTGCTTGCTTGTGACATTTATTATATTAATTCCCTGCTTCAGGGCATTCACTGGCTGCCTTTGGGCCAAGAGGGATTATTGGGCCAAGAGGGATTATTTTTTTTTCTTTTTCTCTCTTGATGTATAAATTGCCTCATAGGATTTCTTTTTTTGTTTTACTTTTGTTCTGTTCCTCTAATGACCAGCCTATTGGAAATAGGCCACATATCTAGATAGGATGCAAAGGCACAGTGCTGAAATACTCCTGGTGCCATTTGAAGTAAGCTTATAGTAAAATTGATAGTCAGATTTAGGACCAGGAAGAACTTTTCTCCTAATCCAAGTGGAATGGTTACAGGGTTTTTGCTTGGTTTATTGTGTTCCTCTATATTGAAGGGCACAGTCTTTGTCCTAGGCACCTTATGCAAATGAAAAAAAAAAAAAAAAATAAATCCTGCTATACTGGAATCTGCAGTATTAGTAAGTCTTCTATTCATCCTGCTTTCTTTGTGTAGGTCATTATAGATTTTGAAAAATTATTTATTGTAGTTGTCCCCTATTATTGTCCCCTTAAATAAAACTTGTGGATTATTATAGCAGGGAGCAGGGGATTTAGGACATTCAAGACTCTGCAGATGCCTGGGAAATGGATTTGTTGACCTGGGTTGCCATTTCAGACTGATATACATATAGAATTTGAATTCTGCTTGCAGCACCATCATCACAATTCATCTTAGATCAATTTGTTGCAGAAGTGTGCAGTAGAGCAAAACTTGGGCTCTTCACACAGAAATGCAAAATGGCAATCAGTTTTTCAAGGCATGCAAATGTAACTCCAATAGCTGATCACATTTCTGTCAACTTATTACATAGGTGACATACATTAGAACATTTCTCTAAATGATAATTCAAAAGCAGTATGTCAGATAACACAGTCAAGTAGCTACGAAAGAAATATTTGAAGACATTCAGATTTGTAAAACCTTACATTTAATGCAGGAAATTCTTCTAAAATATCTTTTCTGAATTTTGCAAGATTTGTCTAGCAAATAGAGTGGGCTTCAATAATTTTCTAAGAGACAAAAAGTACACGAAATGTGAGATCTTTATCCTATTCAAAATAAGCCTATCTGGTTTTTAATCCTCTTGTGCATACACTTATAGCTCTGTATTGTGTTTTTTCACCTTAAGGAAGATTTCCCCCTCTAGTACAACAGAAATGCTCAAAAAGTGTTTAATACATGCGGATTTTTGACATGAGAAGACTCCAATTTTGAATACAAAATATAACCATTGGTATCAGCCTGAAAATAAGATCTATTAAATTTTTGCTTCATAAACATATCTACTTTTCATTTACAATATTGTTCTGAATTTTTGTCAGGTCTGGAAATGAATTCAGCTAAACAAAGAAATAACTGTTATTTCAAACAGAGATTTCTGCTAATATCAATTCCATGCAGACTCTAGCTGGCACACCCCTCATTTTCTGCTGCTAAGGAATATACAAAGTCTTGGCCCTGGAAAAAAGTGTTGTATTTTAAAGGACTTTTGAAGAGGAGCAGAATAATTAAGATCTTACACTTCAAAATAAAAATTTCTTGTTATGTTATTTGAGTTGAAGATTATCTCAAACATAAATCAGCACATTATGTAGTCAGCCATGTTTAGTAAAAGCTGGAAGTACATGGCAATTCTGAACTTCATGAAGGTATGAATTTTGTACCATCCAGATTTTGACTGCTTTTATTCTAATTTTTTTATGAATACTGTAAAAATATAAGGTTTCTTTGTATTTCAAAAATAAAGGTGTGTATCTCTTATTATGAAAAAAATTATGTATGCCACAAATAGCACTATCTTAGCTTTGCATCAGACATGAAATGGGATATAAAAGCAGTCTCACTTTGTCTCTTAATATTACCATGCAGAAAGGCATGTTAGATAAGGGAGCTGAACCTTTGACTCTAGTGCATTGCTTGACATCAACAGAAGT
The DNA here is from genome assembly GCA_032173965.1 of Sitta carolinensis. Classification (NCBI taxonomy): domain Eukaryota; kingdom Metazoa; phylum Chordata; class Aves; order Passeriformes; family Sittidae; genus Sitta; species Sitta carolinensis. Next base: position 23,329,922 of record JAVUNC010000005.1, on the reverse strand, counting down.
GGTTGGCAGTAACAGCAATGAGCATTATGCTTTCAAAAAGATATGCTTTAGATAAGAAACCATACAAGATTGCCATTGGAGCCTGTTGGCTATAGCAAGAACCAGTAGGCTGGCCTTGCAGACAGTGGGAACTTCTATCCCCTTTCTCATGAGATCAATACATTTTCCCTTCTTTAGGTGCTGTGACATTCCCATCCCCAGCTCTGCCATGGCAGAAGTCTGCCTTTCAGATTATCATTGCCACTACCTGTCATCTTTCAGTAAACTGTCACTAAATGCAATACATCTCCTTTCCAGGACCTGATTTTTCTGAAATGGATGGCAACCATGGAACTGCCTCTTCCACAGTGTGTAACAGTTTTTGGTGTTTCACACTGTGCTGATTCGGTGCTATAAATCTGTATTTGCCCTGTAAATCCATGCCTGGCAGATGGTAGATATCATCCACAATATTTTAGGATGCCTCTTCCCTTGACTAGTTTCTGGCTTCATAATGGCTGCTAGGAATATTTTTTATGGAAATATGTCATTAATGCTAAAAGAATTTCTTTGAAGGGATCAATTGGAATAATTACCTGTTAGGTAAACAAGAATTTACATTGGCTTATGAACTGATTTACAATGATTCACAGCTCCTGCACATTCAGACACAAAGCCAGAGATCGGACTAAATTTGTAGCAACAACAACTTTTACATATTTTGTGATGTTCTAATTTAATTGAAGAAAAAATATAGCCAGAAGGTGCACCCCTCCTTACTTTTTTGCTTCTCCCTGAAGCAGGTCATAGATCTCCAAAAGCAGCACCGTGAGAGTGAGCACCAAATAGGTCTGTGATCTGCTTCAGGCTGCAAACCCAGGTATTGTTCTCAGCACACACAATGTCTCAGATGATCTGCTTTGCTCCTAGGCTAGGATTGCTCAGAAACTGGAGACCCATGAGCCTAGGTAGTGCAGACAGAAACTTGGGCCTTATGCTGCCCACCCCCTCTCTAGCTAAATTCTTTCACAGCTCCTTTTTCTGACATGGATATATCAAACTGCTCCCTACTTGGAGATTATCCTGAGTTCAGCCTTCCAGTGAACAAACCACAGGAGAATAAACCTGGCCTTCCACTGTAAACACCGTCCAGTACAACACTAATTTGTATTTAGTACCACGGCATCCAGGGTTCACATAGATAAAATACTATTTTTTTTTCCCTTATAAAAATCATTTTCTATCCAGAATAGGGACAAGGATGAACAAGAGTTAATATACTGTCCAACTTTTTATTATGATTTGGCTTTTGTTTTAACTTAAGATACCTGAAGAAAAATCTTCAGATTGCAACAGTTTAGTCCCCCAAAAATCCGAAATCTAGCTAAAGGAAATTAAAACCCACAACCTAAATTCTTTATTTCTCTCCACACATCCTAAGATGTCATTCTTAGGTTTCTTAGAACAAACCTAAGAAAAGCGGACAGCAAATGACCAGGATGTCTTTTTGTTCTGATTAAAATCAAGTTTGAAAAAAAAGCTTCATTCACTGTGTTAAGAGCAGGAGCTGGACATTAGAGTGTGTAATCATCAGGAACATCTATTTGAATTGCTGCCCAGCAACATTAAAGGAAATCTATTCTCATCCCTGTGATGCAACACTTGGGGTTTTCTGACACTCTGTATTTATGATGACCATGTTATTCATCATATAAAGCAAGGAAAACAGAGAGTCATTCTGATTTCCCTGGCAGTGACATATATCCACACAGCTAACAGAATTATTGCAGATTTATGCTCTGGTGAGTGCAGGATTTGTTCTAGCAGCTCTATAAATTCTCTAACATTCAGATAGCAACACATCTATACATCGTGTAAGCCCTGAACCATCTGGTTTCTCTGAGAGTGCAGGAGCTCTTTACTGAGTTCTTTTTGGCTCTAATTGAATACGGCTAGTTATTTTTTCCCCATTCCTGCCATTGACCACAATGATACCTTTCTTATAAATTTCAGTTACTTCATGACTTGTACAGCACTTGACGAGTTGCTACTTCAAAAAGTTGAAGAGACTGTATAAAAGGTGAACTGATTTCAGTTCATGTGAAGAAAAGGAAGCAAAGTTTTAAGATCTTTATGCACTGGGACAGGAGAAAGATTTGTGGGACTGCTAGCAAGCGAAGGTCTTTGGAAGAAAAGGCAAAACATAAGCTGACATTGAAATTCTTGTTAACCACCAGGGGAGCAATACAGTATAACATTAATTGCTGATAATAGATGCTCCCTTTTAGGGAAAATATAGCTGCAGAGATCACATGTAGCCTAAATTACTAATGCTTTTCCATTTAGTAAAAATATATTACCAAGACTGCACAGCTGACAGGATTAGGAGGAAAAACCAACCAACCAACCAACCCCCCAAAACACAAAGGAAGATTTTTTACAACTGTTGTTATTTCACAGGTACATCAAGACTACATGACTTTCCAATGGTTCTTTAGGAAACTAAAGTGACTTTTTTCCAAACAGTTTACTAGGCTTAGAAAATTTTTTGTCAGTTTGAGGAAAGCCTTAGATTTAAAAATAATAATCAGTATTCCAGAAATATTTGCCCTGTTTCCAGTTAGAACTGTAGCAGAGCTCCTGATGTGTGCTTTGATGGCCCCAGTAATACAGTGGAGGCAGAAGGGATCAACAGTTTTAGACAGTCAATAGAGTCCCATAGAATGATAGCAAATGATTAGTCAACCAAACTCTTTGATTAGCTCAGCCTGTCAGTATTCTTTTTCCAGGATAAATTATATGATGACTTAGAACAGCTTTGACCTTATTTTACCATTAGGATAACTTTAACCTTCCACTGTTTGTCTCCTAAGAAAGAAATGTGCTTTTCAAAAAGGACATTAGGTTTTTAAAATAATAGCCTCACAGAACATTTCTCAGCATGTTCAGGAAGGTATATCATGTTTCACAGGAGATCAATTTGGATGACAAAACTAACACACCAAACAGATCATCCTTCATTAAGGAAAATCCTTAGTGTCAAAGGAAGTATTCATATGATCACTGTGATATTTACAATATATGAAACAAACCATTAATTCTCTAACTTGAACATTTCCTGCAGCATGAAGCAAAGAAACTGCACGTTTATCTTTGAAACATTACAGTCTTGAATGGTATAAAAATAGGAGCAGGCAATTAGCCCAAAGATGTTGGCATACCTTGTACAACAGTTTTCCTTTATACAACAACTTTGACCAGTCTTTTATAGCATCTGAACTATAGATATACTACAGAATGGCAAATACACATTAAAGCATCAATAAGAAACCATCTTATTGAGGATAAGACTAACATAAAGCAGTTCAGAGCTTCTGTTCCTTGCCTTAATCATTTGTTGCTACAACATTATTCTAAATCTCACAAATACAAACCTTTATTTTGAAAGTGAATTCCAGCAGTGCTACCAGCCAGTGCATGCTGGATCTTTCTTTCAAGCCATCCATACTGCTTGAAAGCCCAGCTGTTGAGACATCTGGAAACTTGCAGCCTGAGTGAGAGACTCTCTTGTGTCCTCTCTGCTGTGTGTCCTTCCAACAGCCTTCATTAGTCCACAGCACTGACATAATCCAACTAGTTTTGGCTTTGTCCCCTAATTTTGTTTTGCAACAGAACTGTATTAGTAGCAAGTCAATAAAGATTTTGTAGATTTGTTTAACTTAATGTACATTAGAAAGTTTGAAAGAAATCCACTGTTCCAGTACACTGAATTAGGTCAGAGTATATAAATGTTTTTCACAGTGGTATGCATTGGTAATCTCGATATATTCAACAGAGATTGGACTGGATTGTACCAGGAAATATGTTGATTAGATGGAAGTGTAACTTTGTCTTTGAAGTTAAACACATGAAGCCACATTCTGCCTACTACTGCTTAAAGCTTCATCTCTTGTCTTCAGAGACCTATATATCCATTTCTCAAAATAAATACACTGCATATGCTGCTACAGTTGCATTTCTGCTTCTAGAGTATTCGTGCCTTTGCTGCATAAAGGCTTCTTCCTCTGCCACTCCTTTGCACCGTTGATACACAACTGATATCTAAGCAGTGCTCAATTGTATTATTATGTGTTTATGTCTCACTGTACAGTATCCTCTTGGGAAGCAAATGGGACTGTAGTGGATCAACATAAAGAGAGAGACTATGAAACCTGATGTTCTTTCATCTAGAGGCACTTCCCCTAAGTCCTATCTCTCTCATCTCTTGAAAATTGTAGCACAGATTAGCCATGACTTATAGAAGAGCAGCCCCTAGTTTCATGGTTTTACATTTTTATACGTTTGGGTTTGTGTAAATGGTATAGGTTGGACAATGTTGAAGAGTGATGTTTGAAAACACTCCAAAAAGATGCTGACAAATGATGAGCTATGTTTTTTATTGCTTAGCTGTTTTGAAGTGCTTTATGTTTGTTGCCTTGGCTTTTCCAAACACATTCATCTTACTTTTGCTTAAATTTAAAATTTGATAGCTTTGTTTATATACTGTATTTCCGCCTTTGAACGTAAATATTAATCTGTCCCTCCCATGATTCTATCAGATCAGATTTTATGCAAAACAGTTTTCATCCTGTGATTTACTTTGGAGACCTGATAAGCCCAGAAAAATTAGAAATATTATGAAAACAGGACAAAAAGCTTTTCCTTTGCTAGGACTGTGGTAAGATGTGTTGAGCTGACTTCAGGTGATCAAGGATTTCAGAAGATCCCTTCTCCAACATACTCACAGATTCTCAGCTTGGCTCTGTTGGAATAACATCACAGACAGTTACACCCTAATCTGGTTGTCAGTATGACTTGGGTTAGGGGAACACCAAAACACTCCCCAATAGTCCTGTATTTTAACAGAATTTAGCTTTTAACATGGAAAAATTACTCCTGTTTCTTAAGAAGCACATAATATGTGCCTTGAAATAACATTACCTGCATCAATAAATTTACCTGTATCAAGATTTTGTGTCAGTGTTTTCCACATAAGACTTAAAGGAGGTGTTGTGACTATGTCAGTATGTTTTCCACTTGGAGAAAGTGATCTCTAAAGAACAAACTAATAGAAAACAAGTTTTGAAGATCCTAGTGTCCTGAAGTTTATTACTTTGCTAATTAAATATTTAGTCTGTTTTCTGTGCTTTTTGCTAAATCGCTATTTAACCCCTCTTTACATAAATGCTCATCATATTAAATAATTATAAATAGTGCAATTGGCTGGTCTTTAATCAGGAGAGGAAAACACTCAGTCATGCATGAACTACAGGATAATGTAGAGCACTCTGTAAATGTGCCCAGGATTCAGCAGATTGTATTGCAGACCTTAGGCAAGAGCTTTAGATAGCCTGTGTAACATAATGATACCAAACCAGTGTATCATTACATACACATTTGTAATTAATAAGAACAAAACAAGCATTCACTGAACAAATCAGCAAAGTTATGTGCTGTTAAAGTACTAAATGCATGCAGTTGTAAGTTTTTTACAATACTAAATATTTAGTGTGTAAAATGAATGTGCAAAAGAGCTGAAAACAGTAGAGAAATAAAATATTTCTGACATTGGTATCTTCCATTTTACTAAGACAAGTTCATGTAAGTTACAAAACAATTCTTGGGGAATATTTCATTATATGAAATATTATTATTATGGTGAGAACCAATTAATTGAATCTTATCAAGGAAGGAATAATTGCATGTTAAAAAAAACTAGCAGAGGCTGCACATTAATGTTACATCTTAAATGAGGAAATGCCTCATTTCACTTCTGCTCTCCAAAGGGCTAAAACCAGAACCCTAAGGCCATCCTTTGGGGTGGAAATTAATATAAAACATTAGTGTTTCATTACTGGAATTCTACTTTCAGTAGTGTTTGAGATGAGTTTCTCATAGAATCAATTTTATTCACCAGGCTGGCAGCAGTTGAAACGGGTAATGGGCTGTAGGCTTTATTTCTTCTTTCAGGATTATGATTTTCATAGAAACATGGAATGGTTTAGGTTGGAAAAGACCTCAACATCATTGAGTCCAACCATTACTTGTACTGCTAAGACCCCTGTAGTTTAAGTCTAGGCTATTTTATGGGAATTGCCCTCCACACGTTTTTTTCTAAGAGTCCTCCCCTTTACAAACCAAGGAATTACTCTGGCACCTCAGTTTCATTTTCCTTAATAACTTCCTTCGTTTTGAGATTCACAAACAGAACTGGATATTGTTACCAAGGACCCAATTCCCATTCTGGGTTTACATAGATGGGGCTTGTCCAGCCAGCTGGTGAGGCAGCCAATGAACTGTTAGCAGCTGGGGGAAATTATTTATATCTTGTAAAAATAACCCTTGTTGGTCCCACTGATTCCTTACTTGGTCTTCCTGTCTATGGGAGATGTGAAGTGCCTTGATTGTTATAACTATCCATGTTTTCATCATTCACTTACTGTACGATTGATCCTTGTTTTTCTTTTTTTTTTTTTTGTCTTGACTTTAATGATGACTGGTAGCTATGAGTTCCACTAGTGCTTGTGGTGTCAATGACCAGTTTTGAACCCTTCTTCTTCCTGTTTATAGCTCTAATGAGACAAACTGAGCAGAACTGAATGCAGCATTCCAGGAAACATTGATTTACACAATATTAGATTACTTCCAGTTCTGTTTTCTACTCTGTGCTGCCAGTATCCTTAGGACCTCACACTGGATTACAGTGACTCCACTGACCTGTCCTCCATGGTGCCAAATGCTTTTTTCAGTCCTGATACAAATAATTAAACATTCAGCCACACTGCAAGAATAGTTAAGTACCTTTATTTACACATATTTCTCTCAGCATTTAAAAAATATTATGGCTATTAACTGTGGGGTTTTTTGCTAATATTACCTAACTTCAGAGCACAAGCTTTTCTATCTTATTTTGCCATCTGAAAATAAAATGTGTTAACTGTTTCATCTTATTCCTCTTATCTGATTTTTGATTCAGAATAGGACTTTTTCTCCTGCTTCAAATCATAGTGTTATGGCCATATGGCTTATTTAGCAGGGATTTCATTAGAGAATATGTGAATCCCATGCTGATTATAAAACCAGGGCTTTTGTTATTCCTTCAGAGTCTGAATGCAGGGAATTCTATTGTATTAGAAAGTTATGGGGTTTGTATTCATCAGTTTTTCCTTTACAGAATATTTATAATGCCAGTACTGAAATATGTTACATACATTCAATATTTTGCAGCTTAAAATATTTTGTTCAGCTCACCTGGCATGGAAGCAGAGCTTATCCACAGATAATCTATTATGCTTTCTTTCAAATGTTTCCTACACCCCAGCCCTCCATATAATTGAAGTGCCACAGTAGCTGATTCTACTGTAAAGTTCAACAATAATTTTAAATTCCTGGCACTACTCCCAGTGGAGCTATGCTAATTTGCAGCAGCTAAAAATATGGCCCAATAGTGCTGTTTTGCTGCATTTCTCCTCCTCCCTAAACAAAACAAAGCATTTAAATGCTTAGAGAACACATTTGTCATATATATGATGCTATTTAATAACATACTGACAGAGAATAGTATGATGTCTAGAATACTGTGATGATTGCCTTTAATATGTTTCAATAATAGCTTACAGTGAACTGAAATAGTAGTTTGACATAAAACGTATTAATAATACTTCCCAAACTAAATTTAAATGTGTTCCATTACTCCTGTCTCTTTTTCTCCTGTTTCAGAGCTAATAGTAGAAAGCCTCAGGTATACCATTTTAGCATATACGAATTATCAGTTTTTCAAAGTCAAAATAATGCTAATGAAGTGGAAAGTTTCACCTACTGGAAATCACCTTGTTAGGAACAGTTAATTATTATGTTAGGAGCAAAGCAGCATCCATATCTATCATACAGAAAGGAAACCTGGGTGAGGAAGCAAGTGAAGTCCTCATTTCCTCATTACCCATCTCTATATAGGTCAGTCCAATATTTAATTACCTTTGACTCTATAGATGAGCATAAAACAAATAGAAATAAAAAATATTGACAACCAGGAGAAAAACTAGAACTAAAAACCCTTCACAAGTAAGAGATATATACATTTTTGGTTTTAAAAATAGTCACGAATAAATAGAATTAATTGAGTTATTTTGGGGACTAAACTATTCCTAGGCCATTCCTATTCATTAGTTAAATCTCTGCATATTCTTCCCACTGCTGGTCTTGTGATATACACAGATTACTGAGTTCCCTCCTGAAGAGGATGATCTTGAACTGGGACTGAGTAAATGTCATGTTAAAATAAAATGATCATGGACAAGATAAAGTATTTAGCTTAAAAATATTGAATTTTGAAGTGGGATGAATGTTACATACCAGAAAGTATACTATAAAGGAAAAATAGCACAAATATAAAAAAATATGTTCTGTGTGGATTGCTGGCACCTGATTCAAAATCATCCTGAACTTCACTCTAGCTAGGTCTTGGTGATAAAGCACAGGATATTCCCAAAGCTAAATGAAAAGCAGGAGGTCTGAATGCCTTTATGTAACAGTTTTGCAGTTGGAAGCAGCATCATGGAACAAAATGAATCATTCATCCTACATGGAGAAAGAAGCAGAGGTAAATTCAGGTTTTCAGGCTAAGAACTTTAGACATCTGTGTCATTAGAGGTAGAGGAGGAAACTGCGTCATGGGCTTCTGAGTTGGTGGTAAATCTATACTAAAGGGAGGAAAAGCTAATTTCCACATTTCTGATTGCAAATTCCCTGTCTCAAGGACAGCATTATGTTTAAATCCTGCCCCTAGGTCAACTGGTGTAGCACAAAGTATTAGAGAGGAGGGATTTAGCCTATGTAGTGCATACGAAGAATTGCCAAAACCACACATTACAAAACAGACTGAAGAGGTACTTCACCAACCATTCCAGTCAAGGTAGGTTAGATCCTTGCTCAGTTTTTTTTCTTGCACCATTCATTGTGCACCTGTTTCCTCTGGCTGGTGAATAAGTCAGTGCCCTTTCTCACAGCAGTACTTTGCAGCCTTCACCTCATGAAAGATTTTGCCTGATTACTGGCAAGACCTGCAACATGAAGAACTGACATCCTGACAAAACAACATTAGCCTCAATACAATTGATCGTTGCACAGGTAATTTGTAAAAGTTTGTAAAACATGCATGTTGACTTAGTAAGGGTCTGAAGCTCAACAGCAGTGTGCTCCAAAAAATCTCAATGATCTTTGTATCTTTTTGACTTTCCCACAGGATTGTGGGATAACTGCTGTCCTAATTAGGCAGTCTTAGTGCTCTGCCCACCCTCACAGCAATTGGCATGCTCTTTGTATTCAGTGACTGTCCTTACCCTACTCACTACTTTTTCATGCAGATTTTACAAAACATCCCAACAAACTGAATTCTCTATTCTTTGAGTGTTCAGCTACTCATAGTTTCATCCTCTTCCTCCACCATTGTGTATGATAGTTTGTGAAAATGCCTTGCCTGATTCTTGTATTTCTTCATGGCATCACAGACAAAGTACACCCATCTGCATTTTGATCACACTGTTTGCCCACTAATGGACTTTTTCAGGTTCTGGAGAAGTTTAATGACCACTGATTTTAAGGGGTTTCTCTTTTATTGTTTCAAAAACTTCTACAAATGCTCACAGGAATGAAAACAAGGTCCAGTGAAAGCCAATGGAGAGGCGAAAAAGCTAATCTCCACTCAGGAATGCATATTAAGATCTTAATGAAATTATGATATTAATGAGTTTCACCTCATATTTAGTCCTAGATCCAGCATTCGCGGTGTCTCCAGAAATCTCCTAGAAGAGTTTGTTCCAATGTTATTGGATGTTTTTTATCAAGGACCCATAGAAGATGTAGTTCAACTGTAAAATAAAGAAGCCACCAAGATGGGTGAGTCAGTAGATTATGAGATTAGGGACAACAACACTGTCCAGCAAAATGCATTTTAATTCAAGCAAGTGCTGCGTATGGTTTGGATAAAAACAAGCCCAGCTGTTCTCACAGGTGAGAGACCTGTTGAAGAATTCACTAGAAAAACCCAAATATCCTTCACTGACCCATTTCAATGTTCTGGCCATGGCACTTAGTAAGAGGCTTGCATATGCTCCAAAGGTAATGCAAAAATAAGCTGGAAAGGCACCTTGTATCTGAACACAACACTTCAGAGTGGTTTAGCAGTGCTAAAACTATTGCTAGAATCCTGTTTCTGATCCGTGACAGTCCCATTTAAACAACAGTGTGGAAAGTGCAGAGTTTCAAAGGGGTTTACAAATAATTCAGGTCACAAAATACACAATTTACAACATGGACACTGAGAAGAAGGATTACTGCTGGATTTTTTTCAAGATCTGATCCATGAGCAAAGCTTTTGTTCACATAGTGTCTCACAGGCAAAGGCATTGGAGCAGTCCAGTAGCTGGGACTGAAGATAAAGTGGAGAAAAAACAATTTTGGGCCCTAAAATGACATGTGATTTTTCTTGGCTGCGGAGGTAGGTAAAAACTGGATCAACTTATCAGTAGGCTGTAAATTCATCACAACTTTAGGTCTGGAAGAAATGATTACATCTTCCTATAAAATGTGCTTTAATCCAGTTCCCAAGTAAATGTCTGCAGACAGAGGCCAGACCAACTGATTATACTGGTCCCTTCTGGCCATCACCTCAGGAAAGAAATCTGTGAAGGACAGAGCTGAGATTAAATTAATCAGATTTTAAACTAAAAGCTTTTTATTCATGTTGAATTTTACCTCTTTCTTTTGTTCATGAGAGTGATTACCAATTGCACAGAGAAAAGTTTACAGCCAATATGACTAAGGGCTCAGAAATCATAATTAAAGCTGAAGAATCATTTTACCAAAAACACGTAGAGTGGAGTCTGTGGTGGAATTATGTTATTTGGAACAAGTAATGCCTATAATTCACTTACTCCCTCCATTTCTTGTTTCTTTTAGTTTTAATTCAAATTTTAATAGTATTGGAAAAACACAGCTGCTTCTTGTTGGAAAGACAGTTATTTTCTCTGTATTTACAGGAATAATTGATTCAGTTGGTTGTAATCCATAAATATAGCTTTTAAATATGAAAATATATCATGAACCATGTTTGTCCATGCTGTTTTCATTGAAGTTTGTCATTAAACTTTTTTCTCATTCTATGGATGGTTTTGTTGGAAATGTGATTAAGACTACTGTTAAGATTTAGATGAGTACTAATCCTCATACAAATTGTTCAGTTCCAATGTGGAAGTTTTTCACATTATGTTCTGTGTGATCTGGAGCAGAACTTTTACTGACAGATGTTCATGCAGTGACTATCAAGGGACAAAATTAAAGCCTAAAACAAGAGAGGAAACATGCATATATATATTTATACATCATAGGGTTTTAAAAAATTTATTAAGTTATTTTTATTTATAAGCTATTGTAGTTCAATATAAAATTATCTGATGACACATAAAAATAATATCATCAGGATTTTGGATAGTTATCTGCATGTAGGTGGCAAACCATGAATCAGTTAAATAATTGAGAGAAAACTTATGTATGCAAAATTCTCACACCCCCAGCAGCACATATGTTGCTGAGAGATGTCACATATATTTTGGGGTAGGGAAAGCACAATATTTAAGGGATTTTTGGAAATGCTACTGGAACTACTTTCCATATCCTTCTCCTTATAAATTGTTATTATTTATCTGTAACAGTACTCCATAAAATACCTGAAAATAATCTACATCATGCCTTCTGACCACATTATCATGAGACCTCAGGAGACAACTAGCTATGGGTTCCAGTGGTAGCCTGAAGATTTCTTGTACTCAAAAAGCTGAAGCTTTTATTTCTGGGCCTATAATGTCATGACATTATATACTTAAGTAATGGAAAACTTTTATGATTTTATGTATAAAAAGTCTGCCAGCAAGATTATGAAGTTTGCTGAATATCTTTTTTCTGTATGTTTGTACAGAAACACATTTATTCTGGAAAGAGATGCTGTTGGCTAATACTGCAAACAAACTAAAATATGTGGGACTGTATGACTGTTGTGTTTCCTAAAGTGCAATGTAAGCTGATATAATTTATTTTTACAGGTGTGCATCTATGGAATGACACTTTGAAAGATTTGTTAAATTATCTATACATCCACTCTAAAGAAAACCAACCCAAACAAGATGAATCTGTTTGTGTGTTTTGGAAACAAATTCCACTACAGAGTAAAATTAAATGAAAATCTTTCTAAGAGATTCATTAAAGTGTAATTCAGTGAAAAATACTGACAATTCCGTTGAAAAGATGTATGTCTAAATGGCTAGGACCTGTCCAAGGATATCATAGAATCATAACCTAGTTTGGGTTGGAAGGGACGTTTAAAGGTCATCGAGCCCAACCCCCTTGCAATGAATAGAAATATCTTCAAAGAGATCAGCTGCTCAGGGCCCCATCCAGCCTGATCTTGAATGAATGGGACATCCACTGCCTCTTTGGGCAACAGGTTCCAGTATTTTACTACCCTTGTAAAAAACTTCTTCTTTATATCCAAGATAAAACCATTCAGTATGATACCATTTTAGTATAAAACCATTACCCTTCCCCTCTCACAACAGGCCCTGCTAAAAATTTATCCCCATCTTTCATATAGGTGCCCCTTAAGTACTGGAAGACTGCAATAAGTTCTCCCCAGGGCTTTCTCTTCTCCAGGAGGAACAACCTCAACTCTCTCAATTTTAGCTTGTAGCAGAGGTGCTTCATCCTTCTAATCATTGTGGTGCCTTCCCTGGACTTGCTCCAACAGATCTCTGTCCTTCCTGTGATGGGGCCCCAGAGGTGGATGCAGCACTCAGGTGGGGTCTCACCAGAGTGGAGAAGAGGCAGAATCCCCTCCCTTGACCAGCTGGCCATGCTGCTCTTGATGCAGCCCAGGATACAATTGGCTTTCTGGGCTGGGAGGGTGCTTTCCCTGCTCGTGTCCAGCCTCTCATGCACCCCAAGTCCTTCTTGGCAGGGCTGCTCTGGATCTGTTCCTCCCCCAGCCTGTGTTGACACAGATGCAGCACCTTGCACCTGGTGTCAGTAAACCTAAAAAGAATCCAATGGGACAATTTCTTGAACTTGTCTAGGTCCCTCTGCACGTTTGCAGACCTTTAACACGTTTGCAGACCACACCAAGATAACTAATATAGTTGACACATCTCTTCCTTCAGGTGTATCAACTGTATTAGTTAGCTGGGTGTGGTCTGCAAATGTGCTAAAAGTGCACTCGATTCCTTCATCTACGTAAATGATAAACAGATTAAACTATCCTGTCCCATGAGAGCACTGCTAGCACCGCTGGCTCCTGGTGGTTCTTTTCACTACCCTGATGTCTCCCTGTCCCAGTAAAAGCCCCTGTTTAAAACCGATACATCTTTCTGAAATATTTGCATCTGAAAATGCAGAATTGCATTTATGCAGAAATGTCTCAGCCATTTTTATTACAAACTTGATTCACAGCCTCTACCAAAAGCAATACAGAAATTCCTCTATACTGCATTAAGCATCTCCCATCTACACATATTCTACATGCAAGCCCTGTTCCAAGACCTCCACTAACATTTTGATACTTCCTTAGGTGTATGAAGATTTTGCCATACCCATCCTCTTTGAAGTCAGAACAGTCATTTCACCTCTTGTTGCAAAAAATGCAGGGAACTAAATTAATTGATTATTGTTTAAAAAAAGAAAAAAAGGTTCAGAGAAGGAAAACAACACTTTCCATAATTTTTCTTTCAAATTATATCATAGCAGTATTTTTAAAATATCTCATATATAAGACATCCAAATAATGACTGAAAACTATTTATATCCCAGCTTTCCCATCACAAGGGAATGCTATATGAAAACATCATGATCAATATTAATTAGTACAACCTCACTGCAGACAAAACAAACAAAGCACAAGAGTGTAAGGAAAAAATCATCAAAAAACCCTCTACTGGCAAAATGAAAACCCTGTAAAATCTAAGCCAGTCTAATTCAATAGTTGATTTTGCTCCTCTGCACAGGTCTTGGTGGAAGGTTCCTGAATCTGGGCTCTTCTGGTGAGGGCACCTTTTCCCCCTCCATGCCTCCCATGTGTCTTACTGTGCTCTCAGCAATCACAGCAGCAGTACTGGGGATTTGGGAAACTGGTACAAGCAAGAGCAGCCTGAGGCTACTGTGTTGAAACTGGAAAGTAGATCACCATACAGCTGGTCTTGGACCAACCAGCGCTGATATGGCTTGCAGCCACCACTGCAAACTGTTCCTCAATTATACTTTTGTCCTTCAGGTACCAGAAGAGGATTTATGCCATTAGCTCCTATTCCAAGATAATCAAGCTGCATAATAGATAAACTTCCCAGTCTCAAACATTAGGATTATTAAATATATTTGTTTTATAATTAGAGATATTTGAAATCCAGTTTGTACACAAATGACATGTATGATCCTTTTCTCTTCAGATATTAAAAACATAACTTTAAAGCATCTTTGTATATCCTTTAAAGCTATGAAAACTATCTGTTAATAATATTAAATGTTATCCAAAATATTTACTGCAGTAAATACAACCATTACAATATGATAATATCCCTCCACTTTAAGCAGCCTTCTTTGCATCTTTATGGTACTTCAGCTCCCACTGTTTGTCTAACAGCAAGTATATTATATCTGGTTAAATGTCACAAATAAGGCTTCTGTGGAAAAGACAGTATAATCTCACATTGCCTAAGGGATGAACAGCTTATGCAACTGGGGTATCACTTTGCCCTTGAGAAAATCATTACATTCTTTCAGCGTCCTACATATGTATAGATGCATAGTTATGTCTGGAGAGTGTTGTAAAATAACCTCTCTTAAACTTCAAACACTGCAAAAGCTGCAACCAGATCATTTTCCCTTTGGGACAGTCTCTTTATTGTGCTATGTGTGCTAATGTGTAGATCCTGGATGACTTCCTTCTCCATTCTCTTTCAACTTCCATCTAACTTGAACAGAGGCATGCTGGCAGGATCTTATTATCCAATTTCTGTATGGAATCAATTCTGACAGATCTTTAACTGAAACATCCTCAGAAAAAAAATAGGATCTGTGCCCTGTCAAAAGAGTAGTTCCAGCATTTGCTAAGGCTAATGTATGGACTACACTGGACCAGATTTTGATGTAGTACAGTAGAAATTAATGATATCCAACTCACATTAACCTATCTAAAAGTGGAGATCCAGTTGGGAATAATACTGAAATCTCCCTAAGAAATCACTGCAGAGAGACAGGCAGCTGTAGAGGACAGGTGTATGAGACAGATGAGAAGAACTGATGCTTGGAGGGATCATATGCCATAACTGCACACAGAGAGAGCTGAAATGATTAGTCAGGACCAAGCACCTATCTTCCAGATGGTTTATTGTGGGTGAGATGAATCCAACTCTTGCTTTCCAATTCAGATGTGGAAACTATTAAAAAACAAACACATCAGGGTAACAAAAAGAAACATCCCTCAGATGGTTCCTTCATCTCCTTTTTCCAGCTCTGTAGGGTGCTGAGGAACTTGCTATATGAAATGATCCTGGATGCTATCCAGGGACATGCCAAGGACTTACCCACAGGAAACCCCAGGCATAGGCTGCATCTGAACAGGCTCTTTGGTCTTTTGGGGGAATAGGTGCCAAACTAGGAATAAATTACAGCATAGGAGGCAGCAATCACTCAGCCTGGTAGGATAAATATTTGGTTCCTCAACCTAAATAGCTTCCTATCTACCTCCTGACAGTGGGTGGTGGCTCTGATGGTATGATTGTGGTGGGGTTGTTTTACAGCTCCAGTTTTAAGCTGGGCCACTGTGCAGATAGGTGTCTAAGATGTGAAGGGGTAAAAAAAGCCTAAATAAGAGGAACACTGACTTAACCATGCTTAAGTCTCTGTTCTATTAGTTAAGACCCAATTCCAGCCCTGCTCCCAGGAGTCTCGTGCCCTGCCAATGAGGATGTTTCCAAAAAAAAAACTGGGAGGAAGCATAGCTGTGACAGATGACCCAAACTGACCAAAGGTATATTCATAGAGAATATCATGCCTAGTAGGGGGTACTGTGAAGGGGGAGGCAATCTGGGCTTAGGAAGGGGTGTCTGGCATTGGTCAGTGGGTGGTGTCTAATTGTATCATGCACCACTTTTCCCCCTTTTAATTACCATAATTTTTCATTATTATTGTATTTTATTTTCAATTATTAAACATTTCTTATCTCAACCTACAAGTTTTACTTTGATTCTCCTCATTCCACCAGGCTGGAGTGGGAGAGAGGGGGCTTGAGCAAGTGACTGAGTGGTGTTTAATTTCCAGCTGGGCTTTAAGCCATGACAACCATAAATCATCTTTGCCATTTTCTTCCCCTGTGAGCCTCACTTTTCCCTTACTATGGAATCATAGACTCACAGATTATCTTGGGTTGGAAGGGACACAAAATGATCATTGAAACTCAGCTCCTGGCTCTATACAGAACAACCTCAAAAATTGCACTTTATGTTTGAGAGTTATTCAAACACTTCTTTAGCTCTGGTAGCCTTGGTGCCTCTTCCCTGGGAAGCTGCTCAGTGCCCAACCACCCTCTGGGGTAGAACCTATGCCTAATATCTACTCTAAACCTTCCCTGACACAACTTCAGGCCATTCCTTCAAGTCCTGTCACTGGTTACCACAGAGGAGAGATCAGTGCCTGTCCCTCCTCTCCCCTCATGAGGAAGTTGTAACAGCAATGAGGTCTCCCCTCAGTCTCCTCCAGGCTCAACAGACCAAGTGACTCAGCTGCTCCTCATGTGGCTTCCCCTCAAGGTCCTTCACCATCTTTGTTGCCATCCTTTGAATGCTCTCCCATAGCTTTGTATCTTTCTTACACTGTGGCACCCAGAACTGTCCCCAGCACTCGGGGTGAGGCTGCCCCAGTGCAGAGCAGAGTGGGACAATCCCCTCCCTTGCCTGGCTGTGATGCTGTGCCTGATGCCCCCCAGGACAGAGTTGTCCTCCTGGCTGCCAGGGCACTGCTGACTCATGTTCATCTTGCCCCTGAACAGGACCCCCAGGTTCCTTTCTGTGCCACTGTTTTCCACTATCTCATTCCTCAGTCTCTCCTTGCATCCAGGGTTGCCCCATCCCAGAAACTTTCCAGTGTTGAACTTCATATGCCTGGCAATTGCCCGGCCGTCTAATTTGTTAAGGTCTCTCTGCAGGTCCATCTGCCATAGTCCTATTATTATTATTGTTCTTGTTACTCTGTTATAAAGTATCTAACCATACCAGATTCCAGCCTCTTCTCTTGATGGATTGCAGAGCTTGTACCCAGGGTCCCACTATGAACCAACTCATTCAACGTAATGTGACGTATTGAACCCACCTTACTAAACATCATAGATAAGGCTGACAAAGCAGCTCAGATGGAATTATATTTTCAAGACCTAAATACCATTTGCTTTATGCTGTGCCAGCAGAACCAACAGAAATTTGCTCTGACTCTATAGCCCTTTGAAAAGCTAATTTGTGGAGTGAGCCACAATGTTTCTTTCAGACCTCATATCACCTTATTCAAAATAGGAAGTACACTTTGATCTGAAAGATAGAGGTTTCCAGGAATAGAGAGGAAACAACTGAAATGGAACAGTGGCCTTTTAAGTCATATTGTGCTCAAGCAGGATTATAATTCTCTCAGGGCTGTGTCCTGAATCTCTCCTGCAAACACTTCAGTTTAATCAGCTTTTTAAACCTTTCAGCTCCATGCCAAATGGCAATAATGTCAACGCTGCCCACATGAGCCAAATCACAACCAAATAAGACATAACAATTTTGTCATCACACTGCTCCAACAACACTGTGTCAATAAGAAAATCTGGTATCTTCATCCTGCATTGGAAGAGAGTCTGTCATCAGCCTCCTGTTGGAGGCAACATTACCAAAGAGACTAGGTAAAAATAATAAAAATTAGAAAATAAGCTTTTCATATTACCAAAGACAAACAGCTTTTTCTCAAGAGCTCCTGATGTTTCTGGGTACAGTGGTATTACCAGAAGTTTACCATGTGGCATTATGATACCCTGGAACATACTGTTCTTGCTGGGAGGGTGCAAGGGAAAGGCTTTATCCAAAAGACCTCAGTACAGAGATAACCTAGACAGCTCCTCTGGGATTGCTTCCTGGGTGGTAGTCATTGATTATTTTGACACTTTCAGTCCCTCCAGGACAGTGTTTCACAGTTCAGTGAACATTGTTGTGGTATAAACTGAGCAGGAAGACTTTCCCCTGGAGTATTCACAAGTAGCAAAAAGGCAAAGAGATAAGGAATAGGTTTCTCAGTTACAACTGGGAAAAATTCTGGTCTTTAATATTTTCTGCCAGCACAGTTAGATGCTGATCTCGTCTAGGAGGCAATGAAAAAATCAGTGAATTCTGGTGCTGCCTAGCTGAGGCTGGTGACAGCATCCTACACTCCTCTGCTGGGACGTGTCCACTGATGGCTTTCACTGGCAGGCCACAGACAGCAATGCTTCACACTGCCAGCTCTAAGCTGGCAATCAGCTACTGAAATGGAGTAGAGATAAGAAGCCTGAACCCAGCTGTCACTGGGACTTCAGCCATGTTCATTTCAGCTGCCAACGGTCATGAATGATTCCATATGTACAGTAAATTTAACCTGTAAACCTGTCAAAGGCTCTATAGAGGCAAGAATGGACCACCTGGGCCACCACTGATATACTATCATACCATGGCTACTTCAACAATTTTCATGGGCATTGACAGTTCATTGTGAGATGGCAGCCCCCTTTCAAGGCATTTGTTGAAGAGATTTGGACTACAGAGCTTCATCTTGGGCAAACATTAGGAAAATATTTGGTTGCAACTACGAGAACAGGCTTTCTGTAGCTTGTTAGCCACAGATGAAATGTTGACATGTAAACAGGCACACTCTGATCAAACCTGAATCAGAGCTCAACCTTTTAAGTTGTAGAATTACACACACATATTCAGGAAATCAATACAGATTGATTCTTGATTTCATTTAGATAACTGTAAACTGACTAGCAGAGTTGTGCAGGCTATAGATGCTGTTTATGGAAACAAACCAGTGATTCTTTGGTGAATTTCTATTGAATTCAACAAAGAACTATGACAAAGTTACTGTCAGACAACATTTGGATAGGTTTTTTTTCTCAAATCCAGAATTAAATTCCTTTTCAAAATAGGGTAAACCAGAACTTCCTCATTACTGTAGCAGTATTAGGATTTTGGGGACAGATTGGCAGTCAAATCCACCTTCTGCACAAAACAGAGAGGTCTTGAGCATTAGATTTTGCAGGAAGGGCTGATTTTACTTACACAAAATAGCTTTCAAGAGATTTGGGGTTGTTTCAATATAGAATAAAAATGTTTTTTAAATGTAGAAGAATTCTGCAGAATGAAAGAACAACTCTCAGCCAGCTCACTCCTGCAATTCAGGTCAACAACTTGTTCACCAAAGCACTGCCACAATAAAAAATTCTAGAAAATAAAAAGAGCTAAGTGACCCTCTCTGAAGAGTTCCTGACAATTTGAGCTGAATCTTAGTACAATATCTTTATCACAATACCATCTTTCCTCTCTGAAACTGTCACTGTCACTATAGTAACTGCCATATTAAAAAAAAATTCTCCTGCTAATCTTGAAATATGAACATATACCTAAAATAACCACGCTTACTGTACCAGTATTATCACCCAAGGATTTTGCAGAGCTTTCAGAGATAATAATCATAAATGCTATAATGAAGAAACATTTTGTATTTAATAGAATAAGTCTGGTAGTTGTTGCAGATGAAGTTATGTGGCTTCATCTCCTTTACGAGTTAAGGTGTTGATACAGAATAAATTATGAAGAGATAGAAAAGATTAAAATTACTTTAGAAAGAAGACAGGTTGCAAAAGACAAGGTAGAAATTATTTGTCACTTTACAGGTGTTACAAGAGCAAGTTGTAGTTATGATAATATGCAATCTCTTTTCATATTGCTGGAAGATAACAGAACAGCATTGACATGAGCAGGCACAACTCACCATGTCCTGCATGCCATTGTTCTCCATGCTGAATTGCTCCTGGATTCTGAAAATCACTGTGAAGTACCGTGAAAAAATGCATGTCATATAGAGACAGTCAAGGGATAAAGCATATCCCTACTGCACAGTATATAAGGATCAGCATAAATTAGAGTAGCACATGATCTGTCCTTCTGTGTGTAAAGAAGGATTTTCTCCAAAAATAATTAGGCTTTATGTGCAAAAAGCTTTTTTTACATTACTTGTTTATAGATGCCTGATCAGATACTAATCCTTTATCATCTTCCTTAACCTAAATTTTATGCTTGTTGTCTAGGATTTCCAGCATTGTAACAGACACATAGCAGTTGACAGATAAATGTAATCAAATCCATTATTTTAATTTTTCCTTTAATTGTTTCATCACAAGTTGTGATGTAATAATTACAGTCAGTTATCCTTATTCGGAATACAAGCACTTAAAAAGGGTCAAAACTTTAATACATGAAACATCAAGCTCTGTCTTAAATGTCACTGAACTTCCTTTTGTTGACTTATATGCCTATAAAAAGCATCATGCAGACAATTCCAGACATGAAATAAGATTTCTTAGCAATATAAAAAAGATACATGCAGACACAGAAGTAACTTTACACATTGTTCCTCCATATTACTCTAAATTACAAATGTACACTATGGAGGCAAGGATGTAGGCAGAGACCTGGTCTTATAGGGGTGAATGGAAGTTGCTTTCTGTCTAGCCAGTCACCTCCTTCTCAGACAAGATCAAACAAAGGAAACACCTGTGATAGCTTTATGGTAAAAATAAGTAGATTGAAATGGAAATATTTATTATATGACAATGACCTTCCCACTGTAACTGTACTGAAAATTAGCTAGAGTGAGCAATCTACTCTTTGGGTCCCACCTGGACATGCAGAGCCATGCTGCAGATTTTCTAGGCAGCCAGGAGTCCTTGCAGCATGTTCTACAAGTCTTTGTGTTGCCTTGGCCTGAGCTGTTTGGTGTTTCCTTCCTGATGAGCTATAGTAAAGACAGGTTTCTTCTTCTGACTTATGGAATGAATAATGGGGAGCTGCTGGTCAGATCACTGTCATTGTGCACTTCTGTCCTTGCTACAAAGGATCGATCCAAGGGAATTCCCAGTCCAAATTTGAGCCTGATCTTCAGCTGTGTCAGCTGGAAGGACCACTGGCATGTCAAACAATAAGGATTTGTGTGTCAATAGAAAGGGCATGAGCAAGATCCATACCCATATCGTGATGTCCTTAGTGATTTTAGGCTCCCCCTATTTTCTATACACGATCTGTCCCGTTGTCTGCACATATCTGTGGTCCAGTCTCAGACTGTTTCTGCAGAGGTCCACTGTAAAACTTCTATTGGCCTAGATGATGATGGAAACAAAGATTTTGTAAAGCGTCTCAATGAAGAATAAACTGTGTCCCCAGCACAGTGTGATGCAATAGAGGAGAAATGAAAATATGAAGTGATCTTGGAAAAAAACCAAAATTCAGTGTATCTGCAGATTCATTCTCATTTTCAGACCTCTGCTCAGAGTTCTGACATAAAGTTAACTAAAAAGCCCAGCTTTATGCTTCTGTTATGGGCAATGAAATTTAGAAAACTTGAGAAGAAGAAAGTTTTTTGCAGGATTATGAAACCAAGAGGAGGAGAGAAGCTTCCAAAATATCATGCGTTTGTTCAAGAACAGAACTTTAAGAGGGCTTTGTCCATCTGTTTCAAAACCAAAATATAAATTTGTCTTCTGTCAAAAGAAAGAATTCTGAAATCTATTTCTTATCTTTACTGCACAATTTGTTGCACACTTTAACACCGGCACATACACTTAATTAAAAGTACTAAAATGTCAGAACTCTATCAGGAAGCCTGGAGATGTTGGCCTGTGTCCCAATTAGTTCTTTTATTAGCTACTCTGGTGCAATAATTTTTAATGAACTGAATTTGATCAGGAACTGATTTTAAAAAGAGCATGTTATAAACAGTAACTTGTTGCAGGGTAGGAGATCAGGTTATGTCCCAATAGAATTAGCTGTGCTAGACTAAGACACACTTATAACCTCATTCATGTTAGAAAGAATTTTGTTTCTTATGCTTTTTTTTTTTAAATAGTTGGGGGTTTTTCTATGTATTTGCTTTAGAATGACAGAAGGATACATTTTTAAGAATTTTAGATTTCTTATATACTTTGAGGTTTGTAAGGGAAGGAATAATGACTTGGAACAAAGATTCTGTAGGTTTACCTGAAACTGTTCTACTTTTTTACTGTTACAGGTGTTACATAGAAGATCTCAGAAAATTTGGACTTAATGGGAGAATTTCCTCAGCTTTAAAAACCAAAAGACATTAATTCTATCAATATTTGTTACAATCCCCAACAAGGATGGCATGGCTATAAGATGCTGATAATGTGGGTGGGATGGTGGGCACACCCTGCCATGCAGGATTTGTCGGGAGGGAAGGATGCTCCTGAATTTTCCAGAGCACTCCTGCATTTCAGGAGAGGCGCCCTTGCTTGTGCTCACTTTATTTTCTATGAAAAAGGTCATGCTGACATATATATCTGCATAGTAGGCTATGTACAAGCTTCTGTTATTTTATATTGAGACCTTACCTCAAAAGAACCAAAACCACACTTAAAATGAGATAAAAGTTTCAGTTTGTTTCTGTCTGAGGGGGTCTTTGGTCTTACTAACTGTAAACCCGGTTCTATATATCCAACCTTGGATCTGAAGTCTTATTATGTTTCTGTCAACAGAAAGAAGGGAAGTAATGATTCTGTAACTGAGTTTCTATTTGTGACTCATTTTTAATGATCTATGAAGCAGGACAATGTACTCCCACAGAGATATTCTGTTTCTCCAGTACTTACAGGTAGGAATAAAGAATGTGAAAAATTGTTCCATTTTTTTTTCTGCATTAGCCCTTTTACTGACCATTTTAAATAAGATTACCACATTGAAAGAGAGTGAAAAATGTACTAATTCTGTCAAACTTCAGTAATCTCCCATGCTTTGAAAATAGCTTTGAAACCTCTTTAGGTTTATTTTAAACTTTTTCTTTTCCAAAATATTCCTTGTAGATTTGCCATTTCTTTGAGAGCTTGGAGAGAAACTCATCAGGCAGTGTTTCTGGTAAAGTATATCAAGACCAAATCCATATAAATCCTGCAATTTCTTTATATTTGAGATAGAGTTTATCTTGCTTTTTAATATCACTACAGAAAAGGACTGCTTTTCACTTGACTTAGATGATTTAATATTATAATGTTGTGGTAAAGAAGAGGGTTTATTTGCAGCAAATACATCCAATCCTCACAAAAATTAGTAGGGCAGCAGAAACAACTCCTTTGCTTACTGAAATCAGAATAATTATACTTTTTTGGAAGGACAATCATGTCAGTCTATAAAGTCTAATTTGAGGGCAAGCATTTATTTTGTCTTCTTTTTGGTGTGAGATTGATAAGGTTTTCATAGAATTATGCATCTGAGTCAGCCTTAGCTTAAATGGTTATTGTTTTACCTAATACAGCCTAGTAGTTCCCAATCTTATTAAGTCCAAAAGGAATAATCAAATCATGCTCCTAAAATGCCACGTGCAGATTTCAAACTAATCCTTATCTTCTCCCAGAATGAAATGAGATAAAATACCTGTTGTACCGAGCTGGGTCTAATACACTCACTTTACGAAGGAAGCTAATGCTAACGTCCATTTCCATGGAAACAGAGCTTGCAGAGGCATCTGGCATACAGTGTTTGGGGTTAAGCAGAGCTGAGTTTGGGTCCCACATTCCACGCAATCTAAACTGGTTACATACTGCAAATATGCAGTGCCAATCTCCACGTTATGTCAGTCATTTTCCTTTGGGAACTGTGTACCCTCCATGAGAAGCTCTCCCACCGACTCACGCCTCTGCGCTTTCCACAGGCTCTACCGCACCCATGCTCGCTGTAACGCCAGCTTCTGCCTGCCCGTTTATCAATGGATTTATTTTTAGTAGCTTTGAAACTGAGAGATGCTGAGCCGAGTTCTGCCCCTTCTGCTCTGCCTCTGCCCTGACGGGGAGAACGGGGCGAGGGAGGATGCAAAAGCAGGGCAGTGTTTCAGCCTTTCTAGCGGCAATTCAGCATTTGAGCTGGATCACACAGCCCAGATCAGCTCAGCTGTATGCGTGGCATTTCAGCACAATGGGTTTTGTAAGCAAAGAATGCCTATTCTCTGCATCTGATGCAGTTTGTATTTTGCAGGTTTCTTCAGGTACAGAGCACTGAATAAGCAAAACCATCATGTAGGCAGCTGCTTAGGAATCTCCTGTTGCTTTAAGAGAAAAGAGGAGAGAAATATCTGAATTCTGGTATCTTGGTGTGTCTAAGTTAGCCTACAAGGATCTTGTGAAAATCATGCTATTCTTCGAATAGAAAACAGATTACATTCTTTATCTTTGGGAAAAAAAAAAAAAAAAAAAAAAAAAAAAAGGCAGCCAGCAGCAGGATATGCTTCCTATGTTCCTTTCTTTTTTTCTGTCTGATTTAATTTTGTTTAACTCTGTCAGGATTTACTGTTCATTTCTCATTCTGTTTAAGCATATTATTAATGAATTAATTCTTCATTTATTTTTATTTACTTACATTATCTTAATGCATAAGGACCAACATTCTTCATCCAAAGAGCAGTACAAATCATCAAACAAAGCAAAACAAAAAAATAGTAGTAGAAGACTAAAGACAGCAGACTAATCCAGACAGGCAGAGAAATCCTAAGGAACATTGTGCAGAGTATTTGTGAGGATGACAGGGAGGGCACCATCAGCCTAAACATTTAAGTTCCTGTTAAGCAGAATGGCAAAGGAGACTGTGACAGGTTATTTTGCAAGAAAGATCTCTGTGACAGGTTAACATCAACAGAATTTTGAAATGGGTTTACATTTACAAAGGACCAGCATCAGGACAGACATAATCTCTGCCTCAAATGAGGTCTTTATGTAAATGAGTGTGGAAAAGGAGGAAAGCTGGACTACAGATAACATCATTAGATGGGGGGGTATGATTTTCTCTTCTTGGTGGTAACAAGCTATATAACGTACATATGCAAGATTGCACACATGTAAAAAGAAGACTGCTTATATGTACATATGCAAATAAATATGATCCAGGGAATATGCTATTAGCTAGAATAACATGGATGGTAATTCTGGATGGTTCAGCTCTTTGTTTTTCTTCGCTACTCTGTAATACAGGAAACTCAGATTCATCTGAAAATGCCATCAGCATTGCTTTCCCAAACTGCATTATACTTCACAAAGGCAAATATTTGTAGGCTGAAAGCAAGCATGGTAGATTTTTCCCTGCAGTAATTTGTTGGAAGGGGGAGCTTCCTATTTCAGATCTTTCAGGCACTCGCTTTTGCAGAATACTAAGCATGGCTTCCCCCATGCACTGTTTCCATGGGGTATCACATAGAGACAGAAGAAATATATTTATGAATGTCAAGGACAATTTATTCTGTCTTTACAAGCAGACTTAAGGAAAAATTGTCAAAAATACCTCAGCATGAGAAACTGCACTGTAGTTAGTTCCTTGGCTTAATATATCAGAAAAATATGCTTCTCAAGCTGATCCCACCATGATCTCTCCATCTGTGGCACATAATTTATTCCAGTAGTGTATAAACTGCATTCATTAATACACTATTCTCCCAGGTTCATCATAAATGTGTGTTGCAGGTATGAATCCATGGCCACATTTGAATTTAAATCCGGACTGCCAGTATACTACTCTACCTTTCATAAAATACCACTTGACATGGGCATTTTTCAGATTACCAGGCTGGCACAAGTGCACATAAGCTACACAAACTTGAATTTTCCATATGGTTATGTTTTAATCAACATGAATTTATTATTTCTCATCCTTCTCACACCCAACTGTATAATGAATTTTTTTATAGTATTTCCTGTTTGTGAGATGGTGTCAGATTCTGAGAGGGACTTCTGTAACAGGAGGCAAAATGCAAAACTGAGCTAACACACAGAGTCTGCTTCAAATAATTTTGAAGGATTTAGCTGTCTTTCTGAAGAAAATTGTATCACATCATGCCAACACTGAAAACTTGAATCTGTGTCCCATGAGGCCACCTATAAAAACAGACCATTCAATTTCAAGAATTGAGAAAAATCTATAATATCCCCAGTAACCAATCTGTCTTATTAGGATATAGCCATGTGTCAAAGGTTTGACGTTGGCACAAGGCCAGTGCCCCTATAACGATATACTGTCCCTGGTATCTGTTGTGAGATGTGACCAAAAACAGAGCAAAACAGTTTCTAATTTAGAAAGCAACAGAAAAAAACTTTATTACTAATAATAGGTAAAGAAGACACATACAGAAGAACATGGAAACTTTTAAAAAAACACTCTTCCTCCCCCCCCCCCCCACCAGTTCTCAACCTAACAAAACAAACTGAAAATTCCCCATCACGTTACCACCTTTTAGATAATTAATCTTCAGTCTATTACCACCCTTCCGATAATCAGTACTCAGCTCGTTGAGGAGAGATAGGAGTCCTTCTTGTACCACATCGTGGCCTCTTCCTCCATGTCCAGTGCTCTCACCACTGTGCATGGACCAGAGCTGCTTCTAGGGTTTCTCTTTTTAAAAATGCTTTGGTTAGTTCCAAGAAACGACAGCTTCTCAATTTTGGGACACTTCTCATCTCTGTTCACACTACTGTCCACTCTTGGCTCTAAGCCAATGCCTCTCCCCAGATACAGCTTCTATGTTATAGGAAAAAATGAGTCTGTCCATGGCTATACAAAAGAGTTCAGCCAAAGCCACTCCATCATCTCCTCCCACCTAGGATTCTTTTCAGCGTTCTCTGACAATCTTCTACTTACACAAACTTTCATAATCTTTGCTTAGTTCTTTCTATCTTTCTTCTTCAAATTCAGGAGGATTAGCATTTATAAAGTTTCCATCATTTATGAAAAGGGTTAAAATCTTAGGCTTTGTTTCCCTAGAACTCTCACGGTATCTTTGCTGCTGGGCACTCTTCTCACGCCACCCCCCCATACTCCTTCGGCCGTGCTGTCTAGTTGTTGATATCAAATTTCAAGGTGACGGAGATCACAGACACGGTTTTCTCAGTTTCTCTCTCCGGGGGGGGGAGGAGGGGGAGGGGGAGAAAAGGAAAAGAAGGCTGTCTGATGCTTTTCCAGGTTCTTGTACTTTCTCCACCCTTCCATCCTGCAGGATTTTTCCTCTCCCCCTCTCTGCCCAAGGCTCCAGCCTACCTCACCCAGGCCGCATGGCTTCCCCTCCCCCGCCCAGCCAGCCGCTGGGCAGGGGAGATCCCTCCGTCCTCAGGGACCGGAACCAAGAGAGAGCTTTCCGGGGAGCCCTCTGCTTTGAACCCCTTGTGTTCTCAGAGGCGGATCCTTGTCCTCAGTGGCCACACCAGGTGCCAGTCTTTAAACTTGAGCACTCATTGGTTTGACCACTGAAGTTCAGAAAAAACTCATTTTTTCCAAACTACAACACCATGCATCCTCCTTTGCTTTACTATGGGGAAAGTGCATTTCCCATTGCATATAAGCAGTCCAGGTGGTTGGTGCATCTATGACAGCTGCCAAAGCAGACTTGGTGCACTCAACCCCAGCACCTGTCTGCACTGACAAATCTGCCAGTGAGTATGCAAGCTCTGCTGGTGCTACCCTCCTCTTGCAGCATGCCGTGAGGGAAGACTGTACAAGGGAGCCAACCAAGCTGACTTTGGCAGGGGTATGCTGCAAAGTGGGACTGCTGCCTGGAGAAGCAACCCCCAAGAAGAGAGGAACGGGGATAGTGAAGGGCAGGTTCCTTGGCATACCCAGCCTAGTGACTTGGAGCATGTGTGCATGCAGAGGACTCGCTGCACAGGCACTGGCACACTGGACCCACTGCACCACGATGAGGAGTGCTCTGTGAAACTGCAAATCTCCTCCGTTCTCTTCTCCTGCCTAACCCTTCTCTTTCCCACAATCACACCTCTTCTTTTCCTCTCCTGCCCTTTCCTACCCAATGCAACACTTTTTTGTTTCCATTTACTTGCTACTCTGCTGTACAATTGACTTGAAAAAGAGCGCTTAAAGAGAACTAAATGACATTCAAGTATTGCCTTGTTGATGTTCATGCCATGTCTTTTCCCTATATTTATTTTACCTGTAAGACCCTTCAGTATGGATTCTGTGTGTTGTTCTGTGCCCAAAAGGGCTCTCAAGTTAGTCTCTAGGTAGAGCTCCACCAAATGTAACAAATATATAACAACATTTTTGAAAGACTGCAGACAACTAAGGCTTAGGATTTTGGACAAAGATATTCCACTGATGATTTTCAGACTATATGTATGTCATTCTAGAAATCTTCTCAGCTCTCTGAAATACTTTGATGCCCACTGCTCCTGGTTTTCCAAGCTTTATCTTTGAGTATCTACACAACTGCTTGTTCTGACTTCAAATTAATTTTAAAAATACTTCTACTTAGCCTCTAGAACAAATTACATCCATGATGATGATGGTTTGTAAAGTTCTCAAGAGCTTTGAATGATTATTTTGTTAAGCTTTTATCCTATTTCCTACTATATTATGCAAAAGATTATTTTTAAACACAGCTAAATAGAAAGCACCGGGATATTTGAAAAGAGCTAGCAAATGATAATTGAGAGCTAATGCCTTCATATAATTCAAATCCCATACAGTAAGGGGTATGTCTAGTCACTGAGGATATGAAAAAGCGGTTCTAATTTTTCAAAACAGTCAGAAGTACTATTCAACATTTATTTAATGCAAGAAAATATTATGGGCAATGGAATGAAAAGAATTATATTGATAGAGGGAAAGGCTATGGTTAATATGGTATTCTCAAAATCTTAGATCTCTGCTGGATATATCTCAGGTTTGTACTAACATATAGAAATCTCTGTCACTCATGTCAGAAATCAGAGAACTTGAGCTTGATACTGACCTCAGACCAGGATGGTCTTCTGTAGGGACTGGCTGGAAATTGGCTGCCAATTTCATCCAGTGATGACTGCATGCTTTGCAATTGATATGAAAACAAAAGCATACAAGAACAGATAACTTTACAGTCTTTCTTTTCCTCACCCACACACACAGAAAGATTGGCAATTTTCTTTGTAATTCCCCAAGGAAATAGTCTCAGAGCACCTGAACCTACCACAGCACATGAACTGTGAGCTCTGCTGCCAGGGAACTGGGGACATGCTCTCACCCTTACCATTAGAAAGGGGATGATTCTGAGAAAAAGAAAAGACTTTTTTCAGATGTTTTCTCTAGATTACAGCCTGCAAGTTCTCCATAGTCCAGTGGGAAAACATTTTATCTTTCATGAATTAGGGTGCTTGGAGCCCCTAAAATCTCTGAGAGAAACTCTGGTTTCTAGGGCAGCTGGGGCTTGAATTCCAAACTATGAACATTGTTCTGACAAAGACTTTTCATTATTTCTTTTGCTACTCTAATCCAGTTACCGTTAGCAATCACAAATCCTAATCTCAAACTACAATGCCCATAAGAAATCATATTTCAGCATCACTTGAAGCAAGCAGTGAAGTTTATTATATTAACTATATCTAAAATGAAACTTTCTCAAAATCCTTTTTCTTTTTCCTTTTGAGCATTCCTACTCTCTCCATAGCCTATTCTACTAAGCTTACTTCTCAAAAAGGAAAAAAGACATATCCTCCAGAATTACTTGGAAACAAAATATTTAATGCATAACATATAGTCTATGGTAATGTGTAGCGATCCCAATTAAATATTTCATCACTTGGGCTGAAAGATTTAGCAACCCTATAGTGTGACCCTATCCAAAGAAGTGTACAGTCTGTATTAGGAAAATCATTAAAAACTCTGTTACATTTCAAGATTTTCTCTAATTTTGTTTTGAAACAAAGGAGAGAGGGGAACTAACCACTGTGAAAACACCAGTTGTAACAGAAAACAAATGAAGAATAGACCTGATTCATTCTGGCTTTAAGGCATTACAAAATTGCTGGAGTTTAGAGAATGCTATTGAATTAAGAGTGCCAGACCAGAATACACAACTGTATTGACACTAAACACACTTATTAGGACTACTAAGTCTAAATTTTTGGAGAGCAAAAAGTGTATTTCTAGTGACTCTCATACTTCTGCCTTCTCACATTGATTGAATGAGATACATGGGATTAGGAAAATGGCTCTCTTTCCCATAAAGATTTGAATTGCATTAATTGTATCTGGGGAAAAGTGATTATATCCAGTATCAGTGGTCTTATACAAGTAGATTTTATTCTGAAACAGAAAGAGAATAAACATTATTCCTAAAAATGTTTTCATACCAATATTCTTGTGTTTAAGCCAGGAATTTTACAGAAGTAATTATTTCAGTATACAAAAAAAACCTAAACCCAAAACTCCAACAAAACCCCTGAAATACAAAGGCATTGTTTGTCTAATGACTATTTTGTTAAAGACTTAGGGAAAACTTTGAGACATATATAATTCAGACACCAACAGAAAAGGTCTTTGGTCTTCTATGAAAAGTACTCTACTGGAATGCTTGTTCCATCCTGGCTTTTTCACTAAACTGAAACTAATTACATCTTGAGCCTTAATCTTCCTCCAGAGATAATAACACGGGACTAAATTCTGCTCTAAGCTATAGCAGTATCAATCTGAGTAAGGCCTTTGAAGTGGGATTCATTTTTATGCAACATACTTTTCAATAGATTCACTGTTTGCAGTTTTATTTGGAAATTCCACTTTCATCAGGTTAAAGCATCACACTAACAATTAAAATACTAAGTAATAATAACAATACCTAGCAGCATAACAACACACTGCTCCCTGAGGATCTAACTGCTCCTTGAAAAGGCGAATTATTGCCAACTCACAGAAGGAGACTACAATGCACAAGACTGATATGAATTAAAGACTAGAAACTGCCTCCATAAAAGCATCATAAAATGTCCCCAGGGCACCATAGCACAGCTCCCATGGGGCTTGGGAAGGGCAGCGGGCTTGTTCTGATAATGGCCAGTGGTTTTTCTGCCTCAAACCTTCCCCAGGACAACACAGAAACTGTTGGCACCTATCCCAGCCTTGAGCTACACAGTACCTGTGCAGCCATGCCAGTGCTTTTGGGAAGCAGCTGAGGGTTTTGTCTCTGGCAGCAGCGTGGGGAGAAGCACAGGCAGTGCATGGCT
Source organism: Sitta carolinensis (assembly GCA_032173965.1). NCBI lineage: Eukaryota > Metazoa > Chordata > Aves > Passeriformes > Sittidae > Sitta > Sitta carolinensis. The sequence continues at coordinate 23,298,559 of JAVUNC010000005.1, read as the reverse complement.
GTGCATCTGGTCCCGGTGAGCTGCATCACCCACCCAGGGGCAAGGCTGGGCAGCACTCATGCCCATGTTGGTCATCACCCTTCCAACACCAGCTGCATAAGACCACTTTCACAGGAGCCTAGATTTTTGGTTTTGCTCCTGCTTTTTTGGCAGCTGACCTGAGAGAATAGAGAGTCAGCATAACAAGCTGTCGGGTGAGGCAGTTTATCATTATCACTGGGGGAATTACACACTCACTGAGAAAATTCTACAAGGATTAATGTGGTGCAAGATCCTGCTTGAAGGAGCTGCTGTGGGTAACTCAAGTGTATATTTTGTCTCCTGCCCCCAACTCATTTTTTTGCTTCTTTGATTTGCTTATTAATCTGTGATTTTTCTGCTTTTACCCTTTACTTCCTTTTTCTGTTCTAGCATTTGAGGTCTGATGCAAACACTAATTAATAAAAATCTGATTGCTGCAGATAATATCAGTTTCTTCACCTCTTAAGAACACCTTCACAATTTGTGACATTCTAAGTCTATGCTGTGAATTGTGAAAGCAGCTGCACACTCAGGCAAGACAACTGCTGCTGCTGACTGGTCTCTGAAAAGCCTTCAAGCTGGTCAGGAACCATTTGCTGCCACATCAACAAGCCACCACATACATAAGCATTTGGGGTTTGTCCTTGCAGAGGAAGCTATCTTGAAGGGAAGGGCTATGATTATAGTGCCATTCTTCAATTGCCAGGTGGGGCATGACAGACTTGAATCAGTCCCTGAAACCCTAAGCATGGCCAAGGTGCCTGCTGTCCTTCACTGAACATACAGGGTAGGTGCAGAGTGCAAATATTTCAGAAGAGGCATCTCCACTGAATGCTTTAAATGGGGTTCTGTAAGATTCCCGCAAGCATGGGAGTATTTTCTCCACCACTGTGCATGCCTGCTCCCCTCCAAGTGCCACCACAGAGAGAATAGCCTCTCTCAAGCATGTGGTGGTAGCAGCTTCAAGTGGCCTTGAGGCCGCCTTGGTGACAACAGAGCTCATAGCCACAATTTCAACCTGGATTTGAAGGAGAGGGAACGTTGTCTGCTGAACACAGGTCTCTCCTTTGGAAATGTACTGCTCAGTGTGCAGGAGTGGGTAGTGCTGGCTCTGTGGGAAAGGCAAAGGTAATGGTGGCACAACTCCAAAAAGTGATCAAGATGTTGGTATCCACAGAGTGCTTAGGTAGTTGGGACACTGGAGACCTGCCAAACAGGTTGTGATTAGAAACACAGAATAATTTAGTTCAGAAGTGACCTCAGAGATCACCTAGTCAGAACCACTCCTCAAAGCAGAGCTAACCTCAAGGTACAGAAGATTCTTAGGGTCATCTTCACCTACATATTGAAAATCTCCAAGAACAAAAGTTACACTTTTGAAACAACATGACCTAGTACTTACCTGTTCTTAGTTTGAAGACGTTTTTCATCTATAGAGACAGAACAGCCCATCCTCCAACATGTGAAGGTTGCTTACCTTCCTTTTGCTGTGTACCTCTGAGACTCTGTCTTTTCTACAACCTCCTTTTAGTTGAAAAAAGCAGTAAGGTCCTTCTCCTTAATCTTAATCTTTCCCTATCCAGGTCAAGTAAGCCCTCTTCCCTCAGCCTCTTCCCACCATGTTGGGCTGCAGTAACTGAACTTACTCCAGCTTGTGAACATATTTCCTGTATGTGGTAGACTGAAACTGGACAAAGTACACTGAGTAACAAGTAGAAAGGAATGATCTGTTTTATGAGTTTTATTCTCAAAGCCTCTTACTTGCCAACTACTGTGCAAATACACTCAGCTTATTTATAAACAAGTTCATCCTGGATTTTATCTCAGTATTCTTGAAAGTACCAGCAGAAGCCAGGATTAGGAGGGAAGCAGAGCTAGTAGTAGATTTCACAGACAAGTTCTCTGTCTTGTTTGTGATTCCAGAGTGATGTTGCTGAAGCTGCAAAGAGTTTTGTACTCTCTCAGGGTTATTTCATAATCCTCAGGCTCATATTTTCTAGCTCTTCTGTAGAACAGTTTCCTTTTCTATCAGCTAGGCTTGCTTGGCAGTTCACATACACTTTGCTGACATTTAGTCTTTCAGCCACTTAGCCTTGTTCCATTCCAAGGTAACTTCAGCTCAAAAGAGTTTAAAAATTAAATCAGGTGTTTGTTGTCTGAAGGCCCAACTGCTACTTAAAACCCCATATGGCTGCAACTAAAAGTCCTCTTTCAGAAGATGCCTCTTTAGAACCTTCCTAGTCAGAGGACTAGGAGAGAGATGAGTAATCAAATGAATGCAGGGTGCACAAAAGGTACAGATTACCAACAAAAGCAGATGTCAAAGTGGCTCAGGAATGGACTGTGGAGTGTTGTTGAGAGCTCTGCATACAGGTCAGGCAAACAGCTTGCATTATAGCAAGGGAAGGAAAAGACATGAAGAGAGATGACAACTGAGGTAATCCTCTCTTCCACCTCTGTAGTGGCAGGACAACTTGTTTGGGAAGCTGCTGGCAAGGACTATATCCAGAAGAGCCTGTAGATAGCCAAGCTTTATCACGTTTCCCATGTGCAACCCCCAGAGCTGGGTGTAGCAGTTGTGCAGTTTGTGCTTTGTATCAAGGCATGCTGGTTTTGCACATTTCTTGACCCTGTAACTTTTTGTGAAAGCAAATTTTCAACTCTTTATTTGTGAAGCTGGGATGACCACAGATGTCTCTGCCCTCCAGCAAGCTTCAGGTGTGATTTCACAGCACACACTGCCCCACAGCTGTACCAGCTCCAGCACCCTTGTCCTGTTTGTGGTTCAGTTCCTGCTGTGCTGTGCTGCCTTGCAACAGGAGGAACACCCAGCCTACAGTTTGCACTAAGGACAATGAGCTTTAAAACATCCCCAAATTGTTACAAAAGTGCTGTATCAGGAAACCACAACCTCACTCCCGTACTTAGGGCAGCAGCAGCCTTCAGTCTCACTTTTCATGCCATTTTGAGAGCCTTCTTACAAAACTCAGCGGTCTTTACTACCATGCTGTGGTGTGAATATGACACCTTCCTGTAATATCTGGCATGCTTCTTGAAAGTGACTTGTCAGTCCATCTGTGGGAACACAGCTGTGATGGCTGTGTCGTTGCTTGCTGATTAGATATGCCCAACCTTGATGGCTGGTAATCACATTGTTATGGAAAGAGAGGATATTGGGGACTTTGAATCTCTCATTTTGTACTTGAAATGGTCCTCTGAAAGAATTTAGTGCATGTTAGCAGTCCAGACTTGGTAATAAGAACTAAACATCTATCATCTATCACTTGTGTCCTCTCTCTCTGGTCTTAGATATGTGGACATGTATTAGTAGATAGAGACAGGAATATGGTCATTTGCCATCAGATGCCTCCTTTGCCCCAAAATTTCTGCTGTATCAGTAAAGAAGGTGAACCCAGAGACCTGGATAACTGTGTTGACAATTCTTTAGAGCAGTCCCTTGCCCAGGCTGGTCTGTGTAAACTACAACTGACAAACATTTCAAGGATTTCAATAACCTCCCAGGTGTGGTTTTGGGAACCAGAAGAAGGCTGGGATTACCTGCAACAGATAATATGCATATTGCCATCCTGTTTGGGGAGGAGGAGTTTATTAATATGAATGGAGGCTCTTCTGTGCCATTTGGTCTCAGAGAAAGGCCCTGATGATCTTTAAAATAGTTGTGGTCTCTGTTTCATCGCTGAGATCCAGTCCTGCTACACCCTCCTACAATTTGCCCTTCCCAATTACCTCTGCCCCCAGTTTTGCTTCTGATGTTGTCTTGGCACTCATGCTTTCCTTACTGTCACTAATAGCAGGGCTGCCTGCTACTATTTTGTTGAGTTTCACAGCTGTAGATATCTTTATAAAAGTATCAGATACTTAAACTAAGAAATTGTGTACCTTTCTCATTTAAGAATGAAAGACAAGAAGGAAAACAGGAAATAAAAACAAACCCACACCAAAAAGAAATTTAGATCTAAATGCTCCCTTCCAATAAAACAGAAAACTTTGAAAATATGAAAGAGATGGAACCTAAAACCTGAGAAATCTAGAGGTATGAAAAAAGGTTTATTAAAACTGATCATTATTTAACTCAAACTTTGGAAGATGTTGCATTCCAATTTTAATATCAGAGCTGAAGGAACAATTCTGATCCACAAAACTCTCACCGGAACAGTTTTGCTCTCTCTTCAGTTTTACCAGTTCTATACTAAAGTAAACCAAGTCGTATTGAAGAAAGCTAGTGAAACCCTGATCCATGCTACAGTCACTGGAAGGAGAATGAGGGCCAAATTGAGGGCCTGTATTTGAGTGAAAGTGACAGGTATATATCTACATATATATGCATACACACACACACACACATACATATATTCTTTTTTTTCTTTTCTTTCAGGAAACAGTGTAAGCAAATAAACAATGTTTGAGACAAAGGAAAAGTTGGCATCTCAAGGCCAGAAGACCACAAAAGTTAACAGTCCAGAGACATGCTTATCTTCCAGAAATAACAGAGAAATAGATTCTTTTTGACAGCTACAAAGTAAAGTGATGGCACATGGTATCATCATTTAAGGCTTGAAAGTTTAATCTTCACTTGGAAATATTTTCTGGCTGTTGTCTGGGCTCATATAAGCATTACCCAGTAGTAGAGCAGCTTCTTCCATGTCTCGGACTGGAGACTGAAACTCTGAGTTTTCCCAGTGTTCCCAAGAACAAGTCTGTGAATGCTACCTGCTCTGTAAACATGTCAGTGTTTCATTTCAATCCAGTTCCTTGAAGCCAGGCACAATTTATTGTTCTTTTTCACAGTAATGCTTTCTCTGGGGTTGCTTTGGTCAGGACGACCCCGAGATATATAAAATTCACTGTCTCCAAGCCCTGCTGCTGAATGAATGAGTCGAAAGTCTTCGGCTGATGCTCTCAAGGTTGCTTTATTGTTTCTTATCTAAGATATTTTCTGTCTGGGCTGCTGAGGTCTGTTCAGCAGGGCAGCCCGAGGCACACACACTGCCCCAGGGGCAGGCACTGGCTTTTATACTACAAACTACATGTTAGTTATTTACTGTTATGATCCAATGCCTATCACCTATGTTAGACAGTTACATTCTACTCTAATCCAATCCCCAAGTGCCACCATCACCAAGAAGATGGGGATTAGGAAGAAGAAGGAAGGAGGACAAGTCCCTCTATCTTGCCCCCTAAGCCCCTATGGTAAGATCCCCAAAAATTTCCCTTTTCACTCTACAACTACTACTATCATGCTATCTAGAACTTTGTGACTTTTAGTTCTTCATTCCCAGGTGGTAATTTGACCCATGGGTCAAACTCAAAGCCACAGGAATCTTTGGCTGCCTGCCAGGGTCTCCGACACCCCTGCCAGGGCTTTAAAGCCCCTTGGCTGGAGCTCGGATCATCCAGGACTGTCAGAGAGACATCCTGGGTTTCAACAATGCTTTTTATCAGCTCTAATGAAAATTAGTCATCCAGTTACTTCATGGTTTTACGTGGCTAGAATGACTTGGGATCATTTGCTTACCTGACTGATACACGTGTATATTAGTAAATAAGAACCATAAGAAAACCTGCTTGATGATTTCCCACAGGACACTTCAACAGAGCTAGCACATCACTTTCCAGAGTGATTTACAGAGAAATTGTTAGTTCTATGAAATGTTTGTTGTTCTGGTAAAAATTTTAGATGAGGACTTTTCTTTAATAATGGCTACAGAACTACTGTCTACTTTATTATGTAATTGTTGCTGAGAAACAACCTGATTCTCATGGGAGAATAATGTCTTCTCATACACATTTCTGCTTGCAAAAAGCATCATTAAGCTTAACCTAAAAGTTTGCAGAAATCTGATAATCAAGTGTTGAATACTGTGAGTATCATCTTATCGTTACCTTCTTGCCTTCTAGATAAAAGCAAATAAGTAGGTCTGTTTGGCTTTCAGAAGGCATAAGAGAAGTGACTGACTGGTACTGTGCTCACTGACAATGCACAGGAATCACAGAAGGCCAGTTAATTTAGCTGCCAGATGCTCTACAAATGGAGAGGAAAGTACACATACCCTGTTTGTGCTGAGTCTATTAAAGTGGTCATTAATTTCAGCCTCCTGCTCAGACACCATCCTGAATAGGAAATAAGTGAAATGTTATTTATGGAATTGCTCTTAGTCCAACCTGATTTTTTTATGAAGGCATATAGAGATCTAGTTCATGCTTGATAATCATAGAAATAGACATATACAGAGACAATGCCACTGTGTGTAGCACCTAGACAGAGACAAAATGAAGAGCTGAAACATCATTCTTTTCTGAGTACACCTTTCTGATTTCTTTTCTATAGAGCTGCTGTAAATGCAAAACATCCCAGTGAAAAGCTTCATCAGGCTTACACTTCAATATATGTGGTGGCATTTGATAGCTCAGGCAGGTACATTTTCCCTTGTTTAACATGACTTCATTTTATGGGGCTTAAAAACATTGGCTTGGATATTGTGCTTTTCTATACAGTGTTTGGCACAAAGAAATCAAATATAACTTTATCACTGTGATTCGTAAGGGAACCTAGTATCTAGTCTGCAATGCAAGACATATGTACTGCTCAGGCTGCTGCACTTTATGCTCCAAGATGCTCTCATTCATGCCATTCTACTTCCTTAAGATTATTTTTGCACTGAGAGTTATGACAACTTGCATGAAGATCTGCTTTGTGAGATGTGGCTAATCAGGCAATTACTGATAAGATGAACCCCTAGATAGCTAGTGAAGCAAAGTCATGCCAGCAATCTTTATTGTACAGTATCAAACAGCTACATCAGAAAATATCTTATGGATCCTATTCCATTTAAGTGCATGTTGTGCTTCACATCTGCGATATGTGTTTTAGCAAGACTACAAAGCCTGACACATGGAGAAAACTGAAATCCTAAAATTTTACTTATTTCTGAATTAGAAACACTTCCTCCCTTCAAAAAATTTGGAATTCTTCCTGAAGAAAATTTATCTAAAACATTAATCATCTCAGTGGAAAGCCGTTCTGCTTCAATTTCAGCTTAGAACTCATAGCTTGGTAAGTAGATTAAACAGTTTGCAGGAACTGCAGGATAATGATTGTATATTTTTGAAGTGATCATTTAGGTTGGAAAAGACCTTTAAGATTGCCAAGTTCAACCATTAACCCAGTACTGCCAAGTCCACCACTAAACCATGTCCTGAAGTGCCACATGTCTTAAATGTCCCCAGGGATGTGGCTGCACCACTTCCCTGGGCAGACTGTTTCAGTGCTTGACAACCCTTTCTGTGAAAAGCTTTTTCCTAATTTCCAATCTAAACCTCCCCTGGTGCAGCTTGAGGACATTTCCTCTTGTCCTATTACTTGTTGCTTGGGAGAAAAGACTGACCCAACAGGCCACAAGCTCCTTTCAGATAATTGGAGTGATGTCTCCCCTCAGTCTCTTTTCCAGGCTAAACACTCACAGTTCTCTCAGTTGCTCCTCATCAGACCTGTGCCACAGACCCTTCCCCAGCTTTGTTCCCCTTTGTTCCCCTTCTCTGGTTCCAGCACCTCAATGTCTTTCTTTCAGTGAGTGGTCCAGAACTGAACACAGGATTCGAGGTGCAGTCTCACCAGCGCCAGGTACAGACAGATGATCATTGCCTTAGTCCTGCTGGCCGTACTCTTTCTGTTCCAAGTCAGGATGCCACTGCCTTTTTCACCACTTGGGCACACACTGGCTCATGTTCAGCTGCCATTGACCAGCATCCCCAGGTCCCTTCCCACTGGATCGCTTTCCAGTCACTCATTTCCAAGCCTATAGTTCATGGCGTTGCTGTGGCCCAAGAGCAAGGCCCATCCCTTTGCCTCATTGAACCTCATACAACTCGCCTTAGCCCATCTGATACTGTGAATATCACCTGGGTGAATATCACATGTCCAGATCTCTCTGCAGAGCCTTTCTACCCTCCACCAGACCAAGGCTCTGCCCAGTTTGGGGTAATCTGCAGACTAAGTGCGCCATCGCTCCCCTCTATCAGATCATTGGAAAAGATAATAATCAGAGCCGTGCCAAATATTGAGCCCCAAGGAGAAGCACTAGTGTGGATTTCACTCCATTCACCACAACTCTCTGAGCCCAAATATCCATCTGATTTTTACCCAGTGAACAGTACCCCATCCAAGCCCTGAGCAAGCAGTGTCTCCAGGGACAGACACTGCTGTGGAAAATGGCATCAAAGGCTTTACTTATGCTCATAAGAATGACCTTGTCTAAAAGAGAGTTTTGAAATGATGAATTGGAATGGTTTGTAATGAGGAATAACACCGGGAATTTTTCCTTCAAAACTGACAGTCTCAGAACCTGTTTGTTTCTAATGGAACTGAATTCTGCAAGGGAAGCAATTCAGTCGGAGTCCCAGTTTAGTGGGAACTTGCTGATTCTGGGTACAGAGGCAAATTACTGTAATTGTAGACTATTTGCTTTAGTCAAAATCCTACAAAATGTCTGTGAAAGAAGCCCTTTAACAAGCGGTATCTCACAATTATCAGGTCAGTCATACTTCTTACTCCTCTAATTTTTTTCAAAAACAGGCCAATCCTTACTTAGCCCCTGTTCTGACAAATCTCTAACCCATCTGGACATCGGCCTTTTTCCAAGATGAGTTCCACAACACCAGGGAAGGAGGAGAAGGAGGGACTCGTTTCCATAATTGTTAGTGCAGATTAAGCTTTGTCACTCCCCACAGTCTGGATATACCACAGATTACTGTGGTTGTTAAATGCCTCACAGAAGTCTCACATGGATGATAATGCCTTAAAGAAAGGCCTTATGTTGTCCATCTCAGCACACTCAAGCCCCTTTCCATTCTGAGTAGCAAGAATAAACCACCTTTTGCTGATGTAATATCATGGTGGTGCAAAGTGTGCAGCAGGACATGGGCTAGAGGTGATTTTTGACAGTCCTGAATAGAAAACTCAGGTAAATGTCATTGCAGTGAAGCCACAGTACACACCTAGTGAGGCAGATAGGATAGCAAGCTCAACATGTCCTACCCTGACTTCAGTGTTATTATTTGGGTGAATACTGATGTCACCTAATGCAGTGATGGATGTGTAGGGTGCTCAGGGTGCAAAAGTCCTCCTGACATACTGAGGTCTGGAAGCATGCCAGACTTTTCACCATGCCTTAGTCCTGGCATGTAAAGACAAACTAGGAGCAGCCTCTGGGTATTTGGAAATTGAATTGCAACGGTCCCTGCTGCTGTAATAGGGATGCCCCAGACAACCCCACAGTCCAGTCTACCCTGCAGATATTACAGACTCACCTCTGAGTATGGTTCTCATCAGAGCTTATCCCCCTCACCATCACACACCTCCACACAGTAACCTGATTAACTAACCCACAGAGCAGCACTAACAGTGATTACTTTGGCAGGGCTGAGTGCCTGCAATTCTGTTCCCTCCAGGTGTAATTACAAGAGCAATTAAAACCAGCCAACTGTCTCCAAGTATTATTTCTTGAGAAAACAGGTCTCAAAATAGGTTATATATATTCAACTGTAGCTCAGGATGGCCTCAAAGTACTCTTATACACAAGTCTCCCTGTGTTTCTTTCCTTAAGTCATCAAACCCTGGCCCCTCCTTTTTTGTGTTATTACTAGTTATTATTGTAGAGCAATTCTCTGAAGTTTTTATTTCCAGGCCTACCAGCTCTTTGGCTTAGGGCAGGACCTCCAGTAGGGGTGATAAACTGCCTTCTCACTCTTTACTCCAAGCTTTGTTCTCAACAGCTTGTCTAATGCTTCACTGGTTTCCCACCAACCATAACCTCTAGTTAGATCAGGAATAAAAAATTCATAAAGGAAAGTTTTATAGTATAAAAATTACTTTTTGCTGACTAGGTTGTACATAATTTTTATGGTTTTGCTTCTCTGTATTCTTATTCTAGTACACAAAATTGCCAACAGATCAAAACTACGCAGCAATTAGTCTGCTATGGGCAAATAAAGAAGCAGATGTTTTTCATTTAGCCAAAAGGAAGATAAAAAGAAAAACTAGATAAACTAGTTCAAGAGGTGATGAAGAACTGGAGAGTCCAATAATGTAAGTCAGTCAGAAATAAAGGTTTAATGTTAACTGAAGCTGAGAACTTTGTTAGGCAGCCTGTAAGAAATCATTTTCAAATTAGATTGTCAATAGGCTTTCTGCAGTATAACAGGTTATCAGAAGAGTGAAAAAGTAGATTTCAGCTAATATTATAGTAATTATTCACACTTTCAAAAAGAAACATTAACAGCGAACCAGTCTCTGGGTAACGAAAGAATCCTTGATTCATAAATTTGTGTCTTGGGAAGAGACATCCATTAACCTACAAAGCCCAGGCGAGATCCCAAACAAAAGAACATGCAACCTCCTTGTTTTCACCAGTGAAATGCAAATCCCAGCTGTTTCATATGTCAGGGTGTGATATCTCTGATAAAAACACATTAAGTATATTGAAAATTCAGACTGTGAAGAAAGACCACTTAGAATAGTTTTGTCTACTGCACAGTGCCTGATAAAGCAATTTTTTCCATACATGTATGCTGTGACTGTAGGTAACGAGAAATAGTTTCTACTTCCAAGCACTTGAATCTGTTTTATACCTGTGGCTCTAGAAAGTTTCTGTTCTTTGAAGCTTTCAATCCAAACTATTTTGTAAAAGGTTTTGTGAAAGGTGTGTCATTTAATTGGAGTGTACTTAATTTTTGCTGATGTAAAATATTATATAAATTTTCCTTGAACATAAAACTCACTTTAAGGTTAAAACAGAAATGCCCAGAACTGTGCCTTCTTTGCCTGTGGAGAGATTAAAATGCATTTGTAAAGGAAGAATGAGCAAAACAGTAATTTTTATGTTTAATTTCTGTAACAATCATGTCATTTGCCTTTTCATCATTTGAAATCCTGGCCATAAAATGAAACCATGGAATAGGAAAATGGAGAAAGAAAATGGAGGCAAGATAAAAAAATAAATGGCAATGTTTTGTTCATGACAATGATACATAAACTGGCAAAACTGATGAAACTTCAGGAGCAAGCTGATAAAACCAGTAAGAAGAGGGCCTAAAATGGCCAAAGAGCTGGGGATTGATATGAAAATGACACATGACCTAAAGGTCTTAATACACATGACTACATTTTTGCAATACAGCGGAAGTACTGTGTAATCAGGCAGTTATTTTGATTTAGACTTCCAGAGTAAAAGCAGGTACATTTTGAGCATTTGTTACACATGCTCTCACCCAAGTTGCCATGCTGTCTGTTTGCTATATTGGGTCTCAGATGTTCAAAGCAAAAATTATGCATGTTACATAAATTTGAACACAATCTCACAATCTGTTGTCTGACATAGGTCTAGAGACAATATATTTTCAGTTTTGTCATCTAGGTGCTGATTTGGATTAGGATCATAGAAACATTCCTGGAGCTGGAAAGCACGCACAAGGTTTATCAAGTCTAATTCCTGGTCCTGCACATGACAGCCCTAATTGAATATGCCCTCTCTAAAACATGTTTGAGGAAAGCACACATTTTATAATGCAAATATCATAACTTACATATCCCACAGACATACCCCGACAAATCTTTTACAACACTTCTCTATTCTTTAGTAGAATCTTGATATACTTCTAGACTGACAATCTCCTTTTAACCCTGTCACCATCACCATAACGGAGATTGATAATAATTTGCCATGAATGAGTTTTTAATGGTCCTGCTTTACAAAACTCAAATTCATCAGACTTTTTTGTGACTCAGACTCTCTCCTGTTCCAAATCACTTAATCTGTGTCAGCAAAGGCACAGCTGTTGAGCGACAGCTAACTGTGGCAAGCTGCCTCTGCACCATTTTAGGGAATGTATATGTGCCAACAGCCCCTGCGGTGGTGTTACGGTGTCTGCTCCGGCCACCCCTGACACTGCTGCAGAGAGGGCTCAGGAGCGATACGGACTTTGTCGAACCGGTAGGTCTCGGCTTGTCTGCGGCAGCGAGCGGCGATGGCAGGACAGAAGGAGGGAGACTCCGCTTGATCTTAAACCATTGGTTTTATTCGTCCCGCAGCGGAGACCCCCAGGCACGGGTGGAGCTCAGGCGCAACCTCCCTGCGCACCTGAGTACAGCAACTGATAAAGGGGGGAGGAACTCGGGGTAGGGTCTAATTTGGGACCAATTAGGGATAGGCGGGGGACGGCTCTCTAACTTAGTGACATGTAGGGGAACAAACCCAAATACAGTGGGGGGGGAAAGCAGGAACTCTGTCCAATCACTCTGTGATCCTGTCAGAACTTTCTAGGCTGAAGGTAAGGTTTCAGAGTGACAGGCAGGGTCTGGGGGTTACATAACTCAAGATTGACAGACAACAGTAACAGGGGGGATGAATCAAATAGGGGAAGAATATAGGGGGTACATAGAACGAACCATATAACAATATAAAAATTCCAATAACGTAAAAAGCACACTGCTACAGGGTGGGAACTGCAAATGCAGTTGTGTCTCTTATTTTTACCCTTTTAATGATATATCCAAAGTATTGAATCCTTCTTACTTTTTACATTTTCATCTTCGAGCTTTCTAGGAAAGCATAAAAATCAATTTTGTGGCTTGTTCGTCCTTGAGCCTTTTTCTTATTTACAGAGATATTATTTATAACATATGCTGGCCAGTTCTGTTCTTAGTTTCAGGTCCTCATGTTTGAGGTTATTGACACTAAGCAACATTGTATTTGCTTGCAGGGATAGGAATACACTACTGTTTGATTTGATTTTCAGAGAAACTCAGCCAAAAATTTCAGCCATGAGACTGGTTTCCTGACCCTGGTGTTCAGGCTTCTAAGAATGATGCCACAGATACAGTTAAGCATACCTCTTCTGTTTTCCATCCTAAGATTTTAGAGTTATATATACTATAGAAAAAGAACTTTTCACCAAATTTGTATCTTATTTAGCTTTTGGCTACTAATTGTTGCTTTGAAGAAGAATGAATGTGGCAATGGAAAATGCATGGACACAGTTATTTTGCCAGAATCTGTCTTCCATCCCAGGAGCAGATACAGGAAATCCAGATGTCAGACCTGGCAGATGGTACCATGGCCTCAAAGGCAGTGGAGGTCAGAGGGTGAAAGCACAGTAAAGGCAAGACTAGCTGAGGAGCTGCTTTAGAAGAGACCAGAAGACAAAAAAGAAAGCATGAAGAAAAATGTTAGACAAAAATAGTGAGCACTTTTCTGTCTGGTTTTACAAAAATCAGGTACACTGATTTGGTGGATTCATATTCAAAGAGTTCTGGAAAAGCCACTTCTATTGCCATTCATTTTGTTAGCCTTTATACACCGTTAAATACTCATTGAAATAAAAAACATGGATTAAGTTTTTAAACTACTTCACCCCATTTCAATACTTTTGATGTTAAAATCAACATCAAAAGCCTTAGTAGCTCAAAATACCATAATCCAAGGCAGAAAAAAAGCTGAACATCGGTTTGTTTGGTTGACTTTCTCTCCTAATACATAGCTGATATTCAGGGTCACAATGTACTCTGCAAGTCTTCGTGACTATTATGCCAAGTTCTTCAAGTTAGTTGTGAGGATTACTCTTCATAGTAGTCAGCCCTTCTGTTATATTCTGCAGTTTAAAGATACCATTTAATAACTCATCATAGATAGCAGATGTATATCAGAAAAAAGTCATTGTTGAGAAGTGGGCAAACACCATATTGAGAATGTGAAACTGGCACAGAAGCTGCAAATAGCAGGGAATAATATTCTCTTCTGCTTTGAAAAGTCCTTAATTGGGCAGTTCAACGCTGTCACAACAGGTCCCACTCTTCAAATAGTCTCACTCAAGGCAAGCAACGATATTAAAGTGGATAGAAAGTTTTATGTGTGAGATAAAAGGAAGAAAATTAAGTTCAGCTATAGAAGTACACAATAATAATTGCAAAGATGGGGATATAAACTGCCCTTTGTGGTAGAAATTATGAAGCTGCAATTGATGTCTCGTGTTACACTTTGGGGCAAAAACGGTATCTGATGGGCTGTGGAGCCCGGAAAAATACTGTCTCGTAAATACTCTCTGAGCAGTCTCTCTCACTGGAAAGGCTGAAGAATAGTTCAGACATGAGACATATCCTATAGAAATACATTTAATCTTATGTTGCACAGATATGCAAAAGAAACCCATTGATACATAGATATACTCCTGGCCCAGGTTTCAGGAGTAATAAATAAAGTATATTATGCTGTACAAATTATGCACTGACATGACTCACTAGGAAAAGAAAACCCCTCCATCTACTATTGAGTACATGCAGATAATTTTATTCTCTTTTCAGACACTATCTATCAATGAAAAACAGAGAGAAAGAAATAGAGGAGGTCAAACATAATCTTGGTACAAGGTAGCTCTTCCTCTTACAGTGATTGCAATCTGGGATTTTTCTGAGCTGTACAGGGTAGAACATCATTTACAAACATTTTTTGATGGGTGAGAAATCTGGATTATATTAGTAAAATTTTTAATAAATTAATAACTCAAAGGACTGTCTGCCTGTTCCTGATGACTTCCACTCTTTGTATATTCATCTCTTTTCTCTTGCCCAATAGAGAATTTTCCTAACTTTTTTCAGCAAGATTTTTAAAAAATAGCTTCCTAAATTACCTATTTCTTCTGTAGGTCTATTCCACAGCTGTCAAGTTTCCTGCAAATGCATTGTCACTTTGTAAGCTTTATATCCAAAGTAAGACAGAAAAGCCCAAAAGCCTAAATCTCTTATACCAGTGATATATCAAATGGGTTTTTTCCTGGTTGCTTGGCAATAAAAAATAGACATATGACTCCCTCCTCCATCTCCCTGGCACCACCTGAAGATATTTTGTCTTGGCCTTTCTTCTTTTGTTCTCACCTCTCTGTGGGAGTGTTACAAAAGGATTTTCAGCCTGATTTCTTTTTTCTCAGAGCCTTTATGTCACTGTTTTCTTTACAAAATCACTATATATCTGTAAAGACATGACTAATGGCAACTGGGGATTAGAAGGGACAGTGGAAGATCAATGTCACCTAAGTTTAGGCACCAACTATGGCACCTAAGATACCTACTTGGTGTCTGTCATGGTTTCACTTCGAAACCGGGCAGAAACACCAATTTCTGTTTTGGTTTGATTTTGCCAATTTCAAAGTTTCCAATCAAGAGCAAAGCAAGCTTAAGCTTAAAAGTAATAAGACTTTATTAACTAACATTAAAGGAAAGAAAAACAACAAGAATGAGGATGGAACCTTCAAAATACTCTTCCTCCCTCCCCACACCTTCTTTTCTCTTAACCAGCAATGTAAAAAGAACAACACTCAGAAATCTCAGTCAGTTCTCCACCTCTAAAACAGTTTTTCTTCAGTTCACTTAGGGAGGGAAGCACCTCTCATTCGCTATGGTCAGTTTCCCCACAGGAAAGCAGTTCTCTTGTAGATCCATTCTTCATGAACAGCAACCGCCCGGATCCTTTGCGTTCATGAAACTCCTCCCATGTTCACAGTTGTGTCTCTGGGCCACATCGATGTATGGGGTCTTATTTTAAAGATAACTGTTCAAAACAAAGGTTCTCTTTGTCTTTGGGACCACCTTCACCTCTAAGGAACAGAGATTCACTTCTTCGAGGGCAAAGAGTCTTTATCACTTCATCTCTCTGTTCACCTTCTCAGTCCCCTTAACATTTCACTCCTTTACTCAGGTCTACAATTTGAACTCTTTTATGTCCCCCATACTTCTTTATGGTTTAAAGGAAAAAAAAATCTCAATATATTATAGCCAATCACCATAGCTCACAAGAGTTTTTTACAGCTCAAAAACAACTTCCCACACTCCTTCCATCTGGACTTTCACTCCTTCTTGACTGACTTTGATATTTCATGTGGTCTTTACCTATCTGCATTCTGATTTTCTCTCACTGGAGAGAGGATGGAGGTTACGCAAGTCTCATTTGTGCAGTGATGCACTGAAAGAGTTAACAAGAGACAGTGTCTGGCCTGGCTGACAGTGCTGGAGCTGTGCCAGGCTGGGCAGTCCATGGTGTCACATTTCACAGCCCTGCTGGGGTGGGCGGCAGCTCTCAGAGGGTCCAGGCCCAAAGGCAGCTGCTCCTGGTCTCCTGCAGCCAGGGGTGAGAGTTGGACAGATCGCAAAATTCCTTTTCCACCCCTTGGTCTCATCAGGTGCTCCAGCCTGCCTCATTGCATTTTCCCCCCCTCTCTCCCAGGCTCAGCAGAGGCAGGTTCAGCTGGGGCCAGCAGCAGAGCAGACTCTGTGCCCAGAGATAGCAGAGGTGTGTGCTCTGACAGCCGGGAGGAAAGAGACCTGCCCGGGCTGCTTTCAACGGGAATAACAACTAGAAAATGCTTTCCCATTGGTCCAATAAAATGCCAATCTCAAATCCAGCCAGTTCACTTCCGTGGGCTGGTCAAACTAAGACAGTGTCCCTGTGTAAGTGGGATGAAGATGTCACCAGAATACAATTCAGTACCCCTGGGACTTGAGTCATGAACTGAAGATATCTGCACATCAGCCACTGGCCTCTGGAGACATGAAAGAAAGGCAGGACATTTCTCACCAAGGTGTCAGCAGGCAGGTGGGCTCCCCTGCTCAGAAAGGGCAATCCCCAAAGGCACCTACCACAGGCCCTTTTGCAAAGAGAGGGGAGGGCCTTCAGGCAGATAATGCCCATGTTCAGGGGGATCTTCACTGCGTGTCAAGAGGCCATCCAGTTCTGAGCTCTTGGGTTATGCCAGTGTCATTGGGATCATTTCCATGTCTCAGACCCTGTGCCCTCTCCAAGAAGGCAGTTCTTGGGAGCACTTGGACTGGTCTGCTCTTCTTTCTACAGTCATAAAGAGAGCTTTTGCTCCATACCACTTTTCCAATGAACTTGCCTGTCTTTCTGGGTACAAAGAGATTTGTGGGAAGGCAAGCAGGGGGTTACCAGCACCTCTCTGACTTAGCCCACACTGCAAGATGGAAGAATAATCAGTCCAAGAAAAAGCAACTCTTGGCCTCAAGGTCATATATACACTGTGCCACCTAGTGAAAACCCCTCTTTAGTGGGTGAGTGGAAGAGCAGGGACAAGAGCTGAGAAGAAACGGGTCCCAGTTGACTTGAGGCAGTAGGGTCAACTCAAAGTGCTTTATCCTCATCCATCCCTCTTTCATGACCATTGTTGCTCCCCAGGCAGGAGCTTCTCATCTGTTGCAGTTTTAAGCAATGAAGATAAATATGTCCTTATTTCGTTTTATCCTCATGCACAGCTCTGGGAGCTTTATCAGTCCAAAAGCTGAATCAGAAAGCAGATTACTCATGCCTGCCTTAAGGACAGGAAGAATGGCTCAGATACTATCACAAGCATATCAGGGTACAAAGTCAGCAGTAGAGACCTACCTAAGAGTTTACAGAGATACACATCACCAGGCAAGCTAAATCCTAACACTTACCTTTATTAATCCATCATGGATAAACAGCTGCCTTTTACTTCTTCCTCTGTTTGAGAAATGTGTGCAGGCAGATTTTGACATCTTCAGATTTTCTCATTATTCAGAATTATTTTCAAATTGGTTTGCGGAACATTTCCCAAGTGCAGAGCCTGTGAGTGTTTTGTAACAAAGTGGTGGTTATTGGTACATTTTTGGCTGAGTAACGGGTACATTGCTGGGCTTGCCTCAGGATTAAAGAGCACAATAGAAGACAAATGGCAAGCATCAAATATACTGTTGGAAATTTAACATCAAACATTCCTCTAGACCAAATGTGCAATTTAATAGCCTGTCTTCATTTAGATGTGAATGCAAGAATGTCATGAACTCATAAGTTCATTTTCAGATAATTATTTATAGAGATGTGTTTAGACTGTTCACTGGTGGTGCATCTGTGCACTAGTTTAGTTAGGTGACAATGCATGTGGCAATGTGGCAGCTCTGCAGTCTTAATTTATTCATCACAAGGTGCATTGGTTTCTTGATCTAGTTTCTGAAGGAATATTTAAAACTCCAGCTGGTGAGATGTTAA
This sequence comes from Sitta carolinensis, assembly GCA_032173965.1. Taxonomy (NCBI): domain Eukaryota; kingdom Metazoa; phylum Chordata; class Aves; order Passeriformes; family Sittidae; genus Sitta; species Sitta carolinensis. The sequence goes on along the minus strand of JAVUNC010000005.1, from coordinate 23,280,452 downwards.
GTAACATTCTAAAATAAGAATGTGGCATTTGCAACCTTTCAGTACTTAAAGGGGGCCTATAAGAACGATGGGGGCAAAAATTGAGGTTTGATTTATACTGCATATAAGGAAGAAGTTTTTCTCAATGAGGGTGGTAAAACACTGGAATATGTTGTCCAAATAGGTGGTAGATGCCCCATGCCTGGAAACATTCAAGGTCAGGCTGAACTGGTCTAGTTGAAGATATCCCTGCTCATTGCAGGAAAGTTGAACTGGAGGACCTTTCTTCCAAATCAAACTATTGTATGATTCTAATGGAAAAAGTAATGAGTGGTCTGGAGTGGAGCTGACTGAACAGAAAACCTTGTAATAATGCAGGATTAAGAGCCTCTCAGACACTGTCTTCCTGAATCTGGGAAAGACACATGCAGGAGTGATTCCTACCCAAGACATGATGTTTCAGTGCAAGCTGCTGAAGCCCTCCCACAGAGTGACCTATGCAAAGTACTGGCAGAGAGTAGATAATATTTCAGTGTACCTCTCTGGTGAGAGCCCTGAGTAATCATTTCCCACATTAGTGTGTGTGAACACACAATTGCAGTCCATGGTGATAAATGTACCTACAGTGTCCCAGGATTGCCAGGAGCTAGGCCAAGCACAGCTTTAGCACAAACTGTTGTGCAGGCAGTCGAAAGCCATTTCCTCCATAGGCAGAGATCCACAAACATTGGCCATATATGTTTATAATGTCCCTTGGTGAAGTTAGGGGGGGTTAGGAAAAAAAATACTTGAAATGGTGCACACATATGAAAGAATTAGAGCCTAAATTGTATAAAATTAAAATACATAAAATAAATACTGTAATAATTATATTTAAAATGCAAATATAGGTCATAGAATCACAGAAACTGAGCATGGTTTGTGTTGGAAGGGACATCAAAGATCATCTAGTTCAAATTCCTGTACTGTGGGCAGAGACACTTGTCCAAGATAAACAGTTTATAGTAAAGCAATAAGCTCAAAATATTAAATTCTGTAGTGCTTCTTAAGAAGAAAGCTCTGTCCCAGCCAAGTTGTTTAGTGTTTTAAGAACCATTTTTGTCAGTGTCTCTAACTTGGCTTCTATTGAGTCACTAAAGCATTCAGTTTTGAAATTATTGTCAAAAGATTTTTGAAAATCTGTTCTGGTTTACAAGCTCCATCTCTTGCTTATTACCTCGGAGGACCATTGTCACTTCTGTCTGACAAATTTCTAACTAATAATTTGCTTTCATATCCCAATATTCCACATTAGGATGGAAAAATCATTTTGCCAGTATGACATTTTTGCATTCACAGAAGTTTTACTGCAGCTTGGTATAAAAACAAAATATAGTAGCTTTACCCAAACAGAAGTGATTTGTCTATATTTTGTCATATAGCTTCTTCTGCTTCAAGAAAAGTAGCGGTGCTTTTCTGTTCTTTTTTTTCATGATCCCTGCAGTTTTCTGAGGATAGCTTGGGACTGGACATCTTGCTAAGCACATCACAGTAGTGTTACCACTATGGCCTTCTGTGGGATAGCTTTAAGCTACAGAAGGTGGCCTCCAGGCAGCACAGTCCTATTTGTCCATCCTGAGCCTTGTCGGCTCAGTCTCCTGGCCTGCCTCTCACTAAGGTGATGGAGACCCTGGTTCCACCCCCAGGATCTCCCATCAGCACGTGTAAAATGTGAGAGAGAGCTAATAATTTCCTATGCTTGCATTTAGAAAAGGAGAGCTAATTATTTTTACCAATGAGACAAGAGAAGATATTTAATTGGTGTAATATTTTAATCCAGTTTGGACTTGGGGTAGGGTATGTTCTCTAACACAAGTTTGTCCTAGGACCTGCTAGGACAATGACACTGTTGTCATATTACAAGCAGAGGGTGTTTTTCATCCCATACTGCAGCTCCAGAGGATAATCCCTCAGGAGTATAATATTCTCCTGCACTGTACTTGGGCATAATATCAAAAGGATTTTTAAAAGAAAACCAGCATTCTGAGGTGCTGTACATCTTCCTACAGCACCAATGGATTGCTATCATCTTCACATCCGGTTCATAATCATACACTCCAGGCCCTTCTGGCACAGAGGGAAAATGGCTGTTAGTCATGTGATTAAAGGCTAATCACCGGAGTCACAAAAGCCTGGCGAAGAGCAGATGAACAATGGAGCAGAGAAACCCTAGAAAGGCAATAACGGTGTGTGCTGAAGTGGCTGATCTGAAAACTATCCAAGGAGAAGCATTCACCCATCACATCCGGTGTGAGATCCACCCAGACAATTTATCTGAAGAAGCTATCTCCCCAGGAGTCCTTGCAGATTGCCAGGGGTTCTTGCCGACAAGTACACAGGACTCACTACAGGACACTGGGAAAGGCATTTAGGGGTTGTATGCACCTTACTTAAGGACACCATGGGAGTGTATGACACTTAGGGATATTTAGGGGATGAACAAAGGAAAGGCTTCAAGATAGATTGGGAAGGAACAAACAAGTGAAAATGGAGATAAATAGGTATGAAAGTAGCTGGTTTTGTGTAAACAGGTTGTTGGTGCATTTGCCCAACTGAGCTCTGTGTTTCCTCACCACAGTCTAAATGATACTCTGGTTTAATCCTATTTACAATGATCTTCTGTTCTTAGTAGAAATGTGTGAATGCTAGTGAGCTTCAAGATGGACTTGCAGAAGAGTAGGATAAGAGGTGGGTGTATCAGCAACAAGAAGAAGAAGGTGAAACTCTACATCTAGTATATCTGGATATCAGCACGTGGAGAGACCAGGAAACCTCTGACCTTAGAATGATCCAGAATGTGTTTTTATATATATATATACAATATATGAAATACACATGTGTATTTTTTTGCTTGTGGACTTCAATCCTAATCAGTTGGAGAGGAGGAACAGCACTGGGAAGCCTGTGCTTTTTGTGAGTGCTGTGTGTTTATGTGGGTGCTGGCAAGGCAAGGTTTCTATGCGTGAAACTGGCTCTATGTGTGTGTGAGCATGTGTTCACAGGCTGGACTTCAACATCAAAATGCCTTTCTGACTTTGCAGTTCAAAGACAAGTGAGACATAGTAGAAGTTTATAGATATCAGAATACATGTAATGCATACATAGGCTTTGAGAAATCATGATAAAAGCAAGACCACAACACAGACACCCCTGACTGGTGCATAATACCAGTGTGCACACTGCTTTATAGCAGTTTTCTCCTGGCCACCATTTCCTGTGCCATTTAATAACATTTTGGAGAGCTTCCTCACTGGAAGGAAAACCCTCTGAACCTTTGGTAGAGTTGAGCTGGGGTCCTGGGAGTCCAAACAAGCAAACTACATGCAGAGGATGTCAAGAAGCAGCTCTTCAAAACTTTATCTTCATTCTGCTGCAGAACTGTGAAAACCACCTTAATTCTCATTATGTCTGTTATCTCTATATCTGAGCAATATTCCTCTATGTGTTAAAAGAGAAAGTGGACTCTTTTGCAAGACTTTTTTTCTTTGATGAGAGAAGGCTTCTTTTTTTTGACTAGGAACTTATGCCTGGTTTTGTGGATGGAGATGGAGCTCTGGCATGATTGTCGACACTTTATATTCATCAGGTATTATCTCACAAGGAAAGTATCACTTTTCAATTATAACCTTTTCAAGCCTGGCAGCCTTGTGCAGTCATTTCTTATTACAATGAACTCTTTTGAAATAAGGATGAGGATTCTTCCCTCTCTGTTCATTCTCTCCATACTAGCTCTAAATTTTTGAAAAGCTTGGAAAAAAGGTATTATAGGTAGTAAGACCTGTTATTGGAATTTTTCAGAGAGGCTGCTTTGAAGTATTTCAAAAGTATTTTTGAAATACTGTCCTTTTTTCATTAATAATGGAAGATGTCCTGCAGTAAATCAAAACTTGAGCAACAAGTATGAAAAACACAATTGTCTTTTCCTCTGAAACAAATTGCAAGCCTTCTGGTCCCACCCTTGCTTTCCTACCAGCCATCAGACTCTGCTGCTGTACTGTCTGGTCCTTTCAAAACTCTCCAAGTCAACAAAAATCACATTTCATTTCTAAAAAGAATTTCAGCTCAAATCCAGCTCCTAAGATTAATCTCTATCAATCCTTCCTGAGCATTAGTGGCCTATGTAACCTTTCCCAGTATTTGTTTCACACATATGAAAGTACACAGATGGCCAATTATGCCAGTGATGGCACTGAATTATTATGTCTAATTAGAGACGGGAGCAAGATTCTAAGATGAGAAAAAAGATGTCTGCTTCTATCAGAATTGTGGATTTATGGGCTTGGAGAAGGCCACTATTTTTTCTCTTATCTATACATGTAGTGCTTCAGCACAGACATTTTACAAACCACTCATGTCATGAATATAAGCAGGGGCTAAGTAGGTGATGTGAGGCACAGGGGAGAAGGTGATGCACTGCTGCCAGGAGCCCAAAGGTGGGTGCCCTCTGAGGAATAACAGAGGAGAGCTCAGCTTGTGGCCAGGGCCTTCACAACACAGACAGGGAGATGCACAGGACACTACTTTTTCTTCTTCATAACTCTTCTTGACTGCAAGTTGTATTTGACAGCTTCCTGACAAATTTTTCAGATTGAGAAGAACAAAAAAGCACCATGAGAGAAATGCAGCAGCATTGTTATTTATATAAATAAGATGGCTGAGGAGTAAGCTCACTTCTCCTCCTATGCAGTCTTGGGATGAATTAGTGGCATTCATTGCTACACTGCTAGGTTCTGTGAGAAACACAAGATTGCACTTTTCACTTTAGGGTTGGGTGGAAAGACTTGACTGTGAAAAGTCAAAGCTTTTTAGACAACTGCAAAGTCTGATTTAATACTAAAAGAATTACATGCAGACTGGTATTTTGTTCTCTTCTTTTGAGTTTACTCAAGTAAAAAAGTAATTAATTCTTCAAGCACAGTTGAATCTTGCCTATTTTACACTAAAAACTGGGTGACTCACTGGAACCTGCTAAGTTTTTTGAACTCATGAGCATGAAATCAATGAATAGCAGAAATTAATGCTTCACAAACCATACTTATTTTCATTCAATAACTTTTTTTAATGTAATTTCAAATACTTTGGAGTTGCTAATCAGTCACCAAAATACAATTAGGGTATATTTTATAAGAAATGACACCTCAATAGGCAGCCCATAAAACACATCCAGTGTGATTCTCTACTGAAATGAGGGACAGATTGCTGATTTTAAGAACCATCTAGAAAGTGGATGGAAGGAGCTTGACAACTACTTTTTTAATCAAATGAGCTACTGCTTCTTCTTTATGCTTTGCAATACTAGCACATATATTTAATGCAGCAAAATGTAAAATGACAAAGCTCACTAAAGATTGTTTGCTTGATAAATTTTTTTAATTTGTAGTGTAAGAATTTAAATATATTGTTCTTTGCTATTTTTTAACAATATTCATTTTCCTCCCTACTTGGTCAAATAAGGCATTTTTCAACCAATGGACTTACCAAACACTTCCTTAAACTTCCTTTCCATTTCTGAGGTCTGATCTTTGAAGAGCCACTACAACACTTTAATGCTGTATTTATGAAAAATACTTACTATAATGATAGAAATACAAACAAACCTCAGAAAAAAAGCAATACATGTGATATATGTGTCATGTAATATTTTCTAGGTAATTTTGCTAATATGTGACAACATGTACTTAATTCTTCCTGCCATGACAAATCTAAAAAGAGCAATCTTAAACATTTAACACCCAAGTATCTCCCTAGGATACACGTGATGTAATAATCCCCACAGATAAATAATACATCCAAACCCAAAAGCAATGACAAAAAAACCCAAACCCAAACAAACGAACAAGCCACAAAACCAAGACAAAAACAAATAAGCAAACAAACCAAAGAAAGGAAAGAAAAAGGAAAGGACACAAATTATAAAGTGTCCTTTATAATGTCGACAGTGTCAGCATGACTTTTATATGGGTTTAAATCTTGTTAGATGATTTCTGAATTGCTACTGTTGCTGAGTATTATCAGTGAGCTCCAATTAGGTTCTGCCTGCATACTGACAATAACCAGTTAAAGCTCTGCTATTTAAGTGTCTCCTTGCTTCTCATTCTCTGTCTTCCTTTCTGAGTTTAATGGCATGAAGTACCTATTCTCATAACAATAGCTGAAGAAATTATCTGTTTCAAACATGAATAGATTAGCCAAAAATGAGTGTGACCAAAAGAGCTTTATGCTACACCTCAAGTATTGCCCAGCTTAGCCTTCTCCTTTTATATGAAGCCATACAGACACTACTCCAAGCTTTCATTGTGATCCAGAGGTTATTTTAATGCTCAGTGGGTTGCCTTTCTGCCCAGAGATGGAAATCTCAGCCTTAGTTTCCATGAGAGCCTATTGCTTCTGGCTCCCCAGTCAGGGTATCCTGGTGAGTATCCAGGTATGGCCCAAAAAGGGAAATAAAATAACCAGAGCTGGTCAGAAGAGTGTCTTTTGTTCCAAACTGCTTTATTTTTGAAAGAAAAGCAAAGCTGTGCTGAGCTGGGTCACAAAAGCTAACAATCAGAACATTTTTGTGGGAGGAAAAAGCCTTGGAAGGATGTGGGCATTTTTTCAGCTTGTTTCCTGCGCTGTCCAGCTCCTCTGGCTGCCCCTATGTAGGCGGGCTCCCAAAGAGCTGAAAGCCTGCTCTGCAGAGAGGGATGGGCAGACAGCATGAGGGAGAAACCCTGAAACCTCCTGACTGCCAAGAGAGAGCAACTGAGGGACTGCTTCACTGGGCTGATAAGGAGACCCTGGGCAGCAGATACCCAGCTAATCAGCAATCTACTCTCCTGGTGACTGAGACGCTGCTGCCACCAGGAAGGCCAGAATTTGGAATGAGATTTGCAGAGACAGCCAGCCGAGAGAGCCCAGAAACCCCAAATCTGGTGACAACTTGAGTTACATATTGCTCAGACACCAGTTCCCTTTTCCCTGCAACCACCAGCTGGGGGACTTGGAAACCCCAGCCTACATCCAGGTCACTAGAAACAAGCAGAGACCTTGAATAAAATCAAAGAGAAGGTTGAACTGGCAGAAGAGTTGGTTTGAGGAATTATTTTCCAACAAACTGTCATTTCTCAATGGAAATTAATTTCATAAGGAAGCTCTTGATCTCCCCTATAACCTGAAGGGTTAAATACACTGAGTGATAGGCTTAACACATGTACTTTTAAGGGAAAAACGAGCTTTGATTAGTTTCAGGGAGCATCACTGTGACAGAACCCACCAGCTGTTTGGTGGCCAAGAACCTACCACAGAAAGAAGACGTGGGTGGTGGGGTGTGTAAGGTCTCTTGAAGCAGGGATCTGCAACTGCCTGTGTTCTCTTACTAGTGAAGGTGCCATGGTTTGATGAGTTAAAAAGCTGGGGTGAAAAGTTTTGTTCATTAGGAACCTGATATGTTCTGGAAGAGTTATCACACAGCTGGTAGCAGTCTCTGAAAGTTTCAATGAAACAGTTGTTTGCCAAATAAAAAGGAGATGACTATGTGTCTAGTCATGTAGTTCCTGTTTAAATTAGATCAGCTGCACCTGGACATTTCAAGATTTAAGGTGAATTTTTTCCTGATGCTATTAACCGCCCAAATGCAGCCCAAGTCAAGAATTAAGAGTAAAGCTTTAGAATCATTAGGTTTGCTGCCTGAAAAGAAATGGTCATTCATAAACTATCTAGCAATAGAGATACACTTAGCAGATCCTGACATCCTTCTGCTATACTTTACACTAGGCAGCAAGAGCTCTAATATCCCATATTTCTGGTTTCCACTATTTTATATATATATATATTTTTTTTTTTGTTACTTTCTTTTTTTCTCAAAGGGCTAAGATAAGCATATTGAACAAATGTATTTTTAGCTTAGGTCTCTGTTTGCATTCTTTCAGGACAAAGGAATTGTAGATCTGCTTGCAAATATTATGTTACTTCTTTTAGTTGTCTTTATGTAACTTTGGATTAGGCTTTCAATATCTACCTGCAGGGAATTCGTGCTGAGCCATATAAGCCTATTAAAGGAGTGACTGGTGAGGCACTAAAAATACCTTAGTCTGAAATAGCTTGTTTCAGCCCTTTATCAGGCACTAAGAAAAGTCTACTGCCTAATATCTTACAGGAGAAGGATGATTTTCAGAGGACAAACACAATACTTCTGGAAGTGATAGAAGAAGAAAAAAGAGAGTGTGACAAGCTAAGCACTGGCTGTCCCCTTTCACAAAAGCAAAAAATATTCACAGCACAACTTTTATATCGCTAAGAGAAGCTACTCTGGAAAAGGTAGTCCCAGTTCAATGTTCTTGTTCACAAACTTGGCCTGCACTGGCTGTTCAACTTCGTATTTCCTCTTCCTCCCTCTGGGCTTCATCATTTCATCTCCCTGTAATTTCTCAGACATTATTTTTAAGGACTTCTCACCTGTTCTTCTCTCTTGCATTCTGATCCTCTCTCCAACTAATGTGCTGATACATCAGAGATTAGCTAAGCTTCAGTTTTCAGCTTTGGTTCATTTGTCCTTCTCTCCCATCACAAGACCTTCCCTTCCAGCTCTGATACTTGTCCTTACTTCTGCTCCCATCCTGCAGAGTGGACTATCTTCCTTCATGTGCATTTCAACTGACAAGATTTATTTTTACTATCTTCTATCTATCTCTGTTTCTCTTATTTAGCTGATGGCTGAATCAATGTCAACAGCTTAATGTATTTTTACTTCTTAGACCTACTCACAAGCAGTCCTGTTGCATGAAACACAGCTGGGGCTTTCTGACCCTTCCTTGCCTGTTGCAATCCAGAGAGCTCTTTCTCTCATAAAACAGAATTGTTAAATGGTTTTTTTAGTCTTCAATTTACTAATTCTTCATGTCTGTTTAAAAGTATTGATGTGACATATAGTGTCACCATTAGAAATAAATCAGGCCTGTAGGCCTTAGTCTTTCAGGAATTACAATAAGTCATAACCAGCTCAAGACACAGGTACAACTCCAGATCACTGTTCTCAGTTTTTGAGATGAAATTCAGTGTTTCTGTGAGACCGGTTTAGAGCTACAGAGTGTATATCTAAATAAAAATATTTAGAGACTTTTAAAGAGAAAAACACTTGGGACTGTCTATAATTTTCAGTTCAGATCTCAAACTTAGGCTGGAAATACAATTTAGTGGCAGTCTTTCTACCTCTACTTGCAATTATTCCTTCTAGAAGTCAAGCAGTGGATATGAAATACCACCAGCCATGAAAATAAGTAATTCTGATACAGCAATTCTTTTACCTGTCATTACATGGTGTGACATGATCTAAACCTGAGTTTTTAGCTAATCAGAAATTATTCTCCCATTTTTTCCCACCGTCTGATGTTCCTATACTTCAGAGGCAATGCATTATGTAGCAGCCTTTATCCAAAATAGTGTGGCTGGCCAGGTAAGGTAACAGCAGCAAAAATGGTACCTGATTCATTGACTCTAACAATTATTCAGAAAGACTGAGCTTTAAACTACCTAAACTGGTGAGTGCTGAGTGGCTGTTGCTCTAGCACGTCAGGCCTTCAAGTGAAAAAAAGAGCAGGTTCTGTACTCGCACATTATTATTTATATTATTAATAATATTCATTTTTCTGAGTTTTCCTGGTCAGGAATGTGTCTAGAAGAATTGAAACCCGAAGTTTGTCTGTTTTGTTGCATTTCCACAGGACCTGAGGCCTGAGCAGCCACAGACATCTACTTACCTGCTCTAGGTGATCCTGATCTCCAGAGGTCCCTCCCACCCCAACCATTCTGTAATTCTGCTTGCTCCCTCTCAGTTAGTTCTATGGCAGTGGGGCAACTGTTACAAGAGCCTTTCCTAATTCTCATCCTGAGTAACACCTAGCTGCACCCTGGAACTGCTTGTTCCAGAGAAGAGTAATTCCTGAGCATCCCTGAGCACCCACCAAATTTCACTGTTAAAGATATACTCATAACTGAAGAGAGGCATTAAGCAACTTCTCCTTTGGATAGTGTTGAAGGCCCCTTTAGAGAGGGTTTGACCCTAGAGTGAAATAGAGAATAATAAATGTGAAGTGCAGGAGTTTTTAAATGATCCAGCAGCATGAACTGGAAGATACTAAAAATTATTAGAAAGAAAATGCCAGAGCCTCACACAAGATCTACACAAAGTTCAGACTATATAAGCTAAACATTGTGTAACACCACCAGTATGTTCAGTATATCTTTTTTGAATTAAGTATAAATAGAGTTAGTTAGTTTATTAAGTGGAGTCTTCCTTCTCTGTTGAGGCTATGTGGAAAGATTTTTTTTTCTTTTAAAATAGATAAATAAATTACAGACCATCCCCTTCTCTGTTTACAACAATGCTTTCCTCTTCCAAGAAGGAGCCCCTGAATAAAGATACACTACATCAAGTAGCTCTATAGAAGGCGTCTTTAATACAATAAACCTGTTGCATGGTATTAACATGGGGCAATAGTAGAAGCTCTGCTAACAGTAAGTTTTACATTATCAATGAAAGAGCTGAGTAAAAAGTAGGGTCTTAGCCTCCATTGTTTCTGCTTATAGAGTTACAACCCCAGAACCATTTATTTTTCATGCTGCTTCTAGGTGAAGCAAGTGGAAAATAAAATCTAAGGGGTTTGGGTGAGCATCAAAACTGAAGAAATAAGACAGAAAAGGATCTGACTAGCTCTCTGCCATTGACCCAGAAGCCCAAAATGTTATACAGTCCTTAAAAAAATATCTGAAGAAGCAAAGAGACTATCTAATACTTTGTTAGGAAGTTTGATAAATATTTTATCTCCTCTTTAAATACTCCTCCTAAATTGTTAGTCTGACACTTATGAACACAGTTACAGCTGGTTTGAAACACAGCAGCACCCAGACCAGCAAGAGATTTGTCAAAGTCTCACAAAGCCAAGTGATAATAATTATTATTTGATGCCATCATTAAATAATTGACATTGTCACCAAAACACAGTGAACCTCCTAAAAAAATCCAATTTGTCCTCAACAATCTGCTCCCTGCATCTAACATGGAAGTATCTACAATGATGAATTGTACATGTAGCAGTTTTCATTAAAAAAAATATTTCTGTGAAAACATGTGTTGTGAGTGATTTAGTCTTGCCCCAATGACACATCTTGTCCAGTATATGTACTTGCAAATGATGCTCGAGTGAGTCTTTGGACACTCAGATATGTTTAACAGTCACATAAGGGCTGTTGTCATTCTTCCTCAGGAAATTCCTGCAAACCTGTTCTGGCTCACCTCAATCTTTGCACATCGATCAGACATTGATCTGAGTAAGGGTCTCTAAGCACCACATGAATGGTAAGTGACCTTAGCTGTAAAGATCAAAGACCTTGAGTGAAAGCTGCTGAACTACTGTGGAAATAAAAATTTGCTCCTTGATCAAAAGATGACCAAGGTCAAATCTCAAACTATAGTGTTCAAAAGAGTTCTAGAATTCCCGAAGTGTTTATTGGGCTGGGGAAAATCAGCATACATGTTTGAGGGGCAATGGGTTCCTTCTGCTTACTGAAATCTGTTTGCTTTCAGGAATACTACCAAAAAATGAGCTTGTTACAACCTGCCAAGTGGTGCTAAGCCATGGTCATTGTAGCAAAGCCATCCTGCAGAGATACACATCTAACTACCTGAGTCCTTTCGAGATTCTGAAACTCTGAATGAGTGTGCATCCTTTGCATTCTTCCTGCAGGAGAAATATTTGTCAAAACTCTGAGCCATGCTTGCTCAAGAAATGGAAATATTGAGAAAATATTACTGCCAGTTCAGAGTTTGGGAAAATCCTTCTCATTCAGAAACCATCTTATCACATCCTTTGTACAGCTTAGGAAGCTACCTTGAGAATTACAACTTACTTTGGTAAAAATCTCCAGAAGCTACTTTCAAGTCTAAGCAGGCAAATAACCAGACTCTTTGTTCTAGATCTTTTGTTCACTGTTACGTGCTATATGCATTGCTTCATTCTTACAAACCTTAACTGCTTGCAGTGAAGACTTCCAGTGAAAGGCCTTGGTTAGGAACTGACTTCTGTTAACTGGTCAGTGTTATTACTAATGTCTAATGTACTAATGTACATTTTGCAAGGCTGGCTAGCTCAAAAGACCACAAATGAATATTAATCAAACACATGAAATATTTTCAGTTTCAGGTAACCCATGAAAATGCATACTAATCTTTGTGGCGTTTGCTGATTTTTTTGTTTGTATTAAGTATATCTTGTGGAGCTCTATCTAACCAGAGATAATTCACTGAAAATGTAGAAGACCAACAAGACAACGACTGCTGACCTGGTGTTGTTGGCATATTCTTTGGCTACATTTCTTATACTGGTTTAATCCCACCTAAAGTAGTGATGCCGGTGAACAACAGCTGTAATCAATACCATTACAGACTACATTTTTGATAGAAACACTTTCCTAGAAAAGGAAGGAAATCATTGAGACACCAAAACAGAAAAATACAAGAACTTCCTGAACTCTGAGCCAGTCTGGATCATTGACATGTACTCATGACCAGACAATGAGATGTTCTTTTCTCTGAAGTTGTCATCTGCTGACTTAGCTATGTTTGCTATAGAAACTTTGGGTTACCACAGTTTTCATCAATCACCTGAAGGGACAAGTCAAAGTGCTGGGGACAGATCCAGCAATATATTGAGGCCAGCTCCTCATTTGTGCTCTGAGGCCAGCCTTTCTGCAGCATTTTAGTGAAAAAATGTTTGTTTTTACTTTTCCTGTTACTAGCTGAACTAAGTGTGATCATTTGGGTGACAGAATCTTGAAGGCTATAAATAATTTCCTTCAAGTTGTAGGTAATAAAGATGTAGATCCTTGATTGTTGAGTAAGCTAACAAGGAGATACACTGTAAGGCACACTGCATCAAAGTAATGTAAACTGCTATTCTGAAGAAGGGAGCAGAGAGGAGAAGCTGAGAAGATATATTCTGGTACTTTCCCAAGTTACCTGTAGACATTATTTCAGAAAAAAAGTCATTTCAGAATGCTGCAGGAACACTGTATTAAAAATCAGGGCACTGAAAATGCAAGACTAGAATGAATAGTGCATCAAGGAATAATTTTTGTCTTTGGTTAAATAAAACAGCCTGGAAAGATCATGGTGGGCTGAAGTCTCTTCAAGGTTGATGTGCTCCATATCTTGTGACTCCATTAGAGAAAAGGAGAAGAGATTTCTTTCAACTTGAGGAATGATCTTGCACCAAACCACCTTCTTTTTTTTCCCTTGAACTCTTAATAAAGAGGTAGAACTTCCAATTAGTAAAAATAAGACGAAAAACTTTGTCTATACTGGTCTCATCTTACTGCAGAAGTCTCATAAAGATTTCAGTACTGTATACAGGACATAGACAGAACATATTTGGCAAAACAGACATGACAATTAGTCTCATAATTCCTTAGTGACAAATTCCAAAAACTACATTTGGGCATCTAAAGCACTGCTGAAGCAGAAGACATGAAGGTTCAAGACAGTGATTCAAAAAGAAAAAAATCCTGACCCCTCTGATGCTTGAAAGTCTGTTTGCACCTAAGCCTTATCCAAAGAAAGCTACTGGGGTGCCAAATACTGAGTTTGCACAAATGGCCAGAAATATTATTTTCTTACTTGACCTGAACATATGATATAATCCCCTCTCCCACCTAAGGCTCCATCTCCATCCCAAGATTCACAAAATAGGCATGCCTCTTAGGAAACCAGTCTGGAGGCCTGATCTGCAAATACTGCACACACACTGAATTTAATGAAATGGCAACAGCAACTGCTATTAACAGCAGTGGCAGCAGTGACTGATCACTGTTTATACAATACCTTAGCTATCAGGGCAGTTGCCAAGTAAAGAGGAGACTGAAGATACTTTTAATCATTCAAATGTTCTCAGCAAAATGGAAGACAGCCCAGCCTGTCTTTTCACAGGATTTTTACTTGGTATATCTGAAAGGGTGGACATCCAAAGATAAGGTGAGCTAAGCACAGGCAGGAATCTCCTCACCCAGTGCCTGACTACTGTGACTTTTGTTCTGAGCTGTCTGGTGGTGCACAGGCAGCCTTTGGGGTCTCTGATCTCCCTCAGCAGCAGAGACATTTGCTTTGTGTGCTGCAGAGATGGGTGACATAGCATTCAACTCCAGTCTGAGAGTTGTCTCCAGGATCTCCATGTAGAGGAATTTCTCCATTGCATCCTGCCAGCCAGTTAAGGGGGAAAGGCACCCTGAGGCAGAGGTGGCTTGAGGGTAAATGTCAGTGCTGAAAGCTGCAGATTATGGCATTCTTTTGCCTGTTACAATGAGACCAATGAACCACTGAAATAATCTCACAGGGAAGTGGTGGATGTCCCAACATTTGACACTTTTAAGATTCAGCTGACACAGTTCTGGGCCATCTTGTCTAGACTGTGCCTTTGACAAGAAAGGTTGGACCTGATGCCTCTTGAGGTCCCTTCATGTCGGAGCCCAGGACATCCCTTTGGGAGTCCAGAGCTGCCGAGATCCTTGCCAAGGGGCTCGGAGACCCTGGCACACAGCCCAGAACACCAGTGGGTTTGATTACAAACCCTGGAGCAAATTGCCACCTTTACACGAAGAGATGAAAGCCACAGCAGTTTAAATAGTGTAATGATTAGTATATCACAGGGTATGAATGTAGATTTTAGGATTCTTTGTATAAGGGTTTTTGGGGACAAGATGGAGGAATTTGGGCATGTTTAACCTTTCTTCTTCTTCTTCTGTACCTCCATCTTCTCTGATGATGCTGGCACTTTTGGATTGGTTTAGAGTAGAAGTTCACTGTCTAACATAGGTGATGGGTATTGGAGAATATGTCAAATATGTCACACGTAGTTTTCTGTATAAAAAGATAACGCCGCCCTGGGGGCAGGCAGAGTGCCTCTGACTGTCCTGCTGAGCAGACCTTGGCTGGGCAGAAAGAAAATTTTATAGATAAGAAACAATAAACAGCCTTGAGACAAAAGACCGAGAGGTGTTATCTCATCCTTTGAATGCACAGGCAGAAGTAAGGACTTAAAACAACAAATCGGGGTCCCAAGACTTGTCGGGACCCTGACACCTTCAAACATTCCCTTCTATGATTCTGTGATTCTGTGATAATCTTTTATTTTCTCCTTCTTACAAAGATGTCTTGTTCATACAAGAAGCTCTGGTTTCACAGCCTTTTGGGCAAAGTGTGCTGAGAATGACCACGCTTGGGTGCTGCAGTCCCTCAAAAGACAATACTGCATTGTCAGGAGTTGCGAAACGGGCCTTGGGGCTTCCCAAAATAGCTGAACTGTGCTGCCACAAACAAGGTGCCTGCAAAATCCCTGGTGGAATTAGTGTGTCATAAACCACAGCATTTTCAATATTTATGATTAGAAAGCATATACTCAAAGAAAATAATATAGAAATTGAAATATTTAAGGTCAAGGCATGCTTCTGTAAGTCACTGGGATATTTGACACAGACTTGGAAAAAACAAGGATTTCATTCTAAATAGTCTATTTATGAGGAACAAATGATATTTTAACGTACCAGTATTTTTCCAAACTGTTCCAGGAAAATTATTAATAACTTAAGAAATCTGAAAAAACCCAAAACGTTGAAAAATGCTTAATTGCCATAGCAACGCCCGTTTTACCGTTGAATAGCATAATTCCAGAGAGACGCAGAGCTGCCGTGATCAGATGGCTTCTTTTAAAATTTCCTGATTGTTAAAATCAAAGAATTTTACTGCATAATCCTCTTCAAACACAGTAACAAAAACAGCTTTCCTCAGCATTAGTCGCAGTGTACCAAATGGTTTTCCACACCTTTTCATATACAGAGATCACCTTCACTTAAAGCTATTAAATATTTTTATAAAAAAATTTTGTTAAAAAGCAAAATATAGACTCCTATTAAATAACAAATGATCCTTCAAGATCTGAAAGGAACCTTTTCTTTCATGACTCAGTCTCACTGAGGGAGGTAAGCAGTCTGAGTTGTCTCTATATCCTACACACATGCACTGACATTGTGTGACATTGACTTACTGCACAGTAGACAAATATTAGGAGCCCCCCAAAAGCATAAAAGAAAATAAATTTGATATAGTGTTATTACCAATTAACTTGTCTTGGTTATAGATCCAAAAGTTGATGATCTGCCTCTGAAATATACTTAGCAAAATATGTGATAAATTTAAGTGCACGAAAATATTACTGATGTGCTAAAAGCTATCATTCTGCCCCTCAGAGGAAATGGACTACCTCTGACTTCAGCAGGCTTTTAATCAGAATTTATAATTTCTTAGCTGGAGGATTTGTGGCCAACAGAGTCAGGCAGACTGAGCTAGGAATAATGCTGGGCAGCATGTCACTGCTCCTAAGTATCCTACTTCCCCAGTGCTCTCTCTGGCCTGTGGTTCCTTGGAAAATAGATGCAGCAGCAGGTACCTATGTGGTATTACCAAAATCTGTTAAGATTGTTCTTATCCTAAGAAGATCTATAACAGAGGACAAGATCCACACATTCTTAGCACTGATCTCTTACTGGCGACAGTTTTTTTAAGCCATTGAAATTTTGTCAACTCAGAGCAATTTTGGCACACTTGATGAAACAAGAAGAAAGATCATGGAAAAGCCTGACATGCATGTATCTGTTTGCCAGCATGAGTTCTGACGAAGCTGAGGACATCCATGCTGTAGGTGACAGCAGAGGGTGGAGGGCTGGCTCAGTGGGAGCAGAGCAGCCGTGACGCGGCAGGGACACGTTTGCACAGCGCAGTCTTCAAACCAAATTCTTCCCTGTTATTTTTGACTGATGAGGAACAGAGACACTTTAATAACAAAAGAATCTCCTGATATGCATGAAGTACCATAGGAAAAAATAATACAATTTTGTGGAGGCAGAAAGCTGTTTTACTTTATTTCTGGCTATTTATAGCTCACTTGAACATTTTGAAAATTGCAAACAATTCTGTAGGCTAGCTATTTAGACACCCTACTGAATGTATCCCAACAGGATAATAATAATTATCTAACCAGATAATTAATAATTTTAATTATAGTTTTATAAAAACTATAATATAATAATAGTTTAATAATTTTCTAACCAGAAATTAATAATGATTTTAATAATTTTCTAACCAGAGAGAATTAAACTTGTGATTCATTGAAGAATGTTACAAATAAAGTCAGACACTGAATTTTTACACTTCCACTTTTTGTAAATTATCTTTTAATTAAATTGTTACCCCAATTTACCCCCTTCACCTCAAGTGTAAGTCAATTATTTTATATGCAAATAAACCCCCAAATACCTCACTTAACATTTCAGCCTAAGACATTGCAGTAATACTTCATTTAAAATCTTGAGCACTGGGTTAAAAGGAGAAACTTTCTGGAAGGCAGCACCATAGTACCAGCTTTACCACACTATAGGAAAACTTTCATTCAGCCATCACTGTCAACAAAGAAATTGAAGTTAATTCTAACTTCCACCTTCTTGGATACAGACTTCTGGTAAAAATGTATAGCCTATTTTTGAAACCTCTCTAAATACTCTAATGTCTTTTGTTGCTGCCTAGATCAATTTCCTGACTAGCAGACTCCAAATAGACTGAATTAAAATATGTTTGATATTATGTGTCATTAGTAAGTGAGCACTCTTACCTTTTCAGAGAGAAGACATCTTTACAACATTTGCATTTGAAAGGGATAAGTAATTTTCAGCTTTGAGAGAACATAACTAACATGTTTTCTGCATAATTTTGCATTCCACCTAAAAATTCTCTCTCTCCTGCCATATCTTTCATATTCCTTTATGCTTAGGTTCCCCAGTATCTCTTGCCTTGCCAGTTTGTCCATATCTCTCATGAGTACTGCTTGGGTACTCCCAGAAGAAAGATAAAAGCTCATTCTTGCTCTGTTTTTCTTCAAATAATTTCACCAATGTCTTCTGGGGTTTATCCATGGAAAAAAAAATTACACAAAGAATTTATTTGCTACACAAAAGACAAAATAAAAATAAGGTTTATCTGCTACCTAATTAAAATTTGTGCAAACTCAGCATTAGTCATGTTTTTTTTAAGCAAATACTCATTCTCCATCTTTATGGGTTGCCATACAAGTCTGTTTCTACACAGAGAAACAAAAGAAACCAGAGAAAAAATGTCTTGGACCTTCTCCTGCACATTTTAGATTTTGTTAGTGGAGTCATTGCCTGGTGCTTCTTTACCAATGGAAATCAACATTGAAGAAACATAGAAGTCATCTCTTCTGTTTGAGTAAACAAAACTTACTTGTCAAGAAGGATCACAGATCATCTTATGAGCCTTTTAATAGTGGTGCCAATGAAAGGATATTCTCTATACTATGTATAGGATCTAAAGGGTACATTTTGCTACTGAAAGTTCTGCCCCGTCTGCTTTTAGACTATATGTGATGACCTATGACAAAACAAGGCAATGCCCATGATGAGATGGTGAGCACCATCATGTTTCACAGCCTAATCACTATAATTATTTGCAACAGTGATTTTTTATATTTTTCTAAATGATGTATTTGCCCTTTTTTCCAAAAAAAAATTCCAGTTGAAATTCTGACTTCTTGATTTCTCAAACCTTCATCTTAATAGCAATAAAGATCAAGCTTTGAGTAGGAATTCTCAGAAAATGGTTGTAGTGTAGCATACCATCTGTGTTTTAGCAAGTCTATAATAACAGCAAGTATTGCTTGTCTGATGTTTGCTTTTGTTCTATTGTTATAGATTTAACTACATTTCTTGTTTTGTTTGTCTGAGATGAGTTGAATCAGGTATGAAGAACAAACTCCCTCCCCTAAAAAGATTTGACTCCTATTCTTGTGGGCCCCACTGGTAGTTAACATTGCTGCAGCAAAAGCCTAGCCTACCATTTACAAAGTTGTACTGTGAAAGGCTTCAACTACATAGGCTTGTTCAGCTACATGTCAAGAGAAACAACACGAATTATTTACAGAAGTTATACAACATTCACAAAAGAATTCCTGTAGCATTTTTGTGGGCCACAAATTAAGAAGAACACTATTCCTAAACACTACACTGGGTAGCTCAGAGGCCCATCCAACCTGGTCTTGACTTTTCACAACTTCTTTATGCATATTCTAGTGTAGTCTTCAGAAGTCATTACTTTTGGAACAATATTTGTGCATTTTCACTGAGCTGCTGTACCAGCAGTGTCTTCTTACTCTGCATGGCTGGGTTAGTTGCACTAGAAACAAGGACAACTAAGAGACTTAGCTGCACTTCAGTTTGTGTTGCAGGAATCACTACTTTCACGGAATGACATTGAAGTAGAACAGCCAGCAGAACCAAGTCTCTAAAGTTGTTTTCAGCACCTCTACTGAAACTATTTTCTGCTACTTCTATTTTGGTAGGCTCAGGTGTATATATATATATATATAATATATCTATGTGGTAGGCCTGTGACATATAAAATCACCACATGATTCCCCTATTTATCAAGTAGTATCTGTAAAGATGTCTTTTTCCAACATTAATTTTCCTTGGTCAAGGTTTAATTTAGTCAAGTTGCCAGTGAAACCATACTGACTCACAAAGATGTAAAATTAGCTTTTATTAAGTCTAGGCATATCTAATAATCTCAACAGGTCTAATAAAATTATTATCATCTAAATCTTCTAGAAACTATGCTACTTAATTTAAATTTACATACTTTACACTAGACTGTGTAGTTTCTTAAAAGTCATGAAGTAGAAGCAGAATGTAAATTCAAACCAAATTTTATTATTTTGATAATAAATTTCCATGAATATTGTTGTGTACTTCCTAAAAGAAGGGAGGGAAAAAGGCATAAATAGAAACAAAAATTACCAGAAATAATCAGAATCACAGACTAAATATATGACTTTAATTCAGAGGTTTATCTGTTGAGATCTCTGCTCTCCCTACTGCTTTTAGGTGATATCTTTCTAAGGCATTTGCAAGACTGTTTCAGGCCTGAAGTCTGTTTTTCCATTGCTGTTTCTTTGGTTAAATAATTATGAAGCATTCAAATAAAAGGCAGTCTTACTTATCAAAAGGGGGGGTGGGTGGGTGGGTGCAGAAGTAAGAAGGAGAAAAAAGGGACATTTGCTTTGCAATTTTATTTAACAAAAGAAACGGAGGAGGAAAAAAAAAACCAAAACAATGTAATTTTGCTTTTCCAGCCACAGAATAAACAAATCAAGAAGTTTTCCTGCCTCAGTGCCTCAGAAGGTCTCAGGCTTTGCCTCTCTGGGTCATATTTATAGGTACTTTCCTGATATTGCCTTCAACTCAATGTGCATACTCATTTTGTGTATACACACAGGCTCCTCTGGACAAGCCATCCTAGTTCTATTAAGTTTACCATCAAGTTTAATCCCAAGTTACCATGAGACCACTACTGCACGTAATAACAATCACAGTTTTTATCCGTCGCCACAGTCTATCAACATCTACTTGCTCTTCTCATTAAGCCTAAAGTAAGGTTTAGAGTGAGTGTTGGTAATATTTTTCTATTAAAATCTCCTGTAAGTTAAAGTCTCAGCTTCCAAGAAAAAAAAAAAAAAAAAAAAAACTTCAAATTAATTCATTTTATAATTGCTTCACTTCCTAAGGTTTAGGCTACATAAAGTAATCTGTGGCCAGGCTCATTCTCAGATCCCCTAAATCTTTATAAACCAAATTATATTACCACATCAGTTGATAAGCCAGAATTTGGTTCTGTAACCAGAGCTCCTTTTGCCTATATCAACCAGACACACCAGCACTCAGAAGGAACAAGACAGGATGCTTCTGGACTACTGCTGCTTTTAAAGAGTATTTTGATTTTATAAAAAATGCTACAATGAAGTCTTTATTTCGACGATCATATACTATTTATTTTCACAGGCATTCTGACACATTCAGTGCATGCGCTCCATGTTGTCCTATGTCAAATGAAGGGTATGAACCAGAGGGAAATATTGCCTCTTTCATTTCAAATCTGAGTACTAACATCCAGAGCTGGGATTGTGTCCCTGCATCTCTCCTCAAGCTCTGCATAGTACTGAGAAGGTCATCCAAACCACAGTTTTCAAAAAGTGGCCAGAAATTATGCTTTCTTCCTTTTCTGGGTATCTAATATGAAACAGCTGTGTATGAATTTGCAGGCATAGCAAATACTCGCAACTCCAGGTGGGGTGGTTCCCACTGCATAAAACTTCATAAAAAGGTCTCTTCATTAAAAAGTGCTCTGAAACATGATTTTCTAGGTGGCTTTCTAAAAGCAGCAGACATCCCTGACAATGGGATTTTATCACAAACCATTTCTACAGGAATGCAGTGAAGTTCCCTAACAGTTGTGAATCACTGCAAGTCTGCAGAGATTCTGGCAGTGGAACAGATAGCCATCATGGTACATAAGGATCCACAACTCCAAGTTAATAGTCTGCAAGAAATCAAAAGGTTTTGCACAAAACCAGTGCCAAAACTGAACCACATCTTTCCCTACATGTATATATATAGTGCTACTTGCACAAGCACACAAGCAAGGAGAATTGAAGAAAGCAAAAGGAATAAACAAACATTCCAGGCTAAACTATCTGTAGGTATTTATAAATTAAAACAATTGTGGCAACACTGCAAGACAGACCTCTTTCCAAAGAGTTAGGTGCTTGTCCACTTTAAAAAGCTTGTCAAGCTCTGTCTTCCATACAGCATGAGGAAAGATAGGCATCTCCCAGAGATTCCAGTATCTCAGGTTATTTAATGACAGCATCCAGACCATGTAAAGAGTGACCACTTTCACATTTCTCAGTCTGAGTACATATCTATTCTGCTCAGTAGGGCTGGGGTCTTATCTCTATGCACGCGGTTTCCACCAAAAGGAAGCCCAGCTGTGCATCACAGAGGCCATCATATTTATTTCATAGGTGACCAATATTATTTAAGAGATCAAGAGTTGCATGTAGACACAAGCTAAGCCACTAACCAGAAAGATATAGCAAAGAAAAGCTTGGATCATAATACCCACCTGTCCTAGCACGGCTATGGGAGGCTTGGGTTAAATTTCTTTTGCTGCCTGAGGGAATCCGACCCGTATCTCCCATTTGGAGGTGAATATGCTGATCACAAAAGGTCGGCTATTTTAAGGAACAAGGGTGAGGCATCCCGTTATTTCTGTTCAGACTGTTACACTTTGCATGGAATGAATATTCATGGAGTTCCTGAGACAATGAAAGTGCAGAAATGTGTCTATAACTGTGCTGTTAGGGTGCCTAGTGGGGAAGGTGGGTGAGAGGAACACATTCATTTGAAATATGCGAGCATACCTGGCTAAGCAGCAATACAGACAGGGTGTTAATGATTTGTGTTTGGGACTGAAGTGTTCATACTGGAGATAAGATGGAATTTGAATGTTCAAATCTGATTGTGGCAGCAGCCCTCAGAAACATTACTGAAAAGGCTACCTGGAAATTAATAATTGCCTATTTAGTGCTGGAAATTGTGAGGAAAGTACAGTGTGAAACTACTCACAGAATGATGAAAAGGCCCCTCCTACAGCTGCAGGAATAAAATTTCTCCCTCTAAACTAGCCTTATATAGAGATCTAGGAGTACAAATGATCCTGGCAGAGAAGTAATTAAGTAGAATGACTGCAAAGACCTGATAATAGAACGTCCTATATTCGGCAAAAAGTCATTCATCTAGATATTCTAAAAAGCAGATTAAATAACTGTTCACATGAACTCTTCTATGAAGGTATTTTCCCCTTTAGACTGTTGCTTTAATGACTGAGTAATTATTTGAATTAATTGGGTTTGAAGGAACACTAGCATTTTTAACACAGGTAGTGACAGTATTTTTGTCTTAAGATAAGTTTGCATTTTCACTCAGAGGCCTTACTATTGGATCAAACTTTTCAGCTGTGGAGTTGGTGATAAATTCCTCTGTGGTAAAAAAGGTGCTCATATAAGTCTGTTTATGCTGACTACTGGCTTTCCTCAGGAATTAATCTGTCCCACAAAGCTTATTATGAAATTCTTTAGAGAGACGTTGATGAAGTTACATTGTATGGGTAAAGAAATTTCTGTATATTGCCCTGAAATGACTTTGCCATAGAGAAAGGCACTTGGGGAAGGCTTCTTTTAGGGACAAAATCTATAGAATTTAACAAAAGGGAGCAACACTGTCCTAAGGTTCAGCAACAAAAATGCTTTATGTGATCTGTATGCACTATATATTAGGCCACTTGGAATTATACTTTAAAAATTAAAAATATTATATTCCTATATTGGTTTAGTTCTAGTGAGGAATGACACAGCATCCACAAGAATGAGTGGACAGTTCACACTGACTGAGATCAGTGACTGCTCCACTAAGGAGAAGAATCTTCCTGCTCTGAGCACAACTTATCCAACTAGAAAGAGAGCATGATTTTAGCTAAGAAACACCCAGGGGTGCCTTTTCAGTTTAGTCAAAGTTCATTTCAGATCTTCTGGCTGACAAAAAGCAGCAGGTTTGCTTCTGTTTGCACATATACAGCTGGTTTGGAACTGCAACTGCATTTTCTGTGGGAGAGCAGTAGCAGCCATTGCCTTCACAAGAGCTTTGCTGTGTAATTAAGTTTTACTAATAAAAACTGAATGTATCAGATTAATAACCTTGTCTCTACACTGCAGACTGGTAAATTAGAGCTGGTTTTCTGTCTCTCTAACAATTATTGCTAGATTCAGAACACTGCTTTGATACCTTTAATTTAATTACCTACAAAAAAATTTATGCCATTCATCTTCCACAAAGCACATATTCTAGCCAATGGAGACACAGAGATTTACACCAGGTCTGGAGTCTGTGTATGAAAAATTTAGGTTAAATTTTTTCAGGACACTTGAGAAAAAATATTTGGGGCTTTTGTTCCTGCTTATACAGCCTTATCCTACCTATAGACTGTGGTAAATGTAAACCTTTCCCCTCCAAGATGTGTTCTTTGTCAGAGCCAGAATTTACATTTGCCTGTTAACTCACTTCGCGACTCATTGTCCTAAAGCCACAGAGATACAGATCTGGGAAGGACTACAGGATGCATCCTGTCCCTCCCCTGCACTGTCTCCAACAGGTGCTGATATGAACTGTCCTTAAACACATCCAAAAAACACTGCTCTAATAATGCAATTCAGAAATTACAATATTTAATTGCAATAGTTTCTTTTTGTCCTTCCTTTCTGGTCTTAAGTAACAAGTGACGATTATTCTATTTAAAATAATCTTTTTTACATACTAGAAGACTTAAACGTCACCTTTTAATGTTCCCTTTTGCAGCCTAAAGGAGTGGGATCACCTTTCTTTATGGAATATGTTTGCTACATCCTTTAGCATTCCTTGCATCATACTGTGGATTTTTTCCAAGTCATCTTTTTTAAAATGTGGTGTCTAAAAGTAGACACCTGTCTGAGATCCAGTTGGCTCCCAAGCAGAGCAAAACAGTTACTTCCCAAGGGTTGCATACAATATTCCTAGGAATGTATTTTTGACCAAGACTTTTTCTTGGAAAAAATACCACGTTGTTACTCATAGTCAATTTGTGATTCACCACAACCCTCAGATCCTCCTCTTTGTAAAGTCACTTCTGTTATACGTCTATTTTCATGTCTGTGTTGAATTTCATCTGCTTTAAATTTCAGAGGATATCTGATTTTTAGACTCAATAATTTCCAGTTTTGATGCTGTAATCAAAGTCAGAGAAACTTCTCTGTTCATACTGACTGTAGATTTTTTAAACATATTAATTCAACTTCATCATTCAGTCATTAATAAAACTGCTTAGAAGAAGTGGGACTCCACATGAGGGTTCACATTCTTAATGTGAATCACTAAAAATTATTCTTGGCAGTCACTCCATACCCATGAAGAAGGGGTTCAGCACTCACTTTACTTGGGTATGGGTAAACCACCACCATGGCTGTGGAAGTGCCTAGCCTTATAGTCTGTTGTGACACCTTGTCCCAACCTCCACCTTTCCACAAAAGTTATGCACTGGGAGGAAGTAGCGAAGATGGATCCAGACCCTTCTCAGTCATATCTTGACAGGCTGAGGCAATGATAACAAGCTGAAATGTAGGAAATTACACTCAAACACACAAGAATTTTATTCTTTTTTTCCCATTAGTGTGGCTGAACACTTTAACAAGTTTCCCAGAAAGTTTGTGGAGTCTTCAGCTTGATGACACTCAAAACCTGAATGGACATGGACCTAAGAAACTTGCTGTAGCTGACTCTGCTTGAGCTGGGGCATGGATTACAGGCTAAAACATTCTGGCAATTCTATGAATTTATAAGACAGTGCTATTTGTTTTACATGTTCTTCCTTGAATTCAGAGAGTGTTTTGCAAGCAGTTTTAACTTTTCATAACAATAATGTTAAATAACCTGAAGTCATGGTCTGATCTGCAGCTGAAGGTCAGTCTGGGAACCAGATTAGACATTTTGCTAGTCTCTGCAATATGACATAAATGACATGCAACATTTCAAACAGTATTTGAAACTCTGTAGATGACTCCTCTGGACACTGAGAGCCCATCTTTTTAACCTTAGATCAGAGTTCTTACCCCAGCTTGAGCACTGGTATTAGACAGTTTCCCCATCACAGTCTCCCTCTTCCCACCATTCCATCTTTAAAAAGCAGCATGTTATTTTTAAGGATGTTGAAGCCCAGCGCTGACATTATTAGTAAAGATCTGCATCCAAATTCATGACTCATATGACCCAGGGTAGGCCTCTCCAGTCGAATGGGAGTATTGGCAAGCATCACTGTGACCTGGACTCCATCCCCTGTGTTCCCAGAACCTCACAGTCACTTCATTAGTGCCCACATGGATGAGTAACATGAATAGTGTGAGTCACAGTCAGGGACTGGATATGCCTCAACAGTCTTTCCACTGTGCCTAAGGTTTTTGAATTAGTCAAGAAGCCCATGTCCCAGCAGGATGGTCAGACAGGCAGATGGATGTCTCTGGCCCCAAGACAAAGAGTCTCTAATCACAGTCATCCACTGAGAAGTTTGTCTCTGGAGCAGCACAGCAACTAATAGGATTTTACCTTACTGAAGAACTGAGCCAAAATGTATGTGTCTTGAAGCAGGAAATTTTCAACATTTATCCCTCCTAAAAGAGTTTTACCTTTCTTTTCTGATGCAACGGGGAATCTCTGGCATCTGAATTCACTAGGCATGGGACCTGACTCTTAAAAGAACCTACAGGTTTTACAAATTACTCGCTTGGAAACTGATGGGTGGACAAAATTATCTCAGCTAGTCTCATAACGTTTTGATACTTAGCAGGAATTTTAAAAGTATTCACACTCCTTTCTGTTCTCTTATTTAACAAATTGTTTTTCAGCACTTTCTACTTTTGTTACAGTTTCTAGTTGTGAAATAATGTAAAATACATTTAAATATAATGGAGGGTTTAAAACTATCTCTTCAGACAGGGTACTAAGCACATGTCCTGAATAAGAGCGCAATAGCAGAGGGTGAGAAAAAGCTCCAACATTTAACACAGCTGTCTCTATGCATATTTCTTAGTTACATAGTTGAAATCCACACTATGTCAGGTATGATAGAATTCCGTAATAGTGACTCTTCTTTTTCTTTTGTATGTTAAGAACACCAGTGTTTTTTCAATTATTGGTAAACCTGCCGATAATTTCTTTAAAAGGCTAAAGGGGACTATTCTGTTAAATCTTCCCTTGGAATTTAGGTGTCCATAAAGGTGTCTCTTCTACTGTGAGACCTTCACATTTCCTTGTTCCAAATAAGTGATTTTCCCAGAAAATAACTATATATAAAGACATTAGTACTTTTATCCTGCAGGTGAGATATAGACAGGAAAGGCCTCATTTGCAATTCTTGCAAGAGCAGGAGATAGGAAGTATGGATATTCAACTGGGCAGTTGAGTATTCATTGTTTCTGCAGAAATTTAAGAACCTGGGGCAATTTACCACTGGAAATTGAGGTGCCAAGAGGTTGTGGATACAATGTAGCTCAAGAGGAGGTTGTGAACTCTTTAATAATATGTGATTTAGGCACCCTGAAAGGCAGTTAGGTAACAAGTCCTCCAGAAAATCTGGCCTCTTGACCCAGGTATTTTTTCATTTTAGCTAGTCTTGAGCTTGATGTGGAAATGGTGTAGTATTACAGCCTGACCACTGAGGGGAAATAGTAATCACACAGTATTCAAACCTGCCACTGTTTGTGCCTTCTAAGAATTAATTTTGATCCTATATTCTCACACTTCTAAAACTCCTGTGTTCCCTACCAAACGTTATTGAAATGTCAGTTTTGCAAAAATTGGCTGTCTAGAGCTTGTTTTAATAGCAGCATGACTCTCTAGTGAAGCTAATTCACATGATTTTTACCTGACTTGAGAACATATAGATTTACATTATTAATTAATGCCATCACATAACTAGTGCAGGAATTTGAAAATTCGAACCCACAGGAGAAACACAAAAGCATGTGTGTTTTTCCCCCTTTACCTGACAAAGCTCACAGTAACTGTGAAGATAGAAGTGGACTAGCCAAAAAAAATTAAATAACACTCTAAGAGTAATTCCTGCAAATATTTTTTTGTTAAGATGCTTCTGTCTTACTGCAAGAAGCTCTACAGCTAACTCCTTCCTAGTCCCAAGAAAAGTAAGCAATCTTGCACATTTCTAACTGCAAGTCAAAATTTCCATGGGGCATGTCATTAAGTACTCATAAACCATTGGTTTCTTGTAAGTTATATTGGGCCAAAGGAATTGCACATTTCTAAGATAAATCTACTGCTGTAGCATGGAAGGCACAGCCCTACTACCTAATAGACTTTACTTATTTCAGTAATTAAGATTTTTTAAGAGCTCCCCAAGGTTAAATACAGATTCCTGTGTGCAAGCCAAGTTGCTATGGTGACATTGCTTCATACTTGCATTACTTACTTGTTAATATAGGCCTTTGGCCTTCTGTCTTCTAATTGCTGATGGATGAACTATCAAACAGTCTTACATTAATGGTACAAAGGTGATGTGAATCATATTTCAAAACACCAAACTAAATGTGGTGCAATTACACCTGAGAAAAATGCATCATCTCAAATAAAACTCTGTTAAGAGAGATTTTAGATTTAAGCATCGCCTTTTAATTTGAAGCAATATTGTTTCAACCTATTAGACTCAAAATATGTTCCAGGAGGTAAAGATGGAAGAAGGAGTTACAGTCAGAAAAGCAAGACATTAAATGCCAGGGAAGTATATTGTTGTCATTCAAAAACAAGAGCAGGAGAAACTAAATATTTCTAAGGTTCTGGCCTCACTCTTGTGTGTTGTCTTGGTCCCCACTCACTGGGAGTGGAACCACACTGCCTACTACTTATAGGCAAAAATAAAATATATGTTCCACCAGATACATAAAATAATATTTTTCATTTGCACATTTATGTCTTTATTTACAATTTGAACAATATGATGCTGTTGCAGAAAGCTTTCCAAGAAAGCAATATATTTCTTGTCTATGGCTCTAAAAATGATGTTGTGAGAAACAACAACCTTCTTTAGGCAATAAGTATAAAACTTCTGGATAGGAATCTTAACAGAGATCACAGCTCTTTTCGCAGAGGTAGTTTGGGCTTTTTTTCATCTCTTCTAGAAACAATCAAAGATATATGAAAAGTTAATATGTTCAAAAAAGATTAGGCCTTTTGTTTTAGAATTTGTATATAGGCAGATGGAGCAATTAAGTAGTCCTAGTGCATTGTTAAGAAGCAAAATGTAGCCAGACTAGATGCTTCTCAAAGATCCGTTTATCCACAGTAAAGAAAGGCTTGTATTTTTACAAGCTTCAGAACATGCTGCAAGTGAAAATTTCTCTTCTTCCTCTTTTCAGCATTTGTGCTTTTCCCTTAAAATTCTGTGTCACTCAGCATCTTTTGCTACTCAGTGACTTTTGACTACATGCATGCCAACAGAGAAAATCTGAGATACATATTTCATTCCCTATCATTTGACAAAAATTATCCTGAGGCAGCACTTTTTTCCCCCTTTTTTCTGACATTCAGCATGTTGCAGTGTCACCATCAGCAGGCAAAACCATTTTGTGTACAACTATGTTTCACCTGATTAGGTGTATCCAGGCATATTTTTCATTTGTAACAACCAGTATAATGTTCTAAATATTTTTAAAAAGCTTTATAATTACCTTTCTTCTGAGGAAACCAGAATTTAGGCCCAGAAGAGTAAGAGCTAATCCTTGGAAGAGGAACAAAATGAGGTAATTTATACAAAAACCCCTTGACTATTCTGCCAAGCTCATTGAGGTGAAAAGAGGCCTTAAATGCTGATGAGGTCGATGTATTCTTATATTTAGAATGCTGTTCATTACTTTTGCTGGGAATATTAAGCTGAAGGTAAGTTTTTTCTTAATTTCAATGTTTCTTTAGTTAATGGTTATAAGAGAATAACTTAGTACTGTCCACTCTGTTGTGCTGTTGAATTCTCTAATACATTTGAAATATTTTGGGGATTTTTATTCATGCATTAAGTAGGGAGCAGATAGGCTGAGATAGCTGACTCACAATGGATCAAGAGGCACATTTTTAGGAACTAAATCTTTCAAATACTGCAGATTTCAGCTTTCACAAGAACATCTAGTTTCATCCTTTAATGTATGTTCCTATGGAGTCCTGAGGAATTTGCAGTTTAAAGACCAGCAAAACGTTTTCTGTGAAATATGTGAGTTCACAGATCCTAAACAGGAATAAATATTTCTTATTTGAGAAAGGAAAAGCAATTAAGATAGTTACAACTTCCAGCTGCTGTCTTGAGTGTCTGATGCTTGTATGTTACGTGCTTCAATCTAACACTCAGACTTCTGGAAGCTTCATAACCTTGGTTGCAAGTACCTTGCTGTAGATTGAAAGGGATGCTTAAAAATGTTGAGGTTAGCTAACTAAGAAAAGTGTCAGGCAGTGAATGGGCTATCTGCTGGGCAGGGAATGAGCATGTGTATGCAGATGAAGTAGAATCACTGTACCAATTAAGGACAAGGTTTGGAAATCAGCCATCCCAAACTGATCATCAAACCCTCTAGTCTCTAGAGTGATAGGAATGAGACGCTGCTGGAATCCCATGTTGATATATGTCAACACTAAATTTAAGGTGCCCTGTACAGAGTGGCTTCAGGAAAACCAGGACAGGAAGAGCATTTTACCTCTCACTACAGGAAAGATTTGCTAGCAGATTAGACAAACCATGTTAAACAAGACATGTTTACCATAAGACAGGAGATGACTCTAAAAGAGGCATTAACATTTCCATACAAGGAAAAGCAGCCTATAAGGATCAACCTCCATCTCGAGAAAGTTTAGGATCAGTAGTCACAAAGGACATAGAAATCTCAGTGGAAAACCCAGTCCCAGTACCTTCCTGATCCCATGTAGGCATCACAAAAAAGATTTAAAAAAGAAATGCACTCACTCTTCTACAGTTCTACATTAAAATACCATCTCACAGGAATGCAATATTTGCAGATCCTGTGTGCAAATTCTACTTCATATAGATCATATGGACTAGTCAACTATTAGTGTTTATGGCTTGTGAGCTAGATGACTTCCAGATACAAGCTTAGCATCAATTAATGGTTTTCTTTAACATTTGTACCTAGGCTGTTATTAAATATTTACAATAGTAAATAATATTTATTTGGGCATTTTTAAATTGAGTACTTTTGTTTGCTTGAAATTTAATCTCTCTTGTATTACAAACTCAGAATTTCTATGTAAAATTAAAATATATCAATCCGATAAGAATATGTGACTCATTAGTATCAGTGTCCTGTGCAATACTCGGAGAAATGCAAATACATTGCTCTAGAATATTAAAAAAGTACCAAGGCATTCTTCAGTTGAAGTATTTTGGGAATGGATATGAAGAAGTGCATTCTCAAGACCAACACTATTCATATAACTTTTATCTTGTACAGAGTTTCCTGGCGAGAGAACTGAAACCTTGTGGGTTAGAGCCATAGATTTACAGAATCATTTACTCGGAAAGTATCGTTAAGATCTTTAAGAATCCAGCCATTAATGTAACACTTTCAAGTCCCACTAAACTATGTCCCTAATTACCACATCTATTTTACAGGAAGGACACAGACCTGTTGGGGTGAGTCCTGAGAAAGGCCACCAAGATGATAGAGGGATAGAGCAGCTCTCCTGTGAGGGGTGACTGAGAAACTTGGGATTGTTCAGCCTGGCTGAACCTCCCCAGAGAAGGCTGTGGGCAAACCTTATTGTAGCCTTCCAGTACTTGAAGTGGGCCTACAACAAAGATGGGAACAAACTTGTTAGGTTTTCAACTAAAAGAGGGTTGATTTCAATTAGATATAAGGAAGACTTTTACACAATGAGGTGGTAAAACACTGGTTGCCCAGAGAGGTGGTAGATGCCCCACCCCAGGAGCATTCAAAGTCAAATTGGATGGGGCTCTGGGCAATCTGATCTCATTGAAGATGTCCTGCTCCTGCTGGGGGGGTTGGACTAGATGATCTTTAAAAATCCCTTCCAAATCAATCTATTCAATGGTTTTAAATACCATCAGGAACGGTGACTCAATCACTTCCCTGGGCAGCCTGTTCCAGTGCTGTCTTCGAAATCTTTTCACTGCTTCTAGTGAAATTTTTTTTCCCAATATCTAATCTAAACCTCCTCTAGTTTGAGGCCATTTCCTCTTATTCTATCAATTGTTTCTTGGGAAAAGAGACCAACTCCCATCTCATTATGACCTCCTTTCAGGTTCTTTAGTAGAATGCCTAAAGGTAGTCACTTTCATGACTTGTAGGGAGACTGGTGGAGCTTTAAGTCTGTTGTAGGCATGCTCAAACTTTTGCAATTTGATGGGGAGTGTGGAATGACATTAGAGATTTGGTGCTCCTAAATTTAGGCTCCAGCTCCGAATTTTACTTTGGCAGAATTGACCTCTGTATTGACTATACAAAAATTAGGGAGAAAATATCTTATTTCAATGAACATAATTATCTTCAACTGTCAAGACAGATGTAAATAAACATGGTGGTGTGATTATCATTCCAACAGAAGATTACAGTATTTAGAAGCCCTGCAGAACTGTTAGTGTTTTTCAATATGAAGTCATGAAGGTTGTCTCTCTCCATTTTATGGGTGGGCCTTCTACATCTGCCTGGAGTAGATGGCAATAGAACAAGGCAGGACAGCTTGAGCAGTCACTGTCAATGTTGTACCTATCCAACTGATAAAAACAGGATGTCAGTCTCCAGAGTTGTCAGCTTGATAACTTTCAAAAGCATTTCAACTCTTGACAAAAATAAAACATCCTTTTTCAGATTAATGCCAGAAATCTTGCACTGTGGTGAACAGGTAGTACTAAAATAAGACTCCCTGCTGCCTTCTAATATAAAAATAACGCAGTATGTCTGAGTATGCTACAGAATACGAAGCACCCTATCAGTTTTTTGGCATTAACTAAGCAATTACTGGATGTTAGATAAAAATGTGTTTTTGACTGTGTAATTAGAGGAAAAGTCATGGGATGGTTGTGTACCTGTTCTATGTTTCATCTCCCAAAACAACTCTTTTTAAAAATTACATGGACTTAATTGATATTCATGTAAGTTCCTTCTCAGTCTCGTTAACTAGACAGATGCATCTTAAAACAAATGAAAATGCCATTTAAAACTACAATTAAATAATCACAATTATACTGCATTAAAATTTTATAGTGGAGAATTTATTATCATGAACTTTGAAAGGTTTTTCCATGCTTTTGACTTTCTTTCTTGAGAGACCTTAAGTAACAGAGGACTTTTCTAAGCTGGTTATGTTAGGAAAAGCTCCCGAGACCCATTACTGACTCAAAGGCAACAAGACAGATATTTGAAGAATACTTTCAGGAGAGCAGCTTTTTGAAGTCAATCTCATGTACAGCAATAGTCCTTGATCAAAATATTTCTTCTCTAGACAAAACAGACACAGGAAAAGAAAATAAGAGTATTTATACAGTTTTCTAAGGTCACCAAGGAAGACTGGTAAAGACCTTGGGAAAAGACTTCATTAGTCATTACCCCATCCTTTCTCTCTGATTATGACTTTCTGCTGGTAAAGTCCTGCTCTAAATTGAATTATGAGTTAATTAGCTTTCAGAAGACTGACTGAGAAGACTCACAAGTTGCAGCCTATCAATTTGAAACAGAGGTCTTAAATATAGCATTTTAATGATAATACAGAAAGAAAGGAAGAAAGAAAGATTTTTTTAAAAAAACTAGCCAAGATTCTTTTAGGGGTTTTTTTGTTTGTTTTGGTTTTTTTTTGTTTGTTTTTTTTTTTTTTAATAAAAGGACTAGCAATTTACAAATGAAGACATGTAACTAGCTTCCAAAGCAACAGGAACAGTTGAGACCAGTCATAGTTTTTGTTTGTTGTTTGACAACAGGGTTAATAAATAGAAGCATGAAATACTTTATCCAAGCCCATAACAGGATTGTCATGATTGATAATTAACTATTTTATACTATGAAATGAATTGCAAAAATATCATTAACATAAAAAAAATGTTTGATCCAAACCACTGCTCAATTCAAGCAAGTGTTACAAAAAGATAATGTATGCTGTTTTGATGACATAAATGGTGAAGTTGAGGATCAACAATAGTTAAATATTGACAGAAGCATCTTCGTCATGAAGTAGAAATAGCTTCTTATTAACTCAGAGAGAGATCAGGCAAAAGGAGAGTTAAGAGCTGGAGGCAGATGCCCCTGGTGTTGCCTGGGAGTAAGAGCTATCAGTGGAGTTCAAGGGACTGACATCTTGCATGAAGACAAACTTCTGCTGGAACCTGACTTGTTTCTTTAGGGTGTATGCAAATGCCTAAGAATTTGAATTTTTCTAATTCAAAGCAGAGCACTCTATCAGCAGGGGGGCTCATGCTTTTAACAGCTTGATGAAAATGTTTCTGCTGAAGCAGTCTTTTTGCAGAAAATTAGGGATTTGTTTAATTATCCAAGGTCTTTTTTTCATGCTGCATTGATTTTTCTATGAAATATGAAAACCTGAAAGACAAAACATTTCCTCTGAATCTCAAAATTTTATGTTTGGAAATAAAAACAGGTGTCTTGTGAGTTTCATTATCCCCTGTCTTTTCTTGGAATGCTGTCCTGAGAGCACCTTTACTGGTGCATTGTTGTCAGGAACTCCAGTGATCAGAATAATTTAGCAGTAGGTAGATCACCAGATACAGGCTAAATGGAGAAACTGGACCCAAAAGAGAATTAATTATTACCTGCAAAATTAAATAATAAGTCAGTGACAAACTCTCACAGATATTTGTGTGCATGTGTCTGTGTATACTTTTTTTGAAAATGTGACTAGCTGTACTTTACCCAACTAGCTATAAAGATCATGATTAGATAACCCTATCCTATGCAGCTACCTAATGTACTGGGCACCCAGCCATTCAAATACGCATGGTTAACAGTGGTGATGCAAACTTTTATAGAGAATACTTCAAATTACAGAAACTAAAGAAACACTTTTCCCCAAACAACTTGGGAAATTTCATCCACTGTAGAGTCAAGCCAGATAACAGATATTTATTACAGATAACAATCCACCTATTACAGATCTAGTTCCTTAGAAAAATACTAGCTGGGCAACTATCCATCAAATAAATTACTCAGTATTACAGAAGCCTTCCAAAACCAGTGGGCTCCTCTGGGGTTTGTGCTAGCTTCTAAGAGCTGTCTGGTCCCCAGTGCCATTAATAACCCATGGGACACTGCAATCACTACTTGCAGGATTCCATCAGTAAATGAGGGGTCTCTCAGGATTTCATAAAGAAGATTCCCTTGAATGGGATCCCCTTCCCGCTCTTGGATCATAAGGATGATGCTTCCGTTTGCATTCCTTGCCTGTGTCCATGATGGCTTCACTGTTACCAACAGTCAGATTAGCTGAGGGACCAACAGCAAGAGAAAAGACAAACAGGATAAATAACATCTGCACAGCTCACTTTGTTCTAAAAGGAAGTGTTTGACTTTTCACCCCCACTTCAACTGTCCATAATTTCATTTTCCCAAGTTCAAGGGATATTACCTCAATAGGAAAGGAGTTTCATGTAACCTTCCTAGGAGGTGTTGCTGCTATGTCTGTGCTGTGCACGAACTGGCTGGGCCTCAAGGCTCAGTTCTGGAGCTCCTCTGAAACCTGAGTTGTGCAGAAGAAGGGCAGCCCTCTCAGCTGGATTTGTGGCCAACAGGATCTGCCCATGAGGACCTATCAGACACAAAAGTCTACTTTCTTTTGGACACGACACACCAGGTTTGGGATTTAAAGGGTGTTAGTGTAGGGACAGGCAGGAGTTACAGGCCTGCTCTGTCATTCAAGAAGAGCTCAAATTTTTAGGGTGCTCCACTAGGAGGAAGACTCCAATAGTTTTGTTGAAAGTCTTATTTTTTCCAAGGCTTAATGCACAATTCTTGCTGAAGGAAACCCCTTACACTATATCAACATGTTGTATGCCTCATGAAGTCTGTTTAGGGACTTGTAAAGCAAAGAATACTGTATGAGTGTAACAAAAAGGTGTTATCACAGCTAGGTGCACTTGCGGGACAAAATTAGAGGGAAAAGGCTCCAGGTTGAGGGCACAGTAACTTGGTAATTGAGATGTTATCCACAGCATCCTCTAAATAATGAGCCAAATGCTAAAGACTTTATTATAAACACTGCTTATTATTTCCTTTGAAGTCTTATGAATGTAGAATAGTTTAGAATAAAATACCAGCTGGTAATGCAGGACTTTTCTGACTGTTTGTGTACAATTTTCTTTTTGAAATATAAGGAGAAAAGGAAACAAAGGTTTCATGATGAGAACAAACTGAAATACAAGAACTTCTGTGGGAAACTGAAAGAGTAGCAGGATTAAAGGCAAAAAATGCATGCATCCCACAGACTCCTTTTTTGCCTCTGAGACCTCTTATTCAAGCACTGACCAGGACCACTGTGGCTTTGTTTATGGCATCTAACCAGCTCTAAGCCTCTGGCTGCAGGACTGCATTGGGTACATTTTAAGTGCTTTTTGAAGCTCTAGGGAACAATAAAGACTATTAGGAGTCAAATTCAGCTTGTTCATGCTTGTCAGCACTCCATTTATACTGTAAATGCAGAGGTAAATGTATTTGTAGGCATGGATAGATGTGTGTGTATATATATATGTATATATATATGTGTGTGTGTGTGTGTGTTGTATGTATGTTGAAATACCTTATTTAACTACAACAGAATTGCTAAGATCTGCCATTTATTTACATTAGAGAACTCCAGACAATTTGAGGACATGTGATGTGACGCTTGTATATTCTCGTTTTATAAAACTGATCAACAAGATATATATAAATTTTAATTACATTTAACAGTCATTCATAGCATCTTAGCTTAAAAGAAATAGCTTTTTTTCCCACATTTAAGGGCTTTGGGGGAGTTTTTAAGAATTTGAGGAAGCAAATGAATTTTTAAGGTTTATTTTAGCACCTGGAGCTAATAATTTCCCATCAACCTCAACATCTGGAGGACTGAAGTCCCAAAATTCAGATGCCTTACAGCTGTCAGCTTGCCCTCTAGTGGTGTTTCTTTAAAGCCACCGCTGATGAAGAAAACAGATGGACAACAATATTTTAAATTTATGAAAAACATAAATTGACTTACATTGCTGTTAGAGTGTTGGAACCCAGGATGTCTCTCTGACAGTCCTGGATGATCCGAGCTCCAGCCAAGGGGCTTTAAAGCCCTGGCAGGGGGGGTCGGAGACCCTGGCAGGCAGCCAAAGATTCCTGTGGCTTTGAGTTTGACCCATGGAACAAATTACTACCTGGGAATGAAGAACTAAAAGTCACAAAAGTTTAGATAGCATGATAGTAGTAGTTGTAGAGTGAAAAGGGAATTTTTGGGGATCTTACCATAGGGGCTTAGGGGGCAAGATGGAGGGACTTGGGCATTGTCCTGTCCTCCTTCCTTCTTCTTCCTAACCCCCATCTTCTTGGTGATGGTGGCACTTGGGGATTGGATTAGAGTAGAATGTAACTGTCTAACATAGGTGATAGGCATTGGATCATAACAGTAAATAACTAACATGTAGTTTGTAGTATAAAAGCCAGTGCCTGCCCCTGGGGCAGTGTGTGTGCCTCGGGCTGCCCTGCTGAACAGACCTCAGCAGCCCAGACAGAAAATATCTTAGATAAGAAACAATAAAGCAACCTTGAGAGTATCAGCCAAAGACTTTCGACTCATTCATTCAGCAGCAGGGCTTGGAGACAGTGAATTTTATATATCTCGGGGTCGTCCTGACCAAAGCAACCCCCGAGATTAGAGAAGCAAATAGCTATAAAAAGGCCTAACTAATCTAATTTCTTCTAGCACAGAAGACAAAACAAAGCTGCTACATAAACTCTGAAAACTTCACATGAGAGTTTGAAATTGTAGGTTGGGCAACTCAGGTAGCTTGATTTATTTTGATGTTACACAATACCCCCATTTTTTTTCAACTTCTTCTCCAGTATTACAATGTCCTTCATCCCTGATAAAAATATACTACCATTTTATTTCCTGGGCAGGGGCTATGGACTTGTTATATCACTAAATATCATGTAGCTTTGCAAGGACTGGGAGCAAAACTTAAAAAAACCCATTTTGACTGCAGGAATTTCTGCCTTGATTTTCAGCAGGTAACTCTCTGGCTTGCTTACAGATGCATAGAGATAATGCTGAGATTCAAAATCTCCAGTAGAGTGGAGAAGACAGAGGTTCTCCTGGGCTCATGGGGGAGAAGGTGACCAGGTAGTGTTAAAGAACTTACAGTCAGGCTGAGCTGAAGCCGATTCACAGCAAAATAAAGGGATGCAGCAGTGATCTAATTTATTTCTTATGTCACTTCCGCAGTATGTTACATGCTTATTATCTTTTTGGTATTTACTTGCAGTCTTCTTCAGGTAAAAACAAAACAGGCTGGGGGCAAAATCAGGAGAAAGACAAATTGTTCTTAGGCACAGAAGACACTAGAAATAGAGCGTGAAAGCCTGTAGCCACCTATGAGTTAAATCTCTTTCTTAAGCCTTGTCATATGTTTCTTCCTGGTTTTACACTGGAGTAGCATGATCAGGCAGAGGTTTGGAGAGCTGATTTAACTACAGCCCAATGCAGCACAAGAGCAGATGATTTCTTTATAATTAAATCAGGTCTTCAATTCATCAGGTGAGTCACAAGATTGGTTTAAGAGAGGGAAGAACTTCCCTGAAAATCTGGACTTTGAACAGCTTCATCTGCAAAGTTGCTGACTGCAAAATCTAGCAGGTCTGTGAAAACTAAATTTGCAAGTGTCCACTGGTATAAGATATTCTCACTTTTATAATCTGAACTTAAGATAATTAAAAAGTCTGATCTCTACAGTGTACTAAGCATGCATGCTTAGCAAATCTCAAGGCTGGCAACTTAAATCCATTGAACCATTCCTTAAAATACTTTTACAATTTGGTCTGGACCATAGTTGAACTATGTTCTCATTGTTGGAGGCAATGCCAAAGTATGCACTTTATATATATGTGGATGTACATGCATACCTGTTTTACGCATAAGGTATACATGTAGATATTATATAT
The DNA here is from genome assembly GCA_032173965.1 of Sitta carolinensis. NCBI lineage: Eukaryota > Metazoa > Chordata > Aves > Passeriformes > Sittidae > Sitta > Sitta carolinensis. Next base: position 23,241,705 of record JAVUNC010000005.1, on the reverse strand, counting down.
GATATAGATATATATAGAGAGAAAGAGATTAGCTAGCTAGCTAAATAGATAGAGATATATTAGATAGCTAGATAGATAGATAGATAGATAGATAGATAGATAGATAGATAGATAGATAGATAGATAGATAGATGAACAGTTTGTCATGGTGAAAGACATTTCAGTTGTTAGAAAGTTCAGTTTCACCTTTTGTTTCCAAGTCATGGTAGGATAGTTAAAACATTTTCAAAGACCTGTCCAAATACCAGTCCCACAATGAAGATGGGACTAGTAGAATAAAAGGAGAAAAACAGTTCTCAGCATAAACATTTGCCACCTGGTGCTCTAGCCACTGACTTGATCACAAAGTTTCTTGCTCATACTCTGATGTAACCTGAGCGACACCAGTACTACCTATGCTAAGAGACAGGAAGCTATCATGCAGTTATCTACAGGCTCTGAATAACAAATATTCTTGAACAAATAAATGTGGATACAATTATACATTAACAAAGAGAGAAAAGGAAGGAATGGAAGTACTATGCCTAACATATGAGTACCAAAAAGGAGATCTATAAAAGTCCATGGTTATGCATAGCTGACATTAAGAGGTACCCTACTGATGGATGCATCTTCTCTGCAATGACCTGAATTTTACTGAAAGTGCTTATTATGCTTCCTTTGATCTGAACTGGTATTGTAGGACTACCTCAATTCCAGTAGGACAGTGGCAAATTTACTCTGGTCAGATGGAGCTCAAAGTTCCATGAGTTCTGTGACTCTGAAGGTGAAAGCATACACAAAATGAATAATGGTCTTGCTTGGTCTTTGCTTAAGGGCAGCAGACTTTGTGACTTACCACTTAGCCTTTGACTTGGTTTAAAGCTGAGAAGATAACACCAGTCAGTCTCTAATGTTCTGGCCTGAGAGGTGGAGACAGATCTAACCTTTGGCAAAGTGAAGCCTTTAGAGAACTTTTTTTCAGTTTTGAGGGCTGTGTTTCTATGAGCAGAGGTAGCCATTATATAGCACAGAAACACAGAACATGTGATTACTGTGTGCCAGTGTGAAGACCTGGAGACATTCCCTGAGTTGGGGAGATGCAAGGGGTTCTCTCCCACAGGATCTCCTGTTATGTTACCCCTGTTCTCTTCCCTCAGTGGGCCCTGTTAGCCCCCTCCCTGTCTCTGTGTCCGTCAGCCACGCGCCCCCTATTTGCCCATTGGTCTCCACACCCTAACCCAGCCTTTGTACTTCCCCCATGCCCCCTTATAATTGGCCCCTGATGCTCTCTTAGCCTGACCTTCCCTACACTTGAACCTGGACCCTCTCCTTAAGCTTTGTTTTTTACCCTGGACTCATGGCACGCGTGGCTGGAATAAACTATCTCTGTAGAACCCATACAAAGGCCCTTCCTGCCTTTTTGCCAACACCATAACTGCAGCTATCCTGGCTCTCAACATGCCAGATCCACGGAGAGAGGGCGAGAAGCGTTCATCTGCGTACGCTATAAGAGTTCATTAAACACAGTAAACTGCCTGCAAAATTTGCATAATGAAAAGTCAACATTTCATTTTCTCCTCTCCATTCGAGAGAGATAGAGAACACCAAATATATCTCAGCAGTCATCATTTTAAAGGATTCTGTTCACTACAGGGGAAGTTATCTGGTAACAATTCAGTGGGGCTAGGCTTTTGCCTTGTGCTCATCAGCTGCTCTCAGGCCCTTAATTCCAGAAATCAAAAAAATATGTTCCTAAACTAGAAGAAAATTTCCTTCAAGATTTTATGCAACCAGTCTTTACCATTATATTTGTTCTGTGTAACTTATGCATTTGTTCTGATATTTCCTCTTCCACTTCATGTAAGTGTAAGAGAAAATATCAGAACAGCAACATTCAAATTGCTGTGAAAAAAAAATTGTCAAGAAGCAGGATTTCATTAACAGCATCATACAATAAGGCTTTGCCATCCAGTTTGGGTGGTCTCAGGTTACCTGTCATTTAACATTTGAACTATGTCAGGAAAATGACACTCATATTTTCACTAAGTTACTTCCGCCAAGACAAATCCTTAAGTGATTTACCTTCTCCTGCATGTATTTGCAGTATACAATGTATTTGCAGTACATAATTATTTTAAACCAGAAAGAATACTATGGCTTTGTGCATCCATTCATCTTGGATTTCAGTGAAAATTACTCAGATTGATAGGGATGTGTTATTGTAACTCACTCCTATTTATATGCCCCAAAATATCACCCACTGTGGGTGGCGGGGGAACCTCCACCATCATGCTGATTTGTTCTGTTACTACATGTTCTTTGAGATTATCACCAGCATGCAAAAAATGAATTTGCCATATGTCTATACTCAGCCATTCTCCATTTGGTTGAATGGACAATTCCTATTTAATAGAGATCTGGATTTTACTCTCTTGAATCATGCTGAATGGAGAGACTTAGTATCCAAGTAAATCCAATGATCTAAAGCCGAGCAGGACAATTACGATCATCTATCTCACCTTCTGCACCACATAAAATTCTATATAGTTGTAGCTCAGTCAATTTGTGTTTGAATCAGGCTGTCTATTTTAGGAAGTTATCTGACCTTTTAGTCAGCTGCAGAGAGCCTGAAAGTAAGGGGCAGAGCATCAAATATTTTTCTAAAGGAAATGGAACAAGCAGAAGACGTATCTATGCAGTCTCACCCATAGAAAATTACACTTTAAGGAATGCTGAGATAAATCAGAGTTTTTACAATAGCACAACAAGTTTAGAATATACCCTTAGCTACTGTGCAATGCTGCTGAAGAATTTCAGGTACTCTGCGTATCCTCTTCTTTTCTCTCTCCTGCAGTCACATGAAGACATACATTTTCTATAAAGTAAAGGAAATGACGAGTACAAAAAAAGTTTGGCATGTCAATAGAGGGCAGTCAGATCAGCTGCCTGCAGGAATACTTCTGGTCCCTTCACTAACTTGTTGTGGAGCAGATTTCCTACAGTCACTGTGAATACCTTTTCTAGTCTGACATATTACATCAAAGCACAAATAAAAATGTGTCTTTATTATCTAAAGTTACAAGATAAACCACATTAACTCTTATTTTCTACCAGGTAAGAAAAACTATAGCCAAATAAAATTGACTAGATCTTAAACACCACCACAGTGGGAAGTCCAGGTTCTGGCACTATTTCTCAATTTTTGTGCCAATCTTTGATAACATGAGATGGGAATCTCCTTTTCCATTGTTTTTTCCTCTCTTTCCTTGTACAACATCCATCACTAAATGCAGAATTAGTTTCTTCTGTCAAATCAGGACATTCACAGTCTGCCACAGACAACTATTCTCATTTTGCAATCCCCGCTGCTCACTGTGGTGCTCTGAACTGCCTCACTCCAGTCAATATTATCACTAGTCTATTTTTACGGCAAGCAGTATTCTTTTTTACTACATAAGATTCTCTTTGGTCCCACACTCATGAACTTCCTTGGACGTCAATATTACCTGAATGGCAATGCCTGCCCTTGACCCTATAAACTACTTTTGTGACTCACAATGTGCTGTAAAGCCTTTCAGGCCTCCACCTAGAACAACAGCCACATGACCTGCAGGCTGCACCTTGGTATGGGCCATGGCCTATGAGAACAGTGTGTGCTATTTAATGGTGCAAGGCTTACCTTCAATCTTCTCTCTGCTCAACATACAAGAGTGAGCCAGCTAGAAGTGAAAATCAGCTACACCAGCAGAGCTTCCTCATGGCTGCTGGGGGAGCCAGGAGCAGGTGAAGAGAGATTGTATTTCACTAGGGGATGCTATGTGCACTCCAAGCACAGAAGTAAGGATCCACCAGAGAGGGGCAATAGCACCTTGAAGACAGGAAACTTGTGGGAGGAGGACTGTGCATGCAAGGAGCTGGTTAAGGAGGGATATGAATAAGCAAGGAAAAGCCAGGTACAGGATTTTGGAGATGAAAAGTTGGACATTCCACATGTGGCCTGACTGAAGAGGAAGTAATTTCTGAGGGGAAGAGGGACAGGAACCATTTTGGCAGAGAGGCGGAAGACAGAGACTGAAGATCTGGCACAGACAAAAGCTTATGTCCACCTAAACTACCACAGCAAGAAAACTTGGGAACTGCTAGTTTAGTGGAATGACCAAAGAGCAAGAATGACCTCTAATCTTAGTTTAAATATTGATCAAGTGTATTGCCTTGGGCAAGGAATTGTTTAGATGGAATTAATTACATGTATCAACCTATTTCAAAGCACTGCTGCAAGGATTAATTAGTCATTGTTTGCATATTTCTTTGAAGATGAAAATGCAGAACTGTATAATTAAATGAAATCATTAGTCATAAGGTTATGTGACTTTGAATCTTTCCAAAAATACATAAATTAATACCATAACATCTACTTCTATTTCATTCTTAGGCATATATGTAATCCTGGATAAGAACTAACAGTGCCTGTAAAACAGCAGTAACATGAATTAATTTCATTTTAGAAATAAGGCTACATTAAAATTATAAAGTTTAAAGCCATAAAACTTAAGCTTATATATAAAGCTTCCTGCTGATATTCAAAGACTTAGTGAATCTGCTGTTTTAAACTATTGATTCATCTATAGAAACCAAATTTCTGGTTGCTTTCCAACAGTCAGGAATTGTAGCTGACATTCCTCACAACAGCAGTGAAACTCCACTGAAGAGAAAGAAATTACTGATGTACATGTGATAAGGATTACAGTTTAGCCTTGGAGTTGTGCCTCCTGGGGTGACATGATAGCCACTGTGCACACATTTCACTGTATTCTCCAGGACAAATTTGGTCCACAGCACAGGGGAAGGGCGATAGGTCTTCCCCATCTGCCATTTCAAACGAACTGAAAGACAGTGATACTCTGTTTGGCACACAACTTCAGAAAGCATCAACTATAAAAGACCTACTAAGTCAAAAGATTTATGTCATCATCTCAGGCCATATGGGCTAACGCCTCTGACAGAATCACATCTTTGACATTCAGTGAGGTGTTTTTGATCTGCACACCTATTTACTCAAGTGTAACAGAAGTTCCTGTGTGTTTTTTCACCATGTTATCACAGTGGTATCACCAGGATATCACACTGCATCACTTTATACCTACAGAAGTAGGTATAATAGAAGTCACAATTTCTACTGATATATTTCAATTTGTCAACATAAATTACTCTGAAAGCTGCCATGGAAAGTTTCTAGGCTAGACTTGTTACCGAAGACTTTTTAATCTTTTTTTAATGGAACTCTATGAAATGTCTCTGAAAGGACACAACAGCTTCTCCACAGTTTGCTTCATTGTAGTGTTGCTTAACATTCATATAACTACAATGACACAAATAAAATTTTATTTTATTGGCTGTTTTCCAAACAGTTTTCGTGCACTGGTTTATTGAGGTTAGTGGGCAGGGAGAAGTGAAAGGGAGTGTTAAGATTCCTTCAGGGTCCAATCATTCTACCTAACTTTTCACATCTCCTGCTATCCATACCAACCCCCCCAGAGGACCCATCTGCTGGTAGGAAATTGTGTCTAAGGCACTATACTTCTCTATTAAAGTTGATGCATAGAAACAGAAGTTACCAAAATGGCTGAAGAGAAACAAAAGATGACTGTACTTACCTATCTTTAAATCACATGCAAAGAGCTTCCTTTACTCTATTATGTCAAACCAGTGCCTTGACCATGGAGCTCAGAATAAGGTCCTTATGCAATTCCATCATATCCTATGGAAGCAAATCTAAAGATCTCAGCTAGAGAGCAAGTACTTCCTCCTTGCCTTAGTATCTGTTTGGATTAATTCTCACCCCTACAGCCTCTTTTTTGTCCTTCTCACCTTCACCTTGACTCTTGCTCCCCATCAAAAAACTTATTGATTCTTAATTTATTCAGGAGATAATATCAATACCTACTCCCCTCAAGTCTTCATTGCTTTCACCTCATTAAACACATCATCATAGCACAATCGTGTCATGTTTGTATTTCAAGATTTTCTGAAAGTCTTGAAATGTGTTTTAAAAATCACTGCCAGGCAAATTCTTTGAAAGAAATTTTCTTAACCAACGGCAATGTGCTGATTTACCATATCAAATGCATTTCTGATATTAACAATATGATGAAGTTTTATGGAACTTTGTTTATTTATTTATGGAAGTTGTTATTCAAGTGACATTGCTCATTTAATCTAAGTAATCATGATCCTAGAGTGAAATTGGTTAGTAACATTATACAACATCTGAAATAGATGAGACTATATACATGTAAGAACTTTGCAATTTAATAGCATACTTGCATTTCTAACACAGTGATAATAATTCCTAGGTATGGAATAGAAAACAGGTTCAAATCATCATGGGTTTGTATAGGAATATAAAGAGCACCGAGTATGTTCTTTGAGAAATCAACATAATGTCCTCTTGCCGAAAAATAGCAACGCTTTTTAAAATAATTTCCTCTTTAACACAGCCCCTTTTCCATGTGCAGAACAGATCATCTCCTGTTTAAATACCACAACCATGACTACAAAATACCAGAGTCAGCCGATACTAAAAACACTTACATGCTGTATATGTTCATAATAAAGAACAAAAATATGAAAGCACTTGCAAAAACAGATTGTGCACATTAGCTTCAGGGCAGCAGAGACTTGCACAGTGACAGCCTTATCTTGATACTGTGATTTAACTTGCAGTGGTCTTTTTTTGCCTAAGAGTCATACTTGCCCTGTCACTTATTTCACATAAAAGAATCACAAACCATTTTTGAAAGATATATAAACACCCTAATATGTCACGCCAGTATCCCCAGGAATGGCAATGAATATTATTTCCATTCTAATTATTTCTTTCAGATGCCTGTAATGATCTTTTTGTTTGTTTGTTTGTTTAATTATTTAAAGTCAGACAAGTAGGTGAGGCAGACAATAGTTAATTACATCACATGTAGCATCCATATTCCACTCTGAAACTTCTCTTTCTGAGGCTGAAAGAGAATGAATGTGATTAGCAAAGTACTGAAGTCTCTGGAAAGGACATTAGAAGGGACAAGATGGGGAATGATTTCACATATTCTGTACCAAATCACATGCTGAGGGGGAAGCAGGGGAGCCTTCCTCAAAGACCAAAAGGGTTTTGTAAAATAAATTATTAGAAATTGCCTAGAACATAGTTCAGAAATCCGATTTTATTTTCTACTGGGGGAACACAGCAGCCCTAGGCAAATTACTTTTCTTTCCATTCTATCTGTAAAACACTACAGAATAAAACAGAATAGATTATTTTCAGGTGGAAGGGAGCTTTAATGATCATGTAGTCTGTTTAACCACCTCTGCGCTGAACAAAAGTTAAGGCATGTTATTAAGGGCTTAAAAATGGAGACAATACCTTCCTCCCTCTGCACTTCCTCTTGACTATTCATTATGCAAAGTACTTGTAGCCACAACTTTTTCTCTCTCTTCACATACCTGTGTAGAGGGTTTACCATAATGAGGCCCTAACACTGACTGATGCCTTCTGAAGTTATTGTATTACCGAAATTTAAAAATTAGCTAATTTCAATTTATAGTTCCGCCACTGAATTCAAAAGAAGTTCTGCTATTTCAGTGAACATCTATGTTGTTCAAATTGCAGGTTTAGAACATGATTAGAATAATATTTACCAATCATTCTGAGATGTAAATGTAAAATATCTAAATGTAAAGAATACTTTCAGTCTCTACAATAAATGAAGCATGTGACTCTCCAGAACATTAATAGCAGCACAATACCCAGCAGAAATTGAGTAAAATATTTTTTAAAATAGCATTATATTTAGAAATATTATACCTTCAGAATGGGTTCAATATTAAGTGACATATATATTTTTGTCAATGACTATAAAGGGAGTGCTTATGAATGGTATTTCACTCATTCCTCTTGCTATTCAATTAGATGTGGCTGATAAGTTTTTCAGTAAGAACATAGGATATCAACATGGATGGCTTTCAACAGCATTAATCAATAATGCAGTAACACAGTGGATGATAATGAAAAGGCAGAACTTACCAATGGTTAGCACTGTGCTCTCTGAAACACTGCTCTTCTCTCATGTGAGATACTGTGCAGTGATGGTAACCCTTCTACACCAGAGCCAGGTAAGCAGGTAAGACTCCAACAGAAGGACACTTCTCAAGGCCTTTTATCATTGCTCCCCTCAGCTGTTACAGCACTACAGAGCTGCAAAACTAACTAGTACTTTCAGGTCAGGCATTAGATGTACCAATTCGAAGAGACCAGAAATTTCAGAGTTTATCTGTGCCATCCATCACTCCAGAGTCACAATTAGGCCTTGGACACATTATCACGGTAATCTAAGAACAAATTCTTTTCTTGCAATTAAAAGGGGGAAAAGCCCTAAGCACTGTGCAACTTGCTATGAAGCTGATCTGCCTCAAACAAAAAACCTTTACCAATGACAATATTCCTTCAAACAAGAAGTCACAACAAAATTCTACTTGTCATAGTCCAGAGCCCTGGCCATTTTTTTTTTGTTTGTTCGGGTTTTTTTGTTTTTTGTTTTTGTTGTTGTTGTTGTTGTTTATTTACAAAGGTGTTGCCCAAAAGGCTTTCTCCTGCTGTGTCACTTGTTCTTACATGTATTAACCTCTGTAATCAGAATTCCTCCTTCCCCTCCAGATACCCCTGTGCTGGCTGCAGCACAGTTCCCAGGGTGCAGCATATAGAGTTCCTCACACCAAAGGCCTCAGTGCTGAGCCTGTGTCACCAGCCCACCTGAGTGAATCAGGAGCTACCACGGCTGGGACAAGCAAGGTCCTCAGTAAAGCTCAAAATATCTCACTGAAGCTGTTTTTTCTCCCCATACATTAACCAAGCTCAGTATCTGAACAACAGCAGCTAAAAAGACTCATCTCTAGAAGGTATCTCAAGTGTCAGCATAAACATGAACCAGAGGACATGAAAAGAGTGTCTAAAAGTACAACCATGTACTCTGGCAGTGAACAAGGATGCCAGCTGTGATTGCCAAGGAGATCCTGGAAGTAATAAGAGAAAATACCCAGTTGAAGCTTGCAAAATTCTAGGCTAGAAATAATGACAAAACAGACAGCCTGCTTCGAGGCTCTAAAGAAAGAATAGCATCTGCCATCCTCGTGTGCCATACCTCTTCATTCTGATGGTGCAATTCTGCTTCTCGTGCTTCAAGTTTTGCTTTTCACAGCGTAGTCTACTGGTAAGAAAAATAGCCTCCTTCTGCCCTTTGGTCTTACGTCTTTTATCAGAAAAAAACCCAGTGCCTATTAAAGCAAAGCAGGTAGTCCTATTTGTCTTTTCCTGTCTATCATTTTTCATTGATGTTTCCAACAAGGATTCCAACACTGCTTCTGGCAGGACAAAGACTGCAGTATAGTCTTTCTCCACTTCCATAATTAGTTTAAAGGTCCTAGTGTCAAAAGACTCCTCTGTGGTAATGTCGGCTCCGCCGGTGAAGGGCCTGAGAGGTACCAGGCCAGGATAGCCGGGTCTACCCCAGAGAGGTACTCTCCTCAGAGAATGCCTTCCAGGGAGCCAGCGGCTTTCCCTCGGCTAGCCTAGGGGTGCCTTAGCAGGGTAGTAGCCACGGCGGGCTACAGTGAATTCAGCTCTGTGAGTTCAGCTCAGTGAGTTCAGCTCAGTGATTCCAGCTCAGTGATCCTGCAAGGCAACCCCTTTACAGCCAGCACGGAGAGAGAGATGAGGGACTCGTATGGCCATTCCGCAGGGGGTAACTTTATTGCCAAGCACCCAGCAAAGGCAAGCCAGGGATGAGAAATCCCCGAAGTGTGGGGGAATGTACAGAGGTTTTTATAAGGGTACATAGGTGAGTGTGGGGGGTTACAAACCAATGGGTTTCAACAGATCTACACAAAAATCCCTCAAAGACTTGTGGGTCTCCCTAACCAGAAAGTGTTCTCCTTATCTAGGGGGTCTGGAATTTGTTGTTGTGCAATGCTCCTTATCTCTTCAGGAGGCCCGCTTCCCCATCCCAGGGGCCTCCCTCCACGGCAGCGCCGCGGCGGGCCCGCCAGATCCCACACTGTGGTACAATGGATAACCTACTTTAAAAAAAAAAAATATGCTATATAAATTACAAAGCAGAAATATATTGATTTTTAGTGCAATCTACATTATATCTGGCAGCAGACAACATGTAAGTCACCTCTGGACAGAGCCATTTGACCATGTGCTACTCCTTTACATGGTGATTATGTGGCATAGAACAAATGAAACAAGAAGTGGAATGGGGTCAAATGGGCATCTCTGCAAAGTATTAAGATAAAAGACTTTATAATTAAAACTGGAAGATGTAGTCGACTTAACACAGACTAAAGATTAGGATCAGTGCTTTTCCACGAAGAAGAATTACACTTTGAGAAGTAGGGAATTTATCAGAAGGAAAAGCCTACTTCATGTAAGCAATTTGGCAAATCAATTTCAGCTATGACCGTAAAAATGATTCTACCACATACTAGTAAACGTCAGTTACTTGAAGATTATTATTTATTCTATGTTTAACAGAATTGTCTTTATGCCCTTAGAGCAACTGAAAACAAGAATCCATTTGCTCTGTTATTTTGTAGTAAGTACCCATTACCAATGGCATTTTTCCTACCAATACTTTGCAACATCCCCTGAAATTATTAGTTAAGAGGATAATGGTACTGAACTTCTACAGCTGCTATCAGTTTCTTCAGTTAAAAAAAAAAAAAGGAGAAAAATGGAAAAGAGTTTGTTTTCCTGCCAACAGAAACATGCAAAATTATTTTTATTCTAACACATTAAGTAGGGATATTCTCATTAAGATTCCTATGGTATTTTGCACATTTTAGCAAAAATTGCTGTGGAAAATGTGCACTTTCTCATATAAAGAAGTATTTTGAATAAAATTTCTTTTTTTAATGTTTCCCATAGCAGCAGTTGCTATCATAACAAAACTTAGATCAGGTGTTCGTTAATGAATTTCTAAAGATAAACAAAAAGTACTTTGAGACCTCATGCTACAGATTTGTTTCGAATGCATTGTAACACATTCACAGTCTACCAACCCTTTTAAGACTAACTTTCTATGATATTTTCCAGTCGTTTCATTGCAACCCGCTGTCATTTGATACAATAATATACATGAAACACAGCTTAGACTGCAGCTAGTCATGCATGAGATGAGCAAGATCTTGCTACTTTTCTCCAGCTACCAGAAAAAAAAAGAAATCTATGTCCTTGCATTGCTGATAATGGGCCTGATGTCTCTACAGATTCAGAGGAATAAAGCATTGAAGGGTAAAGGGAGGTTTCTGTTTTTCCTAAACATATAATCAATCATGTTTAGCCAGCTTGGGTGTATATAAACTAAAGGGCTAAGCTCTTTCTATAAAGTGATATTCTGGGCATGTAGATGAAAATCAGAGAGATTTAAAACTTTGAGTCCCAGAAAGTATTAGAAAGGCTACTGGATTAAGTAAATCAAATGTGTGGGATTTGGAGTTGCTTAGTTTTCTTGTGGAGTACATACTGCCTGATTATTCTTCTTCAGTATGTACCACTCCATTATTCCCTACCTCAGGTGCTATTTTGTTCTTGAGAAGCAACCAATGGATGCAATTCTTGTGGAGCAGACTGACAGATGTTCTAATTTGGGGAGTTTTGTTATATTAAATTCTTTAAAGCTCCTATTCCAACAGTCATCAGGTGATTATACTAGATTTTCAGCTTCCAAGGAAGCTGGAGGAATAAGCCTTGCACCTTTCTCGATCTTATCTGACAGGGTCAAAGCTTGACATGCCTTGGCACAGCAGCAGTGGTCAGGACCCTCTTCTCATGAGAGCATCAAAAGCCATTTCAACCCTTCAGCACGGCTGGCTCTATCAAACCTGGCTACTTCTGAGTAACTAAGGAAAGCACAGCCACCAGCAGCTAGCATGGTTTAGGAGATGTAAAAGTGCAAAAGTGATAAGCAATATACAGTGACTAGCAACTAAGCATTTACTCAGCCATTCTACCAGCCTTAGGCTAGATAACAATTTTGCACACAATTGCTTGCACACACACCTTACAACTGACCATTGCAGGGTTTCCTTCCTGCCCTGGCAGACTTTAAGGAAGCCGGAAGGTGTGCAGACACCACAGGGCATGATTAGCTGGTCACATATTCTGCAGAAAGCATAACACAGAGCAATCACTTGCCATAGCAACCTTAACATATCCAGAATCCATTGCAGAAATAAAATTATTTTAATTACAGGAGCAAATGTAATTAGCAAGTAAGCTATATCTAAACAACGTTAGAGAAAAGGAAGTTTTATTTAAAAGGGTCTTTTGTTTCTTCAACTGAGAGCTTAATGGGCATTATTATTACTTAGCACGTCCCCAAGGGCAGCTCTGCAGCAACTGAAGGGAAGGAACGGGCAAAGGGTTGCTAGCTACAGTTTTCTCATCCCAAATGTTGCCAATGCTATACGGTCACCAGAAATAAAATGTGTCTGTTCTACTGCAAGTGCGAACCTGTGAAATGTCCGTACCTGAGGTATTCACAGTAGGCTCGCTTTGTAAGCACTGGAGAAGCACAGGCATCTTTAGCGGGAAACGCATCTCCTTCTCCGGTAGAACACTGTTTCTCCGAGCGAAGGAGCCAAGGCGCCCGGCTGAGGCTGAAGGCGGCGAGTTCAGAGGCGCCGGGCGCCCCCTGCCGGCCCCTCCACAGCACTCGGGCTGCGGGCGAGGCCGCCCCCTGCTGGCCACGCGGCCGAGCCACACCTTCGGGCCTGCGCTCCTGGGGCCGCCAGCTCTGCGCACCGGCCACAGCTACCACAGAATCACGCAAATTGCGCCCCCCCGGTGTAATTTGGCGTGCCAAACCTTGCTCCGGACGGGGAGAGGCAGGCAATATATTTTTTTCTCCCCCCGAAAGATACGGGTTTAAATTAGCGTTCTCCATTTCCTCTGTGTGTGCCGGAGGTATAAGAGCAGTGGTGGCCTCAAACCGAGGACAGAACCTCAGTTAGGGCTGTGAGAAGAAAGGCAGAGCCGCCTGCCTTCGGAAGAGCCTGAGAGTACATGAAGCCAGGAATTCTCTTTTCAGAGTTCCTTTATACTGAGGGTGCTGTTTACAAGCACCTGGTTTGGCAAAACCTGGTCACCAGACTTCTGGAGTCTGGCCTTACTCTTTGGGTTTTAATCCTCCTTTATAAAATAAAAAATATTTTTTAAAATGCCCTTCTCTGGTTTTCAGGGACAATCTTAATATAAACAGATGGGTCAGAGATCCTTGGCATCAGATATTGTGGAAACGTCCTGCAAGTATTTTAAGACTTCATCCTACATTCTTGCATCACAATGATCTCATGTTCTTGGCCAGAGAGGATGTCTCTTTAGAGAGAGAAAGAATATGAAAAGAAAAATGTCAATACCAATACCCCCCCAGCCCCAAAAAAACCTTTAGCCTCTTACATGCAATATAGAATAATTATTGCAATTCTGCTGTAATTATTAGTGGCAGGTGTTAAGCTTCTTATAATAAAAGCTTAAGAGGATCAGAATTATGTAATGCCCAATTCCAAAAGTATTTTGTTCTCTGACATCTCTTGTTATGTTTCTGATAAAGGCTGAGCCATTAGACAAATTCTTCAGTGACTACTTTGGTGTAGGTACCTTTGGAAGTGCCAAAGAATATTTTTTTTTTCCTGGCTAATTTGCCTTAAAAAAAAAATAATTTTGCTTTCCCTGTGGTCGAGATGGGTATAGTATGCAAGAAAACAACTGCACACTAGGAAAACAAACAATAGCATTCTCCTTTCCAGAAACTGTATCCCCTGCAGGAATTAAACCATGGGCTGGACATTGAGTCCTAGTTTGGTCTCTTGTCAGTTTGTGTCTTTTACTGAAATAAAAGGAAGTTGGACTAGTACTGACAGGGACAATCTAAAGCAGGAGGCTGGGAGGAGACACAGGCGGGACAGGTGACCAAAACTGTCCAAAGGCATATTCTATACCATATGACATCATGCTCTGTACATAAAGCAGGGGGAAGGAGAAAGGGGGGGATGTTTGGAGTGATGGCATTTTGGCATTTGACATCCCAAGTCACTATTACATGTGATGGGGCTCTGCTCTCCTGAAAACTGTGGAACATCTGCCTGCCCATAGGAAGCAGTGACTTAATTGTCACTGTTTTGCTTGTGTGTGCAGCTTTTGCTTTTCATATTAAACTGTCTTTATCTTAACCCGAGAGTTTTCCAGCTTTTAACCTTCCAATTCCTTTCCCAACCTACTGACTGGGAAACGAGCAAGCAGCTGTGTGGAACTTGGTGGCCATGTGGAAGGGCAGCAGTCAGGCCTCCTTCCTGCCCACCTCACACAGTCAGCCCACAGGAAACCAAGGGATGATTACATGGCTCCCATATGAGCAAGGGATCTTAAAGATCATCTAATCCCAACCTCTCCTGCAATGGGCACCTTCCACTAGACCAAGCTGCTCAAGGCCTTACCCAACCCGACCCTGAACACTGCCAGGGTTGGAGTATTTGCACCCTCCCTCGGCAACCTATTTCAGTGGCTCACCACCCTCACAGTAAAGAATTTCTTCCTAATATCTAGTTTAAATTTCCCCTCTTTCATTTTGTACCCATTACTCACTATCCTGTCACTAAAGTTCCTGAAAAAGAGACCCTCTCTGGCTTCACTGTAGACCCCCTTCAGATACTGGAAGGTTGCTAATAGGTCTCCATGCAACCTTCTCTTCTCCAGGCTGAACATTCCCAACTGTCTTCATAAGGAAGGTGCTCCAGTCCTCTTATGAACTTCATGGCCCCCCTCTGGACTTGCTCCAACAGTTTCATGTCCTCCTTCTGCCGGGACATATGTAGGGACTCATGAGACGAGAGGGGGACAATCCATTCTCTTGATCTGCTGCCCACACTGCTTTGCATGCAGCTCAGGGTATGGTTGGCTTTCTGTGCTAGAGTGCACACCGCTGGGTCATGTTGAGTTTTTCATCAACCATCATCCCCCAAGTCTTTCTCCATAGGGCTGCTCTCAATCTCCTCTCCGCTCAGCCTGTAGGTGTCTGGGATTGCCCTGACCCAGGTGCAGGACCTTGCACTTCACCTCGTTGAACTTCATGAGATTCACATTCAACCATCTCTCAAGTCTATCCAGATCCCTCTGGATAGCATGCTTTTCCTCCAGCGCGTGGATGGCACCACACAGCTTGGTGTCAGGAACAATTCTAATGAGAGTGAACTCAATCCCAACAGTCCATGTCGCCTATAAAGATGAACAGTGTTGGCCCCAGTACCGGCCCCTGGAGGGACACCACCAGGCACCGGTCTCCAGGCGGACAATGACCCCTGCGCTCAGCTCCTAGCCTACGGCCACCGCGAAGAGGAGCGGCCCGGCGAGCAGCTCAGGCCGCAGGGACCCCTCCCGCCCCACGCCGGCCCGGGCCCCGGCCCGGCCGCAGGGACCCCTCCCGCCCCACGCCGGCCCGGGCCCCGCCCGGCCGCAGGACCCTCCGCCCCACGCCGGCCCGGGCCCCGGCCGGCCGCAGGGACCCTCCCGCCCCACGCCGGCCCGGGCCCCCGGCCCGGCCGCAGGGACCCCTCCCGCCCCACGCCGGCCCGGGCCCCGGCCCGGCCGCAGGGACCCCTCCCGCCCCACGCCGGCCCGGGCCCCGGCCCGGCCGCAGGGCCCACTCCCGCCCCACGCCGGCCCGGGCCCCGCCCCCGCCGCGCCCACGGCGCCCCAGCGGCGGTGCCATGGTCGGATAAAGGGGTGCGCACATCCCCCGCTCGGCTGCTCACCGCTGTCTCCTTGGTCCGGCCCCTTGCCGCTTCCTGCTCGCGCATGCGCACTTCCCGCGCTCGCGGCCCGGCCCGGCCCGCCCGGGCTGTGCGCCTGCGCGAGGGCCCTACGTCACGGCGCGCGCCGCCGTGGCGGCGCCCGCTGAGAGAGCGGCGCCATGACCTCCGCGCTGGAGAACTACATCAACCGTATCCTCGGCCGCGGCCCGGGCCGCCCTCCTCAGCGGGCCCTCACGGGGAGCAAGGTCGCGCCAGCGCCGTTCTGCTGCCTGGGCCCGTCCCTGCTGGCGGTGTCGGTTTCTCCGTACAGGAGGTTGGCCTGGCAGGCCGGAGCTTACCCGGAGAATAGGGTCCGGTACCCTGTTGGTGCCGAGCTGAGCTTTGCCCATGTTGAGCGAGATTCGCGGTGGGCCTGATCCCTTAAATATGCGTTTAGATAGCAGCTTCTCATGGCTTGCTCGAAGCCCCTGAGTTGGGGTTCTTGTAACGCATTTGGTGCTAGTTTTTTTGTGCTTCTGGTAATTCTGGGCTTGTTCAGATTTATTTATAAACAGTAAGCTAATAACCCAGAATTAGTCAAGATGATGAATATTTGATCATCGAATTGGGATAATCAGATCTTCAGAAAGAAGGGATGCAGAATGATAGCCTCGAGATCACCACTGCAGAGCTGTTTTTCAAGGACTTAAAGTGTTTGTGAAACTTGTTTCAGTTTTGAGGCAGAGCAGTTAGTAATGGGAAAGAGATGAGCTCACATCTTTTTTCTGTTTTTAAGCTTTTCATGTGTTGTCTATCCTGCTTTAAAAAAGTGCTGATAGGCTTTTTAGGTTCTTAATGCCTCATAAAACCTGTATTGCATATGAACGCTTCAGATAATGGTTCTATTTCAGACATGACTAAATGTTTCCTTAATGAAATATCAGGCACTGTTGCAGTAATTACTTCTGATGGAAGAATGATTGTGGTAGGACTTATTTTTTTAACATTTTATTTCCCTCCGTAAAGACTTTCCATTGTGGCAGTAAAGAAGAAGCTCTGTTAGGATAGTCTCACGTAGTCACGCTACTGAATTTATGTTACCAATTTTCCAAAGATGTGCTTAAGTGCCACAGAATCCTGTACTTTTCAGTTGACTTTTTAAAAATAATTAGTAAACACAAGGTAATCTCCTTCAAAGAGATACCACTGAAAATTACTTGTTAGGAATGGTTTTAATATTGTTGACCAGAAGAACACAATTTTTCTGTTCTTTGTTTTATTTTATAATTTATTTAATTTCTGGAAATATCCATACAAAAAAACCCAGTGTAGAAATAGTAAAATTAGTTACAAAGAGGAATGTCATTGATAAAATGAAAAAAATTCTTTTTTAATGCTTAAGCTAAGCATTGTCTTCTAGGATGAACATAAGTAATACATGTGTGCTTTTCTTAAATTGGTTATTGCTTTTAGAATTTCATTCTTTAGCTGTTTGTGTTTAAGCCAATAAAGCCTGAGTATGACATCTGTTCTGTAGCACCTTTATTTTGCCACTCTGTTTAAGATATCCTTGACAGCAAAGAGGAAAATTTTTAAGGGCAGTGTGCTTTTTTTGTGTTTTTTTTTTCCAGGGAACACTTAAAGGTTTTGATCAGACCATAAACTTGATTTTGGATGAAAGCCATGAACGAGTGTTCAGTTCTTCACAAGGAGTTGAGCAAGTAGTGCTGGGCTTGTACATTGTAAGAGGTGATAATGTGTAAGTATATCATGTTCTTGTTTAAATCTTTTCATACAAACCTTGTGTGTGTATGCACGTGTATTTTTGTGTGTGTTTATGTATCCATAATCTGTATAAATCTTGATAGCCCCAGACACCTTGCATCTTTGTGGGTAGCACTGAAAGTATTGTCAGAGCTGAATCACCACCCTGAAGGTGTTAAAAAGGTGTGTAGTAGTGACACTTAGGGACATGGTTTAGTGGTGGACTTGGCAGTGTTAGGTTAATGTTTGGACTTGATCTTGCAGGTCTTTCCAAACAAATGACTGTGATTCTGTATTAAATAGCAAACATCCACGCTTCTTTTACAGAAGTGATTGCATTGTAATGTTGAGATTGAAGATGATCTGAGGGCTGGAGCATCTCTCCCACAAGGACAGGCTGAGAGATGATGAAGAAAAAGATAGAATAATCACTAAAAAATGAGCTAGAACTTGTGTGCAAAAAGTCAGCAATCTTGTGTACAAAGTTGGCTTTCAGTGGTCTGTGTTGTTTTCTTTAGAGCAGATGTTCACAGAGAGCACGTTATAATCTGGAAGATCCTTGAAGGTTCTGACTTGACAGTGTAGCAAGTGTTGAAGCCAGTGTAGGGACATGTCAAATGTATATCAATACCAAATGTGTCGGTATTTCATGCAAAATTCCCTTACAAATTGAGGGTGAAAGCTCATTGAGTTAACTGAAAAGTAGCTGGTGTGCCAAATCCATGGGAAGGTTACAAGAGGAGTGGAAAGAAGGCCTGCTAAGTGGTTCAGCCAGGAAGATTGCTTTTGCACCAGCATTCTGAAACTGATGGCAAAAGTAAGATTATTTTTTATCACAGCTGGAGAAAGAGTATGACCAACACATGAGCCTGGATAGCAATTTTCATCTTCTAATTCTAATGGATACTTCTGTACAATAAAATGCCAAGGCTTAAATTGATATGTAGGTGCATTTATCTAAGAGCATTGAGAAAGTGAATCATTCTGAATGATTTTTTAAGAAAAAGTAATTTGACACATGTATGAAGGTGAGACTGTGCATGCCACTCTACAAGTAGCTTTTCATTCAGATAGTAAAAATGTGTATAAAACAGCAAATAATGGTTTATGCTACTTCACCGTTTCACCATACATTTGAAATGTATGATGAAAGACATCATTATACAGCCACATTACTCAAATACATTCTAAATATGCTTCAGTGAAATATAATTTTTTTGCAGTCTTAAACTCAAACATTTTATTACAAGTAATAATTCTGTATTCATGCAACTCTTCAACATGCTGAAATTCAGCATCCTTATAGGAAGAAGTAAAAAGAATCAATAGCTAAGTAACAGTAACTTCAAAATCGGGGACTCATGAAATAGGGAAGCTTTTGAAAAATGAAAGGAAAGAAAGAGTCGTGGTACAAAGTACTTTGAGCATTCCAGTGTGCATCTCTAGAAGCTTTCATGGAATAAACAGCATCATTTAGAAGATGTTGGTGTAGTTCAACTGCAAGTAAGGGTTGTTAGAAGATAAAATACAGATTATTATTTATAGCTGTGTGATTTGATTTCAACAAAGAATAACCTGATCTTTTTTTATTGCAGTGCTGTGATTGGTGAAATTGATGAAGAGACAGATTCAGCTCTTGACTTGGGAAATATTCGAGCAGAACCTTTAAACTCAGTTGTGCACTAAAATAATAAAAATGCACAGGGACTTTGTAAATCTTTGGTTGTACAGACCTATTTAGCAATGTGGACAGTTTCTACAAATTGTGTTTAATTTGTTTAGTCACCAGTTTTCTGTTTGAATATATTGTAGTTTTGCATGTAAATTAAAATTTCTACATTTTGCTAAAGATACTTTCATTGAATTTCTTTTGGGATTTCATGCTAATATCATGATAATTTCACTGGGAATTGCAGTCATTATCAGCGATGGTCCTGATACTGTGTACCTTGTTCTTAAAATAAGATCTCATTCCTAAAGGTAAAACAAGGTTTTTCATGTTAACCCAGGATTATTTGAAGGTAGATAACAGAAAAGTGTAACAGTCAGTTTAACCATCTCTAAATGTAGTTGTGACTGTGAGGAGAAAACTGTTCTTTTTAATTTTTTTTGTGTGTGTAGTGTATAAAGGAAGAAAGTTAGTTAAAAGCTTTCACAGTGAAATTAGTGACTTATGCACATAATATTTTTTTTGTGGTGCCAGACTTTGTTGTTCCCCAAGACTATACTGGAGGTGCAGGAGTTTGTAATGCCTTAATCCTTGCAGACAAATTGGAGAAACAGACTTTTGAGCAGGAACAAGAAACCTAAATGCATGCATTTATTTGAAGCCCATTAAATTCTAGACCAACTCATTCTCTATCCTCACCTTTCAGCAGTTTTCATGTTGCTCAAAATTTGGGTGAAATCTACAGAAAGAGAATCGTGTGTTTGCTAATGTGTAACCATTGTCTTAGAATGTAGCTTAGAAGACAGGGAAGTACTTCAGGTACTCAAGTAAATTATTTATTTTGAAAGAAATTTCCCTTAATATTGAATATAAGGATCCCATGTAATCCTTATGTAATTGATCACATACAGACCTCTTATACATCAGCCACAGCCAAGCTAAGTGGGAGAAGCTCTGTACAGTACAGTGTTTGAGGCCACATCAGCATGAAGAAGTCTGTACTCTTGAACAAAGCTGTTTTTATTATTCTCCAGTGTCCCACAGGTCCATTATTTTTTCCCCTGTATATAAATGTGCTTTCAAAAAAGGAATTTTAATGTGCATATTAGGGAGTTTTATACTGATTTTAATGTTAAGTGGGTTTTGGTACTTTTCATTTGGTACATTTCAGTGCAAGTTCACTGTTTGGAAACCAAATACATGGAAATGAAAATATTTGCTTTCCATAAAACCTGTCTCTCAATTCTTGTAGCTTCCAGCTTGTTTTATAAGATTGTTCTCAGTGGAGCATCTGAAGCCCAAGCCTTTTTTTTTGCCTTTATCGATCTTGTGATCTAGTAATGTGTTGTGTTCTGTCCACGTTTCTTCTGGGAACTGCTGAGCAGACATGGAATAAGTCAAATAAGGGTTTTCCTGTGATTACCACAAGTCAGTACTAACTCTGGCTATAATTCAATACAGCAAAAGAATCAGTTTCATTAAATGGCCAACAAAAAAGCAGATTATTAAATTAGGTATTTTAGAGCTCAGCAAAAAATGTAGAGGCAAAGAGTGGAATCAGGATGAGCAGATTTTTAATGCACTACTAATGTTTGATGTATTAGGATAGTTAGAGTTGAAACCCATGGATTGAGTACTTCTAGAAGCACTGGAAAAACTACAGAAATGTAGTCTTATATTTGAGAAATTATGAAGATTAATCATGGAATGCTAATGCCTATGGAGACCATCTACCTCAAACATCATTTGCAATGCAACTCCACGGTCGTGTGTTTGCTTGAGGATTTAAAATACAAGCTATTGATGCAAGGTGAAACTTATTTTCTCTGACCTTGAAGTGCTGATCTCAGAAGCAAAGCTGTGGAACAGGGGCAGTAAAATTGAGGGACTGACCAGATAAGAATTCCAGTTGTTGAAGGTGGAAAACCATGATCTGGAAAGTGCTAGTTTCACAGAGTAAGGTGTTAAAAACACAGATTGCTAGCCCTGTATTTTCCTTCAAGTGGGTGACCTCAGTTGCATTTTCTCTTCTGAGCCTGTGAACCTGTGTATGTAGGGTGGCGGGGAGGTTACAGCTTGAAGAAAATGTGTCTGCACTTACAGGCTGACCTAAACCTTGGGCATTCTCCAAGTGATTACTGAAAAAGATAAATATAAACTCCCATTTAGAAAAGAATCCTGATAAAAACTGACTGTGCAAAGCCCAAATGGGTTGATGATATGGAGTTGGTTGTAAAATTAACTATTCTGCAATGAGACAGGCAAAGGATGGCCAGCTCAGGTCTGCTTGGGATTGTCTCCACCTCTGCCACAATGGAGCCTGCTCAGAAGCAAAGTTCTGTCTAAAACCTTAAAATTGACGCCGTGGAAGTTACTTATCTTCATGCTTAGCAGCAATGTAAAGCTTTTCAGAGTTGTGATTTTTGGCTTAGGTTCATGTTCTGTATCAATTTCTGCTCTAACATTTCTTTCAATTTGATGTCACTGGCTTTGATCTGAATTTGACCAAGGCATCTTCCAGATATAATGGTGAAGGGATCAAAGCCAGGAGACCTAGTCAGAAGTGATTTCTTGAAATCAAATTTAGGACTTGACAATTCTTTTACAAATTCTAAGATGTAGTTAAAGCTTTGTGAACTTCCAGGGACTCTAAGCTATAGTGACTAACTAGGTACCTCTAAGTATATGGTGCAGAGAAATCACTCAGTAAAACAGTATTTCATGCATGAAGTTGAATTAAAACCACTCTGAAAGAGTATTTTCATTGAATCAATCCTATAGCGCAGTCTAGGATGAAAAAACAGATCACCAATGAGAGTATGTCATTGTTTTCATAAGTGAAGAAAGACAGGAAAAATCAATGGGATTGAAAATACAAAGTGGACATAGAGTGATGGCCCAGTATTAGTGATTCTGAAGAAAGCTAGAGTGTTAGTCCCCAGAGGAAGAGTAGGGTGGAAGCTTAGCGCATGTAAAGCCTGTTTGTGTCTTCACACTAGGGGAACTCTGCAGCCAGTGTTGCAAGTACATGGAAGGTAGTAAAAAGGTACAACAGAGCAAATAAAGTAGAGCTGGATTTTTGAGAGAAAAATTCTGAGATGCTGAAGAGGTATGAAAGAGGACTGGATGGAATGAGAAAAGAGCACCTCTGATTATAGTTCTGTGTTGAGCAGGGGTAGGTCAATTGCTGTGTGCTGGCTGGCTGGGTTGAAGGTTCTCCTGTTTAATTGCAAAGATGTAGCAAAGCATATTTCTCCTGGGAGAGCAGTATTGTCTGCAAAAAGCCTTTCCTTTATTCTTCCTGGAGAGAAAAGTAAACAAAAAAAAATAACTCTTTTTAGAACCGAAGGTGGTCCCTACAAGTTCTGACTGCTCATGCTTTATGACTGTCAGCTGGTTCCATGGGGTACATGAAGAGCCCTGCCAAGATCACAAATACGTTTTTCCTGAAACTGTCTTCCTGCAATGAGCCTAGATTAAAGATTCAGTAAATAACAGGTGATACTCAATAAAATCCAGTGAGTCCTTGCAGAGTAATAAACATACTATACAAAAATGAGAAGGGCAGAGAAAGGTGATACTAAGGCCAAAAGGAAGTAATGCTGAATTGGAGGTAATTGTAATATGCCATTAAATTTCCTGCATTGTCATAGGTTGGTCACTTCCTCCTTTTGTTTGGTTAATAGAGATCTTGGACGAAAGGACAACTCTTTACTAGTAGTGGAAAAGAATTCCTCCAGTGAAATGAATGAGCTGGTCTATAAAGAGATTAAGTAAATTAATTTGGTGAGCATGAAGAAACACAGAAACTACCTTTTGTGTCCAAGGGCAATTTCTCTAACTGCAATCCATGTTAAGTACCATGTTAAGTATACTTGCAATCAAAGTGCTTCAAATATTACGTGGCCTACAAGCAGGTTACTGGTTGTACTGGATTGAAAGAACATGTGTACTGTTAGGAGGATGTAATTCAACAGTGGACAATTTCTGTACAACTTGACCTTTGCTATCAACTATAGCCTGTTGTCCTTAGACCTGGAGGTAGTGTGTATTCTTCATTTTATAAGTAAACAACTGAGATACACATCAAACACTCTGTGCTAGAACTGAAGATAAGTGCAGGTCGATGGTATTTATCTCATGGCCATTGCCGTACTACTTTCATAGCAAATGTACCAGATCTGTGTGCCTGAGTACCCGTGGCAACACAATTCCACTAATTAGCCTCTGCTGCATACTGCTGCACTCTGCTAAGAATTTTATTCTGCAGATTAATACAGAAATTATCCTTAAATACCAGGGTTGTGTTCTCCATGCATTGGTTTGAAAGGATTTAATTTATTCCATAGTTAACATGACAAATATTAGGTCATGTGCAGTTGCTCCTTTAGGAATTAAATTACAAGGACCACAAAGGCACTTCTCAAGAGGGAGAAGCCTCAGTTGATGAGACTTGGAAAATGTGAATGTGAGTTATGCCAGTTAAAACACCAAGATGTGTTTGCTAGTTATATTTGGTCTGTGATACATTTGTGGCACCTTTGTGTGCTACTCTACTAATTTTTACTAATGGATTCTTATTTCTGCTTTCCAATTGAGAGAACTGATAAGAGTAATGAAAATAATTTGGTGGATTAAGTGGAACTTGCAGTAGCCAGAAAAACTGTATCATATCAGTCAGTTTTAGCTTCTATGTTGCTTAAATAATAAGCATTATAACTTAAAGTATCAGCTATTTATGGACAAACAACTATGAAACCCAGATGTGCCGTAAGTTCAGTATTCTTGAGGTGAGGGAGGGAAAACTTGTACCATACCTAGACTAAAAATACATGACAGAAGACAGTAAAGAGCCAGGTATTTGTTCTGGAATCCTATACCTGATAGCCTTTCTCAATGTGCTAAATTTTGCCTTAGGGTCCTTTTCTTTCTGTAATGGCAGAAATGCTGATATTTCTTACATCAGTAGCATTTTCCCTGAAGGAAATAAAAGCTCCACTGACGCAGGTGAAAATCAAAGCTGAAAACACAATAGCATTCAGACTTTTGCCAAAACCTGCTTGCTAGCCCTAAAAGGAAGACTTGATAATGTTCTTTCCTGGAGCCTTGCAGCACGTTCCAGCTCTGGAACTCGCTTGGAACAATGTGCTGCTGCTGTTCAGCCTTACATCAGTAACAGTGCCACTGGATGCCAAAAAATTTCACTCAGTGCTTCAACTTCTTTCCTGCTACTTGCACTTTTAGATTAAAGGCTTTCATGACTTTAGGGAGGACAAGCACATGTTCATGTACTGCATTTGTCTGCTAAAACCTCTTCAATGGCTTTCCTGCCACCTTGTTTTATTCCTAGGTTTATTTTATCTTTAGTGTTGAATCCAGCAGTGATGATTGCAGTGCTCTGCATAGAAATGGGAGTGGAAATTATCCAGGTGGAGAAATTGAAGCTGGACTTGAAGTACTTTAATGCAGAAAAAATTCTAAGTAGGATGGAAACCTGTTGAATGTGAACAAATTGGGCTTTACAGCAGCAGTCATTGTAGCAAAATTCTCTTAAACACAGATATAGTTATCGTATTTGAATAAATAATCTTAAAAGAAACACTGAGAAATTGTGAGAAAACATTTTCTACTAAAAAAATTTTTAAGGCACTGGAATTTTAAATGGAAACTTCCTACCCTAAAATGTTACCTTTTAATTATGGTTATCACTTTGTGTTATGTGCTTAAATTTTTGGTAATTCTCACTTGTGTAATTTTCAGTCTTCAACTCTGTTTATGATGCAGATGGAAACCTGTATGCACATAAATGCTGCCATGTTTCTGCAAACTGGTCAGAGCTGCTGGCAGTGTATGGCATAGATCTGCAGCATTCACACTGAACATGCGTGTGATGTAGGGTACAAGGGATGGATTGCCACTGTGCGTGCAAAGGACCAGGAAAAAACATGCAGTGATAAACCTCCTAGCTATCGTTTCAAAATTGGTTTGCAAACCAATAAACTGTTTCAAATTTGGTTTGTAGCATTTCCAATTAATAAAACCATTTCTTGCCAACTACCACGTAAATATCACCTAATCTGTACCATTTCATGCATACAGAGCATGAATGTACAGGAGTTCTGTTTTGCACTGAGTTGCAAGACTGAACAGAAGCCAAAGCAGGAAGTGATTACAGCTAAGGAGCTGATGCTGATTGAAAATGTGTGATGCTGTGGAGGAAATATCAGACAATAGAACCTCAGTCAGTTTGGAAACAGATTTAAAAACCAGCACATTAGGATGTAAACACTCAATAGGCCTGGGGCCAGCCTTTCTCCTAACAATCAGATCATTAGCAGTAGGAGTGTGCAGAATGATTTCCATGATTAAAGTGCAAGTGCAAAATCCATGAACACGTGTGCTCATCATTGCTGAACGGAAACAGCCTTCTTGCATTTTGCCATATTTCTTCTATGGGTTGTCCCAACTCATCCTGGATACAAGAGTCAGATATAAGTGCAGCTTAAATCTAGAAAGCACAAATGGTCAAGGACTTTGAAAAAAAAAAAGGGCTTAAGATTATTTTGTGTAACTATAATAAGGTAGGCTCACTCTCTGGCATGGCAGTCCTGATTTTCAAGACAGATTCTGTGAAAAGTCATCAGTTCACATTCAATTAAAATTGTCAGGCTCCAAGTGGAAACAGTCTCTGATAAAAAATGGAACAAAGACATTGTTATCATTTGATGGTCGTTATGTGGGTGAAAGGGACAGCTTCCTGATATGTCTGGAGACTAGTTTAACTTCTTGCATAATTTATAACATCCATCAAGTAATTTTGAGTTTTACGCTGCAAATTCTGATTTCACCATTTTGTGGAAGAAAGCAGTAAGAAACATTAATATGTTTGTATGTATCCATTTCATCTATGGATAAGACATGTACAATGTTTTATAACTACTGTATATGTCAACAGTTTTGAGTTTGGTTCTAATAATGCTTTTTCTGAGTTTCAACATGTGAAATGCAGGTGGCTGCAAAATAGCCCTTAGGTAAAAGGGAATGACCAGGCTACCCTACTGTTAATGTCACTCTTGAACACACAGGTGTGCCTGAGCAATGCCCTCCACCATCTTGGACCTTTAAGCAGCTGAACATTAGTTATTAAAGTACTGAAAGTACTAAAATTTCCATGCTCTCTGCCATGGGCCACCTAAGCCTCAGTAGTGAGGCTTAGAAGTGAGAAACTTCTAAGATGACAAAGCTTCTACTATAGGACACAAGAAGTCCTAATCAGTGAGGATAATCTAGATATAGAGAAGTACAGGTGTTACAAAAGCCAGTGAGCAATTTCTTTTCCCTGCACTTCTGGTACATATTTTTATCTGCTTGCTCCTAACTGCATGCCCAGAACACCAACACATCTTGTCTTCTATGTTCTAAATAAAAGTTGGTTTTTCTCACAGTGACTTAGGTCCAGATGGCAAAATGAAGCAGCATGATTTTCTTTAGAAATGAAGTTGGAAAGCAATGCTGTCATTCAGAAGAGGAGATTAAATTCATCCTAGGTTTAAATAACTGCTTCTTTGCCAAAAAAATGATGGGTAAATATTAAACCCTCACCCCCAAATAAGTCCTTTTTTTAATGGAAGAAGGCTTGGCTCCACTGTGGATACCAAGAAATTAACCAGGTTTTAAAACCCAGCTTCTTTAAAATATTAGTGTATTCCGAGACTACAGCCCTGCAACTCTTGAAAAAATTAGAAGACAGCATAAAAAAATTTGAGTAAATAAAAAGACATTTTGTTGAGTAAGTTGGTTGAAGAATTGCATAGAAAAGGGAGCTGAAATGTGCCTGTGTCACTCAGAATTTCATGGTAAAAATAATTTCTGCTGTTGCTACCTAGCAGCTCTGAAAGGACTGTTAGCTTTGTACAGTGTTACTCTTGCCTTGATGTACTAAAACTCTGTAGTGTTCTATGAGCAGGGAAGGGGTGGAAAGCAGTGTCAAGAAGGGGAACAATAAAACAAAGCCATGTTCGAGATTGCAAAATTTATTAAATATCAAGTGCAATTAAACACAGTGTAATAGCTTCACAAAAATGTATTCATATAAAAAGGAAGATTGTCACAGTAACATTTAATGCTTTTCTCATATCTGTTAACCCAAGTCCTTGAAATAGTGGGTAAAACCCTAAAATTCTTTCAGTCTTGATTCATCTCAGTCCAATCATTCTTACTTTTCCAGAACTGTGACTTTGTTCTATGCTCTGCTGGTGACTTTTGCATATGGGAAATGACAACTCATATCTTTAATTAAAAACTGGTAACTCCCTGAAATAAGTAAAACTGCTTATATGGTTGCTATCAATTTTCCGCCACATCTGGGGTACAGACACCATATCATCAGCTGCTAGCAGCAACAAAACGATTTGGTATCCTATCACACAAGTTCTGGAGAGTACTGAGGGAAGGTGATTAATATTATGTTCCTTTCCCACCCCCCCCGGAAGTGTTTTCAGGTGTACCACAAGTGTTCAAGCAAGAGCTGCAAAAGTCTGCAGCACTTTTTAATACAGAGATCAACACCAATACTATAAGAGGTACCGAGTTTGAATATTGCTCATGATATTCAAGTGTATTGTGACAGTGACTGATCAAGAGGCCAGGTTACCCATGGAGACTTCGGAGTCTCTATTTCTGAAGTTATTAAAAAAACAACACAGATCTTGGAAACTAGCTAAAGATGGTTCTCCTGCAGCAGGAGGGCTAGAAAAAATGGCCTCCAGAGCTCCCTTCCCACCTCATTCATGTTGTGATACAAAATAAAAATACCAAAAAGACCAGAAAACAAGTCTTGGCACTACTACAGACTCACAGTAATTTTAAATCTATGTCATATAAAGTGACAACAATGTAAAGTGCCCTTTTCTCCAGCTTGAACACCACAATAAGTTAATTAGAAGAAATTAGTGACTGCATTAGGACTGAAGCACTGGGCTCAAAGGACATCCATTGATGTCCTAAGCATTGAAATAACACTGGAGAACTTCAAGACACGTTGAGTGAAAGAATTAAACAGAACAAAGTGAATGCTTTTGTTAAAACATAGAACACGAGTGATGCAACATAATGCAGCTACTGTAATAGAAAACATTTCTCATGGTTTTGTCAAGCTCAAGAATAAAGATCAGTCAATCTTCTGGTCAGAAAAAAAACATATGTGGTTCTTACTGTGAGTGCAAAAGAAGCCAGCTATGAAGAAAAAACCCAACAGATGAGTGCACTGATTTGACATCCATTTAATAGACTTAAGATTTTATATTCAAATTAAAATGAACAGGTTTTCACATCTGAAGTGGGGAGAAGGGAAACCACAGATGCTCTATAAAAGCAAAAAATGTCTGGAGCCTTTCCATAGCATTTCATTCAAATCATGTAATTTTGGGTTAAAACATCACGGTACTCCTCTAGTGCCCTGCAAAAGGGATCCTGGTTCATATGAAGGTTTTTTGAAGATCCAGCACATCCAGTTTCAAGTTCAGCAGTGGCTGGGGGGAAAATGACACAAGATTCCTTATGTTACATTTACAGTAGACAGGGAGAAATAAGTCACTAAAAGAACACTTTTCATAACATATGAATGAGACTTTAAAATTTCCGAGGACACCTAACAAGGGATGAGCTGGGCACAAAGGAAGAAATGCATTTTGTGTACATTTGCTTATCTGTCAACAGCCTTTTTAAGCCAGTGACAGACATTCCAGCTACACACTGAACATCTTCCAGGACTCCACACAAGACTCCAGTGGCCCTTAGCAGTGCTTCTTAATGAAGAGCCTTGCAGAGCTCTTCAACCTGAAGTATTTGCTTTCCTTAAACATTCAAAGCCATGCTTTATTGCAACACTACAACTACATGGCTGCAGTCCCTGCAAAGCAGTGACTCTGGAGGACCAACTATCATCATGCAGGTGGATTTCCTGTTTGGACACCTGGCCTCAAATTGTAGAGTGTGTTTTATGCTCCGTGTTGCAAGCACTGAACTCATGTTTGCCTAAACACTACTGAACAGCTGCTTCCTAAAGAAATAATGACTTATCCCTGATCATGTTCTTCTTACTTATTCAAAACAAGACTGTAATACCTAAGCTACAAAGACAAATCATGAATCACAGCAAGAAGAATCAAGATCTAACAACAGAGAACACGTACGGTATGGTTTAGTACTGAATGCAATCCATGTACAGGGAAGGAAGGGATTTCTGAAGTCTATAAAGTTCTATAAAAATCTGGGGGATTCTTTGACATTTTTGCTGGAGATAACTCTAGGGAAGGACAACTTCATCTTATCCTGAATGTTTCTGTATGGGGCAGTGGGTGAATTTTCTTTTTGCTTGTTTTTTCTGGGCAAGTACATAACATTCCATGCAATATTCTGGGAAGCAGGAATTTTTCACATTCTAGTTTAAACTGGAGAGCTAGCAGAAAAAAAAAAATCTGTGCTTTGTAGAGAAAGTTGATAATAATGGCTTGAAAGCTGTCAAGCCTTAGAAACAGTCACCTTTTTCCTTAATAGAATGCAATGACACATTACCGTCTTTCAGTTCCTTAGTGATTTTTTTATCCATTTCCTGTTGTACCTAGAATTATAAATCAAATATTCAGTTAAGATATCATATGTATACGAAAATGTAGCTGTTAAAACTCCTAAAACATTCCACAGACAACGTGATAAAACCTAAAAATATCATCCCAAATGGAGACGATGGCCTGTGATGGCCAAGAAGATGCCAAAGGCCTTGGACCACGGGAGCTCTGTGGAAAGGCTGAGAGAGCTGTGACTGTTTCTTTCCTGGAGCAGAAAAAGCTCAGGTGACCCTGTCTGTGTGTATTAATTACCAGAGGGGTGCAGTAACAGAGATGAAGTCCAACTCTTCTCAGTGGTGCCAAAAGAACAACTCCCCCAAGTCTCAAGGTTTTTTCAAGCATGGACAGTAAAGTCCTGGGGAGAAGGACCCCCCCTAGAACAAAAAAGTCTTGTTTGCCTCCTATTTATTCCAGTAACCTTTTTGTGATTCTCATCTGCACCCAAGGGAAAAGAAAGAGGTGGAAAGAAAGCAAACACATGGATTTCTCTGCGAACGATTGAAAAGCCTTTGAACAAAAATTCACCTTTGAGGACTCTGACAGGGTCTCCACTGTCCTCCTGCTCCATCTGGAGAAGGCATGAAGTACCAACTCCTGAACAATAGGCCTGGAGCCAAAGCTGACCTATAGATGAACCTTCCAACCAAACCTTATCTATGTATATTTGCTCATTACATAACAAAGTATTGTTGTATGTGTGCATTTATTGGCAGAACATGAATTTACCTTTCCACATCTAGAAACTGGATGAGGCCACATCTGGCCTAACCAGGGGGCTTACTGCTACTGCACACACAACCGCTGTTGCTACCCAGAACTTTCTGACTGTCAGAACAGGCAAGGGTGGTAAAGAGCCTTCTGCTTTCGTTTAACCAAGTCCCATTAGAAGAGACGAAAGCCATACATACGGTGCCATCTTAAGGAAGCTGATCTACCACAGAAGCCATAACTTCACAAAGACATAAAGCACAGAACTACTCAGCAGCAAGTCACTCTTACTCCGAGAAACTAGCAAAGTGTCTCCAGCTTTAGGCCCGTCTGAGTGCATCAGTAAGTGTGAATCAAAACCTAGCAGCATAAATAGACAAAACATTTGCAGGAGCACCCAAGGTTAAACAGGCACAGGCTACAAACCTTGTCACATATTTGGCTGCAGAGGAAAGAGCAAAGATTTTTGATTAAGGAGCTGAAGAAGAAAGAAAAAGAGCTTTAAGTCGAAGGTCTTCAGTGAGACACAAGAACATGGCCTACATGTACGTGAGGCAAGGAAAAAAGTTGACAATAGCAAGACCACTAAAATACAAGAGGGCAGTTGGAAAATGAAACCAGAAAAGGAACATTAGTTGGCAGATAGCATAGGGAGACAACATTCCCTTTCTCACATTATGTAGGGAAACTGGTTTCATAAATCCACCAATTTACACTGGTTGCAGCTAGCAGAGTTCACTATTCTTTTCCACGTCAAGACACCCACGTTCATTTGCAGCAGCCTTTGGCTCAGCTGCTAGGATGGAAGCTTGACAGTTTGTAAATATAACAAGCAGCTTTGAGTCCCAAAATCTTCTTGCAATACTTGCAGCAGACAGAGACATTCCCTGGTATGCACTAAGGCCCCATCTTCCAAATTCTGGTACACAGACCACTAACAGTACTTCTTCGTTATGACTTGGAGAGGGAAGACCAGGTTTTAAGACCTTTGTGAACACACTGAACATTGAGGTACTTGAGGCTACAGGTAGTGCCATGTCAGTTTCAGATGTTCCCTAACTGGTGATTTCAGGAAGACTTATCACAATAGAATGTGCAGCTCAATTTAGTATGAAGAAGGATAAATTCACAGCAGGAAATCTGAGTCCCAGACACCAGCCTTCTGCTTTGAGAGAAATCTGGCATGCTGAGATTTCCAGCTTTCTCTTAAGAGGACATGGCTGAAATGGTAAGAAACAGGTAATTTTTCTATGGGTATAGCAGTTGTCTGATTCACCCTTACTCAAGGGATAAAACTTCAGAGTTTGATACAGTATTAGAGTTCCAAGGGAATCCTAAGAAGACAAACTGTGTATAGTGAGAGTGAATTATCCTCAGTTCCTCTGGTGACAACAAATTAGAAGTCTCCATAGGTTGCAATGAAGATCAGAGAGAACTTCAGGGGACTAAGTCCTACCAACAAAACTGCACTAGGAAGGAAAAATGTTAGTATAAAAGAAAGCCTACAAATTAAGAAGCAAATCCCCTCTGGACATCAGTAACTGAAGACTGGGAAGATGTCGTACATAACTGTTCAACAACTTGCTTGAGAGAACGCTCAAAGCTGTGACTCACACATGCTCTGGAGAGAAACTCTATGGGTGCTGTTGAAGTCAGGAAAAGAAGGAACACTATTACCACTCTCAGATCTAATGCAGAAATGTCTTGGAATCAGCCCAAATGTTTTTCACAAGTGGATTTGGAAGCATTTTACACAAAACATTGAAGAGGCTGATATAGAAGTTTGAACTATACATCTGTATTTATTAGCAGCTGTATAAAACAAACAGCCACAAAATAGCCTGGAGAAATATTTAATTTCTGTAATTAAATTTCCCTACTTAAGGGAAGGCAGCAAACCTGTGAAGGTGTCTATCTTATAGTGACAAAACTGAGATTCTCAGAGTTTCAATGTCTTCTGAAAAATGAAAATGGAAAGCACTACCTGAAAACTGTTGCTGTAATTGAGTTTTAAGAAGCAATGAGTACTCCCACTTTCTTTCACTTTGCTGCCTGTTTTCCTTGTTCTTCTCCAAAAAAGGCACAACTGTTAAGCCTTTTCTTTTAACTAGGTCAGCTCTGTTGCCAAGAAGAGGAATGGTTTTCTCTTTTCCCTTTTTCTTAACATCTTGCTCTCATCTGTCCTTTCTTTCCCTCTCTTGTTCTGTGCTACCTACCCCTCCTGGTCTGCTCTTATTTCCAGAATTTTCCTTCCTTTCTAGTGCTTGTATGCAGAATAGCCCCAGCAGATGATACAGTACGAATGACATGACAAGTTCTTCCAGGAATGTCTGTCCACCTCTCTGCCCTCAAAACAGAGTTCACAGCTACACAGAGAAGTTCATCTCTGTAACTGCCACAGTTACACATTTCCTATGCTCCTTTGGCCCCATTTGTTTTTTTGGCTTTCTTTTTGTAAAACAGATGCTCTATGTAGACATATGGTTTAAATGGGTTCTTTCCAACTAGCAAGGACCATCAAACTGAGATGGACTTAAAAGTGAACAAATACTTGCCACATTCCCTCAACAACAGAATACAATGACTCAACAGAGAAGCTTGGCCATGCCTCAATCTCATGTTAAATGGTCTCCCACTGATTACAACTATTGGTGTGGGGTTTTCATGGTATAATTCTGTGAGGGATGTGCTATCACACTGACTGCTAATTGCAGGGCATACTCGGACCAGAGGTATTGCAGAGGTTGCAGCATTGCTGCAAAGTCAGAAAGCGGTGAAGACTTGTCAAAAAGCAGGTAATTTTACTGTCCCATGAAATAACAAATGGCAGGAACTAGAAGAACAAATATCTCCTATGTGCAGTATGTGTTCTACAATGAAGAGTAAGAGCAAAGTTATGCCAACCCATTCACATCATCCTGTTTTTGAAGCATCCTTCTGTTGGTATTAACATAATGATACAAATTCTGTGAAGAAACTGCTGGAGTGGAGATCAACGAAGAAGAGAAAAAAAGTGTCTCAGAGATGGACTGATTGGATTTGTCACTCAACATGACGTTAGCCATTTTAAATGGGTTAGCCAAACAATACATTGGTATTTCATGTTGAGCTTAGCTGGGAACTCCCTATGCCGCAGTACTCCTTGACACAGTTTCCTTTGTAAAAGAATGTCACGACGCAGCTCACTGCTTTGACTTAAATATTTTATGGCCTTTGACACTCTTGAAAATTTTTACAACCCTGATGACCAAAATTCTTCAGCATTACACTGTACAGCTGTGTACAGCTGTGCACTGTTCTGAGAATTAGCAGTTGCTCTGGCCTATTAGACAATAGGGCATGGAACAACAATGGATTTAACTTCAGGCTAAAAGGGAGAACCTTTCATATGGCTACTCTTCTGCAGGAGTCAAGAATGGTATTTCAAAATGCTTACCTTGGCAACAAAGGCTGCAACCCTGTTTCGTGGGGATAACGTGTTCTCAGTTGGGCTGAGGAAGCTTCCTCCTCGACTGAGGCTTCTGTCCAGTTCCAAACCGTTGCCAAGGTGTCCCAGTGCAGTTGAATATAGAACTGGCGTTGCAGCCAGACCTCCGCTGACAATGCTGCTTGTAATTAATGATTTGCTTTTATGGCGTTCCCGGAGGAGCTTAGCATTGGCTTCTTCAAGTCTCTCGTTAGCTCTGAAACATTGGGAAGCACACAAGCAGTTACCTTTGGTAGTAACACTTTCCCAAAGCTACTCTCCAGGTCCTTGACTATTATTTGACATCTAAGATGAAGAGCCCCCAAAAATAGCAAATTATTTGACCTATCTTGTTTGGAGGTCCTGTTTCTAACATGTCACTCTAGGTGCAAGGAGCACCAAGTGTCACCAATGCTTCGGACTGCTCAGCATGAGGGCTTCAAAGCCTTCTGTGAAAGCCATGTGTTTACATAGCTTCTTGTGGAAGGTATGTCACCTCTGTAACAACTGTGGGCTGGCCCCTCTGTCCCAATGAAAGCTCAAAGCTCAGAGCCACTGCTTAAACAGAAGCCAAAAAAGATAATTTCTGTTTTTAATTCACAGAACAGAAATCTGTTCTCTGAGAGGCCTGCCCTTATTCAAACATGAAAGGACATGAAAATAATTTTTTCTGATGAGAAATGAGGATGAGATTATAGAGACTGGCAAAAAAAAGCTTTCAGTTAAAACAACATCAACTTGAAAAGTCTCCTGTTAATGCCATGATCAGTCGTGTTCCTGCTGAAAAACTAAAGAGAAATCAAGGCCTGCTGAACGGGAAGGTTCTTAAGGTACTTTTCCCACAAACATGCCATTATAGGCTTTCAATGCTGGCCAGGTGCAGAAGAGGAATTAACAAGATATATGCATGAGGAAAAAGAAGTCCAAGAAATGCACAGACTTACCTTTCCAGCTTCTTTGCTAGGCATCGTCTAGTTTTTACTTCCTCCAGATACAGCTCCTTGTACTTTTCCACTTCTGCCTGTGCACATTCTTTTGGAAAAGTACTCTCTTGTTGAGTATTTTTTATCTTGTCCAATTCATATTCAAGATCTCTAATTCTGTCTTTTAGCTGGTTTCTCAGAGAGGCATGATGACTTGCCCTGATGTGTTCTAGTCTGTCCTGGGAGGCTGCCTGTGCCTGAAGGAGACAGTGCACCTTCAACCACCACAAAGAAAAACTCTCCCCACCTGTTAATTGCATGGATCCAAGTTCAAGCTTGGCTCAGAGAGGTGGCTGTGGCTCCTCACTACCACCAGCAATTAAGGCAGAACCCTGGAGCTATCACCCTAAGTAATTCTTTTTACATAGGACAAAGCCCAAATCAGTACTACTATTCAAAGCCACTAATGAAAGGGCACTATTCGAGTAGGACAGGGCATGGAGAATGGGATTCCTTAAAGACCTTAGCAGGATGCCTCGCCTCCTCCTGATCTCCACACCTGCAACTTCAGTCACTTCTTCCCTGTACATGTCCAGAATCTTTGAGTGAGATAAATAGAGGCATGTGTGAGATAACTGGACCTGTAGGTCTGGCCATGATAGCTGTAAGGTGTAAAACCTCTTCAAGCACAAAAAGTGAGAAGCAGACCAGTGGACAGAGATAGACCCTAGCACTGCAAAATAGAAACCTACCTTGGGCCAGCTTTTGATTCAGGGACCTGCTGGCACATTATACACCATAAGAGTACTCCTGCCCAACCATATGCCCTCCTCCCACTGCCCTTTGGCGCTGACACACAGAATCAGGCACCCAAAGCAAAACACTGAAAAATGGTGGCCACAACCAAAGTCCAGAGTACCTACAGCCACACATCACAAAGTCACTCACTTGCAAAAACAGATTGACTTCTTGTAGTTTTTGTCTTATTTCCTGGCCTGCTCGTTCATCAACCTCTCTTTTATACTGTTCTATTTGGCTATGATCCACCATGTTAGTCTCCAACTGATGTTGGAGTTTTGCCATCTCTTCTTTCAGCTGGCATTTGCTCTTCTCCAGTTTTTCACAGTTCCCATGCAGGGTAGATAGCTCTTCTTGCAAATCCCGGTTTTGTGCTTCTAGCCGCATGCTTTTTTTAGACTCCATGTCCAGGTGCTGGGAAAGTTCAGCAACCTATACATGGGGGAAAAAAAGAAACTCAGAGGCATCTAAAGGCAGTGAATTCTGTTAAAATTGCTAAAGGGGTTATTCATGGAGTCTGTATTTATCATCTGCATACTCATTCTTAGAAACTTAATGTAACTGGGCTCTTCTTTTCCAACGAGTTCAGCCTAATTTGTGATAGGATGGGAACCTGAGGAATCCTTTTGCAGTTCTCCACGCAAAAATGCTATTAGTTTCTGGACTAAAAATGAGTCACTGCAAAGGAAGTATCTGATTCTACAATGATGCCTTCAAAGCCGAGTGTAAGTGTGAAATGCGGCTTCTCTAGTAACAAATCTGAGCAATGAGTGGAGAAGTATATCAAGGTTACATGCTGCTACTGAACAGTTCGCCAGAGCAACCTCAAAACCATCTCTGGCAACAGTACTTCTGGGCCTCCATGCCAAGATGGGCTGAAACAGCTACCTGTGAGCAGTAAGTCACAGCACTTTTCCTATGCCACCTCTCCTCATTGTACCCTGCACAGCAACAACATTTTTCATAAAATGGAAGTCCCAACTGCCTCTGGCTGAACTTGTGCCTGAGACAGGGCTCAAGGGCTGTTCTTGCTCTGGGAATTCCAGCAGCATTCCTCCCGTCTCTTGCAGAGAAGGAATCTGTCTGTCAGCCCTAGGTGATGCTGCTGCAGCCTCACATTGCAGCTGGGCCTGAGCTGAGGCCCGCTGCTCTCAGCCCTGACCCTCCCCCAGCGACATGATGTCCTGGTGGGACAGCAGAACTGCCTGTCCCTAAGGCCTGGCCTGAGGATCTGCATCCCTGGCTGACCCTGCCTGCTGTCACCTGACCTATTCTGTTCTTGGTGAGTGCCTGTGGGACACATCCCTGGCCCATGAGGTCACAGACCCTGCCGGCCTTGCTGCCATTCTCGGCTTGCCCTTCCTCTGCGGGACAGTCTGCCCTTCCTATGCCATTGCAGATGGTGCTTTGTGCTTAAGGATTGCGTCTTCACCCATAACGACAACTACATCAGTATTAGTTATAGATCAGTATTAGTTATAGTCACCTGCTTCTCTAACAAGTAGAAAAAGAATTGAGAGATATCTGTCAAATCTAAAATACAGCCAAGGAAATAAAATCATTAACATGACAAGAAATACAGGGAAAGCTTAAAACAGGTTTGAAAATAAGTAACACCACAACCAAACAAACCCCACATTAAGCAGAGCTCACCTTTGTTCTCAATCTATCAACTTCACTGACCATTTCAGAATATCTGCTCTTCATTTCTCCCTTCAAATTAAACTGTGACTCCATTTCTCTCTCCTCATACACCCTTATTTTCTTTGTAGCTCTACTGAGAAGTCTCTTCAACCTAAACAGCAAATCAGTTTGGAAAACAATGAAGCACAGGAATAAGCAACATTTTCCATATGCTCTCAAGTAAGGAGTGCAGACATAGCTTTCTTCATCTTTAACATCCTTGACAGTACCAGGAATTGCTGAGAAAAAAACCTGTTCTTCCTGTGCCACAAATCATCTGGTGCATCTGAATTTCAGCTGAGAAGATGAATTGAAGACTTCCTTCCCCACCCCTGGAGAACTGCAGAGCAACCTGGACTGGCAATTGCTCTTGCAGCTGTAAGTATAGACTCATGCACAGATGTACCTTGCAGGAATTAACATGAGACTTCATTCTGCTCACAGTGTATGTATGCCTATTCTTACATTACAGTTCAATAAAACTGGAATTCTATTCAGGGATATCTCTTCACCATATCAAAAAGCCATACCTCTTAAAGTCTTTCTGCAATTCTAAGTTTCTTTTCATTTCTTGGTCCAGGCGGAGCTCAACTGGGCGTTTCAACTCTATCAGTTCCTTCACTTTCTTTCTTTCACTCTCGCACTTTCAAAACAGAAAAGACACGTGACAAACACAAAATGTAAGAACAATAGCTATGTGCAATATGTGTCTCTAGCATTCTCCACGGAGAAGCTGCAGTCCGTTTCCATCTGTTAGCCAAGTTCCATGTTAGGTTTCACAGCAAACTGGCCAATACTGAAGAACAAAAATAGATGCCTCCACTGAAACAAAGGTGGAAAAGATGCTGAACTACTTTCAAGAGTTCTCAGCTCATAGCAAGGATTATGTAGGTATGTTTATCATGGGAGAATACGAATCAATCTAAAGCTTTTACAGGACCTTTATTGATCAGCAGGCAGAGGAATTTGATCTTTGGGAATTTTTTCAGTATACTATTCCCTTCCACCTCTTCTTTGTGGCTACTTACATATGTGCTACTTGCTTTGTATTTCCTTTATTCCTCTACAGATGACGAGGGAAAGACTGCCCCTTTGAACATGTCAGTCATTTCTTATTTCCCAAGCACCAGTTCATTTCCCCAGAATTCCTTCAGTAAGTTTTTCTACAAAGCTTTTAAGCATTCACTACCCTGAAAAAATGCTGCTGCACTGGAAAAATTAAATTCTTCAACCCTGCCAGAAAACAAGGGGTCAGAAGATGGCCAGAAGGAATCCAAGTAAGAACTGGGGAACTGCAGTCCTGCTTAATGTGCTCAACTGATGCAAACCATACTGGGAACTCTTTCAAAGAGAATCACTCCAGAACTTACATAAGATATCCAGATAGCCTTTATTTGCTTCCTGGATGATCCACAAATCACAACATATCCAGAGCCTGATGGCAGGGGTAATAAAAAAAATGCTCTTTATGTAAGAACTTGACCAAAAGGGTTAATGTGGTTTTCTCAGGTACTAGCTTACATGTCTGGAGAATTTTCTTGATTTACCTGTTCAAAAAGGTCTGCCTTTTCCCTGTCAAGTTGAGCAACACGCTCTTCGAGGTTGGATCTTGACTTAAACTGCTCTTCCCACAAGCTCTGCAAGTCCTTTGATGTGAGAGCCAGCACATTCTGCTTTTGCACCTGTAAAAGCAACAATGGCAGAAGAAGAAACTAAGGTGACCATAAAGAAAACACTGCAACCTAAATGGAAACTCTCTCCTCTCCCATCCAATGTCCATGGTTAATGTTACTGTGGAATGTAAAACTCAGCTTGAGAAACATAACCAAGGAGAAAAATTGAAAATGGTAAAAAGAATGAATGCTATAGGGGTGGCGAGGTGAGGTTGAACTTTGGGGAATAACAAACACACACACAAAATCACCCTATAGCTTTCTTCCAAAGATTCTCCAGAATTCATGACATACTTCCTAATGTATTCATTTCTAGTGCCCACCACAGAATAAACCCTACACTCATGGCTTCTGTAACAGCTGTACATCTCCTGAGAGCAAGAAAATGTTTTGAAATTGACAATGGTATTGATGGCTCTGCCTAAAGCAACAGAGTTACCTAACAAATGCATTTAAGTCAGACTTATTGATTCTGTTCAAGCATAAAGACTGGAAGCTGACTAGATGCTTTTAGTGGTATTTTTTAAGGAAATAAAAAAAAAAAAAAAGAAAATTACAAAAGCAAAAAAGGAAAAAAACAAGAGATCTTTACTGGCTACAGAAAGTGACAAACCATTTAGCACAGACTGTCAGATTAAAAAAAAAATCCTTAGGAGGTATGACTTTGTTAAGTCCTCCTAGAGGAAGTAAAACACTGGGTCTCACAACAATTGATATGCCTCAAGACAAGCTCTGACTAAACTGCAAAGACAATACAGATCTGTCAAGTCCATTCTCCTCTCTCAGATTTCAAGCACAGATCTCCATGCTGTCCACAACATGCACTGTACAAGTCATCTGCTATGGCTTAACCCTGGTAGACAGTGAAGCATTACACAGTCACTTGCTCACTCCCTGAAAGTGGGATGGGAAAGAGAATTCATCAGATGAGTCACACTGATGAACACAACTACCTTGCACACCACAACACATACAAAACACAGCAGTAGGAAAATGAGGAAATTTACAGCCTTTTCCCTTGAGGTGCCTTGTCCTAAAACCAGATGGATATTTAACAGCTGTGTGCTTACACAGCCCACATGATCTTTTCATCAATTACCTATACACAAAAAATTCAAAGACTAAACCAGTCATTCACAGAAGCCTGTCATGTACCTGCTTGTGGTGGTCTTCTGCAGCTGCCTGTGCTGTCTGTAAGCTCATTATCAAGTCTTCCAGGCGGTTATGAACCTATAGAAGCATTACACGAAGCAAGAAGGCACACTATCACTTTCTAGATTGAAGTTACACCTCACTGTCAAAAGTTAAGTACTACACAGAACCTCTTCACCTCCTTATTCCTACATTATATACACCCAGCAACAATGATCAAAATGGCCTTAGTTTGATGCCACTGTAAAATCGTTAGCAATCATCACCTCTGCTATTTGGTGCAGAGAGAGAGAGAGAGAGCGAGCGAGAAAACAGCCAGCGGAAAAGCAATTCTGCACAGCAAAAGGTCTGGGATGTGTAATTTTTGTTTCAGTCTGATGATGTCAGCCAGGTCTCTGGAATAGAGGGCTTGGCATCAATATACCCTATGGAATTTCCACCAATTAACTTGATCAATACCTTAAACGAAACACACTGCAGTCCCCAAAGCAGCATGTGATGTTGTGAAGGGTCTAAAGCAGACAATAGTTACACCAGTGTATTGCTGTCAAATCTTTACCTTTCAGTGTTATGTTTGACTTGCTATAGCATGGGAAATTTTTCAAAACGGGGTGGTTGGGAAGTAAAGCAGGCTGCTTCCCAAGCAGC
Organism: Sitta carolinensis; assembly: GCA_032173965.1. Classification (NCBI taxonomy): domain Eukaryota; kingdom Metazoa; phylum Chordata; class Aves; order Passeriformes; family Sittidae; genus Sitta; species Sitta carolinensis. The sequence goes on along the minus strand of JAVUNC010000005.1, from coordinate 23,200,774 downwards.
CTCCCTTCAGAAAAATGTAGGAACTGAGCTCCCATTGGCTCTCCAGGAAAACCTCACAGTAAAATTTCCCCACAGAAATAGGTAACTAGGCTCAGGAGTCACCAAAATGGAAATTTGGAGCAGCTTACTGAGGCAGAGGCTTGCAGGTCTCTCTGCAGGGCTTCAATCCTGTTGTTTTGCTGCTGGACAGTGGCTTCCAATCTGGTGTTTTCAATTTCAAGACTTAAAATGGAATACAGGTCTTATTATAAAAATCTGCCAGAGCACCAATTCCAAAAGAACAGTGCAAAATAATAAAAACCAAGAATATCCTTTACAATCTTAATAATTTGCTGTGATGCAACAAGGCTACCTATCTATGCTGTAGTTTCCAGCCAATACCTGCAAGTGACAGATACCTCACCCCACTGTGTTCTCTTACTGTTGCACATGTTCTTCCAGTTGTTTTACAGTAGTGTTAGTCTCACAAGATGCCAACAGCTGGTCCTGCAGTTTTTGGGCAGAAGCTGTCACTTCTCTTTCCTTATCATCCAAGGCAGTCTTCAAGTCACGGACACAACGCTCAGCATTCAGGTATTTTTCTTCTACCTCCCGCAACTGTAAAGTCACAGAAAGAATCCACAGCCATCAGGCGAGCTTTTATACAGTGCAGTCAGCTGCTGCCCAAGGATTCACGTGCTGCAGATATCTGCCCATACTCTCTGCCCAAAGAACTGTAATCATATCAAGTACTTTGCTTCTACTAGCAAATGAACACAAGCTCTGTTACTTCCTAATCTTCTACAGAGGCCTCTTCCATCCCACCATGGATTTCCTAGAGCACGGTTCTAAGCACTGACACTGCTCCTCCAACCCTTTTGCTGACTTAGGATGCTCTTTGTATTCACTTGTTTGCTCCTCTGTGAAAACATGAATTAACAAGTTCATCTGTCTGTAGTGAATTTACAAGTCTCTCATAAGGATCATATTTTAAATTATTTTCCTTTTAGAACTCCAAGGCCTCTATATGTCCTTGGAAAAACACTGTGAAAGGTGGTCCCTAACTCTGAAATAGCTCATACTTCTCTTGTAGTAAAACCACTTAAGGGTGGCAAATTATAGGAGGGACAAAGAAAGGGAAAAAATGCAGAGTAAGTTACAAAAGCATTCAGAATTTGACGCGTTACCTGGTGACAGAGCAGGGTGGGGGGAGTGGGGGCAGGGGAAAAGCAGGACAGCATAAAAATGTCCAAACACAGCAGTCCAATACTTCTACTCTTCTTCAGAAATCAGACAATCTGCTTGGCTAAACCAAAGGTAACAAGCTATAGACACAAATTTATTGTGAAAAGCACCTTCGCAAATAAAAAACTTTATCCAAGTAAGGGCATAATGTCCGTGTGTCAAAAACACAGATGGACACCAAGTTTATAAAACAATGCAAATCATTCATAAATCATTAAATCTAGCCTGTTGATTTTTTTTCCTGGGGTTTTAGGACAACATCCAATCTCATTTTTAATAGCCACCCTAGAATTTACTCATACAATTACAGACATTATGTACCTTGGTTTTAGCCTTTTCCAATTCCTTCTGCAAGTGCAGCTTGTCTTCCTCCAGGTCACTGCGGTAGCGTGTAGTGACTTCGAGTGAAGCTTCTGACATAGACTGCTTTTTAAGAGCATCAGCGAGCTCCTGCTGCAGCTGTCTGATCATGCCCTAATGAAACAATTAAATGAGCATGAATAAAGCTGTAAGAACAAAAAAATGCCTTTACTTTGACTAATTTGATTATAGATTTAGGCTTTTCTTTGGATTGAACTCAAGTGAAATTGTCTGTCACCAGCAGGCATGTGCACAATCACCTCTCCATCTTTCTCAGCTGAGCACCCCCAAACTGTCAGCAGCTGTTCATGAGGATTTCTGTTTTATAATATATAAAAAAGATCCAGGTATTGTTCCTCTTGAAATCATGCATAAGCACACACTGCAATCATGGAAATTCTTCTAACGTAATCCAAAGGAATCTGTTGTGATGCGAGAGCCATAATGTGACTGCAGATACCACTTTGCTGACCAAAAGCAGGACTTGGTATCACATCATTCTTTGTTCTATTCCTACATTTTACAAATATAATTAAATGAATAGCTATATCTAAAAGCTCTTTTTAGATGGATACTCTTAAGAATATGTTGAATCACATCCTCTTACAGCTGTCTTAATAAGTATGTTACAGAATAACAACTGCCTTTATACTGACCTTTTAGGTTTACTAAAACCTGGATAGTTCTTACAGTTATATAAATGTAGTATTTTCAGGAGGAACCTGTCTTGGTATGAAGAATACACAGCAATTCACAGGTTTAAATGACTGACAGTATTGCTGGAGTTCTCTCCCCACACACACACCTTACAGTAACTGACAAAAGAAGAATAAAGCAGTTATCTCATGCATGCCTCTATTTATCTCACTCAAAGAATTTGGACTTGTTAGGAAGAAGGCAGTATAATTTTAAATCACTAGTCAAATCATTATGTGGACAAACTGTACACTAATTTATCTAAATATTGACTTTTATTAGTTGGTATTTTCTACAAAGTAAGGGAGATTAAACAAAATGGGTAAGGCAATTTTTAAGTCATTACTCTACCTGAAACTGGCCAGAATACTCTATCATTACAGAGTACCCCAGGCAGACCCCTTAAAGCTCCAAGAATATTCATAAATGAACACCTGGACACTATAATACTCATCAATTTTGATAGCAACTTAGGGAGAAGTAATGTTTTTTTCTCTGTAGGAACTTAATAAATTAAGTCCATCTCACACAATTAATCATCTGCATCTTCCTTTCTCAACTGTCACACACAGGATCATTCTTTTACATCACGCTTTCTTGTGTCATCAGTGCAATACTTAAAACAACCATCAAACACCCAAACCAATTCTTTAGGGCAAAAAAACGGACTACGGAAAAAAGAGATGAAAGAAGTTCTAGAGAAGAATCACCTTGCTTGATCAAAGTGGACTTGGATGCCTTTTTTCTGCTCTCTGCTTGGATCTGAGCAGTAACATCCCATTTACCAAGACCTTCCACAATTTCAAGAAACACAACGAACCAGAACAAATCATCATTATCTGGTCCCATGCAAATGGCTTATAACTGATACACTTTAGAAACACAAAATTTCAAGAACTGGAAAACTTTAAATTCCTGTAAGTCTGTATTTTACCTCTCTCTCTATTTTGTCAGTTTCATATTTGAAGACTTGTTCTCTTAAATCAATACACTTGGCATTTAATTCCTTGTTCCTCTCTTCCACTAGGTAAACTTGCTTTTCAGTATCAGCTCTGAGTTTGTTGAAAATATCATTAAACCGATCTTGCACATCATTCACTACTTTTTCTTTGATGATCCCCTTGTTCTGCACATCTTCCAGCTGCTGACGGAGCAAAAGGTTTTCACTCTGGAGCTGGGCCAATCGCTCCTGCATGGATTCCTGTTTTATTATAAGTTTGTTTACTTGGTCTTTCTCGAGTTGTCGAGCATGATCATATTCCTTTGCCTGACACTGGGTTTGACTTAATTCTTTTTGCGTCATTTCTAAAAGCAATGTTTTTTCTCTGAGCGTTTGTCTTAATTGGTGAAGCTCATTTTCTAGACTATTAGCTTTGCTTTCAGCTTTACTCAGCTGCTGAGACAAGCTCTTGTTGGCTTCTCTCACATCTGAGAGGTCATGATGGAGCTTGTCTTGCAAGCGAAGCCATTCATCACGTTCTCTCTGAAATGTCCGTTCAACATCACTTTTTGATGACTGGTGACGTTCAAGTTCTTGAACAGCACTGTTCAAGCGGGAACGAAATGATTCAATTTCTGTCTCTAGTCTGTCTTTGCTTTCTTTTGTCTGCTCAAGTTTGGAAGTTAGCATTGCAGATTCTGTCTTTAGTAAGTTCAGCTGTCCATTGTACTGAAAAACTGTTTGTGTTAAGGCTTCCTCATTCAGCTTAAGTTCTTTTTGAAGATCTTCATTTTTTTCTTTCAAGGTTTCATTTTCTTCTAAATATTTTCCTTCTTCCTCCTGGTGTCTAAGTCTAATTTGATCAAGTTCCAGTCTTAGCATGGCAATCTCATCTTGCAGTAACTGATTTTTGTACAACAGATCTTTTTCTCTCTCAGTGTCGGATTCCTGAATGACAGAGAACACGAAAATAAACATCCAGATGGGAAATAAATCTATAAAACCTCTTCAGCATTAAACTGCATTTTAAAATTTCTAACATTGCAACATGACTTCAAAGCTGAGAGTGAAATTTCAGATAAGACATAAGCTACTCCATGAACCAGCGCATGTGTCTAATGCAGGCATAGACTGAAAGTGTAATATATCCATAAATGAACATGCCAAATACATAATGCCTTTTTTTCCTTAAACCAGCAACTAAATAACAAAATCATTTAAAATATTTCAGGTATAAAGATTATAAAATGACAGTGCTTTCTTGTGTGCATGCCTTTAAAATATTCCCTTTTAGATTAATTTAGCTGTGTTACTGATCTGGTAAAATCTCTGTTTACCAGAGGTATATAGGGTATTTTCCTTTTTAAATGTCTTCTTAACACTTTCTTTAGCATTACTCAAAGTGTGCTATACAGGCGAATCATCCCTGGAATGCAAGAGTTGTGTATAGTGCCTGTCTATTATACAATTTTTTTCCATGTAAACATATTCACCCTATATTTATTGGGCAGCACAACCAAGAACAAATAATTCTTCCAAGAATTTCACATTCTTAGTAAATTCAATAAACTTTTCAAGACTCCTTTTTTTTTTTTTAGTAGTGTTCATGATTGCTTATCCTCCTTCAACTGTTCTAACTAGTATCAAGAGTTTAATTCATTGCTGATCTTCCTTCATAAAACTTTAATATGTGGAGATGGAAAAGAACTTCATCTTTCAAGTCTGATAAGGGAATAAATAATTAAAAGAACCCCAAGTAAAGGGAACATAGAATGAGTGCCAAACAACGTCCTTCCTGGTCAGTCTGGATGTAGGTAGCTAGGTGTTTCACTGCTAGAAACCTTAAAAGGTGATGGTAAAACGTCAAGGAAACAAAAACAAGACGGTTTAAAAAATGGCATAAATAGTGCTTTCTTTTAGCTTTCTACTTGTATATGCAGTATAAGTACATACAACACTGATACTGCTTTCCAGAAGGTTTAAACACATAAGGGAAAACAGAAGAAGTATTTGCACAGGAAAATTATACTGGTAAACTGTAAACAAGCTATTAAGAATCAGAAAAAAATATATAAACTTTATAGTAACTTTAAAATAAACATGGTGAAATTTAATTAATTAGGAAAAAAAAATCTGCTTACATCTGAACTTTTTCCTATAGTTCTTCTTGTCTCTTCTTCTAGTTCCTTTTGTCTCCAAAGGTGGTTGTTCAAAATGCCTTCTTGCAGGGCTCTGGCACTCTTTTCCTGAGAGAGCTGTCTCTGTGTTTCATCACGCTCATCTTCAACCTATAATAATACAATTAAATTTCTTGCACCTTCAGAAAAATCAAAGCTAGCAACATTGTCCCACTCTCCCTCTTATTCTTGTAAATATTTTTGCTTTCCACAGTTACGATAATCCACCTATAAATTTTCATTTTCTTTTGAAAAACTAAGAAGAAATACAGAATGTTTTGTAGTAATTTAGAAAAATAACTCAAAGTCAGGCTTTGGAATACAAGCCAAAAAAAAAAGGGAACAGACTACTTGGAAACCAGCTGTTCCCAAAATCTGGCAATAGTTACCCAATGCCTCTTCCGTGAACTAAGTACCTCTTCTTCAGGCATACTGGAATACAACACCAATTAAAAAGAAGCAGAAAATAAGAAGACAAGTGTTTAAGTCATTATCTAATATACCTGTTTGAAGAGCTTTCTCAGTGTTACTAACTCCATTTCTAAATTCCTTGATTGTAACTCAAGTTGCTGTTTCTCCTCCATTTCTTTACAATATTGCTCTTCTTTCCTTCTGAGTTTTTCTCTTGTTTTCTCATACAGTGTTTCTACTCTGAGCCTCTTTTCTTCTTCTTGTTTCAAAGTAAACCTGGGATTTAACATTATAGTTGAGAAACTAAAGAACTGATATAAAAATGATATATTCTATACTATGAACTTGAGAAAAAACTCAAACCATAAAAATCTTAAATATTTTCAGATTTTATATTTTTACTCTAATTTTTAACTTTTTAAAGAATTCTAATGTCATTCCATTATCCATGGTATCAGTTTTACAACATATGGAAATAAACCATTGACTGTTTTATCACTTTTAAGTTTATCTAGGTAAATATACTGAGGTATGCACATTTCTGTTACTTTTGAAGAAGTCTTCATATTACAGACACTTCAATCAACAGAAGTCTGTTGTCTTAGGAATCCAAGCAACATAAACTTTTGACTATGATTAATATGCATTTTCTTAATATGATGAGCATTGCCTGAATATTATGGATTCAGTGACTGCAACTAATGCTGATGAAGCAGCACATCACTTACCTCTCTGACAGACCTACCAAATTTTTACCAAGTCTTTCACAAGTCCTAAACAATGGCTGACCATAGGAGAAGCACAGTTTCTATTTGCTGAGGAATGAGATTGATTTTCAAAAATTTATTTAGAAATGCAGATGGTTTAAGTTTAATGTGATTAAAAATAGTTTTAAACCTCTAAGGATCTATATTTGGAAGAAACAAGAGCAATTTGACTTTGAAGATAATCTATAGAGAAACCCTTAGGGAATATCAGCTTTACTAACTGAAACAAACAGGAGTAAGCACCAACAAGGAACGAAGTGGTCCACAGTGTGCCCATGGTACCCAAACAAAAATGCAGTTTTGTGTTTCACAATTATTTTGAGTATTTTTTTCTCATATCCTTATAACAGTCAATAAGAAAAAAAAATAGTATTAACATAAGGACAGAGCAGGCAAGTGAAAATCTGCTTTAGAAATTCTGCAAAAACAAGTAGCAGCAGCCACTAATAAATCATTCAAAAGACTGACAGTAAGATTTGTATTTCAATGGTTTATATTGCAAGGAAGAAAGCTCTACATATACTTTTTGGGGTAATTTCACAAAAAAACCCCAAGCTCCTATGTAAGGCTAACATAATGTAACTACTTCCATAATTTATTAAGAATAAAAATAATAATTATTATTCTTGTTATAATTATACTTGTTAGATACTTCAGAATTTTGAAAAATGGTGGCTAGGGTAAAGTTTATTTTCTTCACATGGGGCTGTGCTTTGAACTTGTCCTGAAAACAGCTAATAATATAGATGTATTTTTTATTGCTGAGCAACATCTGCACAGCAACAAGGCATTTTCTGCTTCTCCTACTGCCCTACCAGTGAGGGGGCTGTGGATGCAGAAGAAGTTGGGAGGGGAGACACCTGGGACAGGTGACCCAACTGACACAAGGGATTTTTCAAACCATATGACATCATGCTCAGTATATATAGTGGGGACAAGAAGGAGGAAGGGGGGGATATTCAGAGTGTTGGCATTTGTCTTCCAAGTAACTGTTACATGTGATGGATCCCTGTTGTCCTAGGGATGGATGAACACCTGCCTGCCCATGGGTAGTGGTGAATGGATTCCTTGTTTTGCTTTGCTTGTGTGCATGGCTTTTGATTTCCTTATTACACTGTCTTTATCTCAACCCACAACCTCTCTCAATTTTACCATTCTGATTATTTCCTTGTCATCCCACTGGAGGGGAAGTGAGTGAGCAGCTGCATGGGGTATAGTTGCCAGCTGGGCTTAAACCAGGACATACTGCTAGAGTCCAATTTGCACAAAGCTGTGACTTGGCTTTGCCTTCATCATAATTGTCTTCCACACACCAGGAGGTGCAATTTGAAGCTCAGTTCCCTGAGCCTCCCCTCACAGGGCTGGTGTTCCTGCTCCCTGACCAGCTTGCTAGTTGTCTGCTGAACTCACATATATCAATTAAGATCCCTCTGGTACTAGAAGGCCAAAAATGGGACACAGTGCTCTAGATGCCATTCAGTAAGTGCTGAGTAGGGGAAAATAATCACTCCCATCTCCTGATCTGCTGCCATTGAACTTCTCAGCTGCCAGCTTATACTGGTTCATGTTCATCTTGCTCTGGCAAGACCACCAAGGTCTCCTCAGCAAGCTCCCTGTCCAGGCCATCCCCAGGATATTATCACAAGAGGATCTTCCCTCCCAAGAAAAAGGCTCTGCATTTGTTCTTGATGAATTTCCTTTGGTGCATACCAGCTACTCCTGTCTGAAGTGATGCAAACAGTGGTTGAAAACCTCACATCATCCTCAGCTCAGGATTATAAAGAATAGGGCAACCCTGAATTTCACTTTTCAAATAAGCAAACACACAAGTAAATAAGCATGCTACGCTTCTCTAAACACTTTTGAGTTGGGACTCTGTGGAGTTACCTGAATTTCTAATATTATACTTAAACAGAAACTGCAAAGACAAAAACATACACATTTCATTTAAATCACCTCTCTTGTAAATCTCATTTTCCCATATAAACTTCATTCTCTTCTTGCTACTAAAAAAAAAAAGTGAAAACATCCAGATGATTTTAGATGGTGCTAATATCCAGGTGGTTTTTTTTCTGATATTACATCCTTCCTTTATAGTATAACTTGCCCATGGGATTCAAAATAGAGAAAATCAAAAGACTACAAGCTTCTCATGCACCCTATGTATCATCAGCACCTTCTGGCACAGTAAAACTGACAAGGTAGCACATTATCAGAACACAAGATTACATACGTAAGGCTTTGGATATCACTCTTCCATTCTACTTCTTGACGAGCCAATATAGATTTCAAATCTTGAGTCTCCTCTGCTATTAATTTTGATTCCTCCTTTTCACTTTCCAATTTTCTTACTTCTCTCCAGACCGCTGCATACCGATTTTTTTCATGCTCTATTATTTGTTCATATTTAAGAAGTATGTTCTGAATTTTCAGTAAAATAGCAGAACCTATTTTGAGACAGAAAAGACAAAGATACACATATGCATAAATACCTTCTAATGTGTAAATTATTTGATTTGGTGTAGGTGATAAAGTTTTGGTAGCAGGAAGACTGAAGGCAGTGGGAGTTCTCTGTGAGAAAAGTCCAGGGGTTGCCCCATGCCAGACAGAGACAATGGAGCCACTGAAGGGCACATCTGAGCCTTTCAGCCATGCTGGTGGCACCTTAGAAAAAATACTTAGAAGACAAAACCACCACTCAGGCAAAGGAAAAGGAAACAAATAGGATAAACAGCTGCTCTGTATACACAGCAGTCACTGACAGAGGGGGAAGATGGGGAAGTGTTATCTTAAATATAAATGAACCAAGATACTTAGGAGTGCACAGAAAGAAACAATGCTCTAAAAGAGAAACTAGTAACATCTGAGGAAAAAGTGACTTTAGAACATACCTGTATGATCCACAGTAAGCTGTTCTAAGAGCAACACAGCCTCTTTGTAGGTGGACGTTGGTAATTTGACATCCTCTGATGTTGTGTCAGATGAATGAGTCAAATCAAGGTCATCAGTTACATCCATTTGTATGCTGACCTACAAACAATACAGTATTTTCTCTATACAACTATACTACAGATGCATGAAAGACTCATTCTTTCATTCACATCCATATCTGATTGATCCCATCAGAATGATTAAAAACTGATACAACTATTTATCAAGAAACTATTTTGACAGTACCTTATTCTTTTCACTCGCTGTTTTTGCTGCAGGTCTGGAAAATAGAAATGTGTTTCAGTTATGGAATGTTTATCTTGCATTAAGAACAACATCTAAACTTACATTTTCAAAAACTAATTTTCAGTAGGGAATTAAAGTAAAATTTAATACAAGAATTTCTTTAGATGTAGGTGAATACTGGGAAAAAATTATCACCATTATTGGAAGATTTTTTTTCCACAAAATATTAAGCAAATAGTTGAAATAACTGTTCACTCAAAGTGATAGAAATAATCAGTTACAGATATGGAGATATACAGGTACATAGTTACGTGCATTCCCAGTTTAATACTAGAGTTTTATCTCTCTTCAGTAGTTAGGCTCTTTCCCTTACAGATCAAAGAACTGTCATTTTGGATTCTCTAGTATACTCAGGCTGACTGGAATGGAGTTAATTTCCTTCAGAGCAGCCAGATTTTTTTTGGTCAGAAATATAACACACAGACAATGCTGTGTGTTAGATTTCTGACCAAAACAGTGTTGATAACACACCAGTGTTTTAGCTATTGCTGATTTCTGACCAAAACAGTGTTGATAACACACCAGTGTTTTAGCTATTGCTGAACAGTGCTTGTACCCTGACAACAATTTCTGTTTCTCATTTTGCCTCCTACAGTTAAATTTGATGTAGGGTAGAAGTCAAGAGGACATACAGCTGAAGGAAAAAAAAAAGGAAAAAGACTCAAACCCTAAGATGCATGTGATGAAATAGCAACTTTGTTCTTTTATAAGTTTTTCCTCTCTCTTCTTAAAAATATAAAATATATGTTTACATACATACAGTGACCTTCAGGTAATTTTTCAGCACTTGTGCACATTGTCTTTATAATGAACTTGGCTAAGATGTTCAAAGCCCATTAAGCAAAAATGATGTGTTTTGGAACACAAAAGGGATCAGATCATATTGTCACATGAAGGAACAAAAACTACTGGGCACATCAGATTTACAAAAAATTTACCTTTAGCTTTAGGTCAATTTTTATCATTAAGTAAGTTTTAGTTATAACATTCCTTATATATACAGTACCTTCCTTCCTCTTGAGATGTTTCACTGAAAGTGCTATCATCTGGTACTTGACAATTATTCCCATTGGAAGAGCTCATCTGTTGATTAGCCTTCTGCTTTGCAGTCTGTCCTTTATTTTTTGTTGCAATGTCATGATTCAGGGCAAATTCACTACATTAAACAGAAAGGAAAAAAATTACCAACTGAGTAACTTTACAGAAAGTATTTCTCTGAAACAGACATACTTAAGATGATCTCAGAAAACAACTGAGATTAAAAAAATCTCTGACAAAACACAGACTTAACTCCAAGGATTGTAGAGCATTTAAAAGTATTTAAAAAACCTTGCCCTAGGAATGAGGGGCGAATGTGGAATCTGAACTAGATTCATGCAGTATCTTATATCCACATTAGAGGAAGTATTAAGACCAGAGATTCCTTTGAAGGACAGACAGAAAAACACTTTTGCTTAGGATTTCATAAAAATGTCAATGCCTCCTTCAAACTTTTGAGATTAATTTAGCAATATCTTTTCCCTCTTCCTAAAAAAATGTGTTTTTCTTAAATGTTTGTGAAGCAGAAGAATACTCAGTATTGCTTTCAACATTAAAGAAAATGCTTCAACTAGTACAATGTTAGAAAGCCAAAAGATACTTAAGTAAACCTACAAATAAGAATTTGAGATCATGTCTTTATACTTCCATTGGCATTTTAATAATTTCTGACCTCTCCTCAGGTGGAAAACTCTTGTTGACTTTTTCTTCTGTAGTGTTTTCATCCTCCATTTTCGAACAGTCACTCTTCCTTAGTGGAAGCTTTTCTTTCATGTGTTGATTAGTAATGCTGCCTAGTGGTGTATTTAATTTATCAACATTTTCCTCTTTTGCCACTGTCTGCATATTGAAACATCTTTCTCTGCTTTTTTCCTTCTCAATCTACAAAAAGAAAGTTAAGTTTCAAGTATTAATCAGTATTTCCCTAAAAAAGAAACACAATATCCAAAATTGAATAATTCAGGGTTTACCTCTGAAAAAGTGTAAAATGAAAAAAAAATATATATAGACAAGTATTTTCACAAAAATTACATGACACAGTGTATTGTCATTGAAAGTACTTCAAATTCACTAATAATTCTATTATGTAACAGAAACATAGTCCTTAGAAAGAAAACAACAGTGTATGTTAAAACATGAACAACTAAAATGTAAAAGCATTACAGATGGATTAACGAATTATAAGGACTGCACAATGTTAGTTATAAAATCAGAAATAAAAAAAACCCTGAGTGGAAGTGTACTTGGTTACTGCTTCCTCCTTGAGGGTAGGTAGGGTAGCAGGGGAGAAGATTACAAACCCACAAGTAGAAACAACTCCACTCACAGCAAACAGGAATTCAAGTGAAGGGCAATGAAGGCACACCACGCAGAAATCACAGCAAATGAAAAGTTCAGTCAAGACCCTGTTCAAAAGCTATTTTCATTCTTTGTTTCAGAATCAAAACTGATTTAACAGTGTGCACTTCTTTTTATGTCAATGAAGTGATAACTTCTTACACTGGAACTGAGTGCCACATACTGTTAAAGTGGAACAACAGCACATTCTGTGTTTTCTGAAAAAGGGGGAAAAGGCAACTCTCCACTGCTCTCTTTATTAATAAGTACTGTATTTTCATTTAAACAACAACTAATTCGCACAAAGCATCTTCATTTAATGATGAATAGCTGAAGTGAACAGGACCATTGAAATGGAGAAAGACTAAAGAATATGGAGCAGCAGGTGAGCTACCTCTTTTTGCAGCTGTACCTTCTCTTTCTCCAAAGCCAGGAATAGTGTTTGCAGCATTCCTACTTTACTCTTAAATCTTTCCATATCTTGTTTTAGCTCTTCATCAAGACTCCTTTTCAGCATACCACACGATTCCTGAGTGCTAGCAAAAAGACTTTCAGTTTCTGTTTTTCCTATATTACTGTTGATAAGGCAGTCCTCGGGAACATCATAATTAAATCCAGAGTATTTTAAAAGTTTCATTTCTGTTACAGAATGTGCATTTTCATCACTTGTACAAACAGGTCTTATTTTAGGAAGAATATTAGAAATGTCACCCAAAATACTTGATTTTAAGCTATGTCTCAGGGAGTAGGCAGGACCTTCCTCTGCATTTTTGCTATTTCCATTATCATTCTCTACTGTTCCCATAGTAAGCATTTTCTTCTTTTCTCCTTTTGCTAGAGACAGCTTTCTGTTATCTACACTGTTAATGCCAGCTTCTTCATCTGTACTCCAGGTATCTTCTACATTTGTCTTTAAGCTATTTTGATCAGGAAAGACACCAAGACTCGGAAATACAATTTCCATTTTGGGCACTTTTCTATCTCCAAATTCACCTCGGCTTTCTAACTTAATACTTGATTCTGTCACAGGAGATGAAATAATGTGAGAACTCTTCAATTCTTCACCAAAGCCATCTTCTGGTATTTCTTCCACAAGGGCAGCAGTTTTCCAAGCTTCATTTTCACCAAACAACTGCTTCAGCTCTGCTGTAATGTTTTTAAAATTTGTTTTCAGTTCCCTTTTCTCGTTTTCAACCCACATTCTTTCATATCGCTCTTCCCAAGGTTTTAGATTTAACTCCTTGTCAGCACTGTGCGATTCCTCATTTTTTGTTAGGGCTTCCTGATGTGAAACTTCTGCTTTGTCAGTCTGATTTTCATGTGCTGTTTTTTCTATCAAGTTGGTAGTTTCTAAAATATATTTATCCTTATGTAAACAGGTACAGACAAAAAGATTACCAGGAAAAAGAAAGTTACAGTTAATCTAGGTAATGTCCATTGCAAACTCATCCTATCATGTAACAGAAATAACAGCATCAAGATATTTTGAAAGTAATTTTGGTAATACAAATCAAGGGATACTAAATTAAAGGTTCACTGACTCACCCTTCTCTTAAAAATAAAGGACTTACTAGCTACTAGGACTTACTAGAGACAACAGTTTTGCTAGGATTGGAGTTGTCTGGATGAGGGTTACTTTCACCTTTAGGCCTACCTACTTTCTGTAACCAGTGGCCTTTGTTAAAAAGCAATTTATTTTTTTCATGTTTTATTGCTTTAATACCATTTTTCTTTAGAACTGCCAATACTTCCTCACCTTCCTTCCTCCATTATTCCACTGTCTGGCATTTTACAATCTCCTGCCAGCTAAGCTAATATATTAATGAACATAACAACCATTTCATTGTCCACCATTGGAGAACTGAGCCTATTTCTTCACCCAAGGTGCAGAAATGTTAAATTCCATTGCAAGCTCCAAAGAAAAGCATTTATTGGGGAAACCTGTCCATTCTTTCCCTCATCCCAAAAGTCAGAACCCAAACTTATATGAAAACCATACCATGCCTTACTCAACGCCACCCCCCTGCAGTCTCCTCATATCCCTGACCCCATGCCTGGCTCCTCAGCAGCTCTGACTGCTTCCACCCTGTGTCACATTGCTCCCAACATGTTCCTTCCCCATATGCTTCCTAGTGCCTTCCATACAGGCCTGCAAGCCTTAGCCCCCATGGGCTAAGACCATCCAACTCCCCTCTCTCTTCTTGTTAGCCAAGCCCTTCTCTCTCTGCAGAAGTTCCTGCTTTCAGAACGGGGAAGGAGTGCCTCAGCCATCTGTCTCAGCCTCTCCATGCCCCAAGTTCCCTGCCCAGCCACTACCACCTTCCAGTAGGCCTAAGTTCCATGCTCTGCCTGTTAATATTAAGCAAGTTCCTCTTTCATAATCCCTGGGTGTGGGGTTGAAGTAATTTGCTCCACTGTACCTTGAGGTACACAGAAGACTCCAGATCCCTGTATACAGCCCTCTCCTCCCTTCTGCTGTAGGCCCAACACAAACAGGATGCCTGCCTTATTCCTGTCTAAAACGTCCTCTGGAAAAAACCCCTTCAAACACTTACTAACATGGCCAAACAAGCACATATTTTGCAGAGGAAGGGAAAGCATTGAGAAGGTCAAAAAAAGTAACTTTTTTTTGTTTCTTCTCTTACGAAGTGGAAGACCAGGTATACTTAAGGAAATAGACCAGCATACTATAGAAAAACTTTCTTCTTTACTTGAATGTGCATTTTGTGTAGGGAAAAAATTAATTTAACTGCACTGTTTCTCAGCACTGTGCAAAACTAAAAACAATGAACAAAGTCTAGGAAAATCACCTGCAAACAAATTAATGTAACAGCAAGTATCCAATATAATGATAAGGATTTTCCCCCACCATAAGAAGACTGAATCCCATTTTACTTCAGGCTGTTATACAACCTTTATCTATAGGATTCTCTAGAATTATTCATTGGTAAGTTTATTTTATTTTACATGACTATAATATATAATTCTTTGCTTTACAGTGTATAATACAATTTACTGATTCAGACTCTGAATTCAAAATCTTTGGTGTTACATACCCACACTCCATAGTTTTCAATGGCATCCTTATCTTCTTTTTCAGCTGCTGATGACACTTGAAAAGTAGATCCTGAGTACTCACCTACAGTGAGAAAACTGTATTTTGATAACCAGCATGACCTAATACTACTTATTTAGAGTGCATCATGAATCATATTGGTGAGAAAAATCTTAACACAAAATAATACATGCCCTCCAATTTGTGAGCTCTTAGAGACAAAAATTACCATAACCAGATTGAGGATGCATCTGTGTACATTGCTTTCTTGCAGGGCATTTAAAGGAAATTTGCTGAAAATTGCTGTAAGTGGTCACAAATCAACCAATCCTGTTTCTTAAAGGTGCATTATCTCGTTCTCTCTCTTTGAAATACTGTGTGCCATACAGTAACTAGTTACATGGCTCCAGCAACTGTAATTTCCCTATGTGCATATGGGCAGTGCACAAAATATCATGAAAAAAATTACAGTTTCAAAGTATTTTAATGCCCCGGCTTTACCCTATGCATGAAACAAATCTGTCTCTAGACATGGTTCTGCACTGAGTATTTCAAACTGCTACCTGATCTGTTGCAGAAGACAGAGATGGGAACTGAAAGACAGACTTGTGTAATGCTGAGAAACAATCCATGGTCTAAACACTTCTCTCATACTGTTGAAAACTGGTTTCCACTCTTCCATCTCTCAGAATTTCTATACAATATGGGCAGGTCACAAACTTCTCAGATGCATTCACTCAGCCTGGCAGCCTACCCTGAATCTCTGTCACACCAGAGAATTGGACTCCAGGTAATCTCAGATACAATCAAGAAGCAGCACCTCACTGCCATGGTTCTTGTGGAAGGCACATTGTATACTTTGAAGTGACAAGTTTTCAGAAAGAAACAAGTCTTAGCAACTCAAGTGGGGAACGGAGAGAACAAGAGATGGAGGCTTTTCACTCTTATGACTCTGCACCTCCTGTCTTGCACCATAATGCCATGGATTCTACACAATAGCCTTTCTGTAAACAAAGTTTTACTGCAAAAGATGGACACGATATCCTTCTACAAGAAAAATGAGCAAGACTGAGAAAAATAGATAGGTATCACCATAAAAACACTAAAGGGCACACATCTCACTTTTTGGCATTTTTAGCTTTAGGTGAGTACTTCTGCAAGTCTTCATTCCTTGAAGGGTTCTTAACATTTGATACAAGCTCAGAGTTACAACTTTATGTCTGAACTGGACTCCAAACTCCTCAGATGGTCATAAAGGTCTCCAGAGGTCAATTCTGACCCCAAGTTACACATTTTGAAGTAACAACCTTTTCCTCCCACCTCACTGCTGGGTAAAAATTTCTGAGATTTTTTGTCGATTTGATTGTTGGGTATTTCACGACATGCAACAGTCACTAGTGGACTGACATCACGTATTTCACAGGGTTGTTAGAATGACCTCTTGGTAAATGATGCATTTCAGATAGTCTGATAAATACTAAACATATTAACAGCAATAATTAGGGATTGTCTAAGGATAATGTTCTACAAGGAACTCAGCCATTTCTCCCTTTTCCTTGTTTTTCAACAAGAGGAGCTTTAGACTTGTGCTAATAGATATCCCAATATCAAGCTGTTTGCTAGTGTGGTTGAAGGCTCCAGGCAGCAGTAAAAACAGACAGATGTGCTTGTGGTTGAGGAACATTTGTAGGTAGCATCACAGAAATTACTGCAGAGAGTGTCCTAAGTTATCACTACCAAGACTGCCATAATCAAAAGCAACCCAAACTGCTATTTAGTCTTGCCCATCGGAGAAGTTTTCAACAGCAGCTATGTTGAGTTTGAAGTCTCAATCTTCAAGTAAGATTTCAGGTCTTTGTAGCACATAGGATCTATTTCACATAGTGCTTAATCAATCTTGGAATTTCTGTGTAAATGGCAGAGAACAAGGGAAAAGGCAGAAAAGATACAAGGCAACAATGTTCTTCCATCTTCAGGACTGCCTGAAGATGGGGAGACGATAACATGCATGCTGGAGGAAGCCAATATCATGGAAAGGAAGACTACAGGAGGGAGCAAACATGTACATGTGCATATTTCAGTAGTCCTCCTGCTTCCAGAACACCTTGTTAGAACCATCAATTTAAAATAAGAAAAGATCTACAATTACAACGTGTCTGTCTGTGAAAGAACATGACAAAGAGAGAGTCATGAATACCTTCAATATCCTCGACCTCTTCTAAATCAAATTCCTGCAATAGAACTGCAAAACATAAAAGAGATGCCTTATTAAATACTCCTAAAAGATTATGAAGCTAAACCCAGAACCACTTAAGGCAAATATTACCTGATTTCTGCTGCCTGTTTTTAGGAGAAGTTTCGTTCATTTCCAAAGTAGAAATGGGATTCTCCAGCTATGAAAGACAATTCAATGATAAAACACTACATTCGAAGTAACTATAAACTATTTAATCAGCAGAGTAAGTAGTCAGTCTGACACAAACACTTACCTGTGAATTGCTGGGTTGCTCCAAAAAGCCTGGAAGTGAAAGCATTTTGGGAAATGTTATTTTATTTTAATTGCAGGTACCTTTTACTCCATTCAACATCAGTAGTTTCTACAACTAAATATTAGTCACAAGCATTATTTCATCAAGAGTACAATACTGAACATTCCATTTACCTCATCATGCAGCATGTTTCTTAGAATACAAAAAAAGAACAATACATACTTCCCACCATGCACCTTGGATTTAAAAAATAATTATCACAGAACTAGGACAATACAGTGAAGCAGTAAGGTCATGCCTGTTAACAGAACAAGATTAAAATATTTAGTCCTTTTGAGGAGCTGAATCCTGCTTTCTAAAAGCATTATTTTAAAAGCCAAAGCTGGTCTGCTGTAATGAATGGACATAAAAACAGCATTATGACTGTGATTACTCTACAAATGCTTAATATTGAGGAGCATTTTCCTTTTCATTAATGGGATTAAGAAAGCATGGGTGCAGACAGAGAAACCTCATATATGTCTCACAAGGTAAAATCAAGGCAGTGTTCATCAGATTGTTGTGGTTTAGCTTTCAGGGGAACAACAGAAACAAATGTTTGGTTTTAATCTACATTTATAAAATAGTTCCAAGTATTTTAAAAAATTTTGTCTGGCATTAAACATTAAATCATTTCCAAACCCAAACAACCCCACCTGTATTTCTCAAATCCTCTGCTTGAATCATCTTACAGTTTGAGTCCTCTCACTAAGTATATGAAAGAATATTTAGAATTATTAAGAAAGGCTCCATGGCAAAAATTTTATATTTAAATATTTTTTTTTTTATTTTATATTAAAAAGACCTTTCAAACCAACATTAAAAAACAAGCAGTATTCAATTTCAGTAAACCTGGTGGTTCAGCAGTGTGGAAAGGCCTCAGAAAGATTATAGTAATCACCTTTTACTGTCTGTTTACACTGATCCTAAACTTGTCTTAATAGAATTCTTGCCTAAGCAGAATTCCCATAACCAAGACAAATGATTAACAACTACATCTGAAGCTCCTGGAAGCTTGTAAAGTTTTGCTCAAGATGCTCAAGAGACAGTGACACAAACTACAGGAAGAAATCCTCAGCAAAAAACCCTGTACTTTTAGTCCTATTTTAGATCCTAGGCAAAGCACAACCCAAAGCTATCAAAATGCTATCAAAGGTTAAGCTAGGAGGGACAAAAATGTTAAGTCAGATCATAGCTGTCTTCTGCTGCATTATCATCTAAGAATGTTAAATGCTGAGAAAGCTCAGTCCTATTCATACACTGTCTTCACTGTGAAACAAGAACCTGAATAAAAAAAGCCAGATACTCACCCAAAGAACACAAAAAATGCAAAGAACTTCCTTTACAAGTTCTATGTTCATAGCAAGTGCTGTGACTACTGGCATTAGTTAACAAACAGTAAGCATTTCACTGGTATGGTTTGCACACACATGATGACAGCATTTCTAAGACAGACACTGATAAAAGTTTACTTTAGCCTATAAATGCTTACAAACATTAGCCCACCAGGAAGTTACCATTGTCACTTTGCCCTGAAAGAAATTGGGAGCATGCTCCATGTCTCTCTGCAGCTGTGAGCAGCACATCACATGATATTTTTCTTGGCATTTCAGAATCCGCCTGTGTAACCTAAAACACGTGAATGAGTGAGAATTGGTACAATTGCATTTTCAATTCATTTTTATAGGAAAAGTTCCTGCTAAACCAGTTGAAGTAGTGTGGTATCAAGTATATTCCAGACACAAAAAAGTTTTTTAAGGCCCTTGTCAAGAATCTATCAAAACACACTATCTTGGAAAATCACAGCAATTGTGTTTGTTTTCATATCTAAGGCAAAAACTTCACACCACTATTCTGCCACGCTGACAAGCCTTAACAAATTGGGCAACCACAAACAAGAATTAACATGGTAACCCATGATACAGGTTGTGAACCAACAGCTGCATGTCTGCAGTGGTCCAACATTTGTACTGGACTTGTATCTGACATTCAAGTTGGTACTGACATTCCCGTGGCATATATCCTGCAGTGGTGAATGAACACAGTGCTGCTCCCAATTGCCAGGGCCATTTGGATTGAACAAAGATTAGCAAGGCAGAGCCTGCAACTGCCTTGAAACTAACAACGTTTTAGCCTTGTACTTTTAAGAAGGGGATGGGAAGAGCTCTTTCTTCTCAAAAGAAGAACCAGGAGGGACTTAGCTACAGACCTTACTGATTGACACAGACAGAAAGAACGAAAAAGGCAAACAAGGCCAGCATGTGTGGTGTCTCTGCTGAACGTGAATTAAAAGAGGGACAGAGTACACCTACAAAAGGTAGAGAGGATCTGTTCAGAAGCAGCTAGCCAACTAGGCTGTAGACCTCTAGGGCAAGAGCTAGCCAGGTCAGCAGACTAGGGCTGTATGGTGAAAAAACATCAATCCTGACAGTCTCTGTGACAAGAACAGAATATTTTAAGCAGCAAGGAACTTCACTGTTTCAGTACTACACTAGAAACCAAACTCGAAGGCCAATTGCTGAGGCCCAAGCCATTAGCTCAATCTAACTTAATCCCAATCCTAACTGAGCAGCTGGCCTAGAGCAGAAGTATTTCAAGGGCTCCCAATTACAGACATATGGCAAAAGGAAGAAAAGAGGAAATAAGCCTTATCAACAGTACTGTCCAAATCAAAAAGAAGCTCTCAAGTGATTCTGGATCTTACTCCTACTTCCTGCAGTGTAAACCCTTGTGTACTTCACAAAAAAGTACCTCAGAATCCCAGGGAGATTCATCATCTTCCTCTTGCTCTGCTCCCACTGTTGGAAGTGCACCTATAAATAAAGTAAGAAGTGAGATGCTTGAGTGTTTGTACATTGAAAGAAGGAGGTTCCATTGATGAGGACAAACTAAGAAGCAAGTTTTATTCAAGCATTTCTTCCCACCCAGACACATCATGTTATCTCCTTTATACTCCCAGCTCCTTTTGATTCCCTTCTATCAGAAGGTGGCTAAGCACAAAAGCTGACAAGGCTACAAGCAATATTCAACATGCTTGGGTAACATTCAGGAAGATACCCGAGTATCCTGAAGTTCTGTTGTAATACAGAGTTAAGGTCTCTCCAGCCTACAGCTCAAAAATTTGGCATTTACTACCACTTTCCACTGCACAGGGGGTACCATAGAAACACTATCCAAAACCTCCTCATACTAACATCCAGAAAGTCACCAAGAAACAATGCTCCCCCTTTGTTGTGCTACTAGAAAGATCTTCCCTGACAAAGCTGTTACCTGGCCCCTTCCTGGAAGCTAGATACCTAAGCACTGCCATTTAAAAACAGCGGCTCACACTTCAAACATATAACCCAAACACACAAAAGCCATTTCTGTCTTGGGGGGGTTTAAAATTCAAACCTCATCTCTACAAGACAATCTTAAGGTTCAGTCTCAGGGAGTTCCTAGCCAGATTTTTACTACTGTATTTCTATTTTAAGCTACTCCATTAGGAAAAACTGATTCAGGATTCAATTGTGTGGACACATACAGATAAAGAAGGGGGAAGGAGCTGGACACCCATGAGGGCACCCACCCAGAAGAGGCAACTGCTGGTTCCAATCTGAACTCTGACTACTCCCACTGTGCCAAATACATACTTATGGTAAAACACATATAGACATATGAGCAGGTATAGCACAACACTAGAACATGGCAGATTCTGCCAGTACTCCCTGCACAGCATCAGAGCAGCAGCTACACATGCTCTAGTAACATCTACTACAACAAGCTACTCTCTGGAGACAGACAATGGAAATGGTGCTTTCTTTTCCTACTGTCAGGTCTCAGGTAAAGTGCTCTACTCTGACTAGGCTGGTAATGTTTTCTAGCACACACGTGGTGCTGGAGAGACCTTCTACATTTTAAAACTGGACAAGGTGAGGCACTGGAACAGCTTTCTCTCAGCCTGACTCAAATCCTCCTCTGGCTTCAGCCAAGATCAATCACAGCCTTTCAATGTGACAGTACTTGTCATGAAAGGGAATACTCTTGTCACTCAAGACATTCTAGTCTTCTCATTTTCATCTGTGCATTGTGTTCAGATCGCTTCAGAAAGAACACAGCAACAAATCAAGAATGGCACTTGCTTCATACTGCATTGCTTGATACATAATGCTACAATTTCAGTTCTTTAAGAATGAATGAAAAGCAACAGAATCTGCTTTCCTTCTCTGCCAATGCCCACTAGGACTCACAGGCAAGAGTTTAGTACATTTGTACAAGAAGAACTTGGGTCAGGATTTACAAAGTCATTTCTCTCACCAGAGCTGTCCTTTGAAGCTTTGTGGACTTCATGCCTATCATTACCAACAGAATTTTTCACATTCTCAACAACTGTAGTTTGTAGCTTTTTGCCAGTGCCCTCCTCCTCTTCTATGTGCTCAGATGATTCTTCCTAAAAGACATCAACCAAAAGAGCTGAAAAGAACAGTAACAAACATCATCTTTGCTGTTGCTCTGTAAGCAATTCCTCATGTCAGCGTAACTCTAACTTCATTTAAGTTACAACATTTCAGAGCATATTTATTTTTTTCCTCTACTTTGCTCCACGGAAAATCATTAGTTTCCTGCTCTCAATCTTATGCAAAATTCTTTTTGTTTCCCCACTTTCAGCTATCACACGATGAATTTTCCTAAATGGTAGTAAAACTTCACGGATAAAAACTGTAACATAGAACTGAGAAAAATCTACTGCCTATTCTTTTTCTGTACTATAATATATTACCATACCATAGCAAAGAAACTGTTTTGACTCCAAGTAAGACAGTAACACCAAAAATGGATGTTCATAAGATGGATATACGTGAAAGATAAGTATTAAGAGAAATCCAGTTTACTATGTGTTTCTTACCTATCTGACCCTTAGAAAATACCCTTGTGATTGAATCATCCTTATATACTTACTTCAGTGCTTGAATGAAATGCTGCTCTCAAATTTTCTTCTTGCTTATTTAAGTGCAAGTTTTCACTTTCTTGTTTCAGGGGTTTACAGACTCTATCATCCACTCCTTCATATTCCTCTTCTTCAGTATCTTCACCATCCATATGTTCAAGTATGACAGAGGTTGGTCTTTCACCTTCAGGTCCTGTTTTTTTTCCTGGTAACCAAGAATTACTGCCACTTTTAAAGCCATCACTGAAGTTTGACTTTTTCTCCTTAACACCACAACTATCTAAGAGAGGCTGAGGTATCTCTTTTTTCCAGTCTGTCATTTCAGAGTCTGCAACACAGGAGTCAGCATTACGGTGAAACTTCTCCTCAATCATGCTTTTCCTATTCCAGCTTTCTTGCATATCTTGCAGATTATTTAGATTTTGAAAGACAGTTTGTTTTGGTACTGACTTGCAAGATATTTCATTATTCATCATCTTTGGAGACACTGCCATTTTATTTCCGTGAAACCTTTCGCAAGATCCAGCTATGAAAGACACGGGAGTAACAACAGATTCCTCCACCTTTTCATCATGTTCTTTAGCTACTGCATCATCAACACAGGCATCTCCAGTTCTACATCGAGCATCCCCTTCACACTTTCGTTTACTGAAATACTCTAATTTCTCATTAATTTCCCCTTTAAGTTCTGTTTTCTCCTCTTCCAGTATTTCATTAGACTGAGTTTCTTCATCTTCCAGCTCTTCCTCCTCCTTTTCACCTTCAGTAAAATCCTCATCCTCCTCATCCTCTTCCTCTTCCTCCTCATAATCTTCATCATCATCATCTCCATTGTCATGTACATCCTCTTCCTCTTCCTCCTCCAGTTCTTCTTCATCCAGGTTGCTTGCAGCTGAGGCATCTGGCTTAAATAATTCTTCACTATTTCCTTTGCTCACATGAACACCTGATGGGATTCTTTGCTTGAGACTTTTCTTTGGTGACTTAGGACTTTCGATTCTAGAACCACCACCATCATCTTAAAGTACAAAAATAAAAGAAAAATGCATGTGAACAGAAGGAATTATGTAACCAGTAATAGGCATGTTATCAGATTAATGTACAAGAGAACAGCATTTGGGAATATCTAGAAATGGAGAGGGGTAAGGTTGGGCAGGAAGGAGGATGAACTTGATGAAGCAAAAAGGCTTAAGAGGGGACTAATATCTTCATTTTAATGACTTATTTTATTCTGAATTATTAAGTGCCATGTTTACAAAATGCTACTTTTCTCATTTACTATTTAAAAAACCCCAAAGAAGGCAACCAAAAAAACTACTTAGCAAATCTATATATCAGTATATCATGGAACCTTTTGCAAATAACTTACTGCTTTTCCTGAACTGCTGTGAAGCATTCATCAACAGTGTCAGGTTTGGCTTCTGCAGCTTCTGTAAATAAAGATTTATTTAACAATTATTTTTAACAGTAACAACAACAAATCCTTTGTTCACATCAAATCTTGAACAGTAAATACAATCAGACTGTCCTTATGATAGTGCTGGCTCCATCTTATACTTCTAACTACACAAACATTCCTCTCATATCCAATTCAGTAAGTATTTCACGCAGTGCAGGCATCCTTCTGCAAATCATTTCCAAAAATGTTTATGTGCATAACTGTTCTAAAAATCTGTTTCTAAAATTTGTAATACTTAAGTAAAAGTTAATTATATTTAGAAGTGCATTTTCAGAACGCTTACTTGTAAATGTGCACATGCTAAGTTAACTGTTAAGATCCCCACACTTAATGCATAAATTTAGTCCGTGCAAGTACACTACTTTCAAAAGTACGTGCATTTCAAAATCATGGCAGAAAAATGTATCATTTCTACTTAAATCAGTGCAAGAAAACGAAATCAAGTTAAAACTAAACATGTTTGCATCTCCAGCATCACAGAGTGGGTTGAACTACCACACTCAGGTTCTACATCACTGCACAATGCCAGTGCCAACAGAGTTGATGCTCCAGGTGTTCACTCAGAAGTTGGTAAAAAGCACTACCCGAGCATTCCAAAAAACAAAAAAAAAAAAAAAAACAAACAAAAAAAAAAAACCAAAAAAAAAAAAAAAAAGAAAAACATCCAGTGTGAGATCACATGCAAGTACTAAATATCTAAATATCATCTCATAGAAGAAAATAGAAGACACATTAGAGTAACTCGTCTGTTCATTGAACACTCTTGAGGAACCTGCTGAGGAACGAAGAACTAGGTGATGAAGGATTTTTGTAGATCTTGATAAACAAATGTCCTTTATCACTTAGGAATCTATCCCCAAATTAACAAAAACATTAACAATGTTTGGAGAACAGGATAGATTATAGTAATAACTTACAAATTTTTCAAGTCCACAAATCTGACTCATATGAGCAAGAAAAACTAAAACTATGTGGTTATCTTGTCACCTACTGCTTTTTGGCTCCAAATTACAAATCTACTGCATACTGTGTTACAGCTACAGGTCTTTAGGAAAACCTCACAGCAGAAGGAAGGCTGGCAGGCCAGAGATTGCTTTAAAGAGAAAAGAATATTGGCTGGAGCTGGAGTTTCTTTCAGATCCAAAGAAAATTTGTCCTCAAACCCCTTATTTTTACGGGATATTTTTCCTGTAAATGCACCATACCTTGGGGGTAAAATCAAGTTCCTCTTCCTCAGAGGTATGCCAACTGTCATCGCTCCCCTCTTTCTCAGAGCTTCTTTAAAAGCAAAGCAAAATGAGTACCATGTCTCTCAAGTCATTCCTCAGGTAAGTGCTAGGTATTTTTAAAGTCTCACCTTATTGAGTCTCCTTGGGAGAAGTCATCTACTGCTGTTCAAACAGTAATTAACATGTTGAAATTAAATTTAACATGCTAAAAATTAACCATTAAAAATTTAAACATTTAACATGGACAACTCTATGCATCATAATAGAACAATGCTTCAGATAGTAAATTCAGTACAAGGTGGAATAAATGACTGCATTTCCAAAACAAAACTGCATCTTCAAACAACACTGAAATAAAAAAAAGGAAACAAAAAAAAAAAAAGACCAGAGCTATATATTTTTGACTCTTATACCTAGAAGTTTAAAAACATAGAAACACACCTAAACTAAAAAAAGAAATTAAAAAAAGCATAACATTAATATCCTACATTTTTAAACAATTAACAAAATGGTGATGGTTTAGCAAGACACTAAGAACTTCCAAAGTACTCATCTTACACACAAATACACATCATGTGCAGAGATTTACTATTTTATGCACCATTATGTATAACATTATGATAGATATTACACTATAACAAATTACAGATTATTTTGCAAAGGTAATGAAAACCAAAAAGCATAATCAAGCTCTAAAGCTCAAGTAGAACAATTACCAACAGTTCTGTACACTGCATCAAAAAGGGAATTCAGCAGACAAAAGTGGCAAACCCAGGGCATTCTATAGCACACTCCTTTCAAGTTGATGAAACAACCTTTCATCAGTGTTACTTACAAATGTGACTTGCACGTAGAATAGGATAAATCAGGTCAGAAGGACCTCAGAAAGTCTCTTAGCCAGCCTTCTCAAGGCAGGCTCAGTTACGAGGTCAGGTAAGGTTGTTCAGGGCTTTACCCAGTCTGGTTTCAAACACCTTCAAGGAGGAAGACTGTACAACCTCTGTTTTACTGCTCCCACATCCTATTAGAAACGATTTTGTTGCCATTTATGCCTCCTGTCATGTACCACTGGGAAGCACCTGGCTTTGTCTTCTCTCATGTACCAGAAGCTGCTGCTAAGTCCCCTGCAAATTCACTTCTGTAGGCTGAAATATCCCAATTTCCTCAACCTGTCCTCAAAGGGCAAATATTCCTGCCTCTGATGAATCTGAAGGCCTTCTACTGAACTTGCTCACTGTTGAAAGACAAATCTCTCTTGCACTGGAGACTCAAATTACACCCAGAGCACTGGACACAATCCAGAGTGACAAGTAGAGGTGGATAATCACTTTCCTCAATCTCTTGGCTATACACTGTTCTTAATACAACTCACTGTTGCCAGGGCACCCTGCTGCTGGCTCATTCTCAGCTCACTCTGCCAAGACACATCAGGCTTTCTCAAAAGGCATCTCTCCTGCCAGGCAGTGCCAGCATGCTTTGTAACAAGGGGTTTTCTTTTCCGTGTGCAGATTTTGCATTTGCCCTGGCTGAGTTTTGCTAGACAGGCTTGACAGTTCATTTACACAGATTAAATGTAGGGTAAATGCCTCTGAATGACAGCACTGCCCTGAAGTATTTCTACTGATCCTCCCAGTATTTGCAAACTGGATGAGTGTGCACTCTAGCACATCACTGATCTAATAGAGAAACCTGAACTCCAGGAATCCAGCTTCAAGAGTGCTAGAATCTCTCAACTATCCACAGCTAAGATGAAATAAAAGGGCTCTTCAATTCTCAAAACAGAAGGGGAAAACAAACACAACTTCCACATAGTAGCTATTTCAGTATTCCTCAACTTCTTGATTAACTAATTCTTGTTAACTATCATAACAACCAATCCAAGGTCTTTGGCAGAATCATTAAAGGGAAAAGAAAACAAAGGCATATCAAATGTGAAGACATCTCCTCTGCTAGCATTAAACACAAAAGAGCATGGACATTTTGTCAGTTCTAAAGACAGGGTTTATGTGGGAATTTTGATGAGTACATCTCCTGACCTGCACCAGGCTTTTGGACAATGAAATACAGTGTGTATGGCATGTAGAAAAAATCTAGAAGCTGAAACAAGGACAAGCTAACAGTTAAAATACCAACACAGTCTCTAATTCTTACTGTTTCTTATTGCAAACACATAATATTTAAATAATATTAATTAGTTGCACATACCACAGTCTCCTGTTAACTCAATCAGTACCAGCAGTCTAACCTACCTGCTGACATCCCAAGCTGAATAAAAATGTCTCCACCAGTGTGGAGCAGTTATCACTCTTGATGGGTGATTTCAGTTCAGATTTCATATTCTCAATTAGTACATTTATAAGTAATCAAAAGAACTGAATAAATTTTCTGAAATTTTGCTTCCAATGAACAGATTAGCTCAGTTGGGTAGAGCATGGTGCTAATAATACCAAGTTTGTGTGTTCAATCCCTGTATGGGCCATTCACTTAAGAGCTGGACTTGATGATCTTTGTGGGTCCCTTCTAACTCCAAATATTCTGTCATTCTGTGAATAGTAACTTTAAGCAATGATCAAGACCAGGTCACAATGACCTTCAGAAGGCAAGAGAAAACACTCATAAGCTACATTTCAGACAGAAGTAGAAATGGGATCTAGAAAAGCAGTCTCTGGGGATTGCTTGTTTCTACTTTAATTCAAGCCCATTTCCATTTCAGAGTAACAGAAGGGTTTATTTAAAAATAAAATTATTTTACTATCACAGATGATACAAAGCAAACACTGAATTCAGTAATAAAGAAAAAAGGCAAAACATGCAAACAAAAATCATGCAAAGCCTGCTCTCAAATCATAAATTTGAGATTTTGATTATAATAATAATAATTATGATTTTTAGATCATAAAACCAGTACCATCAAAATAGGAACCTCCAGGATAATAAACATCAAAGATGTGTTTATATTTGTATATTGTACAAGGTTTCATATTTTAAATGCTACTGTATAAAATACCTTTCCTTGATTTTCCTGTTCTTGATGTCTGGTTAGGAGATTGTTGCATTTCTATATCCATTTAGGAAAAGGCATGGAAAGGACAGATGGAACAATGACATCAGAATAAACTGGAATTTACAAAAACTTGGATAACATAAGCAGTACATCAAAATACCTACAGCGACGGGAGAACATTCTGTGACTATCAGCCTATTCTACAGTTAGAAGTGCTGGAAACAACCCAACCACAATCTACAGAACTCTGCTTTCAAGGGATATTGTCAAACAGTAACTTAATGTACTTGCTCCACGTAAAAATCCATATTTCAGTATTTTGAAACACTGAAACAGATTATCAGAGATATACTCTCCTGACAATTTTGTATTTCCCTCGACTACTCCTTGTCTAGCAGAGATGCAAATTAAATTTCTTCATGGTTGTAAAGTGACTTACACATTCAGCACACTCTTACTCTAAGCATCTTAAAAATCTGTATGTGTCAAGAACCAAACTTCAGACACTACCCAGAACTTTCAAGGAAATCTTGGCTCCCTCTACTCAGACCAGCATGCAACTTTGAGACATTATGTTTACACTCACTCAGGTTACAGTTTCAGCATGTTTGTTATCACTTACTAAAAAAGGAACCCAGTAACTTGCTGCCTTAAACCTTCATCTTAAAAGTTGCTCCAGTTGGTGCCTGACACAAACACAGGCAACTTCTACCTCAGTTTGAAGCATCCTGCTTACATTCATTTGACCATGCCGAACCATTCACACACAAAAACTATGCCACCAGCCAGAACACAGAAATGACAGGAGGGCAGCATGCTCCCCCAGGGCCATAGAACAGGTCACAACTGGACCAAAATGGGTGCACTGACTGGTGTATCATGGTGTTTGTGTGTGTACATGTTTGTGTGCTGTGGAACCCAAGCTCTGAATAGAAATTACTATGCATCTGCTCTACCCATCCCACTTAGTAAAATTTTGTATTTTAAGGCAACAAATCATTCTGTTATTGCAGACACCACTCACTGACACCAAATTTCTTCATAATGTAACATTTGTCTCAGGGGAGAAAGGAGTCCTGCTTACATTGATTTTACCACGTGGAATGAATGTGGCAGAATTACTTATATCAAAACAAGATACATTTAAAGAGCTAAGAAAGGACCTCATGATGGTTTCTCATCCCTTCTATGTTTCTCAGTTTTCTGAAGAGATAATACAGGACAACTTTTACTGACCCTGAGAGACAGAAATCACTGAAGTACTTAATTCTTTTCTAAGAGCTCTATGATGGAAACCCAACCATTTCCGTAGGGACCCAGGAACACAAAAGGAACAGTACATCACACAGTAAATATTCAAATAAACAAAAGCCAATTTTTGAAGTAGGCTGAATTGCTCATTAGAGGAGAGTATTTTGAAAAATATTCAATGAGTGTAAAAGCAGCAAAAGGAACAAGGACAACACTTAAGATCCCAGAAAAAATGTATAGAAGAGCAACAGGAATGAAAATAATTCCA
The DNA here is from genome assembly GCA_032173965.1 of Sitta carolinensis. NCBI lineage: Eukaryota > Metazoa > Chordata > Aves > Passeriformes > Sittidae > Sitta > Sitta carolinensis. The sequence goes on along the minus strand of JAVUNC010000005.1, from coordinate 23,170,865 downwards.
AAATGGGTTTCTCTGTTCTCCTGAGATCATTACAACTTCTCTAACAGAGGCTTCAAAGTCTCTTATTGCAGCATATCAGAAGGACTCTCACAATAAAGGACCTGTACTTTCTGTGTGCAAGCTAGAGACTGCAGAATTAACGCAGGTAAATATTCTTTATATGATACTAATTTCTCAGAGACAGTAACAGTGTGCACTGCTCGGGCAAAAGCAACATTTTCCTGATTAAACCACCTGTACCAAAACATTTAAAAAAGAAAAAAAGTCCTACAATCTATCAAAAAACATTCCAAGTCTCTGACTAGGTCAAATCAAGTGTTCCTAAGTCAAAGGAAGAAAGTCTGACTCTAAATTAAACTCCTGTATCTAGGAAAGGTCAGTGAGGAAAAATATCCCATATTTTGCTCATTTTTCTTGACATATTTAAAAATGGAGTAAGGAACTGTATTTAAAGGAATAATGAACTGTGTTTGAGCACTGTCTTCTGCCCATTTGCCATTTTCCAAGGTAACTCCCTTAAAAACTCAGAAAGAATAAAATCTGCCACTTGTAGGGCTTGAGATGTAAAGCACAAGACAAACTATTTCATTTATACTAAGGTATTAATTTTCTAAGATTCCTCTAGGAGTCTGAGCTCATAACCATAGACTGGATTTTTAAAACTCACTGAAGTAGTTAATTTTTTTTTGATCACAAGGCAATTTGTTTTTCTGGATCACAAGATAATAATTATTTTCTAAAAAAAATTCATAAAAATCACTGAAAGTGGAAGAAAAGCATTATTTTTATTGTAAATCAAACTATGTTTAAACCAATACACAGACACTGCAATGTTACTGCCAACAAAGCCACTTTCCAATATAATATTTCCTAAGCATGTTTCTACAGCACCTACATGGAAATAGTTATAACTGATTTTGAGAAACAGGGCGTGAAAAAGGACCTTAGTGCCAATGGAACTATTAATATTAAAATGAAGACACAAACTCCATGAAAATCAACAAGACAGGTACCTTTCTGCTAATTTCTCTGTTGCTTCCCAACTACAGAAAGAGGAACAACTACTCAGGTGGAACCTGCTGCTTTTGTAATCACAATCTGAGTCGCCATCTCAAGGTAAAAGTACACTCTTGAAAAGTAGACACTTTTGCTTAGTTCCCTTCTCTCTCTCTCTCTCTCTCGGAAAACCCATATAGATGGGCAGTCTGACTGAAAGTAACAACCCTAAGAAGTGAACACAGAATGCAAACCAAATGCTTTCACAGGCTGACAAGCAACACTTCCAAATATCATCAAATAAGCACATTCAAAAAGCTTGTGCTACTCCCTCCATCTGATGCCTCCACTAAAACCAACAGTGAACACAGTAAGTGCTACCAACACAAACCCACTAAGAGAGGGCCACATGGATTCTCCTCGTGAGCTACTCCATGGTTAAGGGTCTTACCTCCTCTGTCCACAGCAGGTGCACCCAACAGAAAGCCAGCAGCTGCTGCCCGGTGTGGAGTGCCAAGTGCTACCATGCTTCGTGTGCCACCACCGGCAGAAGCTTCTCCTGTGTTTTCCCAGTCTGCATATTCTGACAGTTGTTTACTAAGACTGTACAGAGAAAGAGAGGAAATACATTTGGTAAAAAAAAAATCATATACCAGAATATACCATTTAGTACAAGAGTTAACAGCCACTTCTTATCCAGCCTATTCTTATCCTATCCTTCTCCTATCCATAGCCATATAGATTTATATACTCATATGCACTTACTGCCTGATTATTACACACGTCAATATTCACTACAGTCATATTCAAACCTATGATGGTATTAACTCCTGCTTGCTACCTGTCAAGTTTCAACTCTGGAGAACTGTAGGATAGAGACGTATTATAGAGTTTATATTGAGCAAATGTGAGCTTAGCAATAAAACTTGAAATATAACAGAGAACTCTGGGTAAAAATTTTCCTCAGCTTCCAAGTTAACACTACACACTGGAATAATACATATCAGAAGACAAGAGGAAATGGCCACAAATAGTGCCAGAGAAGGTTAAACTGGATAACAGGAAAAATTGCTTCAGTGAAAGGGTTGTCAGGTATTAGAACAGATTGACCAGTAAAGCTGCCGAGTCACCAACCCTGGAGGTATTTCAAAGATGTTGTAGATTGGCACTTAGGGATGTAGTTTAGTGGTGGGCTCGGCAGTGTTAGGTTTATTCTTAGAGGCCTTTTCCAATCAAAATGATTCTATGAAGACATCATTGAGCACACCTCTAATACAAGTCTCTGCACACTATTAAACCTCGGTGCTGTTATCAAAAATTATCGAAAACCACACTGTTAACTGACAACTTTCTCTAATGATACAGCTGAAAATTTACCTGGAATATCCATGAATAACAGCATAATCCTCAGCTGTCCATCCGTTAGTGTCTTTATGGGAAACATCAGCACCATACCGAAGAAGAACCTTTATCAGACTAAGCTCTCCACCAGAAGCAGCAGTCATAAGTGGGGTTCTGAAGGACCCAAGAAATACGATATGAAATAGGTTGTTTCACACAGTCATTGTAATTATTTGTTTCTGTCTGCCCTCAAAAAAGTATTCGCTTCATTACTTTAAAATGAACAAGTGTAAAAGCATTTTTCATTAAGAGAAACAATAAAATGGGAGAGGGTCTCAAAACAATTAAATGTTTAATCTTAAAACAAAGCTTCCACACAGACAACACTCACGAACTCTATTGGCTTTTCAGTTTGAGGGAATGCCATTGAGCTAGTGGCACACTTCCTGCCAGAGAGGCCATCACAGCCAATAATATCCTGCAATCCTCAATGTGGAAAGAATCGAACAAGCTATGACAGCAAGCCACTGAGGTATGACCATCTTTCACAAGTCACACAGAAGCCACTGCTTCTGTGCAGCTCCTTGTTTTGTATTTTTTCAGACCTCATTCCCATGCCTCTCTCAAGCCAACCTGAAGAACCTGAAGCCCCTCACCTTTCACACTGATCTCGAGTATGCACATCAGCTCCTTTTTTAAGGAGAAATTCTGTTATTTCTTCGTGATGTTCGGAGACAGCAAGAATAAGAGGGGTATATCCCTCCTGAAAGGGTAGATAAAGTTAAAAAAGGCAACCAATCAAACTTCAAGAAAAATATGAATGCAACTTTTGGAAAGCATTTCATTAACAAATATAAAAATTTACCTTATTTTGGGCATCAATATTGGCATTATGCTCAAGTAACAGCCCTGCTACAGTAGTATTACCAGACAGGACAGCCAGGTGAAGGGCAGTGTTGCCATCAGCATCTGCCAGATTTGGGTCAGCACCATGTTCTAGCAGAACAGTCACACATTTTTCTTGATGGCACTGTACTGCCTGGAAACAAAACACAAAAAACTTCCAGGATTTACATTCACTTTGTTGCAATTCCCCCATCATCCCAATAATGGGAATTAACAGCATCTTCGAAGATGAGCTAACATATGCCTATTTCACACCAATCACAATATGCATGATTTTACAAAGGTCTACATAAAGAATACTGAAAAATACATCACTTAGTTCAAAATTAGTAGGCCTCACTTGCAAGAACACCCCATAGTCCACGTACCTTCATTAGTGGCGATCTGTTATCATTGTCAAACAGATTTAGCTTACACTTGTTTTCTACTAGATACGTAACTACGTCCACATGGCCATTTGCACAAGCAAGATGCAAAGCTGTCCTAAAAATTAAACAAATTGAATTAGCACAGACAGGGATAATTTCAGGCTTTTTTGGTAAACAGATATGACCACGAGTTTCACTTTGCAAATCTCAAGCTTAAGAACCCACTCCATTACCAGGAGCTGAACACCAAATGCTTGGCATTTGCTAGCAAAAACCCTCCACAGCATCTCCTTACTAAGGGGACATTTCCTTCACAGAACTGAATCTGCAGAGATTCCTGCACCCAGGTGTTAGGTACTCCCTCAGTGGGACTACACATATGGCACAGCAACAGAGGCCAAAGCTAGGGAATCTGAGGACTATGGCAAGTCAACTTCTCAGTTTTTCTCTGATCATTCATGGTACAGAAGTGTATCAGAGATGTAGGAGAGAGGTTTAATTGCAAGAATGTTAGAGTTTCCTCACAGTTTGAGAATTCCTCCTTTTTCTCTAGCTTTTTTACTACTGAAGCAAAACCAAGAACACACTTGCACCGAAGTGCCTCTAACAACACGTAGCAAACCAGAGCAGAACACTCCGATCCTGACTACAGGAAAGTGGTTTTTCACTTTCCTGTAATGTTTAACTATCATAGTAGGAAAAAGCCTACTACAGAGGAATCCTCTCTAAGGAGGCAATACTGTGTTTCCACAATATATAAACAGCACAGGAAAACTGAACTTTTTTCTTCAATTTAAAGCCTTGCCATGAAGAAAAGCAGTCTTTCAAACCATATCATCTTAGGTCTGATGTCAATTAACCAGTCTACTTGTACACAAAGAAATACACAGTCACTGAGGAAGTCCTTGCATGTGTTTCCTCCTACAAATCTAAGTGTTTTTAGGACAATAAAACTAGACAAGTTTTACTGCTGTCAGAAGTCCAGCCTTCTGGATATCCAGCCTAGGAAGCTAAGCTACTCTGCTAAAACCAGAACCTCTTCAGAATATCACAAACGATTTGACTCAGCCTTTTCAGAAAAGGTGATTCCCTTTTGCTTATGATAGATCCTTAGGAACTATGCTGCAGCCCAGGGCTTCTCCTTACGGTAGAACTGTTAAGTGCTTCCTGTGTTTGACTCAAACCTCCACCCAACACCACCTGTCAGAAGCAACAGCTTCTCCTGCAAGTAACTGACCAGATCTTCCAGTCCAAGGTACTGATCAGCTGTACCAAAGCCTCAGAGCAAAAAACTAACTGCCACCTAAAACCACGCTGTGGCTTAGGCTGCCACATCACACTCACAAAAGGCAGCTACGCAGGCAGCATGAATAAACATGCTTATTTTGCATTAGAAATCCTTCCTAACTGCAATGTCCACCTTTCCTTAAGTGGCTCCCAGTTGAAGCAGTGCATCCTTGGGGCTCAACTACTGAACCTGCAAGCTGAGCCCTCAGAAGTGCATAGAGATGGGTGCGATTACACTCAGACATCAAACCCTGGCTGGACAATAGCCACGAGGCTCCTCCTGCATCTCCCCTTTGCCAGGCTAAGAGTTCGCTTCCACCTCTGTGCCCCTAGGCAAGGACATACGACTCCTGGAATGAGGGCACTGAGGAGGCCGGGTCAAAAATGGTAAGGCGGTAGGTAGTTGGTCGAATTCAAGGAGGTTTTGGCAGCACAAGCCTGATTCCCACCAGCCAGCCAAGGGTTGCGCTGGGCTGCGGCGCACGCACTCCCACTTCTCACAGGAACGCTGCCTGCGCGCTCCTGCCCGGGTCGCTCCCGGGGGCTGCTATAGCTGCACCTGGGGCTCCCTCCCGAGACCCTCCTGCGGCTCCCGCCCTTACCGGTCCGCCTTGTCCCGCCCGTCGATGCCGAATTTCCTCAGTCCCTGCCGCACCTGGGCCAGGTCGCCGCTGGCGGCCGCGCGGTGTAGCTTGCCCAGGTCCTTCTGCCGAAGCTCGTAGGCACCGGCGGGGCTGGGAAGGGAGGCGCTGCCGGGCGGCGGTTGCCCCTTCCTCTTCCTCCCGAACCCGAAGATCCTCTTCATCCCGCAGCAGGAACGCAGGCACAGTCCCGTCTAAGGAGAGCGACGGCGGGAAGCACTGGCGGGCTGTATCGCGCTTCAAGAAGGGACAAGGAGAGGGAGAGTTCCCAGCAGCGAACTCGATTCGATGCGGCTCCTGCGGAGCGAACGGCCGGCCCGGCGGGCGCGGGAGCCCGAGCCCACCGCCCCCAACGGCCCCCAGCCAGCGCGCGGCAGCCCCGCGCAGGCGCGGGAAGCCGGAGGCGGGCGGACCCGCGCAGGCGCGGCCGCGGGAGGTGGGGAGTTAGGGATGAGCTAGTTCTCGGATGGAATTAATGTCCCAGGGTATTTAGTGCTGCGTGGGTGCTGCTGTCGGGCTTGGGTGAATGGGTGACAAGAACAGACAGCAAGGATTAATACGGACGAAAGGGTATGAAGCAGAGCTTCGGGTATCATCTAGTTACGTGCCTGATCACATGCTGAAGAATACGTGTAGTCTAGGTAGCTGGGTTCGCAAGCTGCCATAAACTGTCAACCCTCGGGATATCCAAGGTCGTGAAGATGGGTGACGCTAGTCAGGTGAACAGACTCTGAGACACACAGTAGAAACCTGGAATTGCCGACTTTTGGGGTACCAAAGGAGATGAAGACAGGTGACGCCAGCGAAGTCGTTGGATGAGGGAGTGGGACAAGAGCCAAAGGCTCGGGCGGAACAGCGAGACTTGCTCGGGGGTGACTGTGAGGCTCTAGAAGCCCAAAGGTAGGTGCTCTCCTCAGAAGGACCAGCTCGAGCTGTTTCTGTGTCACTGCACAGGAATAAACTGCTTTATGGAACGAGATACCTGGGACTCTGCTATGGGAACCGTGGGTCGAATCGGTAACCTGGTCTGACCGTGAGAGTAGGGGGGGTGTCAGGCGAGGCGCCCCTCACCTCGCTGGAGCCGCCCGCCGTGCGGGGGCTGCGCTTCCAGCAGTGAAAGAATTTGGCCCTGGGTCTGTGGCTGACAGAGCTTCAGGAAGGGCCAGACTGGGAACACCCGTGACAGCCTCATGACGTTGCGTTCTGCTAAACGGGGCTAAGTTAGGAGCGACACGGAGGAATACAAAGATGCACGCGGACGGCCTGGATGAAAACGTAGTACAGAAAGCAAAATATTTGGTAAGTTTGGAATCATTCTCAATATTCTGCTACAGTGATGCCACTGGGTAGTTCAGATACCATATCAACTGGGGGTGATGCCATGGTTATAGGATACCCTAGCGTATTTGGCTAATGGAACACCTTGCCAGAACACTTCTTCCTATCTTTAGAAACCACTTTTTTTGCATATGAATTTCTGAAAAACACATGGCAAACAAAACCTAATTCAAACAGAGGAACCCGTTTCACTGTGATTAGCAGTGAATTATTAGTAAAAATATTTATTGCAATGGGACAGGAATATAGTACCACCTTTTAGGGAGGTGATTCAGCCCTTTGAAATATTTTTTTTTGCTTCATTGCTAAGAATGGTACATGTATTAAAACCTTTATTTTCCTTTCCAGAATGGATCTTCGCAGCTTTATCAAATGTTTGCTTCTGGCAGTATTCTCTTATACCAAGGTAACTGATGTACAGTCACTTTCATTAGTTGATTCTCAGTATATTAGCAGTGTTCTGTTTTTTCAGACCTGATCTCTAAAAAGAAGAGCCAAAATAATAGTAACAATAATTTTAAAAAGAAGGAAAAATACTCTTTTGCTGAAACCACAGCTAAGTAGGTTCAGGTTGCAAAACCTATATTTCTATGAGTACTAGGAAATTACTATTAGTAACCATTTAGAGAGCGTCTCTATAGTCAGTCTGACCACTTAATGGAAAACTGGAGAGCAAAATGCATTTTTTAACTGAATATATTTGTTTTCTTCCAGCTATTTTAGAAGAAAGGCAAGTTTTTATTTACAAGATGGCAACATGGGGTAAACAGGAGTCATCTTTATGCTCTCCAGGACGAAGTATTTAATCTCAACTTCTCTTCAAGTAGACACATGCTCAGCCACAAATAGTTTTGGTTTTACAGGTTACTTCCTACCTAAGATGAGGAGGCCCTAATTCCATGTCAAATATTTCAGAATGGTATCAATAAAAAACCCTGTGATTACAATGCCAGCTTTAGTTAGTGACTCTTAGCCGAATAGGCTAAAATTCATTTTTATGCTTTTAAACACAAGGGGATTCTGATGGTGTCACAGAGTCATATGGGTACAACAGGATCTGTTCATTCATTATTAGCCAAAAAAGATGCAAAATAAATAGCTAGACTGTCTCTAAAGCAACTGTCATCTGTTCGTATCGATCTTTGTTCATATTTCTTTAGTTGTGTTGGCTCAGGGTGCTATTGAAAATATCAAAGTGTTTGTTTTAATTTTGATCCATTTCTATTTTTAATCTTATTTTTATAGTTCCTTTTTTAGATTTAGGATTGGATTTTTTTTTTTAAATTTTGGTGTTTCCTATTCTGTTTTCTTTTTCTGTTTAGTGTTCAGTATGCTTATCTGTAGTTTTCTCAGTACCATCTAATAGCAGCTGTTTCTTTTCCTGTCTGCATAAAATGTTTCATTCCCTGTTCTTGAATTGTCATTTCATTACACAAGACTTGTATACCACAGGAAGATTTCCAAATAGGGCTTAAGTGTGACTTAAGTGTTGCATAAGCACTGGTATTTGGGTTAGTCTGCTACAGGTGCACCTTTCCTTCAACATGATTCACTGTAGCTGGATAATTTAGCTCACAATCTTTGTACGGCTGAGGTATCAAAATGGCAGTCTGAAATTCCCTTTTGCCAATATGGCTAATTCCCCTATTCAACACCTAGTGTATGTTGTCTACTAGGAAGGAAAAGTGTCAGTAAAGAGTTGGGCTGATAACAGTATGCTGCTAAGTATCTGGTTTAGTACACCTGCTTTTCAACTTCTGTATTTATAGGAGTGATACAACTTAAAAAAGCTGCTTGGGAGGCTTGCATGTCTCAGTTGTGCTGACTCTGGGGCTTTGAAAGGGATGGGGTAATTAGAACGCATCCTGCAGACAGTGACTTCAGCAGCTTTTGCTGTAAGCAGACAGCTGCAGCTGTGGGGATGCTTCTGGTGTGCTGCTCTGGAGCCTTCTACAGTTGTTGGGTGTGCTGAGTCAAATGGGGGAAGTTTCACTTGCTCCCAGTCCAGCCTGACACGCCATATCCCATGCGCACGGTAGGATTAACAATTAGCTTTCCATTCAGAATGTAGAAGGAATTTCTTTTGGCTTCCTCTGAGTGATGAACAAGGAATTTTATTTTCTTTTCAATACAGTAAAAGTTACTGTAAGAGATTGGCTCAGAGAATGGTGCTAACACTACCAAGCTTAAGGGTTCAATCCCTTTTCGGGCTGTTTGCTTAAGAGTTGGACTTGATGATCCATCCTCGTGGGTCCCTTCCCACTCAGACTCTTCTGTGATACTGTGATACTTCAGAAGAAGCTTGCTAGCATATTCAGAACAACACAAATTCACTGGCTCCCATTTTTGGCTACCAATAGACAGTTATCATGGAAGTGAACTAATGTACTCTGTGTTATTGTGGAGTCAGGTAGGTTGCAATTGGATTTGTTAGGTTTGGTTCATTTTAGTCAAGAAAAATGCAAAATAAGACGTTTCTCTTCCTTCTTTTTATTAAACTACTTGAAAATTATAAACCATAAGAAAGGGAGAAGTGTCTGCTGACAGTAGGACTGCAATGCATTAAGAACTTATTTCATTTTCCAAATGCTGTGGCTTGACACCAGACACAGAGATACCACACAGCTGCGTGATCACTACCCCCTGCAAACACACCACCACCCCCTGCCCCAGTGGGATGGGGAAGAGAATTAGAAAACAGTTACCAAAAAACCCTGACTTGTGGGTTCAGATAAGAACAGTTTAATAATTGATATAAACAATAATATAAGAATTGTAAGTTTTTAAAAAATTAAACCCGTAAAAAACAAGTGATCCATAATACAGTTCCTCACCACCCACTGACTGATGCCCATCCTGTCTGACTAACTCAGCCCAGTTTCTATGGTGTGGAATATCCTTTTGGGTAAGCTGTCCCAGTTTTTGTGCATCTTCCCGCTGTCTGAGACATAAGACATTGAAAACTTCCTGACTTCTAATAAGCACTGCTCAGCAACAGCCAAAACATCAGTGTGTTATTGTGCTGTTTTGGGCTGTGGTAGAGTTAATTTTCTTCACAGTGATTGGTATGGGGCTGTGTTTTGGATTTGTTCTGAACACAGTGGTGATAGTATAGAAGTGTTTTTGCTATTGTTGAGCAGTGCTGTTGGGTGCCAAGAGTGCAGTCCTAGGCTACCTGCTCTGGAATAGCCACAAAATGTCAGGTCCTGAGAGCACAGTCCTGGACTGCCTACTCAGGTAGACAGTATTTGGGATACCCCTGGGATAAATTAGGCAGAACAATGCCAAACAATCAAGTAGAAAGTGTTGTTTATGGCAGCAATGATAGCAGATCTATTCTTTCTTTCCAATCTTATTCATTCTGAAAAGTGCTGAATGATCAGAATCCAGCTGCGTTAGGGCTGTACATTCTTCTTTAATGGAGAGTATAATCAGTGATTCCCCTGATTAGAAATTAATGATAGTGAAATAGTTCAAGCTAAAATGCTTTGTGGGGTTAGACCTATGGTTCGGTTTGGTGCATCCATACAGTGAACTTAACACATCAATTATTCTGAGTCTACAGCGCACATATCATAGCCCTGCCCAGAGGTGTGCTTGAGGAATAGAGAATGTGTGAGAAGCATTCTGATGGAGAGGTATGGGAGCCTTCATCCTTCCATCAGTGAACAACTATCCTAATAATAGAACAGGCAGAAAGTTAATGATGATATGATTCACTTTGTTATCTGATGAAATGTTTTGTTGTGCTTTTAGTTTGTGCCAGATGTGTTTCAGATACTGAAGAAGACCAAAAGGAAAAAATGGTTCAGCCCTGGAAAGGAAAAATCAAACCAGGAGGAACACCCCTCTGAGACCAAAGTGGGAAGGGCCTTCTGCCATGAGGTCTCCGTAAGCACAAGTTTATGTGTTGAGCCTTATTGGTTGTTATGGTTGGTGCCACTCAAAGTGGCCTGGTCCATCCCTGTTCACCTTAGCTCAACCCCCTGTTGCCTTACATAGAATGTTCTCCCCTTCCCTGAGCCCCACTGGTCCCAGTTTGCCGCATTACTCCACCCCTTGTTCCGCCCCTGCTAACCCGTTGGATAGCCGGCCGGCTGCCCCTCCTCTACACCAGTTTTATCTGCCCCCATTGGCCCTTGACCCTCAAGTACACCCCGCATTCCCATATAAAACCCCATGTTCTCCCCTCCATTTTGTCTTTTTCCCTGGATTTCCCTGAGGTCAATAAAGCACTCTTCGATCTCCACTTTGAGACCCATCCTTTGCCTCTGTCATCAGCTAATGTCGGCTCCGCCGGGAAGGGGCCTGAGAGGTATCAGGCCAGGATAGCCGGGTCTACCCCAGAGAGGTACTCTCCTCAGAGAATGCCTTCCAGGGAGCCAGCGGCTTTCCCTCGGCTAGCCTAGGGGTGCCTTAGCAGGGTAGTAGCCACGGCGGGCTACAGTGAATTCAGCTCTGTGAGTTCAGCTCAGTGAGTTCAGCTCAGTGATTCCAGCTCAGTGATCCTGCAAGGCAACCCCTTTACAGCCAGCACGGAGAGAGAGAGATGAGGGACTCGTATGGCCATTCCGCAGGGGGTAACTTTATTGCCAAGCACCCAGCAAAGGCAAGCCAGGGATGAGAAATCCCCGAAGTGTGGGGGAATGTACAGAGGTTTTTATAAGGGTACATAGGTGAGTGTGGGGGGTTACAAACCAATGGGTTTCAACAGATCTACACAAAAATCCCTCAAAGAATTGTGGGTCTCCGTAACCAAAAAGTGTTCTCCTTATCTAGGGGGTCTGGAATTTGTTGTTGTGCAATGCTCTTTATCTCTTCAGGAGGCCCGCCTCCCCATCCCAGGGGCCTCCCTCCACGGCAGCGCCGCGGCGGGCCCGCCAGATCCCACAATCAGCTACTTCAGTAAGCGTCTTTCAGACTCTGCACCTGTGGGACACTCACAAGGTTCACTGAAGCCAACAGCGCTTCAAGATACTGATAAATTTGAGTTTGGAATAGGCTTAGACTTGGTTTTCAACAGACACTGAGGCAGAGAACCATGATTGGTGCCAGAAAAGTTCCCTGAAAGCTTCAGTTGGTAAACAGTTTTTCTGTGACCCTCACATACTGTGTATTAGCCTTTTTTTGAAGCTCAAGCTAGTTTCAATTTCTTGAAAGACTGAGACTTTCTGAAATAATTATTCATACTTGATGTTTAAAATCAAACCAGCATCAGACAAAAAGAAATCAGTGCTAAATCAAAATACAAATGCAAGTGATTTGCTTATATTGCATAGTCTTTGATTGAACAGCTAAGCAGCCATATTTCATCAGCTTACGTGGCATCAGAGTTTACTGCTGCTTCTTACATCATTTGCCTTTATTTAGAGTTTACAGTGCCATTGCTCCTTAGCAGAGCTTTCATTCTCAATTATGTGAAGAACTTGTGCAATTACTGATTAATTAAGTTCATTAGCTTCCATAGGGCATTTGGGATTTACAACCCATACATTTGTTAATATAGATGTAACTTTGAAGGGGATCACCTGGAGAGAAGGTGGAACATATTTTAATGCATTTTTTGCCAACTGTACTTCAGTGTATGTGTGCAGACGGATGTGCCATAGTTCTAATGCCTGCCTTCGTGCATTTGAGGAGATGAGGACTGCTTATGTGGACTTCCATAGATTTCTGCTTCCCAGTAAGATCTGGGAATGGTGTTTCTTCTTGACTTCCAGGTCTCAAACATGTCTCTAAGCATTAAAATAACACTGGAAACATTCCAAACACAGTAAGTGAAAGGATGAGAAAGAACAAAGGGAACACTATTTTTAAAACACAGAACATGAGTGATGCAACATAATGAAGCTACTGTAAGAGAAAATATTTCTCATGGTTTTGTCAAGCTCAAGAATAAAGATCAGTCAATCTTCTGGTCAGAAAAGAAACGTATGTGGTTCTTACTGTGAGTGCAAAAGAAGCCAGCTATGAAGAAAAAACCCAACAGATGAGTGCACTGATTTGACATCCATTTAATAGACTTAAGATTTTATATACAAATTAAAATGAACAGGTTTTCACATCTGAAGTGGGGAGAAGGGAAACCACAGATACTCAGTAAAAGCAAAAAATGTCTGGAGCCTTTCCATAGCATTTCATTCAAATCACGTAATTTCGGGTTTAAACAACACGGTACTCCTCTAGTGCCCTGCAAAAGGGATCCTGGTCCATATGAAGGTTTTTTGAAGATCCAGCACATCCAGTTTCAAGTTCAGCAGTGGCTGGAGGGAAAATGACACAAGATTCCTTATGTTACATTTACAGTAGACAGGGAGAAATAAGTCACTAAAAGAACACTTTTCATAACATATGAATGAGACTTTAAAATTTCCGAGGACACCTAACAAGGGATGAGCTGGGCACAAAGGAAGAAACGCATTTTGTGTACATTTGCTTATCAGTCAACAGCATTTTTAAGCCAGTGACAGACATTCCAGCTACACACTGAACATCTTCCAGGACTCCACACAAGACTCCAGTGGCCCTTAGCAGTGCTTCTTAATGAAGAGCCTTGCAGAGCTCTTCAACCTGAAGTATTTGCTTTCCTTAAACATTCAAAGCCATGCTTTATTGCAACACTACAACTACATGGCTGCAGTCCCTGCAAAGCAGTGACTCTGGAGGACCAACTATCATCATGCAGGTGGATTTCCTGTTTGGACACCTGGCCTCAAATTGTAGAGTGTGTTTTATGCTCCGTGTTGCAAGCACTGAACTCATGTTTGCCTAAACACTACTGAACAGCTGCTTCCTAAAGAAATAATGACTTATCCCTGATCATGTTCTTCTTACTTATTCAAAACAAGACTGTAATACCTAAGCTACAAAGACAAATCATGAATCACAGCAAGAAGAATCAAGATCTAACAACAGAGAACACGTACGGTATGGTTTAGTACTGAATGCAATCCATGTACAGGGAAGGAAGGGATTTCTGAAGTCTATGAAGTTCTATAAAAATCTGGGGGATTCTTTGACATTTTTGCTGGAGATAACTCTAGGGAAAGACAACTTCATCTTATCCTGAATGTTTCTGTATGGGGCAGTGGGTGAATTTTCTTTTTGCTTGTTTTTTCTGGGCAAGTACATAACATTCCATGCAATATTCTGGGAAGCAGGAATTTTTCACATTCTAGTTTAAACTGGAGAGCTTGCAGAAAAAAAAAAATCTGTGCTTTGTAGAGAAAGTTGATAATAATGGCTTGAAAGCTGTCAAGCCTTAGAAACAGTCACCTTTTTCCTTAATAGAATGCAATGACACATTACCGTCTTTCAGTTCCTTAGTGATTTTTTTATCCATTTCCTGTTGTACCTAGAATTATAAATCAAATATTCAGTTAAGATATCATATGTATACGAAAATGTAGCTGTTAAAACTCCTAAAACATTCCACAGACAACGTGATAAAACCTAAAAATATCATCCCAAATGGAGACGATGGCCTGTGATGGCCAAGAAGATGCCAAAGGCCTTGGACCACGGGAGCTCTGTGGAAAGGCTGAGAGAGCTGTGACTGTTTCTTTCCTGGAGCAGAAAAAGCTCAGGTGACCCTGTCTGTGTGTATTAATTACCAGAGGGGTGCAGTAACAGAGATGAAGTCCAACTCTTCTCAGTGGTGCCAAAAGAACAACTCCCCCCAAGTCTCAAGGTTTTTTCAAGCATGGACAGTAAAGTCCTGGGGAGAAGGACCCCCCCTAGAACAAAAAAGTCTTGTTTGCCTCCTATTTATTCCAGTAACCTTTTTGTGATTCTCATCTGCACCCAAGGGAAAAGAAAGAGGTGGAAAGAAAGCAAACACATGGATTTCTCTGCGAACGATTGAAAAGCCTTTGAACAAAAATTCACCTTTGAGGACTCTGACAGGGTCTCCACTGTCCTCCTGCTCCATCTGGAGAAGGCATGAAGTACCAACTCCTGAACAATAGGCCTGGAGCCAAAGCTGACCTATAGATGAACCTTCCAACCAAACCTTATCTATGTATATTTGCTCATTACATAACAAAGTATTGTTGTATGTGTGCATTTATTGGCAGAACATGAATTTACCTTTCCACATCTAGAAACTGGATGAGGCCACATCTGGCCTAACCAGGGGGCTTACTGCTACTGCACACACAACCGCTGTTGCTACCCAGAACTTTCTGACTGTCAGAACAGGCAAGGGTGGTAAAGAGCCTTCTGCTTTCGTTTAACCAAGTCCCATTAGAAGAGACGAAAGCCATACATACGGTGCCATCTTAAGGAAGCTGATCTACCACAGAAGCCATAACTTCACAAAGACATAAAGCACAGAACTACTCAGCAGCAAGTCACTCTTACTCCGAGAAACTAGCAAAGTGTCTCCAGCTTTAGGCCCGTCTGAGTGCATCAGTAAGTGTGAATCAAAACCTAGCAGCATAAATAGACAAAACATTTGCAGGAGCACCCAAGGTTAAACAGGCACAGGCTACAAACCTTGTCACATATTTGGCTGCAGAGGAAAGAGCAAAGATTTTTGATTAAGGAGCTGAAGAAGAAAGAAAAAGAGCTTTAAGTCGAAGGTCTTCAGTGAGACACAAGAACATGGCCTACATGTACGTGAGGCAAGGAAAAAAGTTGACAATAGCAAGACCACTAAAATACAAGAGGGCAGTTGGAAAATGAAACCAGAAAAGGAACATTAGTTGGCAGATAGCATAGGGAGACAACATTCCCTTTCTCACATTATGTAGGGAAACTGGTTTCATAAATCCACCAATTTACACTGGTTGCAGCTAGCAGAGTTCACTATTCTTTTCCACGTCAAGACACCCACGTTCATTTGCAGCAGCCTTTGGCTCAGCTGCTAGGATGGAAGCTTGACAGTTTGTAAATATAACAAGCAGCTTTGAGTCCCAAAATCTTCTTGCAATACTTGCAGCAGACAGAGACATTCCCTGCCTAGGGCTATGCACTAAGGCCCCATCTTCCAAATTCTGGTACACAGACCACTAACAGTACTTCTTCTTTATGACTTGGAGAGGGAAGACCAGGTTTTATGACTTAAAAATTTTTACAACCCTGATGACCAAAATTCTTCAGCATTACACTGTACAGCTGTGTACAGCTGTGCACTGTTCTGAGAATTAGCAGTTGCTCTGGCCTATTAGACAATAGGGCATGGAACAACAATGGATTTAACTTCAGGCTAAAAGGGAGAACCTTTCATATGGCTACTCTTCTGCAGGAGTCAAGAATGGTATTTCAAAATGCTTACCTTGGCCACAGAGGCTATAAGCCTCTTTCTTAATGATGAGATCTTCCCACATTGGCTTAGGAAGCTTCCTCCTCGACTGAGGCTTCTGTCCAGTTCCAAACCGTTGCCAAGGTGTCCCAGTGCAGTTGAATATAGAACTGGCGTTGCAGCCAGACCTCCGCTGACAATGCTGCTTGTAATTAATGATTTGCTTTTATGGCGTTCCCGGAGGAGCTTAGCATTGGCTTCTTCAAGTCTCTCGTTAGCTCTGAAACATTGGGAAGCACACAAGCAGTTACCTTTGGTAGTAACACTTTCCCAAAGCTACTCTCCAGGTCCTTGACTATTATTTGACATCTAAGATGAAGAGCCCCCAAAAATAGCAAATTATTTGACCTATCTTGTTTGGAGGTCCTGTTTCTAACATGTCACTCTAGGTGCAAGGAGCACCAAGTGTCACCAATGCTTCGGACTGCTCAGCATGAGGGCTTCAAAGCCTTCTGTGAAAGCCATGTGTTTACATAGCTTCTTGTGGAAGGTATGTCACCTCTGTAACAACTGTGGGCTGGCCCCTCTGTCCCAATGAAAGCTCAAAGCTCAGAGCCACTGCTTAAACAGAAGCCAAAAAAGATAATTTCTGTTTTTAATTCACAGAACAGAAATCTGTTCTCTGAGAGGCCTGCCCTTATTCAAACATGAAAGGACATGAAAATAATTTTTTCTGATGAGAAATGAGGATGAGATTATAGAGACTGGCAAAAAAAAGCTTTCAGTTAAAACAACATCAACTTGAAAAGTCTCCTGTTAATGCCATGATCAGTCGTGTTCCTGCTGAAACACTAAAGAGAAATCAAGGCCTGCTGAACGGGAAGGTTCTTAAGGTACTTTTCCCACAAACATGCCATTATAGGCTTTCAATGCTGGCCAGGTGCAGAAGAGGAATTAACAAGATATATGCATGAGGAAAAAGAAGTCCAAGAAATGCACAGACTTACCTTTCCAGCTTCTTTGCTAGGCATTGTCTAGTTTTTACTTCCTCCAGATACAGCTCCTTGTACTTTTCCACTTCTGCCTGTGCACATTCTTTTGGAAAAGTACTCTCTTGTTGAGTATTTTTTATCTTGTCCAATTCATATTCAAGATCTCTAATTCTGTCTTTTAGCTGGTTTCTCAGAGAGGCATGATGACTTGCCCTGATGTGTTCTAGTCTGTCCTGGGAGGCTGCCTGTGCCTGAAGGAGACAGTGCACCTTCAACCACCACAAAGAAAAACTCTCCCCACCTGTTAATTGCATGGATCCAAGTTCAAGCTTGGCTCAGAGAGGTGGCTGTGGCTCCTCACTACCACCAGCAATTAAGGCAGAACCATGGA
Source organism: Sitta carolinensis (assembly GCA_032173965.1). Classification (NCBI taxonomy): domain Eukaryota; kingdom Metazoa; phylum Chordata; class Aves; order Passeriformes; family Sittidae; genus Sitta; species Sitta carolinensis. Next base: position 23,153,361 of record JAVUNC010000005.1, on the reverse strand, counting down.
GCTACCACCCTAAGTAATTCTTTTCACTCAGGACGAAGCCCAAATCAAATACAATTTAATACTATTCAAAGCTACTAATGAAAGGACACTATCTCTGTAGGACAGGGCATAGAGAATACTCAAAGGCCACTTGCTATGAAAGGCAGGTATGTCCTCAGCTGTTTTCTGAGGAGCCTCTATTCAGCAGAATGCAGGAACTGAGCTCTCCTTGGCTCTCCAGGAAAACCTCACCATAAAATTCCCCTATGAAAATAGGTAACTAGGCTGAAGTGTCATGAAAAGGGAAATTTATGAGCAGCTTACTGAGGTAGTGACTTGCAGGTCTCTCTGCAGGTCTTCAGTCTTGTAATTTTGTCGGTGGACAGTGGCTTCCAAACAAGTCTTTTCAAATCTGAGGCTTACAAATAAATACAGGTCTTATTATAAAAATCTGCCAGAGCACCAATTCCAAAACAACAGAGTAAAATCTTGAAAATTAAGAGCATCATTCAAAACCACAATAATTTGCTGTGATGCTATGCATCTCTCTTGTGGTTTCCAACCAGCTTCTGCAAGCAAAAGACATTTAGTTTCACTGTGTTGTTCTCTTACCGTTGCACGTGTTCTTCAAGCTGTTTCACAGTCTCCAAATATTCTGACAGCAGGTTTTGCAGTTTCAGGACAAAAGTTTTTGTTTCCCTTCCCTTCTCATCCAAGGCTGCAATCAAGCTCTGAACACAACGCTCAGAATTTAGGTATTTTTCTTCCACCTCCTGCAATTGTAAAGTCACAGAAAGAATCCTATATATACGGGGAATCAGGGAAAACCTCACTGCTTGTATTCAAGACTAGAAAGGCCACTCAAAGGCCACTTGCTAAAAATGCCAGCTCCTCAGCTGCTTTCTGAGAAGCCTGTCTTCAGGAGAATGCAGGAATCAAGCTCCCCTTGGCTCTCTTGGAAAACCTCACCACAAAATGTGCCCACAGAAATAGGTAACTAAGCTCAGGAGTCTCCAAAGGGAAATTTGGAGCAGCTTACTGAGGCAGAGGCTTGCAGGTCTCTCTGCAGGGCTTCAATCCTGCTACTTTGCTGCTGGACAGTGGCTTCCAGAACGGTGTTTTTAATTTCAAGGCTGAAAAAGAAATGTAAGTCTTATTGAAGAAAATTCTCCAAGTAGAGCACCAATTCCAGATGAACAGTGTGAAGTAACAAAATCAAAAGCAAGAGTGTCCTTCACCATCAGAGTATGTGTCCTGTGGTTTCCTCCCAGTTCCTGCAAGCAAGAGACATCTTGTCCCACTGCGTTGGTCCTTTACCTTTGCACATGTTCTTCCAGTTGTTTCACAGCAGTCTGGTTCTCAAAAAATGCTGACAGCTGGTCCTGAAGTTTCTGGGAAGAAGCTAGCTCTTCTCTATTCCTATCCTCCGAAGCAGTCTTCAAGTCACGGACACAATGCTCAGCATTCAGGTATTTTTCTTCCATCTCCCGCAACTGTAAAGTCACAGAAAGAATCCACAGCCATCAGGCGAGCTTTTATACAGTGCAGTCAGCTGCTGCCCAAGGATTCACATGCTGCAGATATCTGCCCATACTCTCTGCCCAAAGAACTGTAATCATATCAAGTACTTTCAGAGCTTTGCTTCTACTAGCAAATGAACACAAGCTCTGCTACTTCCTAATCTTTTACAGCGACCTCTCCCATCCCTCCACAGATTTCCTAGAGCACGGTTCTAAGCACAGACACTGCTCCTCCAACCCTTTTGGGGACCTGTGATGATGCTCTTTGTATTCGCTTTATTTGCTACTGCATGAACTGAAATGCTTTCACCCCAAAGAAGGAAGTAGTCCTGGAAGTGTCAGAGGAAAACTGCTTCAGCGGACCTGCTCTGGAGCACAGCATGGTGCCAGAAGGAGTCTTCTGAAGCGCCAGAGACCTCAAATGCAGCATCAAGAGAGGTGCCCAGTTCCCACTGAGTGGGTAGTGGTGAATCCCTGAGGAAAGGCAACTCTGCCTCAGAGTGGTGGGGCCAGGAGGGATGGCAGCACTTATATCCCTGTGAGCACCTTTTCAGCAAAGGCTCCCAGGGCAACTGCACGGTCAGACCTGCTCGGGAATTGGGAATCAACTCCAAAAAGCCCTGGATGCTCAGGGAGTGTTCTTAAACCAGGAATAATACCTCAAATGTAGAGCAGAGAGAGGAATCCCATGCCCCTGACTGGAAGTGGGGAAACCCTGAAGATAGACAGCTCTACTTCAGCACAGTGGGGGGTGGTGGCAGGAGGGATAGAGGCAGATTAAAGCCCAATATAACCACCACTTCCTTAGGTCTCTCTCCTTCTGCTTCCTGGGATATTGTCTTTTTCTTTTCCACCATGTATTGGAAGACATGGGCACCCACAGCTTGATTCTAGAGGCACAGGCATTCCCTAACTCTGCTCAAACCCTAGCCAATTCCTTATGCAAGTACAGGTTGCTTTTCTCCAGGTCACCCTCGTAGCTCATAGTAACTGCCAGTGAAGCTTTGGATGTAGATTGCTCTAGATCTGCATTGGCAGCCTTCTGCTGCAGCTGCGGCACTGAGTCCTAGGGAAATGGTTTTCCATAAGCATGAAGTTTTTGCTGGGCATATTATAGGTGCTTTTACTTCAATTGCAGAATTACACTTGTCTTCAGAGTGAATTCAAACTAAGAAATGCTGCTGGCCACCAGCAGGTAGCCAGAAAACCAATGAACTCTCTCCCCTCCTTTTCCAGCTAAGCAGCCCCATGCTACTGGGGGAATCAGGGAAAACCTCACTGCTTGTATTCAAGACTAGAAAGGCCACTCAAAGGCCACTTGCTAAAAATGCCAGCTCCTCAGCTGCTTTCTGAGAAGCCTGTCTTCAGGAGAATGCAGGAATCAAGCTCCCCTTGGCTCTCTTGGAAAACCTCACCACAAAATGTGCCCACAGAAATAGGTAACTAAGCTCAGGAGTCTCCAAAGGGAAATTTGGAGCAGCTTACTGAGGCAGAGGCTTGCAGGTCTCTCTGCAGGGCTTCAATCCTGCTACTTTGCTGCTGGACAGTGGCTTCCAGAACGGTGTTTTTAATTTCAAGGCTGAAAAAGAAATGTAAGTCTTATTGAAGAAAATTCTCCAAGTAGAGCACCAATTCCAGATGAACAGTGTGAAGTAACAAAATCAAAAGCAAGAGTGTCCTTCACCATCAGAGTATGTGTCCTGTGGTTTCCTCCCAGTTCCTGCAAGCAAGAGACATCTTGTCCCACTGCGTTGGTCCTTTACCTTTGCACATGTTCTTCCAGTTGTTTCACAGCAGTCTGGTTCTCAAAAAATGCTGACAGCTGGTCCTGAAGTTTCTGGGAAGAAGCTAGCTCTTCTCTATTCCTATCCTCCGAAGCAGTCTTCAAGTCACGGACACAACGCTCAGCATTCAGGTATTTTTCTTCCATCTCCCGCAACTGTAAAGTCACAGAAAGAATCCACAGCCATCAGGCGAGCTTTTATACAGTGCAGTCAGCTGCTGCCCAAGGATTCACATGCTGCAGATATCTGCCCATACTCTCTGCCCAAAGAACTGTAATCATATCAAGTACTTTCAGAGCTTTGCTTCTACTAGCAAATGAACACAAGCTCTGCTACTTCCTAATCTTCTACAGCGACCTCTCCCATCCCTCCACAGATTTCCTAGAGCACGGTTCTAAGCACAGACACTGCTCCTCCAACCCTTTTGGGGACCTGTGATGATGCTCTTTGTATTCGCTTTATTTGCTACTGCATGAACTGAAATGCTTTCACCCCAAAGAAGGAAGTAGTCCTGGAAGTGTCAGAGGAAAACTGCTTCAGCGGACCTGCTCTGGAGCACAGCATGGTGCCAGAAGGAGTCTTCTGAAGCGCCAGAGACCTCAAATGCAGCATCAAGAGAGGTGCCCAGTTCCCACTGAGTGGGTAGTGGTGAATCCCTGAGGAAAGGCAACTCTGCCTCAGAGTGGTGGGGCCAGGAGGGATGGCAGCACTTATATCCCTGTGAGCACCTTTTCAGCAAAGGCTCCCAGGGCAACTGCACGGTCAGACCTGCTCGGGAATTGGGAATCAACTCCAAAAAGCCCTGGATGCTCAGGGAGTGTTCTTAAACCAGGAATAATACCTCAAATGTAGAGCAGAGAGAGGAATCCCATGCCCCTGACTGGGAAGTGGGGAAACCCTGAAGATAGACAGCTCTACTTCAGCACAGTGGGGGGTGGTGGCAGGAGGGATAGAGGCAGATTAAAGCCCAATATAACCACCACTTCCTTAGGTCTCTCTCCTTCTGCTTCCTGGGATATTGTCTTTTTCTTTTCCACCATGTATTGGAAGACATGGGCACCCACAGCTTGATTCTAGAGGCACAGGCGTTCCCTAACTCTGCTCAAACCCTAGCCAATTCCTTATGCAAGTACAGGTTGCTTTTCTCCAGGTCACCCTCGTAGCTCATAGTAACTGCCAGTGAAGCTTTGGATGTAGATTGCTCTAGATCTGCATTGGCAGCCTTCTGCTGCAGCTGCAGCACTGAGTCCTAGGGAAATGGTTTTCCATAAGCATGAAGTTTTTGCTGGGCATATTATGGGTGCTTTTACTTCAATTGCAGAATTACACTTGTCTTCAGAGTGAATTCAAACTAAGAAATGCTGCTGGCCACCAGCAGGTAGCCAGAAAACCAATGAACTCTCTCCCCTCCTTTTCCAGCTAAGCAGCCCCATGCTACTGGGGGAATCAGGGAAAACCTCACTGCTTGTATTCAAGACTAGAAAGGCCACTCAAAGGCCACTTGCTAAAAATGCCAGCTCCTCAGCTGCTTTCTGAGAAGCCTGTCTTCAGGAGAATGCAGGAATCAAGCTCCCCTTGGCTCTCTTGGAAAACCTCACCACAAAATGTGCCCACAGAAATAGGTAACTAAGCTCAGGAGTCTCCAAAGGGAAATTTGGAGCAGCTTACTGAGGCAGAGGCTTGCAGGTCTCTCTGCAGGGCTTCAATCCTGCTACTTTGCTGCTGGACAGTGGCTTCCAGAACGGTGTTTTTAATTTCAAGGCTGAAAAAGAAATGTAAGTCTTATTGAAGAAAATTCTCCAAGTAGAGCACCAATTCCAGATGAACAGTGTGAAGTAACAAAATCAAAAGCAAGAGTGTCCTTCACCATCAGAGTATGTGTCCTGTGGTTTCCTCCCAGTTCCTGCAAGCAAGAGACATCTTGTCCCACTGCGTTGGTCCTTTACCTTTGCACATGTTCTTCCAGTTGTTTCACAGCAGTCTGGTTCTCAAAAAATGCTGACAGCTGGTCCTGCAGTTTCTGGGAAGAAGCTAGCTCTTCTCTATTCCTATCCTCCAAAGCAGTCTTCAAGTCACGGACACAACGCTCAGCATTCAGGTATTTTTCTTCCATCTCCCGCAACTGTAAAGTCACAGAAAGAATCCACAGCCATCAGGCGAGCTTTTATACAGTGCAGTCAGCTGCTGCCCAAGGATTCACATGCTGCAGATATCTGCCCATACTCTCTGCCCAAAGAACTGTAATCATATCAAGTACTTTCAGAGCTTTGCTTCTACTAGCAAATGAACACAAGCTCTGCTACTTCCTAATCTTTTACAGCGACCTCTCCCATCCCTCCACAGATTTCCTAGAGCACGGTTCTAAGCACAGACACTGCTCCTCCAACCCTTTTGGGGACCTGTGATGATGCTCTTTGTATTCGCTTTATTTGCTACTGCATGAACTGAAATGCTTTCACCCCAAAGAAGGAAGTAGTCCTGGAAGTGTCAGAGGAAAACTGCTTCAGCGGACCTGCTCTGGAGCACAGCATGGTGCCAGAAGGAGTCTTCTGAAGCGCCAGAGACCTCAAATGCAGCATCAAGAGAGGTGCCCAGTTCCCACTGAGTGGGTAGTGGTGAATCCCTGAGGAAAGGCAACTCTGCCTCAGAGTGGTGGGGCCAGGAGGGATGGCAGCACTTATATCCCTGTGAGCACCTTTTCAGCAAAGGCTCCCAGGGCAACTGCACGGTCAGACCTGCTCGGGAATTGGGAATCAACTCCAAAAAGCCCTGGATGCTCAGGGAGTGTTCTTAAACCAGGAATAATACCTCAAATGTAGAGCAGAGAGAGGAATCCCATGCCCTGACTGGGAAGTGGGGAAACCCTGAAGATAGACAGCTCTACTTCAGCACAGTGGGGGGTGGTGGCAGGAGGGATAGAGGCAGATTAAAGCCCAATATAACCACCACTTCCTTAGGTCTCTCTCCTTCTGCTTCCTGGGATATTGTCTTTTTCTTTTCCACCATGTATTGGAAGACATGGGCACCCACAGCTTGATTCTAGAGGCACAGGCGTTCCCTAACTCTGCTCAAACCCTAGCCAATTCCTTATGCAAGTACAGGTTGCTTTTCTCCAGGTCACCCTCGTAGCTCATAGTAACTGCCAGTGAAGCTTTGGATGTAGATTGCTCTAGATCTGCATTGGCAGCCTTCTGCTGCAGCTGCGGCACTGAGTCCTAGGGAAATGGTTTTCCATAAGCATGAAGTTTTTGCTGGGCATATTATAGGTGCTTTTACTTCAATTGCAGAATTACACTTGTCTTCAGAGTGAATTCAAACTAAGAAATGCTGCTGGCCACCAGCAGGTAGCCAGAAAACCAATGAACTCTCTCCCTCCTTTTCCAGCTAAGCAGCCCCATGCTACTGGGGGAATCAGGGAAAACCTCACTGCTTGTATTCAAGACTAGAAAGGCCACTCAAAGGCCACTTGCTAAAAATGCCAGCTCCTCAGCTGCTTTCTGAGAAGCCTGTCTTCAGGAGAATGCAGGAATCAAGCTCCCCTTGGCTCTCTTGGAAAACCTCACCACAAAATGTGCCCACAGAAATAGGTAACTAAGCTCAGGAGTCTCCAAAGGGAAATTTGGAGCAGCTTACTGAGGCAGAGGCTTGCAGGTCTCTCTGCAGGGCTTCAATCCTGCTACTTTGCTGCTGGACAGTGGCTTCCAGAACGGTGTTTTTAATTTCAAGGCTGAAAAAGAAATGTAAGTCTTATTGAAGAAAATTCTCCAAGTAGAGCACCAATTCCAGATGAACAGTGTGAAGTAACAAAATCAAAAGCAAGAGTGTCCTTCACCATCAGAGTATGTGTCCTGTGGTTTCCTCCCAGTTCCTGCAAGCAAGAGACATCTTGTCCCACTGCGTTGGTCCTTTACCTTTGCACATGTTCTTCCAGTTGTTTCACAGCAGTCTGGTTCTCAAAAAATGCTGACAGCTGGTCCTGCAGTTTCTGGGAAGAAGCTAGCTCTTCTCTATTCCTATCCTCCGAAGCAGTCTTCAAGTCACGGACACAACGCTCAGCATTCAGGTATTTTTCTTCCATCTCCCGCAACTGTAAAGTCACAGAAAGAATCCACAGCCATCAGGCGAGCTTTTATACAGTGCAGTCAGCTGCTGCCCAAGGATTCACATGCTGCAGATATCTGCCCATACTCTCTGCCCAAAGAACTGTAATCATATCAAGTACTTTCAGAGCTTTGCTTCTACTAGCAAATGAACACAAGCTCTGCTACTTCCTAATCTTTTACAGCGACCTCTCCCATCCCTCCACAGATTTCCTAGAGCACGGTTCTAAGCACAGACACTGCTCCTCCAACCCTTTTGGGGACCTGTGATGATGCTCTTTGTATTCGCTTTTATTTGCTACTGCATGAACTGAAATGCTTTCACCCCAAAGAAGGAAGTAGTCCTGGAAGCGTCAGAGGAAAACTGCTTCAGCGGACCTGCTCTGGAGCACAGCATGGTGCCAGAAGGAGTCTTCTGAAGCACCAGAGACCTCAAATGCAGCATCAAGAGAGGTGCCCAGTTCCCACTGAGTGGGTAGTGGTGAATCCTGAGGAAAGGCAACTCTGCCTCAGAGTGGTGGGGCCAGGAGGGATGGCAGCACTTATATCCCTGTGAGCACCTTTTCAGCAAAGGCTCCCAGGGCAACTGCACGGTCAGACCTGCTCGGGAATTGGGAATCAACTCCAAAAAGCCCTGGATGCTCAGGGAGTGTTCTTAAACCAGGAATAATACCTCAAATGTAGAGCAGAGAGAGGAATCCCATGCCCCTGACTGGGAAGTGGGGAAACCCTGAAGATAGACAGCTCTACTTCAGCACAGTGGGGGGTGGTGGCAGGAGGGATAGAGGCAGATTAAAGCCCAATATAACCACCACTTCCTTAGGTCTCTCTCCTTCTGCTTCCTGGGATATTGTCTTTTTCTTTTCCACCATGTATTGGAAGACATGGGCACCCACAGCTTGATTCTAGAGGCACAGGCGTTCCCTAACTCTGCTCAAACCCTAGCCAATTCCTTATGCAAGTACAGGTTGCTTTTCTCCAGGTCACCCTCGTAGCTCATAGTAACTGCCAGTGAAGCTTTGGATGTAGATTGCTCTAGATCTGCATTGGCAGCCTTCTGCTGCAGCTGCGGCACTGAGTCCTAGGGAAATGGTTTTCCATAAGCATGAAGTTTTTGCTGGGCATATTATAGGTGCTTTTACTTCAATTGCAGAATTACACTTGTCTTCAGAGTGAATTCAAACTAAGAAATGCTGCTGGCCACCAGCAGGTAGCCAGAAAACCAATGAACTCTCTCCCCTCCTTTTCCAGCTAAGCAGCCCCATGCTACTGGGGGAATCAGGGAAAACCTCACTGCTTGTATTCAAGACTAGAAAGGCCACTCAAAGGCCACTTGCTAAAAATGCCAGCTCCTCAGCTGCTTTCTGAGAAGCCTGTCTTCAGGAGAATGCAGGAATCAAGCTCCCCTTGGCTCTCTTGGAAAACCTCACCACAAAATGTGCCCACAGAAATAGGTAACTAAGCTCAGGAGTCTCCAAAGGGAAATTTGGAGCAGCTTACTGAGGCAGAGGCTTGCAGGTCTCTCTGCAGGGCTTCAATCCTGCTACTTTGCTGCTGGACAGTGGCTTCCAGAACGGTGTTTTTAATTTCAAGGCTGAAAAAGAAATGTAAGTCTTATTGAAGAAAATTCTCCAAGTAGAGCACCAATTCCAGATGAACAGTGTGAAGTAACAAAATCAAAAGCAAGAGTGTCCTTCACCATCAGAGTATGTGTCCTGTGGTTTCCTCCCAGTTCCTGCAAGCAAGAGACATCTTGTCCCACTGCGTTGGTCCTTTACCTTTGCACATGTTCTTCCAGTTGTTTCACAGCAGTCTGGTTCTCAAAAAATGCTGACAGCTGGTCCTGCAGTTTCTGGGAAGAAGCTAGCTCTTCTCTATTCCTATCCTCCAAAGCAGTCTTCAAGTCACGGACACAACGCTCAGCATTCAGGTATTTTTCTTCCATCTCCCGCAACTGTAAAGTCACAGAAAGAATCCACAGCCATCAGGCGAGCTTTTATACAGTGCAGTCAGCTGCTGCCCAAGGATTCACATGCTGCAGATATCTGCCCATACTCTCTGCCCAAAGAACTGTAATCATATCAAGTACTTTCAGAGCTTTGCTTCTACTAGCAAATGAACACAAGCTCTGCTACTTCCTAATCTTTTACAGCGACCTCTCCCATCCCTCCACAGATTTCCTAGAGCACGGTTCTAAGCACAGACACTGCTCCTCCAACCCTTTTGGGGACCTGTGATGATGCTCTTTGTATTCGCTTTATTTGCTACTGCATGAACTGAAATGCTTTCACCCCAAAGAAGGAAGTAGTCCTGGAAGTGTCAGAGGAAAACTGCTTCAGCGGACCTGCTCTGGAGCACAGCATGGTGCCAGAAGGAGTCTTCTGAAGCGCCAGAGACCTCAAATGCAGCATCAAGAGAGGTGCCCAGTTCCCACTGAGTGGGTAGTGGTGAATCCCTGAGGAAAGGCAACTCTGCCTCAGAGTGGTGGGGCCAGGAGGGATGGCAGCACTTATATCCCTGTGAGCACCTTTTAGGCAAAGGCTCCCAGGGCAACTGCACGGTCAGACCTGCTCGGGAATTGGGAATCAACTCCAAAAAGCCCTGGATGCTCAGGGAGTGTTCTTAAACCAGGAATAATACCTCAAATGTAGAGCAGAGAGAGGAATCCCATGCCCCTGACTGGGAAGTGGGGAAACCCTGAAGATAGACAGCTCTACTTCAGCACAGTGGGGGGTGGTGGCAGGAGGGATAGAGGCAGATTAAAGCCCAATATAACCACCACTTCCTTAGGTCTCTCTCCTTCTGCTTCCTGGGATATTGTCTTTTTCTTTTCCACCATGTATTGGAAGACATGGGGCACCCACAGCTTGATTCTAGAGGCACAGGCGTTCCCTAACTCTGCTCAAACCCTAGCCAATTCCTTATGCAAGTACAGGTTGCTTTTCTCCAGGTCACCCTCGTAGCTCATAGTAACTGCCAGTGAAGCTTTGGATGTAGATTGCTCTAGATCTGCATTGGCAGCCTTCTGCTGCAGCTGCGGCACTGAGTCCTAGGGAAATGGTTTTCCATAAGCATGAAGTTTTTGCTGGGCATATTATAGGTGCTTTTACTTCAATTGCAGAATTACACTTGTCTTCAGAGTGAATTCAAACTAAGAAATGCTGCTGGCCACCAGCAGGTAGCCAGAAAACCAATGAACTCTCTCCCTCCTTTTCCAGCTAAGCAGCCCATGCTACTGGGGGAATCAGGGAAAACCTCACTGCTTGTATTCAAGACTAGAAAGGCCACTCAAAGGCCACTTGCTAAAAATGCCAGCTCCTCAGCTGCTTTCTGAGAAGCCTGTCTTCAGGAGAATGCAGGAATCAAGCTCCCCTTGGCTCTCTTGGAAAACCTCACCACAAAATGTGCCCACAGAAATAGGTAACTAAGCTCAGGAGTCTCCAAAGGGAAATTTGGAGCAGCTTACTGAGGCAGAGGCTTGCAGGTCTCTCTGCAGGGCTTCAAACCTGCTACTTTGCTGCTGGACAGTGGCTTCCAGAATGGTGTTTTTAATTTCAAGGCTGAAAAAGAAATGTAAGTCTTATTGAAGAAAATTCTCCAAGTAGAGCACCAATTCCAGATGAACAGTGTGAAGTAACAAAATCAAAAGCAAGAGTGTCCTTCACCATCAGAGTATGTGTCCTGTGGTTTCCTCCCAGTTCCTGCAAGCAAGAGACGTCTTGTCCCACTGCGTTGGTCCTTTACCTTTGCACATGTTCTTCCAGTTGTTTCACAGCAGTCTGGTTCTCAAAATATGCTGACAGCTGGTCCTGCAGTTCCTGGCAAGCAGCTAGCTCTTCTCTATCCCTATCCTCCAAAGCAGTCTTCAAGTCACGGACACAACGCTCAGCATTCAGGTATTTTTCTTCCATCTCCCGCAACTGTAAAGTCACAGAAAGAATCCACAGCCATCAGGCGAGCTTTTATACAGTGCAGTCAGCTGCTGCCCAAGGATTCACATGCTGCAGATATCTGCCCATACTCTCTGCCCAAAGAACTGTAATCATATCAAGTACTTTCAGAGCTTTGCTTCTACTAGCAAATGAACACAAGCTCCGCTACTTCCTAATCTTCTACAGCGACCTCTCCCATCCCTCCACAGATTTCCTAGAGCACGGTTCTAAGCACAGACACTGCTCCTCCAACCCTTTTGGGGACCTGTGATGATGCTCTTTGTATTCGCTTTATTTGCTACTGCATGAACTGAAATGCTTTCAGCCCCAAAGAAGGAAGTAGTCCTGGAAGCGTCAGAGGAAAACTGCTTCAGCGGACCTGCTCTGGAGCACAGCATGGTGCCAGAAGGAGTCTTCTGAAGCGCCAGAGACCTCAAATGCAGCATCAAGAGAGGTGCCCAGTTCCCACTGAGTGGGTAGTGGTGAATCCCTGAGGAAAGGCAACTCTGCCTCAGAGTGGTGGGGCCAGGAGGGATGGCAGCACTTATATCCCTGTGAGCACCTTTTCAGCAAAGGCTCCCAGGGCAACTGCACGGTCAGACCTGCTCGAGAATTGGGAATCAACTCCAAAAAGCCCTGGATGCTCAGGGAGTGTTCTTAAACCAGGAATAATACCTCAAATGTAGAGCAGAGAGAGGAATCCCATGCCCCTGACTGGGAAGTGGGGAAACCCTGAAGATAGACAGCTCTACTTCAGCACAGTGGGAGGGGGTGGCAGGAAGAGGAAGATCCAAGCCCGATGTAATCATGTCTTCCTTAGATTTCTCTCCTTGTGGCTCCCAGGATATTCTTTTGCCCTTTTTCATGATGGACAGGAAAGCATCAAGCACCCCATGATTTATTTCTGTAGGGACAAGCTTTCCATACCTCCACTTTAATCCTCTCCAACTCCTCCTGCATGCGCAGATTGTCTTCCTCCACATCAGCTTCATGTCTTGTATTAACCACAAGAGCAGTCCTAAAGCATCCAAAATTTGATAGGAAACGTGTAATTTGGCATCATTTTTCCCCTGCTTGCTCCCAAGTCAAGTCTTTCCCACTTTCCTACAAGCACAATGAAAGGAAAGCCAAGTACATGGAAGCTTGGAGAATTCAGCTTAGAAGGTACTTCAGGATGTCTCCAGTGCCACTGCCTCCCCAGTGCAGGCTTGCCTACGAGGTAAGCCATACTGTTCAGGGCTCCTTCCATTAAACTTCAAAATCCCCAGGGATGTTGCTGCATGAATTCCTGGAGCAAGCTGTTCAACTGCCTGACCATCTACACAGCAAGATGTTTTCTCTTTACGTGTGGTTGGAACCCATTATGTCCCTTGGACAAGTTGCTTTCCTTTCTCCCAATGCTCCCATTCATACCACTTAACGCACCAATGGTTCCTTTGCTTGAAACCCCCTTTCTTGCAGAGCAACCTTGCGGCTGACCTAATGGCAAAGTTTCCCAGTCCGTCTGGGTCTGTGTTGGGAGATCACACCACAGACAACTCCTTCTGGCAGTCCTCAGCAGACAAAGTACAAGGGTACCGAAGGTCTGTGAGCAGCCAAGAGCAGACCTGCATTTACCAGTCACATGGAGAGCTCCTTCCTTGTGGCTTTTCCTTCTTTTTCTAAGCTCATTCCCATGCGTCTCCTCAGTCACTCTGGCTTACAATCACAGAGGCCTGTGTGCTGTTCAGACAAACCCCTCACCTTTCAAACTGCTCTGCAGCATGCCCATCAGCTGCGTTTTTTAGAAGACACTCCAGCATCTCTTCATGCTGTTTGGAAACTGCAAGATTTAAGGGGGTATATCCCTCCTGGAAGGAGAGAGAATCTCCATTAGAAAAACAGACAAGTTTGGCACCTATTCAGAAGAGCAGCGTTATCCACATGACAAGGTTACCTGGTTCTTAGCATCAATATTGGCATTATGCTCAAGTAACAGCCTTGATACAGCAGTATTACCAGACAGGACAGCCAGGTGAAGGGCAGTGTTGCCGTCAGCATCTGCCAGATTAGGGTTGGCACCATGTTCTAGTAGAACAGCTGCACGTCCTTCTTGCTGGTGCTGTACTGCCTGGGAACAACACACAGAGAAAGGGGGAAGACTTTCAACATTTTTCTCTCACTCTTGTCACAACTCGCTCATCTCCTGAATGGTAGGACTGAAGGACATCTTCAAAGATTTAACTAACAAAGGCCTAAACCACGCCAATAACAACATGTGTGTTTCTATGGCCCTTCTGTGTAAGGAGTGCTGTCAGACACTTCTCCTGTAATGCACCGTTAATAAGCTAAGCGTACAAGAGCAGAACACAGTGCCCTTACCTTCATCAGTGGAGTTCTTTTTAAGTCGTCAGCCAGGTCCAGCTGGCAGTTTTTTCCTGATAGATGTCTAACGACATCTGCACGGCCATTTGCAGGAGTGAGATGCAGAGGTGTCCTAAAAATTAAACAGATGGTCTCAACACAGACAAAGGATGAACAAAATCTGTGCCTTTATGCAGCCCTGGGGACCCTGCCTGGACTCTGTTCCTCCACTTCCTGCTGCTGCAATCCTGCACTGGTCAGCCACAGGGCAGAAGAGTACACGTGAGGTCTGAGCAGTTGGGAAAGCCTTGCGGAGAGACCACGGCAAAGTGGCAGGCCAGCAGCATGCACTTCCCACAGTTCTTGAGCCAACCAGGCCACTCCAAGCCATGAAAAGCTCTAGAGTTCACTCTCTCAGCTGACAGGACAAATCAAGCCTTTTAAGCCTTTAGCTTGAACGCGATCCTACACATGGCCTTAAGGGCATGTGCTTCCACATGGCATCCAAAGCTGCTGGGGGGTGTGGGGGGGGTGGGGGTGGTCGCACAATGCTGATGTTCTTGTTCTGCCTTTTCCTCAAGAGAAGTCTGCCAAGGACTAGTGCAGTTTAGCTCTGAAAATGCTGCGGCAGCGCCTGCTGGAAGCAGCCAAGGGGTTTGTTATAAATGCATATTTTAGTATTGGCTTTTCGCAAATGTTGGAATTAATGTTATAAGCATGATGGTTTTTCTATAGTTTTTAGTAGGTTTTTACTGCCTGAATAGATGTATAAGGTTTTTCTTTGCTGTAGTTAGAATTTAGGTGTAGTGTATTTCAGCTGCCTGAATAGGTAACTTCCAGAAGAGGCCCAAGTGACTATCAGCATTCACCGCTTGTGGAAGAAAGGACCAAAACCCAAATCAAAAAGATGATAAGAACCGAATAAAAGTGGGGTTATGCTTGACGAACCCAAGGAGTGACCATACAGAGCAGTTCTGGAAAAATGAATACGCATAAGTCCATGCATGAAGACTGGACCCAAGGAGTGACTATGCAGTTCCTGGAAAAGTGAATGTGCATAAGTCTGTGCATGAAAAACAGGATAAAAAGGGGGGTTCCAAGACACCCGGTCACGACTGTATTTCTTTGCTCTATTATTTCTCCTGTTGTCTTTATTAAACATTTTTTAAACTTTACCAGGAAAGTGAACCTCGTTTTTCACAGGTCCCATCAGTGGCTCACAGAACTTGTTGTCCCTGAAAATAAGCCTTCTGATTTGTTTTAGTATAGTAGAGTCAGTTCTCATGAATTGTAAGATAAACATGAATCATGTTTACATTCCTTTGTGAAAGATATCACCTGATGGACTTCTCAAGTGACCAGTGAAGATAGAGAAGTGGTAACTTCTGTGTCCAATCTCTGATCACTGTCCAGAAACTTATATATACGAAGTCAACAATAAACTAGAATCTTCTTCCTTTCTGCTTCTCTGCCTGAACACCTGTTGTGTGTGTTACTGTGTGTTTCTATCTACCTCACAGTAACAGAACTCACCGCCTCTGCTGGTCTGGCGGGTCGATGCCGACTCTCCTGAAACACGAGACCCTCCGCCTCAGCCCGGCCAGGCCGCCGCGGATAGTCGCGCCGTGCAGCCTGCCCTGGGCCTTGTCACTGAGCTCGGAGGCACCGGTGGCGGCGGCGCAGGGCCGCCCAGACGACTGCTGTCGCCTACTGCCGAAGAGGCACCGGACTATCTTCTGCAGGCCGTGCCGCGACATGTCCCTGCTGGGGGCGGTCAGCAGCGGGAAGCATCCCGCGGGCTGCTGGACCCCGGCTGTGGAGGATGAGGGACAGGAAACGAAGTGGACCAGAACAGGCGCTCGGCACGAGCCCAAAGAGGTCGCCCCGCGCAGTGGCGGCGTCCAGGAGCCGCCGAGACGGCGGCAGGAACGCTCAGTGCTCCCAGCGCAGGACGTGCTGCTGCTCCCGGAGCGGGCTGGGCCGTTTTGAGCGCCGGTTCCGGGCACCAACAGAGCCGCGGACGCCACAATGCCTGGTGGTTGCCAGGGGATTTACCGGGGCGTCACAGAGGGCACGGGCGGACGAGGCGTTCGGCCGGTGGCGGCGGGGCCGCGTGGGCGGCCTCGGCGGGTTCCCGGGAAGGAGCCGGCTCGGGCCTGGCCGCGGGCTGCGGCAGGCGCTCGAGCACCTCTCGCCTCACCCGCTTGGGGATCTTCCCTCAGTGTAGGGTCGGGTGCCGCTGGCCACACGTCCCCGAAGCTCAGGGTGGGGTCGAATTCTAGTCCGAGTGGGCGGGGGCCGCCGGAGCTCTCAAGAGATGATCGCTCCAAGGCGGCCATGCCGGAGTGAGTCCCAGGACAATTCGCCGGCTTCTCTGTCTTGTCCCTCCTGAAGACCAGATAGACCCCTTAGCCCCCTACACCATCGTAACTTGCTGCTGTGCCAGCTGCCAACGCTGGCCGATTTTGTGTTCTGCTGCCCCACCAGCCAAGCGGCAGCACACAGCCTGATACAAACACATCCATCTTCGTCCCAATCGCAACAGAAAGTGAAGGCCCAGAGGTTCTTCACTTGCTTTCTGGGCGGCTCTTTCTTGAGTCATTGTGCTTTGCAAGTTGTTGCGAAGTCTTAAACCAAAGAAGCATTGGAAAGGAGGTTTTGATGTGAGGGAAGTTAGTATATGCAAAAAGGGGAGAATGGGCTTTGTCTGTAGCACTGTTCCAGAATAAATGAAACTTGCCAGTAATATGGTCCTTTGTAGCAGACCTGCCAGGAATCATTAACACACTATCATTAAGTTAAAACTTTAACTTAATGTAATTACAACTTTAATACTATTTAGTCTAACGTATTAACTTTATAACTTTTGAACCACGTTATTTTGGGTGAAATAGGGCAGGACATCGGATCCTTTTTAGTGCCTTTATTAGGACATCAGCTCCGTGGGGGCTCGGGTCTGTGCACGCCGCCGCGGCTCCCACCAGGACACCAGGAAGGAGGTGCTTCAGTCCTGTCAGTCATCCCTTGGCAGGCGTGGGGCTTCCATCCTCACCGGGACACTGTGGAAGACTCCTTTGGCTCCTTCTGTGTAGGGGATCACCTTAGTCAGGCAGTTTCGTGGTGGTAGTGAGGACTTCGAGTATTTTGCTAGAATCATCCTGATCTTTTTGTTGATTAGGTTATGGGGTTCTTGTGTTTTTTCTTTTCTCTGGTTCGTTTGATTTTAAAGGCCCTCCGTGTACTCGGTCCCCTTTTCGCTGCATTTGCATATGGGGGTTGGCTGTACGCCATGCTGGGAAACAGCGGCAGTGGCCCGACCGGAAGGATAAAGGGATTATAATATCCGGGTAAGGGAAAAATACAATTCACCTCGGGGTACAGACACTGGGATACTTAGTGCTTTAACATTATTAGCTTCTCTTTATAGTAAACATTGTAACAGCCATTACACTCTAACATAACAAATGGTAATTTTGCAATTCACATTCCACTTAAAGGTGGCTTCTCTTCATAACATTGGGGATTTGTTCCCAATAACCATCATTGTGGTAATTAGTGTAATTGGTGTTTGGTGCTGGTTGCCAGTGTTTTCCCAAGTGACTCTCACAGCGTTGCCTGTCCCCAAGCCTAGTGTAGGCGAGGTCATTTTCTGTTATTTAAGTCCCTGTTCACATCATGTAGTTTGTCCCATAATCACTTCACAAGTCAACAACAAGATTTCTGGAGTAAATCCTTTCAAATGGCTAAGGAGTTTCCTATGTTCCCTCTTTTCATTATCCTCATAACTTCATAGTCTCTTGCACCCAGATTTCTGAATTCTATTGTGCACTGTCTTTAAAGATTCCCTGAAAAGCCTTTGGGGCACCAGTTGTAAATTTTATTTTGTTATAATGGTAGCTAGCTTTAAAACACAGCTTGATGCAATAGGAGCTGGAGAATTAGACAGGATTGGGATACAATGCAGCTTTTCAAAAGGCATAATATGTACTCAGGCAGGGCTTTTGTGCTGCCCTGTCGCCTTCCTGCTTCTGTTGCCCTATGAAGGAGTAAACTCCCCTGAGTGAAGAGACCATTAGTTGCACTCTCAGAAACGTGTTATTGCTTTTCACGGGCACTTTTTGCCATCTAGTGGCAGCAATGTCTTCGTGTAATGTTTTCATCACAATTTTACGTTTCAGGCACGGTACAAAATTGTTTATTGTATGACTCCTCCATCAAGCAGCAAGGTGCAACTCTCCATCCATGCTACTGAGTATACTGCTGTGATGAAGGGTCAGGAGACTAGATGGAATGGTCAGGTTGGGAGAAGTATCCACTGTCAAGTGAAACCACAGGAATGTTCAAAATCAGTGCTTTTCTGAAGCTTAGTGGAGTTGTGAGTCAATTAACCAAATGCTCATTATGGATCATATGGAAGCCTGGTTGCTGATTTAGGGACCTATCCTGGAAGGTAACAAGTCTTATGAGGAATGACTGAGGGAACTGGTGTTATCTAGCCTAGAGAAAAGGAAACAGCAGGGATCTGGAAAGGAAATTGTAGCCATGTGGGGGTCAGTCTCTTATCTCAGGTAACAAGTCACAGGACAAAAGGAAGTGCTTCAAGTTGTATTAGGGGAGGTTTATACTAGTTAATTAGAAAAAAAATTCTTCACAGAAGGATCTTCAAGCATTGGAAGCGCTGCCTAGGAAAGTGACTGAGTCACCATCCCTGGAACTATTTAAAAGGTGCAGAAGTGGCACTCAGGGACATTGTTCAATGGTGGACTTGGCAGTTCTGGGTTAACAGCCTTAAGGGTCTTTTTCAACCTAAACAATCCTGAAATTCTATGATTGTAGAGCCTCTAAAATGAAAAGCTGTATTTTGATGGGAATGTGTGTTTCATGAGTGCCTCCCATAATCATTAGGTATGCTGTGTCTTTGAAATGCAGCAGTTGTATTGGACATGTAGGTACTCAAAACATCTCCACAACAATGATGCCGAGTTTCTTTAGAGGAATTTCCTTCACCGAAATACAGTTCTGCAGGTCTGTAGGGATTGTATGTGGCTTCCATCTGCTTTTGAACCAGGGTATGAATTGGAACTAGGCTTGTCTTTATTAATGACTTGTTCTAGCATCTGATATTAGACTATTAAAATATGTGTATTTTCACATCCAGAAAACACACACTTGCTGTTGGTTACTCCATATCTGAAATATGCTATAATCCCACCAGTTTGCAAGTGCAATAGGAATAATAACCATCTATATTACTGCTGAGGAACTGAGTCCCTGGCATGGTAGTACATGCAAAAAGAGTCTATAGCACATAAATCTGTGGTTCTTGGGATAGTTGTTTCACACAGGAGTAGACATGACATAGAGCACATATATTTGAGGATTATTTTGGGCATGTTTTGATTTCCCCAGAAGTGACCTTGGAGTATTCCAGATTAAAAAAACGGGGCAATGTCCAGGAGCGATCTTGCGAAACCTCACTGAAATGGCCAAATACTCCGCAGGAGTTTATAATGTCTGAAAAGTCTTTGGTAGGCTTTTCAGACAATGCACTTTTTTTTTTTTGCTTTAAACCAAGCATTATTTCCCAAGATATATAAACATTGTGCAGAATACAGTACAGTCAAAAGGAATACTCAAATCACAGCTCAAAGTTGCATTGCACTGGAGGAGGGAAACTAAGGTTTCTAATCTAAGGAAACTGAGGGTTCTAATCAACATTCCATGATAGGGTAGCTTTCTTAGCATAATTAGATTAGGTTGTCGTAGCTAGATTTGCTCCCATAAGCATGTGAGCTTGTTTAGCAGTATCTTCAGCCTGTTCACCAGGACAGCAGGAGGACAAAACTTATTTCACCACGTTTGCTGTGTGACTACAGGGCTGTTTCCCCACTGAACTCTAGTGGCTTTCCTGTCCTATGTGTGAAACTTGTTAATTTGCTTTACCCTTTGGAAAGGTCACAGATGGCTACTCCCCAATTACTAAACCGTTTGCAGATGTTTAGTTGATACATGTTTGCTTAGCAAGCATCTGTGGTGATTTAGGATGATCCTGGCCTTGTTCTTTTGCTTTCAACTCAGAATGAAAGAGGTTGCCCTTATTCCTTCATGGACTTTCCCCTTTGAAGTGATTGACGGGATTCTGCCTGAAGCAGTTGTGGAAAAAAACAAGCAAAATAACCCACAGGCTCAGGGTAATAGCTTTAGATGTGGATATTGTCTGCTGTTTGCAAAGTCAGTCTGCTTCCACACAACAAACATGGTACTTTGTTCCCCCATAATTCTGAGACAGTGCCACTAACCAATACCTCGAACCAGCTTTACCAGTTTGGCTGAATCCAGGAGGGGGTGAATGGTCCAGCCCAAATGCTGCATGATATAAAGGATTCATGTGTTTTCCATGCTTCTTCTTGGGATGAGCATTTCATTTCTAAAAATCTATTACTTCAAAACAAGAACTTCAGCTGAAGTTACAGAAGGCTAGCAAAGAAAAACAAAAAGAATACCAATCACATG
The DNA here is from genome assembly GCA_032173965.1 of Sitta carolinensis. Lineage (NCBI taxonomy): Eukaryota > Metazoa > Chordata > Aves > Passeriformes > Sittidae > Sitta > Sitta carolinensis. The sequence goes on along the minus strand of JAVUNC010000005.1, from coordinate 23,133,190 downwards.
TCTTGAAGGTGTATTTTGTTTTCGCATACTGACTTTCAGAGTAAGTCAAAGACTTGTGCTGATTCATAAGAAGCCCAACACACTGTGGATCATCTGGTTTTTTTTTGGTTTTTTTTTTTTTTTGGGTGGTGGTGTGTGTGTATAGAATAGGGTAAATAGGGTACCAGTCTGGGGGCAGACCCCTTATCTTAGAGAAGCTGAGAAACTGTACCTGTAAGAGTGATATAAAGAAATGACAAATTCTACTCTTGAAGTGATACTTTTAATTAAAAGATAAAATAGGTAGCTAGAAATGATGAAACAACTCCTTTCTGTGGTTAGTGTTCAGCTGGCTGTGTTTCGTATTCTCAGAGATATACCCTGTTTTATTGGTGTGCATTTGGTATTGGATAGTATGCTGAATGCATTTAGCTCTTTCTTAACACCTTTCCCTATATTTTCAGTTATTTTAACCATTCCTTGTTTCTCACTTCATATTTATATTTAAATGGCCAAGTGGCTCACAGTTTCTGTGCAGAGCTTGCTGCAAAAGGCATTGAGTCTTCCACTACTATTGTAGAATTATAATAGTTTAGATTTTACAAGTCTAACCTGTAACTAGAGGAAAAATTGACTGTTGGGGTCAGTTTAAACAAGAGGGAAGCTTCAATCCAAAGCTATGGGAGAACCCTATATGAGTCAGGCAGAATCTATTACCCAGGGTTCTCCACTTCTGTCAATTAAAAATGGTTACTGGAAAGTTCTACGTTCTCTGTACTCCCGTTGGATAGTTTATACCGCTGTAACTGTAATATTTCAAAGCATCCGTTCCTATTTGATCCATTATTCAAACCCCGCCTTATCCCCTCCTCTCCCTGAAATTTATACACACCCTGTAGACCCCGGACCTGGGGCTTTTTCTGGTTCGTTCCTATACGGTGTACACAGTATAGTTTGTTGTTTTATTATTGCATTGAACTCGTTCTTTGGGACAACCGGATCAAGTGGTCTCTCTCATCAAAGTCGTCACACTAGGTTCCCTGGGAAACCTCCAGCATCCCGTCTGGGCTAAACCCGAGGGGCTTCAATGGACATTTATAATTTATATTTTATTAATAATTTTATTGGCCTACCAGTGATTACTGGTGGACTATCTTTTCAGTAACTAGAGTAAGAGGTAAATAAGCAACAAATACAAAGTTGTCTAATGAAATATAGTGCAACATTTCTACAGATCACAGGATTTTGATTTGCCATTACATTTTATTAAAATGTAATTAAAAGGCTGAAAAGAATAGAATCACCCATACAGTATACAAGCTAGAAAGTGTAGATTAATTTATTTTTCATCACCACATTTCTAAAAAACACTGGCTTCTCTATTTTAAGCTCTAAATAATGTAATGTTATTGAAAGACAGGGTATGAATTTTACATAAGCTAATGAAAGAATTACTTTTGATGATAAAAATATTAACTGTGTATGAAAAACATTTTATAATGCTAAAAGCATTTTATAAATGTTGTGAAAAACTGGGTACTGCTGTTATGCCAGGTACATACTCTTGTTGGTTAGTTTCTGTTAACAAGATATTTAAGTCAGAAATCACAAATCAGTCATTTTCTTTTTAGTTACAAAGACTGGAGCTTTCCTTGTGTGTTGCTATAGATTTCAAATTACAGTGCTGTATTGTATACACCTTGTACTATTTGTATCTTTATATACATAACAAATACGTTGAGTAGTATTTGTATAAAATACAATTGATAGTCTGCTTAAAACTTGTAACTAAGTTTGGAAAACAAACCTTGTTTGTTTTCAGAGGAATTGTATTGTTAGACTACTTGAGAAAAATCTCCTTTCCTTTATTTTGTTTATGCAGGATACAAGCAAACAAAAAAATCCAACAAAAAATGAAATTCAGTGTTGTGATAATTAATTCTAATTCATCAAGGATCAAATTCAGAAAAGTATATTTTTCTCCCTGTTCCAAGAGGGGATAAAGAAGGGTAGAAAGAATTATAATTTCTTATATAAAAGCCAAAGAGATCTATCCGAAGTGCCTCGTTTGTCATATATATAATATCACATATCAGAAGGCTCTTCTCTGCACCTAGCAGCTATGTGCAATGTAGAGTGAGTGGGTCAGTAATGAATACTGGTGCTGTTCCCAGAGATCTGATGGCTACTGCCAACCTCTACCAGGCTGCTTTGTTTATCCTCAGGGAAAGATATTATGGAGATTTTGTTTCTACTTAATCTCAGTAATATATCTCTAGGCTTGACCACAGTGGAAAAAAAAAAAAGAGTGTCATTGTTACTGTCACTGTCCTCTAGGGACAGTTTACCTGTCTTGTTCAACACTTTGTCTGCAAGAGGCTTTGGCTTAGTTGTGTACAATCAGAACACTTGCTAGGTAGCTGAATTCCTTCAGTTCCCACTGGAGACTTTCATTTGCATATTGCGCATTCCATTGTCTTTGGAAGTTTTGGTGAGCTCTAGGTATGGATGAACATGAATGTTTACTGAAGAACCACTAGATTTTCATAGTATCTTAATGTATCTTTGTATTTCCTGGGGTTTTACTCAGCTGGCCATGTCTTTCTCACAAAAGTAAAACATGTAGGCTTCAGTAGAGTACACACATTTAATTATTTCTTCCTGATTCATTTTTTTGCACAGATCCCCAGTGTCTGTGATCAACCATTGAACTACTAGCTGTGCTATGTCTGTCAAACAGCTCTGGAGTAATGGTTTATGGCAAGATAATGAGATGGGACAGCAGATTATTTAACATTAACAGTACTGGCCTTTCATTCCTTGTATGTTCAAGTTCAGTTGAGTGGCAACATGAATTAGCAGGTGCACTGATCTGAAGAAAGCAGATGTGTTGTTCTTGAAAATAAGCCTTCTGATTTGTTTTAGTATAGTGGAGTCAGTTCTCATGAATTGTAAGATAAACAAGGATCATGTTTACATTCCTTTGTGAAAAGATATCACCTGATGGACTTCTCAAGTGACCAGTGGAGATGGAGAGGTGGTAACTTCTCTGTCCAATCTCTGATCACTGTCCAGAAACTTATACATACAAGGTCAACAATAAACTAGAAAGTTCTTTTCTTCTTCTCTGCCTGAACACCTGTTGTGTGTGTTGCTGTGTTCCCTCTGTGTGCCACAGTAACACAGATGAAAACAGGTGTAAAGAAGAAAGGAAGAAAGGAAATTACATATGGGGATACTCAAGAGAAAAATGTGTAAAAGAGACTAGTAAATACAGTCTGTAAAATGTTCATAATTTGGATCAGTGTTAACTGTAAAGATGGGGAACAGTGTGTGTTTCCATACAGAGCAGACTTATTCTGAATTTTAAGGGAACAGCAGCCAAATTTCTTCAAGGTTGACTGCTTTTGATGTAAAACCTCAGGCACCTCAGACGCACAGCAATTGAATGCTGACGGAATGTAGACTTCAAAAGTCCTTGAGTCAGTGCACTCAAGGACCATAATTAATATGTCTAGGTCAGTCAATAGCAGGGTACAAAATCCTTGTCCATAGACCCAGCAGTTGTGTGGTTACTCTGGTCCCCAAGATCTAAGAGACAGGTTACCCATCCAGTTTTCATGGGGATAGTCTGGGTGACAGGTCTCTATGTCCCGACATTGGTTGACATGCCCAAATACTAAAACCTCTAAATCGGCACTAGCATCCTCTCTTTCTCCAAGACGGCCTACCTAAGATCTGCAGACAGTACCTCTGATACAACCACAGCAAGACAATCTCCTTGGTCACGTGCTGATGACTAAACTTTTCCCTTGCTGCAGTCATGCTTTCTGCTTCCAGAAGGCAGTGCCACCCGTGAAGCCCAGCAAGGCTCCACTTCCCCCTTCACTTCAGCAACACTCTTCTCTCCCTCAAAAACCCTTCAGTGCTGTCACTAACTATAAGATGTATGACATCACTGAACAAAACACCACTTACAACACAGCACTCTATGTGATCTGCAATCTCTTCTGCCTTTTCTCTGTCTAAAGATGGGGCAGAAGAGTTACAAGAACTCCTGTGTCAGCATTGCAAGAAAGGTCTTGTTCATAACACAGAACAGTCCGTGGAAGAGCACTGACTTTCTAACAAAACAGTTACTGTAACACACTTCCCTGCCATTTCCAGAAGTCATTGGTCAAAATCTGTGTAAGGTTTTGTCCAGAACAAAATACACGTGTCTTTTTTTTTTTTTTTTTTTTTTTTTTTTTTTTTTTTTTTTTTTCTGACGGAGAGAACTGTCTTATCTTGAGAAGACTATTTGTAACACAAGTTCGGAACTGTTTTCACAGCTGCTTTATTGAATCATGTTAAAAGCTGCTTAGAGGCAGACAGCTATTCTGGGGCCTGCATCGCCCATTACCTGTGAATATCTAGAAATCTCTGCAACTGGGTTACTAGAAAGGCAAATCTGCATTCATTCAAGGTGTTTCATTGGAGCAGCGCAGCAGAATTTTCATGTGAAAAACAATGACCAGGAGTTAAATCCTTCTAGAGTAGACTGTTGCTAGCAGGAGGTTGGGCTCTGTCACTGAGCTGGTAATTTTCCCCAAACATGTGATAAGAGCTGAGATCTCATCTCTGACCCTTTAGCTCAGTGTTTTGAAAATCTCAGATAGTTAATTATAAGTTCTTTCTGCATCGGTAGATCTCACAATGTCTCATGCAGTGACCAGTGGTAAACTATAGAAAAGTTGTGCCACAAACCTATTCCTCGTAGCCAGATAAAAGGGAGGATGGCCACAGCTGATCAATTGGAAGGTGAGAGAGGTTAATTATTTTTGCCTGTTTGCTCAATAGCTGCCTTTTCAGGCCTCTGGAGGAAGAGGCTGTGGAAAATTAAGTGGCACAGAAAATATTTTTCCTGGTGAATTAGTTTATTTACAATCCGTGCATATGCTCTGTAATGAAGAGAGAGGGGTGAGGCTGAGGGGCACTGCTTTGTCTCTGTTGGAACAGTATGAAGCCTAGCTGTCCATAGGAGCTCTTTTTTCAGGCTGGGGAGCACTACTGGGTAGACCTGTGACCCGAGGCAAAGCACCACAACCTTTGCTAACAGGTGGGTGACAGCACTGTGTTAGCAATCCCTGGCAGAAGATGCAAGCCAAGCCAACCTGAGGCATCATTCCTGTGTAGAGTGACACAGACATGTCTGTTCCCACTGCCCACAGCTCTACATGTTACAAATACAGTCGTGTGGTTCCTGGTATGAACCTGTTCATGGCTCAGTGGTAGAGCATGGGAGGGGGAAGCTTAATCTCTCACTTAACCTCCATGGGCTCAATTTCCACTAAGAATTTCCCTTTTTTTGGTGAAAAATCAGCATATATTTATGATAGAGTAGGTAAATTCTCTGGTGCCTTTCCTTTACAGAGAATTATGCAATGATCATAGGAGCTCAACATTCTTATTTATTAGCAGCTTTTGGTTTCCTATTTTATTTCTGTAGTCTCTGTTCTGCCTTTTTGTTATCATGACAGATTATAAATCATATTTTGGAAAGAAGTGTTAAAGCAAAATTTTACAAACTTGCATTTTACTAACTTGCATTTTTTACATAAAAGTGACTTTTCTTTTAGATTTCCTTCATATTCAAATCCCTCTGGAAGATATATTTCCAATAAATAACCTATCTGAAATGTAACACAGATGCCTGATGCCAGATGGGAGCTGTTGCCTGCTCCAATATATCCTTCACTATCCAGCTGGTAATGTTAGGGATACTCCTAAGGGAGAAATGTAGAACACAGACCCATTAAGAAAATTCAGGTTTTCTACAATAGTAACTTTTAGTTTGAATTACAGGGCTTAAGCATGCCATTATTGTTGTAACACATCATGTACTGTAATTCCTGAAATTCTATCATTTAGTGAATTAAACAAAAAAAAAAAAAAAAAAAAAAAAAAAGGACTGGATTTTAAACAATTTCCATGGAAAAAGAATTAGATTAGAATTTTTCAGTTTAGAGAAATGGTAATGAGTTGCTCTGCTAATTTTAGAGTGGATGAAACCATCCTGATCAGCCCTATGGACAGTACATGGGGCCAAAATAGATATGGGGAAGTCCTGCCATCACTCTACATACATACTTACAGCAAGGAGATGAAGGAGATGCTTACAGGCCTTTCCCATTCCCTCCTGGGGACTTGATTAAGAGCTGCCAGGCTGCTGGTTGTCTCTTGGTGTGAGAATGTAGAGCACAAGGCTTTCTTGAACACCAGCCAGGTTGGAAACCTGACATTCTAAAGGTAAGGCACTCAGCGCTGTCTGGGCTAATGTGCATAAGCAGAGGTTTGTGTAACTATGGGCAGGGTACTGCATATGGGACCCAAGCTAAAATCTGGATAGCACTGACCTCTGCTCTCTATGGGAACACCAGTTTATCTGGAGACAGACTTAGTGTTTCTGCCTGACTCAAAGAGATAGGGAGGTGTACACCTTTTCTCTGTAAATGTTTTTCTTGCATTCAGATGTTACTACAGGATGTCTCAGATTTAACAAAATGACACTTGCCACAGGGAAAGTATTTTTTCAAATAAATAAAAATAAATATAAAAAGAGTTCTAATTGACTTCAATCATAAATCATTGCATTAGAAATGAATGAAACTGTTGTGAACAAACATATTAACAGACTTTTGTTGCTACATTGCCTTGCTTTGTTATGTATTCATCCATTAGTCACTAATTCGATCCTCCTAATCATTAGTGTTAATTAATGAAGTGTGCCTGTTCCAGAATGTCAGTGAGAGATTTTAAATATTTATAATTGGTGAACTACTACTGGATCTTTTCAGCAATACTGATACTCTTATAGAATCATATAATCAGAATATCCAGAATTGATCATAACTATAGGCTATACTGTCTTTTTACGCGAAAACACAATGACACAAATCATGCAGACTTTTTATCACAGATGATGTGTATGGGAGTAGAATTTTTTTTTCTGGCTTTTAAATCATTAAGAAGAGAAGTTTTATAATGCGATCACAGGTGATAAGTGGGTTTTGAGACAGAGAACAGAAGATAAGCATGACATCTTTCTCCATTTCTTTTTTAGGAAGTTGGATATCAGCTACTAATTTATAGTAAGCTTCTTTTCTCTTCTTGGTATGCTCCACTGTAGTCTTTCAGTTGGGTTTTCATTATCTCAGATGATGAAAATCAGGTAAGATAAAAGCGAAGACCTTGACGTTAGTATTTCTGATGTTGTAAGCAATCTGGTTGCATAGTAAAGGCAATGCCAAGTTCTTTGCTAATGTAGGAGGACTCTAATCAGAATTGAGTTCTTCAGATTTTCAGTCTTTTTTTCAGAATGCATATGACTGGAAGTTCTCAGATTATTTGTTCAACTTCAGTAACTTGCAAATAACTCCCAAGAGCATTGTAATGTGTTACACAAAAATTGATGAATAGAAGACACAAGGAAGGCTTTAACAGAGATCATGTAAGTGCACATGGGAAGACAGTGGTGGCCAGTCAAGAACAGTTCCGAGATTTCAGGAAGTTTCCCTCCAGAAAGTGATTTTTTTAAGGTGACAGAGTAATTTACTTGAGAATGGGGAGATTTTAGGATCTGCTAATTTTGGGAGTGATTCATTTTGCAATAAAATTTTCTATTCATACTGCTTCTTACATTGATGCAGTTAAATGTTTTGAGTCTTGTTAAATGGCCCTACTCAGCTATCCCTTTTATTTCAAGCTACAAAAGCATAACATGAATCAGGTGCCCACAGGACAATTTCCTAAGATAGAGAACATGACTGTATTATGCAGTATCACATACATCATATGATACATCATATACAGATATGACATGATCTATGATACAAATTAGATTATTTGTAGTATTCTGATGACATGAGTCTTATTGTTACCATTGAGTGAGCAACATGTTTCTTTCTTTACATATAAAAACTTCTGCATAGTTCAATTTTGTCTGATTTGGCAGACAAATAATATAATTCTCTTCCTTATTTACTCCTGCTGTATGTAAACTATTAACCCTAACACTATACAAAGGCAGATTTTTTGCATTTAATTATTATTCAGTTGCAGCCTAGAAACAGTATTAATCGAGACAAAGTATGATATCACTTCTTCCAAATGTATGCATTTTGTGTACTGTATTGTTGAGATTAGGATCATACTGGATAGGTCTTCTCTATTAAAGTCTCATGTTGCATCATCTTCTATATTTCATGGGATTATGAAGGAACTCACTGAAGTTAGGCAGTCTTTAAGAGAACATGGTCTGGATGTGCTTCACTGTGACGCAGAAGGAATTTTAGCTCTTAATAGCCCTCGGTCCTCATATTCTGGTTTTCCTTTGCAATGCTGACAGCTGACTTGTGTTGTGGAATCGGGGAGAGTACAAGTGACCTCGCCCTGGTAAATCACAGTTGTGCTAACGACCAAAGAAGAGGAACAGCCTTGCTCCTAATGGGCCACAGCTGTGACTAGTAAAGATAGGTGTGATAAAAGGGGTGGGTTGGCTGAGCAGGGGAGATTCTGAAGAGGTGGAAGAGTTCTGTAGGAGAAGGAAAGATTCAGCGAGACACAAAGAAGCATGAAAGAAGGAAGAGAGTTACTGCTGACAAAAGATCTGCTGTGAGGCCAGTCTAGGTTTGATGGAGTAGGAGCATTCTGTAATCAGAGTCAGGATAACTAAGCTATAAAGAAGAATAAACTGGGACCCTTTTCACGAAGTTAAATGTCTGTGTCTTGGCTCATTTCTACCCCTAATGAGAGGTCTGCTGCAACACTGACTCAACATTTGCTACCCCTCAGGGTGTGCCTTTTCTTTAGTTTCCCTTATGTGGATATGCATAAGTGGATGGCATAGCCTTCTTTTGCTGTGTCTGCTTCTGTCCCTGCATCCCAGTGAAAGTGGAGAAGGGGCCATGTACAGTGCAAGAGTTTGGTACTTGGGGAGGGTTGCAGGATTGATACACTTCTGTATAAAAGAAGGATGATGATGTAGTGGCTTAAAACCCAGCTGGAAAATTGAGCACACTCAAGCTTCTCCCTTTCCCCCTCCCTTTCTGATAATGGAGGAACATCAGGAGACATTATGAATTGGGATAAGAATTTACTGAAAGTTACATTAACCACAACAATAGTAAAAACACACAAAAAATTTACAAAAGAGACAGAGTGTTTTATCCACAAAAGGATATTCATCACCAAGCAAACAAGAGCACTTCCCAAAGATAGTGCCCTGTGTGGTTTTCCAGATGAAGGCAATATGGCAACTGTCCCTGCACTGGGGCCACGTGGTATTTGGAAAAACAGAAGCAATATGGCTAATGAGCGCTTCCACATCCTAATACTCCCACCACCCTGCCTGACAAAGTAGCGGAGATCTGGAGCAAACAAATCCCCTCAGCACTGTGCCAAGCTGCTACCTTGGACTGCTCTGGGCAGCTGCCCCTTGCACTGGTGTCACTCCACTTGGGATTGTGCTCTGCATGGCTTGGCCCTGCACTGCCACCACTCTCACCCTTTTTCTTTTGCTTGGGCCAGCATCTTGGGTTCATTATCATGCAAATGCTATGTATAGATCATATTAAAGCAAAACTAACTTGGAGGTTAAGTAAGTGCAAATAAATGTGAAAATGCCTGTATCCTTCAGAAATAAGTTTCTCATTTCAGTTGTCCTATGTCATGACTTCAAATATATTATATTTTACCAACTTCAGGAAGATGGATAAATATTGCAAAAATCCATACCTCTTAGTCATAAGTTAATTGCATGAGATGTATGTGAACTACTGGGCAGATAAATTTGTTGTGTTGATACTTTTGAGGAAATCCAAGTAATAATGCCATGGCCTGTGCTGAAGTTAAGTACATCCTGGTATCAAGTGTGAGAAATAGATGAGGATACTGTCAGACATATTTAATTTAAGGCGTTACTATTACCCATTGCTGTAATCAATCTGCTGGGTTGTTTTTTGTTATGCTGCAGCTTGCCTGGTGCTATTATTGACTGGCCCAGCATAACACTGGATTTGGTGCAGGTGCAGAGCCCTGCTGCATTTCCCTCACTGCACCACTCTGACATAAAATGATGGATGGCTTGGAGGACATTTAAAACAGCAGGGAAAAGGCAACAGCTATTGCAATATAGGAGATATAAATGGGAGAAAGGGGTCAAAATAGAATATTCTTCTTTGAGAGGGGGGAGATACTGTAAATTGAATTTAGTCAGGGAATATTAAACATTGTACAATTATATACAGTGTTTAAGCTGGTAGGCTGCTGGTAATGAAGAAACTATAGTGGTGGGGACGGGAAAATTTTAAAGCTATTATAAAGTATTATCTATCAAAAGTGATAAAAATTAGGGAATCAAGTACTTTAGTGTGCTATCAGATATCAGTGACGATTGCTAGGTTCAGCAAAACACTTGCTGATTCACAAATTAGGCTACTGAGAAATTTGATGTCAGTGATTTGCTTGAGCAGATCACTTCACCAAAGTGATTTTTTTGTTGTTGATTCCTACAGCTGAATCAGATGGAGTAATACACTGAAACAGGCAACTGAATGAAATTAGATTACCAAATTATGTACAAATAGGACTATTTTGGAGCTAACAGATTTAAAATAAACTAGTTTTAATATTAAACACTGTCTTTCAGTTATAAAACAAGCAATTTTGGTCCCTTGTAACAGTTTGGGGGCTAGGAAGTGACAACAATATCCTTCCACAGATTTTCATACTGTAATTACAGGATGTTCATACATCTGAAACATCACAAAGTCATCAAAGACAGCTTCAAAGCTACTTCGAGAGCTTAAATGAGAGAAGAGGAATAAAAGAATCCAAAGCCTATCACAATTTGTTCACCCAAAACAAAACACAGCTCATCTTTACTGAAAGCTCTTGCTCCTAAATTACTGACATTAACCATGACCCTTCACTTGATGCATCTCTTCCTGGGAGCCAGGGTTTGCGGGAAGGCTCAGCTAAGCTTGATCACCTCCCGCCTGGGAAAGGCTCCCTGAGCTACCTCTGAAAACCTTTACTTAGATTTAGCCCAGTGCCCCATTTTGACTTGATTTATTCTTTCAATGCTTAGATCACTTTTACATTTAAGCTGCACTTAGGAAGTTTACTAAAGGAGGTTCTAGGTGACATACATGATAGTGGTGAGCATGTGCTCTCAAGAGGCAAAAGAAAGAATGCTAAATTCCTTAGTTTCTTTACTAGAGACTGTCTGGATCTCAAAGAGTCAGAAAGTTTGAATTTGCAATCTTAAAAGAGGATGGGTTTTTATATTCAGGGCAGATAGAAATCCTTTTTCCAACACAGAGCGCTCAGATGATTTAAATACACAGACAGCTCTGTGGCTTCTTTTCCTAGGGCCAATAGCAAATGCCATAAGAAGACTTTGTGTCACTGACAAAATACCTTTTCAGTCTGAGGTCCTTGTTACTATATATACTAATGATGGGTATTTTTCCCCATAAGTAGTCCCAGGAAGGCTTTCAGGGACACAAGAAACCTTTCTTCCCTACCAAAGTCATCAGGCCCAGCACCAAGTAACCAAAGCTCAGCTGTGCTGCAGCAGCCTTGTCTTTAATGCTGCAGTTTGTTTCCTTTGTCTGTAATAGCTCTAAGCTCTGTGCTTGCTGAACCAGCTGCAGCAGGATAAAAGAAGTAAAAAAAGCTTGTGTTGAGCCTGCCTCTTCCCAGACTTGTTTTGGGGAAGGTTCCTGTGTAGTTTCAGGACACATGCACTCAGCAGTGTGCATTAGAGTCCTTATAGTCTTACCCCATTTTATTGTGCAGCTACCTTGATTTCAGTACTTAAAGGGTTTTATCCTGTTTCAGCCCTAGAACTTCTGTCCACCAGCAAAGCCCTGATGCATATGCCAGAGACCTGTGGAAGAGTATTTTTAGTTCTCTTCCCAATTGACTGTGGACTCACAACAGATGCACTAGTCCCTTATTTTAAAAACTCTCATACCTTCTCTCTGTAAACTTCCCATAGACAGCTCCACATAACACTGACTGCTTCTCTCTTCCTTCTACTACTGCATGACCAGCCAACCCACTCTCTTACAACACACATCTCCATTTGACATAGCTGTGACCTATTAAAGGCAAGACTGCTTCCACTCTTTGGTAATTAGCACAGCTGCAGCTTATCAGGGGCCGGGTTGCCTGCATCTCCATCTCTGTTCTCTTCATTCTCTCACAGAAAATACATTGGTCTGCTGTAACGTGGTTTGTGAACTCGTTAGGCATGCTTGTGCCGCATGTCAGGCTGATACTACCAAGGCACTGCTCTACTTTGCTTGTTCATCGGTGAGTTTGAGAGTTCAGAAGTCGTTAAATTGACTAGAGCATTTGTAGCTCAGACTTAAACTGTAGAGAAGCAGGAATTTGTTCTTTGATCCCGAGCAAATGATTTAAAATACTTGTGCCTCATTCCACCCACCTGTGAGAACAGGAACAATGCTATTTCTCACACCCCGAGATTTTAGTAATATGTGTTCTTCAGATTAGAAACTATATTAGTAGGAGCCAATAAATAGGTTAAATAAATATTGAAGAGATTGAACAAAAAAAGTGCTGGTGGACCCAGCTTAGCATTTTTCTGTCATAAATATCATCTTCCATCCCTATAGGAGATAGTCCAAAGACTTACTTCTTCTCAATGGATTACATATAAATCATATCAAGGAATGCTTTTTGAATAAGCCAAATTACCAAATCAGCTGTACTGATCTGAATAGTGCTGACCAGAGGGGTACATTTCTCCTATGCATTTAATGCTGAGTTATCAAACTGTATTTGCAGGGTACACTATAACTTGGATGCATATATCCTGTTTTCTATAGCACTGTCATCTGTTTCCCGTGTATTTGTGAGAAGGGGTGGTTATGTCACATAAGTATGTCGTGGTATGCTTCATATAAGTCTTTTGCTAGCAATAAAAACCTCAATGGGGTGAGACTGGGTGATGGAGAAAAATACAGAAAGGAGAGAAAAGTAGATGAAAGGAAAAGAAAAATTCTTAAGAGTGCAAATTCAGGTAGCAATAAATGGAAGAATGCAGTAGATAAACCTGAATTAGTTATAAAAAGCAATTCCAGTGACAGGAATGCATTAAAAACCCTTTATAAATGTAATTGATTACTTACCCTTTCACAAAATAAACTAAGACCCATGCATGTAAAGCACTTAGTTTCACCTAGCCGTGATTCCAAGACAAAAGAAGGAAAAAGGAGTAATTTGATTTATCAAACCCCTCTATATTTTTCTATTTTATTCTTTCTGGTACTTGTTTTATAGTTTAATCGAAATACTGGGCAGCTAGAAAAACAAAGTAGCATGTAATATTTGAAAAATACTTGGTAACATGCATTCTTTTGTTCCAATGCTTTCTGTCACAAATGACTGCAAACACCTTTTATGTTTTATTACATTTTCCAAAGATTAATAAAAATCTTGCTGGAACAGCTCATTGTCTCATTTCAAGTGAGGTGAGGTTGAGATCTGGATGTTTCAATAGCTCAGCTGGGAGACCACTGACTGAACAAAAAAAAAGACATACTACATGCTTCTTTCAGAATGATAGATGCAAAATTGAGTACTCATCAAAATGAGTTTATTCATGTCAATTTGGCTTTTAAAGCTTAGTATTTTATAATTTTATTGCATTTATATTTTTGTTAACATTCATTGGTTAGGTTTATGACATTGATGTGGTAAGTAGCTATTTAAATATTCAAATGATCTTTTCGAAGTTACCTGGACTGCTTGAAAGCTTCAGATTAAGAGGAGGAAACACTTGGGCTGGTTGTAGCCCCATCCCAGTACAGTAATTTCTCAACATGGAAAGAATAACTAGATTACTATTTAGAGTTTCTTTCCAAAACACTTAAGGTTAAATACTGCAAAATGTCTAAGTTTCCAGTTATAAAGCTAGAGTTGTTGTTAGAATAAAACATTGCATGTGCATTGAAAGAGGCATAGAGAAAAGTTGCTGTTTATATTTCTGTGCCGTTTTGTTTTTTCCTCCTGCTTTTTATGGTGCATGATAGTCTGAAGTATTAAGTGGAAGGCTATACAAAGGACTTCCATTATATTATATGTTCATACACTTAGAGCTATTTTAAGATGCTTTATGGGTTTTACTGCTTCTGTTTTTACCATTTTCCTGAGTATTTACTCTCACTGGTGCCTAAGGACACTGTCGGAACCCAGGATGTCTCTCTGACAGTCCTGGATGATCCCAGCTCCAGCCAAGGGGCTTTAAAGCCCTGGCAGGGGGGTTGGAGACCCTGGCAGGCAGCCAAAGATTCCTGTGGCTTTGAGTTTGACCCGTGGAACAAATTACCACCTGGGAATGAAGAACTAAAAGTCACAAAAGTTTAGATAGCATGATTGTAGTAGTTGTAGAGTGAAAAGGGAAATTTTGGGGATTTTTACCATGGGGGCTTAGGGGGTAAGATGGAGGGACTTGGGCATTGTCCTGTCCTCCTTCCTTCTTCTTCCTAACCCCCATCTTCTTGGTGATGTTGGCACTTGGGAATTGGATTAGAGTAGAATGTAACTGTCTAACATAGGTGATAGGCATTGGATCATAACAGTAAATAACTAACACATAATTTGTAGTATTAAAAACAGCACCTGCCCCAGGGGGGCAGAGTGTGCCTTGGGCTGCCCTGCTGAAAAGATCTTGGCAGGTCAGACAGAAAATATCTTAGATAAAAAACAATAAAACAACCTTGTGAGCATCAGCCGAAGACTTCAGACTCGTTCTTCGACAGCTGGGTTGGGAAACAGTGACTTTTATATATCTCAGGGTCATCCTGACCAAAGCAAACCCTGAGAGGAGACCTGTAACCAGCTATTTAATATTTGCTGCACCCTAACAAGAAAGTTGTCAGAAGTTAAATTCATGATAGCTACAGCCTGAAATTTGTTTTGTCACTATCATATGGGGAAAGATTAATGCAGACATCTTCACTAGATTTATAGACTCATGTTAATCTCTCTCACTAGTGTTTCAAGATTTCTAGGAGTATAATACTTCCCTGATAACCAGAGAGTGGTTATTGCCTGTCACAGTTTGGAGTTAAACACACTCCATTATTGCCTGTCATAGTCTGTGCATCAAATACATTCAGTTTAATACTATAAACCAGCAAATTATAACACAGAGAAATAGATCCTGGACTCTTCAGGTATCGAAATATAGTGTCATCTCAGCAGTGTTATGATTAAGTGTCAATTCTTGTTAAAGCCATGACTTTACCAAACATGTCTTTTAAATTGTCAGTGTATTTTGTGGCCAGATTGCAGCTCAGTGTGCTGGGTTTCTCACCAGTAGGGAAATCAAACTCCAACTAAGCCATTCCCTCTGCCCCTTTTTTGTAAGGAAGGGACAATAAATGAGATTATGAGTTGAAATAAAAATGTACTACAACCACAATAACAACAGCAGAATCATTAAGTGTACTTGTATACCACACTCCAAGTGATGATTTTGCCTGAAGACAACATTTCTCTACATGATGAACGGTAATGCTGTTTTGGATACACAGTAACAACTAAACAACAGTTTCCATTATAAAACTTCACACGAAAAATATTTTTCAGGGAAGTAATTTAGGCAGATGGAGAATTAAATGTACAAAAAAGGCCAGTTTTCTATCTTGAAAAAAAATTTCTTATTTTATATAACTTATAGTTTAAAAGAAAAAAAATGTGCATGTGTTTCTGGATATTCATCTGGTAACTAACTGAGATAGAAGCTGCAATGTGATGTAATTTGTAAATTTTCTGGCCCCTACAACTGCTTGCCCATTTCTGAAAATATTGTGAAATGTTCATGACTTAATGTCTGGATTCAGCAGTGCCTAGTTAGTCACTGTTGCAGGAAAGATCATCCATTGTTCACAGAGATAACAAAGAAAGTGCATTCCTTCCAGGCACAAATCTTCCTGGTAAAAAGTCCCTTCCATTCAGTTCTCTGCATGTGGATGGGTCATGCTACAAGGGAGATGAAAGGGACAGAAATGAAAAGCTGTATGGGATTTGTAACATCAAGCATTGTGTCCCCATCACTGTATTGCCTTTGGGACTAACATCATATCTTCTGGAAAACCTGATAATATTTTATTTTAGATTTCAGTTAGAAAATCCATTTACCTGCCTCAGACTTTGTGTACTTCTATCATTGGAGTATCTGAGTGCCTCCCAGGGATTTAAAAGTAGTAATAGCAATGATCAACTGACTTTGTCAGCCTCAAGAAAAAAGTGCTGAGTTAACTGATGTCATGGTTTAATTCAAGCCAGCAACTCAGTACCATGCAGCCACTAGCTTACCCCACTGCACATCCCCTCTGCCCCAGTAGGATGGGATGGAAAATCGGGAAAAATGTAAAGCCTGCGGGTTGAGATAAGAACAGTTTAATAACTGAAATAGTATTTGTATTAATGGTAACAAAACCGTCAATAATTATGATGATTACGATGGTGATGGAATGAAAAGGGAGACAACAAAAAGATAGAAATAAAGAAAAAATGATGAACAATACAATTGCTCACCACCTGCTGCTGGATGCCCAGCCTCTCCCCAAGCAGAAATCTGAGCCGGCTTTCCCCAGTTTATATACTGGGCATGGTGTTTTCTGGTGTGGAATATCCCTTTGTCCTGGCCATGCTCTCTCCCAGCTTCTTGTGCAGCTCCTCACTGGCAGTGCATGAGACACTGTAAAGTCCCTGGCTTATAGTAGCAACTACTTAACAACATCTAAAACATTTGTGTGTTATCAAGATTATTCTCATACTTAATACAAAACAGAGCACTGTACCAGATACTGAGAAGAAGGTTAACTCTATCCCAGCTGAAATGTGCACATCTGATGAATTTGTTTTATTTTGATGACAGTAATGCTTAAGTAGATGCATCCTTGGACCTTTAAAGGTCATCTAGTCCTGCCACCCTTGCAATGAGTAGGGACATCTTCAAATACATCAGTTGCTCAGTGTGACGGCGAGGGAAGACAAGCTGACAATCACTATGATTGATAAAGCAAGCTTCGGTTTATTCGGAAAGCTCAGATTCTTTAATACACTGTTCAGCAAGCATGCATACCTGTCACAAAGCGACTGGCTAAAAGCAAAAGTTAAACACGCTTCTGTGCTGTTTTGAGAACCAGGGATCCTCCTCATTCTCACAGCTGTAGCTTCTTATTAATTAAACTATCAAGGTTATAGTTTATGCCTTCTTGCCAAGGGTACAGTGTCCTTGCCAAGAGTACAGCGTTCTTACTCTATTATCAGCATAGCTTTGCAGTTTGATTTTTCTAAATTTTCTAACAATGAGATTACTTGTACAATTCTTCTAATGATCCATGGCCCCGTTCTAGCAGCCATTCTTCAACAGCTCAGAGCCCTGTTCAACCTGACCTTGAATATTTCCAGGGATGGGACATCCACCACCTCTCTGGGCAACCCATGCCAGTGTTTCACCACTTTCATAGTAAAAAAATTTTCTTACATTTGATCTGATGTATGCATGCAGATAAACTCAGGAGACTTCAGCTATTTTGGAGTTATATTTCACACACTGTTATTCCGATATCATTAGAGGTGTGTTCAAATTTTCAGAGTCTTCTTTTAAATTTGATTATTGAACTTAAACTAGTTTCACATTCAAATCCAAATATTATCACTTTTGTGACTGTAAAGCATATTTTTCTTTGACTGTAAGTGGATACAGTTTGTCATTATTGTCTAGTGTGAATTGCTATACCAAAAGGGAACCACAAAAAATTTGTGAAGCCAGCAGGAATTCTCTGTATCCATACTGATTGCTCAAATCTTGAGAGAATCTTATGAACAAATGTGTATTCCCTACTGCAGACCTCTACCATGTAATGTTTAGCATGGTGTATTAAACTATGAATACAACATGTGTTCAAGAAGCAAAAATAGAGATTGAAGTAATTACGTGAGGCTCATACCAGGTATATCTCTGAGGAACCGAATGGATCATATAAATAATTCTGCAATTGACACTGTGTCCAATTTTAACAGCCTGGGCTAGCTCCAGACACAGCTGACATGGAGGGGCTGACCCTAGGAAGCAGCGCAACCCAGGGTGCAGCTGTTAAGCACTCTTAGAATGAGCTATTAACAATAAAACTGTTAATCATGAACTAATACAATAAAACAATAAATTAGAATAAACACACACCGCAACATGCAATGGCATGTTTTTCCCATCTTAGATACATGCCAGTGCAACGTGCACCAAAATTTATTCTGTTTTTCATGACGTGATGCAATGGTAAAAGTTTACATGCCACTAGTCCCTGCAGAAAAGGCTTTAAAGCCCACTGCATATTGCAGTGCAGCAGTTATATATGATCTACTGGACGGCAGCCAAGAGGAACTTGTAGGAAATGGTGAGAAATGTCCTTTACAGTAGTTCAGTGAAAGCTGTCTTCTTTGTAGGAAGATAAACCTTTTCAATTATGTTGGTAATTGTAAGAGTTTGACATGGGCCCCAGTGGTGAGATTTTGTTCCAGAGCTTGGTGCAATGAAGTTCCTATTTTTAAAGATGTTGTGCCTTTCTCTCCCCCTTCACCTACACCAAGTGCTGGAGCTTTTTTACAGTTGAAACGTTAGCAATTTACATAACAATAAATGTGAAAAAACCCCAGAGATTTAAATCTCAGTTGGTGCTGATTCTATAATAAGAACATAGAAACATTTCTAAAAGGCAATTTTTTCACTTATTTGATTTCCTCTTCTGTTACTGCATTGCAGTGATGATTTTACCAATTCTCATATTCATTGTGACTTCTATCCTCATATACACTGAAAAAACCTTTTCTTCTGCTGTATTTTTATTTGTAACTGTTTTTACCTTCTTGTTTATTGTTATATACATAACATTTAATAGTATACCATGTCCTCTTCAAATTGACATAGATGATTGCAATGTTTCTTATACTTTTCCCTGTACTAACACCCCTGTCATTTGCCATCTTTTGGATGGGATGCAATTTTTTATTGTTGCCCCATCCTCTGAATTTTTTACAGTACTCTGAATTGTTGGTAGTAACTAGACTCTGACAGGGACTGCAAGTTTATGAATTGCTTCTTCAGAAGGGCCATGTATGACCTGTAAGATTCAGTGTTATCTGAGGATTTATAACATCTCAGTTGAGAACTGAATCAAGAATTTTAACTTCAGACCAGTAATAACCAATTTGGTTTGATAAAGTAGATCTCAGGTGTAGTGGGTACCAGCAGAATTGCATTATACAGACAATTTGCGATTAGACGTCAAAGAGACAAGTGTTGCTGGCAGAACAAATGAAGGAGAGTGGGAGACATGCTGAGTTCCTTCTAAAAATTACACAAAAGTACAGTACAGTACATTTTTGATGTTTGTATAGCCAAGAATATTGTCTTACAATGTCCATTTGTTTCTTCACATAGTCTACCACTCTATTTATTTATAGCGGAGACTCCTGAAAGTGACGCAAAGTGTAATCAAAGCCAAAGACACACCTAAGCAATATGGCCTATTGTTGTTTGATGTATTCACACAGTCTTGTCTGGATTCTGTTCCCACTGTACAAAAGTAAGATCTCGGTGATGTCACTGTGTGTTCATGATGGAAACTTGATGGTCCATGTAACATGGATAAATATAGTTATAGTTCAAAATCCACTCATTTTTTCTATTTTTTAAGAACATACATAGCTAAGATATATATATAGTAACTGAAACATTTTTAGCCTTCTATCCTAAAGAAATTTTTAAAAAAGCATATACAGCTGTCTTTTTTGTATGTTCTTTCCTTCCTAGTATTTATTCAAATTTTTGACCAAGGCTCGTGTTTCCAAGATGAATTGAGACTCCAAGCATGTCAAAGTTCTTAAAAATCTGGTTATGGCTGGTCCTTAAACAGAGGAGAGAGATCTCCTCCATCTTACATTCAGAGTAAGGCTGAAAACTTTTGTCTGTCAGCCCATGTGCAGCTTAAGGCTGGTGGAAATCCACATGAGCCAGTAGGAATGTGGAGAATATCATGAAGTCTGTGGAAGGAGGCATGGGAAAGGTTGAGGATACACAGAACCGTAAGAGATCATGGACTGATGTACTCACTGTTTAGGGAGAATTTTTTTACAGATATTTCTTTCAAGTAGCCTCTTAAAATTTGGCCATATTCCTGGTTCAATGACATCTAAGGGCTACAAGCTGTGATGGTTGTTACCAGCTGAATTGCCTTCTGAACAAATGTATAACCTATGAGTTTTGTCATACTTTCATATCTCACTTAGGAAAATTAATTAATCTCATTGAGAAATGACTAATTGAGCAGTACACCTTTAAACAAAACTTACACTCTTTTATGCCTTGGTTTGAAGGTATGCCTCACAGAAAAATCCCCACTCAGTTAATATCCATCAAACTGCAATGACAGACATATTGCTCTATGGAAACCCTGAAAAGTGAATTCAAGTTATGAGCATAATTGTTTCATTACTCAGTACTTAATATTTTAAAGGCAGTGGAAATAGGTTATTTTTTATTTTTGCTAAATAAATATCACATTTTATTCCCAGAGTCAATTCAATAATATTAAATTAATATTTTGAATGATCTGGCACATTATATATATATATATATATAACTAAAAATCCTTTATTAGAAATAGTTTTCAAATAAAAAGAATTCTAAGGCCATCCTGTGTCCTTGCAATATAAGTGAAGTGCTACCTTTTGAAATTTTTGAAGCTAGCTAAGATAAAACTTAGATATAGGTATATAGGTACCTAAAAGATATTGATTTGTTGGGGTGTTTTTTAGGAAAAAGAATAAACATAGTATTTTGGAAAATGCTCATGTTAGGTCTTGTAGTCAAATAATCACTGACTTAATGAAGCTAAGGGAATTTTTTTTTTCTATTTGTAATACCATCTTTGTTATCTATTGTATATTGAATATGGAAAGAAAATCAGGATTCTTATTTCACAGACAGAGTGACAAAAATACTCCTGAAGGCCTGATGTTAAGAGATTTCCAATAATGAATGGCAAGTAAACACAAAACCCCCTACATATGTTATCTGCCAATTCAGATGGCAAAAGAGAGATTTGGGGTTTCTTCCTTCTAGTGTGTAAGGTTCAGAGTAGTGATTAGTTTTGTACTTCAAAGGCATATTAAAATTAGCTGAGATTTTTATTTCTGCTTATATATATTGGAAAGCCAAATATCACAATTAATCTTTATCTAAGGTAAAAAATGAAATAAACACTTTTTACAAGCAATCATTATTTGCCCCTCTTTGTATGTCATAGTGCTTTGGGTGTTAAGGTTGAGAATAAGCATTTTGTGGAGAGATGTGTTGCTGAAAGTCATGGTAAGTGTGAACATCGAAACTTCCCGAGTTTCTAAATTTCCTAATTTTTAAACTTTAAAGTTACAGAACACTGGCCTTGAAAAAAACAGAAATTAACTATAAGTGATTTTGAAATCACAGCATACAAATTCCACTTCATGAAGAGCTGAGTTATGCAATTCTATAAACACCAATGTCCAATTAATAATTAAACAGAGTTTTCACCTATGTTCTGAGCAGTTTCTTGATTACATCATATCAGAATAATTTTCAGGGATATAACTAGAACAAAACAAGTCTATGGCATGTGTAATTTAGTTTTTTTTTCCTGGTACTAGATCTGTTTCCTCCCTGGTGCCTAATTGCTGTTAGAATAATAAGGCATGATACATAATGAGGTATTGGAAAACAGCTCCTCTGAGCTTTGCTAAAGATGCTAATATTTATTGAAATATTCTTTAAGTTTTCTAAGTTATGTAAAAGCATCTTAGAAAGTACCTAGCCTCTGTACCACTGCATGCTGAATAAGTTTTACGTTGTAGAAGTACCTATGGAGTCTGATAATGAATGCATTATTGCTTTAATCACAATTTAAAAGGAAGACCCAAAAATAGCCTCCATCTTCACCTGGAGTGACAGCTTTAATATTCACCCCCTTTTTCTTCACCCTCATGCTATTCCGTTCATGCCACTGTTAATGCGTGGCCTTTATGTCCTCTAAAAAACTAACAGCAATGCTGTAAACTGTTTAAGTTTAGGGACACTTACCATATACCATAAAAGAAGTCATTTGCCTTGTTATTTGAAATGAGCTATTGTACATTAGTTGAACAATATTGTTGCTGGAGCCCTGAAAAACCTTTAAATATGTCTTTCCTTAATTTAATGCCTAGAACTTCAAATATAAAATAGCACTGAAAATAAACTTTTCTGTAACTCAACAGAAATAGGACTGATTTTGAGGAAGGTTTATATTCTCAGGGATCCATATCCTGTCATTTCAATTTCTTCCCTAGGAAATGTGTTTCCAGAAGGTTGGTTTAAATGGTTGACAGCAAATTTTTTTTAAAAATGTAGACTAATTAGACAGTTCTTATTTGTCATAGATATTCATTTACTGTTCTCTACAGAGTGACATGCTTACAGGCATATTACCTCATTTATAATCTGCTGATAAAAAATGCTTTTAAAACAAATTACAAGGGTTGGTATTATATAGAAGACACTTTAATTCATCAAGAATTAATGTTACTTTAATTTCTTAGGGAAAACATAAACTGTGTTCCTAGGCTGGGCACTGATGGTTCTATTCACATGTATCAAATAACTGTTTGCTACAGTGATCTGTGGGTGGTTCTCAGTTGTTCTGAAATAGAAACCGCATTGCTGTGTCTTTCTTCTTACTCTCCCTCTTCTGTAAGAAGTACACCAGGAAGTCAACAGCTGACCTGAAATTTTCTTATTTTACTTCTGTTTTGCTTCATTTTAGGCCCATGAGGCTTCTCCAAACGTGGTCTGTTTCCCTTGAGAGCACATTATCTGGTTGAGCAACAGGCACCAGCCTTCACTAAGCAGGTGTAACTAGCAGCAAAGAGCCAGAGGTGGTTCTCAGGAACTGTGTTTTACTGACTAACGGAGTAGGCTCCTAGGCTAAATTTGAATCATACAGTTGGATGCTATGGTTATGCTTTCTTAATATTTTTATTCCTGCATTCACAAGCCTCATAGGAACTCTCCTTTTGTATGGGTACTACATAATGCTTTGTAGGTGCTGCAGCTCATTAGCAGTGAAAGAAAAATGGACAAAAGTACACAAGAACCCATGAAGTCGAGTTTGCACATCAAGCCATCACCAGAGCTAGGTTGGGGCTTAATGCAATATCTTTCCTGCTAAAGTGCATTATATGGAAGAATTTAAGTTTACAGAATTTTGGTTTAGTGGTGAGACATTAGGGGTTGCAATAAATTCTGTTTTTTTCCTTTCAATACATCAGCATTTTGTATAGGCTTAAACCCTAAGATGGGCAACTTGGGGCCACTGAAAGTAAGCCCTTAGAATCTGTCTCCCATCTTGAGTACATTCCTTGTTCCCATGGAAGAATCAATGAAATCTGTAAATATGTTTGGCAATAAAAAACCCCTTTAGGCTGAATAATTTGCCATCTTTCTTTATTTTCCAGTCTATCCAGGAAGAGTTGTTATTAAATAGCATGTTTTTTAAGTTCTTTATCAATCAAACTAAATCAGGATCTGAACTGAACATGCAAGTCATGGGGAAAAATGTTCAGTTTGAACCTGGATCTGAACATATCGATTCAGATCTTGCTTCCAGCTTTAAAAACAGCCCACTGCCTGAAATCATGCCCAGTTGATCTAAAGCAAGAAGATGAAGCTGCTTCCTTTCCACCCTCTTCCTTCTGCTCTCCTGCTGAATAAAGGACTTTATGGTCCTTCATTTGCTTGCTCTTACCAACTGGCAAGAAAGATGGATTCAGATATAAGTAAAGTATGTGCTTCAATGGCTGACCTACTGTTTTCTGGCTCTCAATCTCTACTTAGGCTTTTTCTGAAGTTCAGTTGCAGGAGGAAGATGTCACACTGATTTTCTGGAGTGTCCATGATCAGGACAGATGAAATCAGGATGAGATTTTGCAGTGAGATGCACATAAAAAAAATCATCTTCTGTGAGGTTGCTCAAAGTGAAAGATATGCAAAACTGTTTCAAGAATGAGAGTGGAGGAGTAATGCTATAGAAGGAAAGGATGATTTTGGAAATACAGTATTTTATATTTTCAGGATATTTGAATTATTTTAAGCCTTACAAAGCAGTCTTCAAAATATGTAATACTATGTGTGAAAAATATTCCAGAAGAAAAACTGTATGATCTTAATTCCAAATTTATCACCTATGTCCCTATAAATCTCCTGTCAGACAAACAAGGAAATAGATATTACAACAGAAAAATACATTCTTGGATATCCATTACTGTCTCTATAGGAGCAGATAAAAATTCATTTTATTCTATATTAGGAATTCTGCCATCCCTAATGAAAGCCTACTATCCCATCATTCCTGAATAGGGGAAACACTGGCCCAGCACATTTATGTCTCACATCTTCAGTCCTTTGGACTCTACTGACAAGGTAAACAGTTGTGTTCAACCACATAGCAAGCTTTCTCCAAAATAAGAAAAATGCCCATTGCATTGGGCTTCCTTCGTTCCTTCTATCTTCCTGCCTTCCTTCCTCACTCACTCCCTCTTTCTCTCCTTTCCTTCCCTCCCTTCCTATTTTTTCTTTCATTTTGTAATTTTTTTTCTTTTTTAAAATAATTAATTTTATAATATTTTTTTCCAAGTTTGAGAGGTGAATAAAAAATGAAATATGAACCAAACAGAGCATAGGGCTATAACATTATTAATTTACATCAATATTTTTAAAAGTATTTGACACTCAACACTGTCTTACTTTTTTTACATACATTCTTGAGTATATAGGATAGGAGGCCAGATATTTGAGTACTTGCAGCATGCAGTCATGCTATGGGACCTCAGAAAGGTTCATTGTTTTCCATTCAAGGAATGCCCTTAGTTTTAGCTTTTAATTTATAAAATAATAAATGTATTATCTTTAAGTAAAATGTATAATTTGAACCTCCACATGTTAATTCAATATCACTGAGTTGAGGTTCTGACATTACAGAATAAGAGCAGTGCTGAACTTGAGGCTTGTGGGACATGGATATTTTTGAAGTTTAACCTGACTTGTGTAGTGTCTGCCAGCACCTCACCAGTGGAGCTTTTAAGCAGCACTGCAGTTTTCTGCTTGTTTACTATTACCCCAGAGATCCCTTGCTTCTGTGCTTTCTACTCTTCAGCATGTTTTCTCTCTTTAATATGACCTGTCAAGTTTTCCTTTTTCTACTTTGCTTTTACCATTTTTGTGCTTTCGTTATAGAGTGGTCCTTGTTTCTCACTAATTTCTGTCTTGCCACATATGCCAGGAAGAGATCAATCAAATACTCATAGGGATCTATTTTCCTTTGAAATGTCCTTGGAAATCATCCCCTGCAAGTCCAGGAAAGCTCACTTGTGTTCCCTATATTAGCTGCCAGTTCCATGGAGATGTCTAAAGTACTACAGAGTATCTCAAATAGCACTAAACACCTCTCTCTCAGGAACTGAATTATACTTGCCATTTCTTTCTCTTCCTGCTGTGATTTCACCACTGTATTCTCCTCTTCTCCTAATCTTCCCCATTTTTTTCCATTTCCTACAGTCCCACATTAAATTGTCTCATCCTCTTCCTCAAATCACTCCTCCTAGCAGAAGTGTGTCCCTCAGGACCTCATATTGAACTTCTGCCAACAACAGTCTTTGTGCTAAGAACTGTCATCTCCAACTTCTTCCTTCCTCAGACAGTCCCTCAGTAATCATCACAGCTGTGTGCTCCCATCAAACTTCTGTCTCCATGCAACTGGAGATAAATATAGAACAGAGAAACAAGATTAAGGTTTTGTTCAAAGTACAGAGGAAGATGAGATTTTTGAAAAAAAATTAATGTATGGAAAAACATGAGGAGGATGCTAAGTGAAAAAGTAATTTTTAGTTACACAGCCATGCTCACTTGATAATTCTCTTCTGAAGTCTGACTGGAAGAAAGTAGATTCTTCAAAGAAATTCAGAGAAGTAGCCTGAAATAGCAGAGCGGCTGGGGGATAGGAAGCAGACAACTGGTTGTTTGCATAGGAAGGAATGGAGAAGAATTAAAGACAATCAAGTTTGATACTGAGAACAGCAGGCTTAAAACACATTCTACCTCCTCTCCTCCAGGGATTAACTGCCCTTGGCTGATAACAAAATAGGAGCCTGTAAACGTTTTAGCCCTAAATGTACACAGCTCTTCTCTGCACTTCAGGAGCACTGAGCAATCAATGAAATCTGCTAAATGCAGCTGTTGTCCATATTTAGCATACATAAGGGGGTAATTCATACCAGTATAGTTATGGTTTCCACAGTGCTTAATGAATGAATGAACTGCTAGTAATGGGCTGTTTCAGTCTAAAAAAACCCAAAACATATTTTGCAATATGCAACTCTGTTGTTAACAGGAACCAGGTCATGTTCATGAGGAGAAGTTTACGAATTTACTACCTTTTCCAACATTTCTTTCCTACAATAATGCTTTTGCAATTTTCCATTCAGGTCAGTGCACACTTCTGCATAATCAAGTGAGGTGTTGAGGGGGAAATTTTAGCACAGACATTTGGGGGAAATAAATTTTAATCTCACACAATTTTAATTGCAAGACTGGGCACACCCAGTCTTGCAATTAAAAAAGTGTAAACCAGAAAGAAATACCTTGGCTGTCTTGTGTCCATGAAAAGAATGCAAAAGGAAAACTCACGTGCCTTTATTTTACATCTGGTCTTATGCAGTTTTCCAACAACATTTTTAGCTATTTTTAATAAGCTTTGCCTGCAACATGAGGACAGAGAGTTGTTAGGTCACGTCTGGGCCTTGTAATGAGTCTGCACAAGACTCACTTGTACTATGTCACAAACTCATAGCTCAGAGCAGACATTTCAGTGCATTATTGCAACCAAAGCTAAAGATAATGCTGTGAGTAGCTGTACTGAGTACGGTGTAAAAATTACTCATTTTTGGAAGCAAAAGGCACCTTGATTGCTTGGCCACAGTGTTCAACCTCATCTGAGTCCAACTTGCCTGCATAACTGAATGTTCTTTTTATTTGCAGTGATCAAGTTAGCAGCCTATGTATTAATTTTTAAAACTTTATTCCCAGGGTAAATTTTATAACTGCTATGTTTGTTATGTGTTTTTATAGTATTAAATACATGAGTCAACTAATAGCATAGTTATTCATCTCTACCAACCTGTTCTAAATCCTGCAATGTATAACTTTGTCATAATTAATTAAAAATTTAATTATTTCTTAGAATATAGAATAATTTTAAAATAAAGAGAAATTTTTACTTGACTATAAAAGAGAAATGAAGATACTAGGTATAATCCTGCAAATTTTAATACAACAATAATTATTCTGCTTGACAACATGCTTCCAGCAGATAATTTTACATTGAATATATATAAATAATGCTCTTCTAACTCATTCTTATGACCTTTTATCCCCTGCTCACACCTATAATATCAGGAACAAGAAGTTAGGCTTTAAAAACTGTTTCAGTAACTTTAAATCCTAATAATCAAAACTCACAAAAAAGTTCCCACTAACTTCAACACTGTGTGCCTTCATGCAGGTGGCCTTATGCTTCAGGTGATTGCTTTTCTTAGCAAAGCTTATTAGTGAGAATAAGGATGTATATATATGCACATATGTATATGTATATACAGCGGTTTGCACTGGTGCATGGATGCCCAAGTGTAAAACTGCCATTGGCTTTGAACCAGTCATTGACTAATTCCATGCAGAAATTTTTAAACTGAAACATACAATAAGAAAATTATCTGATAATAATGAAAAGTTTCCATTTGCAATTTGGCAGAAAGAAAATACGAAAAAACAACTGAAACATTTCGCTGTCAAAATTATGTCTCTAAAGATTTTGTATGCTGATATCCCTCCTGATTCTTCTGGCAGGCAGCTTATTTAAAAGCATTTGAGACTTTTAAATTCTTAGTTTATGGTAGCACTTCAGACAACAACGATAAGTAATTATATTCACATACATGATAAAGGCAATTGCCTGTCCAATTAGTGTCAGAGAGTGATGCGCATTTGAAAGTAAATGGCACTTCAGTTCATCTCATTTATGCCACTGACAAACTGAGAAGTTCATGGTTCCTGGGAAGTATTATGAGACCTACTAACTGAGAGCTCTATGAAGCCTTAGATAATATTATTATTGCCATTGTTAGCATTAATTATAGTAGTAAAAACCATGGCAGAAGCCAGTCAGGAGGAATGGCAGTATGTGTCTAAGCAGGGAGTCGTTGGATCCCTGTCCAGAATACCTGTGCTCATTCCTAATAAGAAACAGCATAATTTATTGCAAATGCCTTGTGGTTTGTAGGTCTTCTAACTCTGAGAGCACTCTCAAACCTCTATTTTAGCCCCACCCCCAACATCTCCAATGCATCTGAGACCTTTCAAAAATAATCAGAAAAAGGCAGTTGACATGGGAAATGTACTACTATTACTAGGTAATTGAGGTACTCACAAAATAAGACTGAGCCTGCTGACCTAAAGGAGGCAGAACTGATGCTCAGGTTCTTAACAACACATTGAAAAAAAAGAAAATGAAGTTGCTAGAAAACATTTCGTTATCTGGGGACTGGTAGGATCATGGCAGGGAAAATATTTTCAAAAGGAAGAAGGAGCTCTCAGTTTTGGATTATGGTAGGAACTCCAGGTGAAACCTTTAATCAACCAGACCTGGATCTCTTATTTTCTTACCAGCTCTGTGCCCCCAGACTTTATTATCTATACCTTCACTTCCTGGCTGATGGAAGGCAGAAGGCAGTGTGTATCTGATCATTAGTCATGGAATTAGAAGAAATTATGCTGGGGATTTATTTCACGTGTGTTTGCACATTTATCTGTGTGTGGAACTCAGAGACATATTTTAGTGGTGGACTTGGCAGTGTTAGGTTAATAGCTGGATTCAATGATCTTAGAATTTTTTTCCTACCTAAAGGATTTTATGATTCTATGATCTGTTTATCTTTGTCATATTCCTGATTTTTTGTTATGTTGCATGAGCACGTCCATGGCAGTGATGAGAAAGATAGCTCTTCTGGCCTGGGAGCCAGAGATCTCTTGGTGTGCAGTGTCTGTACTCACTTTCCAGGTGAGTGGAAGAACAAACAGCAGGAGGGGTCATGCACTAATACCACTGTGCTGAGATGGAGACCTGCTGAATGTACCTGGCATTTTTCTGCCGTGCTGCATGGAAAGGAGTGGAACAGCTGAGACCAGGAATGGTGCTCTAGGATTAACTTGAAAACTTTGGATCCTTCTCACTTGCTTATGTTTGTGATTTTGGCCCAAGAGCTATTTGTATTATTAAATACCAGCAAGTTGCACAGTTCCTAACTTCTGTTGGCTGATCTCACTGAGGTTACTGAAAGTAACTTCAATATGTTTCTTGCATGCCTTTCCAACTGCGACCTCCTCTTGCCTTTCTCCTTTAGAGATTCCCTGTCTTCACACCATCCTCTTCTCAGTTCTGGGCAATCTCTCTGGCCCCTCACTCCCAGCTGCAAACCTCAGGAACATGATGTTTGATTCTCTGTGGCCCTATTTCTGTTTTGACTGTGTTGTTCCCTCTCTCCATGCCTTCTTGTCCTCCCCTTATATCCCTCTCTTCCCACTCCCTCTTGTCTTTCCACTGTGCATCCCCTGTCAGCCCTGCACATGCCACTGTGTAATTACACTATTTCTCCGGTCAGAAGGAGAGGATGTTCCTGAGATGCTTGCTCTAGTGTTGGTCTTCATCTTACTGTCTGCCATGAATGCAGAAGGCTGTACCATGATTTGGAAAGACTTTCAGGGAAATGGCTGGAGGCTGTGACAGCTGCAGTCCTTTCTATGGAGCACTCCGTGGTGGTCATGGAACCTGCAGGTGGCAGAGGGTTGTGGGGTGAGATGCACAAGATGAGTAACCTATTTACTCAGTGGCACACATAATGAAAGGCCGAGTGGACATGGCTCCTGCACTGCAGAGGCTCGAGCCCCTTTCTGTGTGCATATCTCTAGAGCGTGCCAATGTTTCCAAGGACAGGTATACCTGTGTGGGTTTTGCTGCTACAGAGAGACAAATAGCTTTTGTGAGTACCCAGTTTCTCCTCTCGTGTTCTTTTGACTATCACCGCAATGAATGACATTTAGCTGGTTCTTTCCTGCATTTTTTGACACTAATCAGGCATAACTTAAAAAAGTTATTGTTTAATGAATAAACAAGAATAAATATTAGACAGAGTGGAGCACCTTGCTGTTACTGTGACGTAGATCTACGTCACAGTAACACCTTGCCTCACCCAATTGGTCATAAATCAGTGTACACTCCAGATAACATTGCTGACTGACACAGTGTTTGATGTCTCAGAACGCTGTTTTTGCCAGAATAATCATGATTTTTTTTGTTATGTGCAGTACAATGCCAGTATGACTCATTGCACAGTTTTTCTTCAAATGTTTTTGAACTGTTTAGAAAGTGTCAAATGGCCATATTTTCCCCAGAAGTGATAGTGCATATAAATTGTAAAATGATTTTATCATTTCTGCTAGAGATGGGGAATATGATCTCTTTTGATACTTGAGCAATTTTGCCAGCATTAATTAAGGAGATTTTAATTAGATTTTTAGGAATTACTTCAAGCTATAAAAAAATTTCTTGATTAAATTTTGCATAATTAAGTTATATTTTGCAAATCTTTGTAACCTACACCTCTTCACTTGTAAGCTAAAAGCATGGAGGAATTGTACAAATAAGAAGCTGAATTGGATGTAGAAATGCTCTTACTAGTTTTGAATGTCCAGGAACCTGAAAGTACTATACGAAATATTAAGTCTAATTCTAAATGTATTCTGTTGTGTGCCCAATGTCATTATAATGCTTTTGGGAATAAATTAATCAATTCTGAAGAGCTAGTCAAGAAAAATTAAATGGCAAAAGGATTATTAGTATAACATGTAGGCGATGGAATTCAGGACACAGATCATTAACAGCACAAGGCAGAATTAACGTCATTATCCTTGCATGTAATAATTCAATCAAAAGTAATTTTAGGGACATCTTGAGAGGTACAAAAAAACTGTAAGACCTCAAATTTTCGTGGGCATCAGATGGAAGTTAACCACATAAAAACCCCTTTGTTTTTGAAAGATTGCCACAACCTTATGGACAAATCTGGTATCAGGAAGCAATACAAGATGGGAGAAGCTGAATGGGTCGTCACACTGGTAGGCACTCTGTTACTATTCATCTTGGGACTTGGCATTGAAGTCAAGCAGTATTGTTACTGCTTTTCATTTGAATACCTGAAATTTTTAGGGAACAAATGGATGATGAGTAGCCGAATTACTAAGAGCAAGTACTGTATAAAGAAGAGTGAGTATTCTTTATTGTGTGTGAGTTTGTTTTGTTACCTTTGGTGTGCGTTTACTGGGGAAAAACCCATCACATTATTTCTGGAAACATTTGCCTAGTCCGAGGTAATGTGTGCTAATGTTTGCTTGAGACTCAGGATGCAGCCTCTGGAGTTTCCATAGAAGTTTGCAAATAACGTTCTGATTGTATCAGTCTCTTCTCTTCCTTGCGGAATGGATAGTAGTGGTCCTTATGAATGCTATCAGGGCATCCGTACAGCAACTGATATGATTGCTGTCAGTGGTTCCAGAAGTTTTGAGTCATATCTATCTCTGACCTTTTCTAAGCATGAAAAATTCCTAAGAGAGGAATCCATAAAAATTACATGAAAAAATATGTTATATTTATTTATGATCTTTACTGGTTTAGAATTGTGTTTTAGGTGGAAATGTTTAGATTTCTGTGCTGAATTCTGAGCTTGTGACTGAGTTTATGACAGTAGTGGTGATAAAGAAGGGATTTAACTTCTATTGGAATATCATATGTAACTTAATTAGCCCAGACATTTATTAATCAAAGGGAAGCTTGAAAATTAAAGATTTTCACATAGCAGCCTTACAGTCAGCTGGGTCATCATTTCTGCAGTGAAATGCCCCTTTGACAAAGCAATGTATCCATGTAATGTTATGAGATAGTTATAATGATGTCAGCATTTCTTTACTTGGAGAGTAGCAAAGAGAGTTTCTATGTACCCATTGAGAGAATTGGGTACACATACCACCTTCACTGTCAGATTTGTTTCTGTGTGCATCCATTCTACTAAACTGTGTGTGTTGAAGTATGATATTTTCCCAGATGTGCAACAGATGTTTTAATAAATCAACTTGAGCTTTTATAAATTATACAGATCAATTCTAAATCATGTTAGAAGTACTATTACTGCAGTACTAAAAAGGATTTATATTTCCAGGAGTAAATAATTAATAGAATGGCTGATATGCAGGGAAGTTTATATTGGTTAAGGGTGCATGAGAGATGATACCAAACTAAACTTTTCCTAGAGACTTTGTATAAGGAGGCTTTGATATTGTGTTGAGAGCCTTCAAAGGCTGTGGGGGTGAATGGGTTCTGGCGTTTAGCTCTTAATTTTTGATTGTATCTACTTTTCCTCTAACAATTCATCATTATCAAATAGATATGAAAGGTACATGATTAAATTGAAAATATTTGGAACCAGCTGAGTCAGTGTCTGGCACTGGATTTATTCCTCTTTCAGAAATATGACTTTATTTTGTTGTGACTCCACCTACAAGGCAGGGTTTGTATAGTCTTTTTAACTTGAGTACGTATGCAAAAATGCCTCAGCCAAAAGGAGTGTTAAAGCCTAACTAGTGTGAAGCATTGATGCAAATCTGTTTGTAGCCTGTTCCCTCCACTCTTATCTCAAACTCATTCATGCTACTGAAAATCGCTACAGGAAGAGATTATCCCAGAGACGAAAGGAACTAATTAACATAATTTTTCTTCTTTTATATTTCTGTCACATCAACATATGTAAGAGTCTCGCTGCAAAGCTTTCTGTTCTGTGGAATCTTAGATAGAGGGCAGACATCGTGCTGTCTTTACTACTGAGGCTATCTTTTATTGATTGGTTTTGGAACAATGTGTTCCATCATGGTTAAAAAGAAGACAGAACAGCTCATTGAAAACACAAGCTGTTGGGCTGTTCTTCTCCTCAGGAGGCAGCTGTAATAGGTCTTGTTTGCTCAACCAAGTGTTTAACTTGGGCAGAAGCTATTATTCAGCTGGTGCAATTTTCATGTAATGCTTTTTGTTAGAACCTCTGCTCATTTAAAAGTCGTGAATAATTAAAATAAGTTTAGATATTGAACAAAGCTACCTGCTTGGCAGGTATATGGTGCTCAATAAAAATTCAGTCTATATCCTAGCTGTAAAAAGGAAATAATTTTTGGGTTACAACCAAGAATATTCTAAAACTTGTGATTAGTTTTACCTATAACACTTTTACTTGAGATAGTTCTAACATAGCAGTTAAGAATTGCTTTGTGAGAAATAGGTTTTGGACATATTTTGGCCAATGAAAGTGACTGATGATTTAATGAGTGATTTAATGAGAAATTTTCAGCAAAATACCTATCCTATGAAATAAAAGGCATTTAATCTGGCCTGCTATTTTGTCTGCCTTCATTCACTGTAAGGTTAAAAAGAGTTATTAAAAACAGCTTAAATACCAAAGATGTGGACTGGACAGTATCCCCCCCCACCACCATTTTTTATGTCATTCAAATGTTTTTCAAAATGGACATATCTCTGAGGAGAAAAGTTTTCTCTTGAAGTGTTTGGTGACACTATATGCCAAGAAGGTCACCATATAAAAACATAGCATCATGCATACCAGGGAATGGCCTGTCAGACAAACTGTCTTAGTTATAGGACAGATTACATGAAACATTGTATGCATTTTTTTCATTATGCTTGGTGAAGAAACAGAAGTATTTTCTATTTTTATAAATTGAAGTGTAGCCTGCAAATCTCTGTGTACAAATATCTGTAAAATAGGCATTGGTGCCAACACAAATTCATCTCATATGGTTTCCTATGTATCTGTTGTCTCTCAGCACTTGCAACAGCAGCAATGGCTTCTTTGCCTTTGTGCAGAGCGAGTCCATTTTCTAAGAGTGAGCTTCTTCCCTCCCAAAATAAGCGAGATAAGTGATGTTGTGAATGGCTACTCATGTCAAAAGACCTGTCAGGCTCTCTGATCTTTGTTGGTGACCTCATGCAACAGTGTAACCTTGTGGTAGCTTGATTCCACACTGTACATTTTATAGGTAAAACCAAACAGAATTTTGCAGCTTGAAATCTATCCCATCTGTCCTCCATTAAAAGTGCTCAATTAAATTACCAGCTATTTTCCAGTAAATGAGAGATTAGAAGAGGGGTAAAGATGGTCTGTTTGTTTTTCCTTGTCATTCATAGACAGTGGATGGATCCATCTTCAATACAGAAGAATGACATTCTCTTTCCTATGATCCTTTGCTTGGGAATTGTACTGCCAGTGCAATGGGAGAGGCAGAGATCTTCAAGCCACACAGTAGTTCACTACGTAATTGAAAAATGGCATACTATGCAGGCTTAAGGGGAAGAAGGTATCTCTGCCAAAATAATTTTAGTGCTACTATTCTTTAGCTTTTCCATGCCTGATTTTATCTCCCTCACCCCAGTCTGTTCAAAAGTCTTCTTTCCCCTATACTTTAAAAATTGTTTTTTTTCTGAGTGTGAAATTTCTATATTTCTATGTTTATAATGGAGAATTATTGGAAAGTGAGCAACCTCTCCAACCTTTGTTATTCATTTAGTCTCATACGTTTCTTCCTGGAACTGATGGAATGAAGTGGTCTCCTGAATCTGAAGTTAATATCTCAGAGTCCTGTCATTATATCAATGTAATTTCATTAAGATATTTTTAACATTTCTGTGTCTTTGTCAGTCTCTTTTACTGAACATGTGAGCAAAAAAATTCAGCAAGTCAGGAATTAAGTAAAAATCAACTTGATTTTTGAGTTCAGAGGCAGTTATGAAACATCAAAGTATTTTACTTAAGATTGAGCTTAAGCGATGTGGTATATCTGTGAGGGTATCATCATGGCAAAAGTGCTGATATACCCTTTTAAAATAAGTTTTCTTGCAATTTCAGAATCATCTTTAAGAAATTTTGGTTAAATCATTTCAGAATATTTGTAACTCTGGGCGTAATTGTTCCTTCTGCTCTGAGTGCAGTACCACCTATTTTCTTTTGAGATTAAGAAAATTGTTGTTGCAGACAACACAGACAGATGACTTTCTATTGTGTACTATTTTCACTGTCCTACATAAGTTTCATCATAATTTGTTATCATAGTTCAATCACATTACTTTATGTTAAAAAACAGGAACAACTATTCATCTTCAACCCTCACCCTATGGTGGAGATATTGATATACAAGAAGGCATTAGTCGAATTAGCATTTTCTGCAAACCATGCTCATCTGTGTAACTGATTCAATAATTGCATGTGTTCTTTCTTCTCTACAATGAAACTTATCATCCTTGCTAATTGAAAAGGTCCAGGCTCCTTTTGGCAAATCCATGAACTCTCAGTAATCTAGTTTTGGGAAGAAGTTTTTAGGAGTTTTTTTTTGTATTTTTGCTGACAGTTGCTTTTTGGAGAGAGAAGGGAGTCCAGTAGTATAATACTGATATTGTATGTTATGATACAATGATAAAGAACTTTTTGTTACTCTTGGTAAAGTGAAGGCTTTTTAATGTTTTAATGCATTTTTTCAAGGATGGGGCTATTGTTAAAACCCAGGAGTTTCTTCTTTCGGGCTTACCCTTGAAACACTTATACATTTTTATGTTTAAAATGGAATAAACCCATTTTACTTACATATTTTGCCATTCTGCATTTTTGTTGGGGTTTTTTATTTGTTTGTTTCATTTGTTTTTTGCCTTGTTTTTTAAAACTAACATCTTTCGAGCAATCTATCTCATGATATGTGTCGTAACATGATGGATGCATGTTTTTTACACAGTTAACTTGCTACTCCCTTCATCAAAATGGTTTTATTACTTTTCATGGCATATACTGTCCTTTTGAAAATTACTGCTTTTACTCCTACAATCCCAAAATCATCATCAGGAACATTGTCTGAAGCACACAGACAGCAAATAAAACCTCACCAGATTAATTCTGCTATTCTATGTTAAAAAGTCCTCAGCTCTTTGTCATTACTAAACAATATTTTGGATTTCAGCTTTTAAACAACTTTTTTTTTTTTTTCTGGGAAGAAAGAAGATAAGGAAGTGTCTGTCTTCTTGAGGGCAAGCCTTCACATTTAGCAGTGCTCAGCGTTTATTGAATACAAGTGTCTATGGAAACTAGTTCTGACCTGAGAAGGCCCAGGTCCTACAGGGCTCCAGGGAGACCCCAGAGTGTCAGTGTTCAGGTGTCTGATGGTTCTTGGAGATTCCTCATACTCCCCAGCCTATGGATTATAGAGGATCCTCAGCTGATTCTGACATTTAGCTAGGATAGATCTAGGTCTGAATTTATGTGGTTTTCAATGCACTAGATACATTATCTTTGTTAGTTTTCTGTCTTTTTATTTAAGATTCTGATTCTAATGCACATAACTTAACAAAACCTGACTATTTTAACATATATTTTGTGTTTTCCTACAAGGTGAGGCTGATGGCCACCACCTGCAGAGAGTCCATAAGTGGTGCTGTAAGTAAGACACCTTTCCCTCTGCTTTTGGAGTTGGTGGTTTTAGGCTCATGTAGAAACAAGCTTCACAGACTGATTCTGGCTCCTCCATGAGGAGGTCCCAAGGAAGATGGACACATTCTCTTTTGCTCTGATGTCTTGATCCTAAGATGTAGTGGGTGCAAACTGCTCTGTGTCCAGGTAGTCAGTGTATTTTGCTTTCTCTCCTGAACTAGTCATAAGTTAGGAAACAAAGGCAAACCAGAAGGTCAGCAGAAGAGGATTCACAAACCTACAGGAGCATACAGTATAACTCTAAAAGATACCTCTCTAGAAAGAAAATCTGCCGTCCAAGGAGCGTGGAGTTTCTCAGTCTTGTTTTTCCATTAGAGGACTTTTAACTCTTCTTGCCTCCAAACGCCAGTATTTTGCACTGCCCATTAGTGTCCTGCCCAATACTCTCAGAAACTTACAGACTCCTTAAATTTAAGTTTGATGCTGTAGTCCATTTTGTAAATATAGCTTTCCTTCACTGGGATTGGGGTGACTTTTAAAATTTTGTGAATGCTTCTTGTTCTGCAACCTTACTGTGGTTATCTGGAGTCTGTAGCTGGCTGAATGTGTATAAGTAAAGCCCGCTTGGATGTACCTTATTCTTCTTGGTAACAAATTCCTCATTTTCCCTCTCATTTATATTTAGTCCTAATATCCTGTAGTCCTCCCTTAAATGAATTATTCCATTTAAAGCCAGAACACAACATAAAATATATCAGTCCATTACAGCCTTACTACTTTGCTATGGATTTATCTAAGTAGTTCAGTTTCAATTGTAACTCCACTCAGGAGCTTCACGTGCCCCATTTCTCCTCCCTTATCTCACTTACCTTTCTGAGAACATAAGGCACAAAAAGATAGTACACTTGCCTGCTGTCTACTTCCTTCCAGGCAGTACCTCTAGGTGTACCCTTAATGTCTCAAAAAAATTCAGTGGTCAATTGCATTTATTAATGTATACATACCAATCATATTTGTTTCCTGCAAATCACTGGGTATTGAATTAATTGCAGCAGTTACACAATTACATGTGCAAGGCAGGTTATGGATCAATGCCTGCCCCACCCAGGGCAGAGCAGTGCTGGGAGCACTTTTGCTGAGTTTGCTGTTGGAAAACCTCTGAAGAAGGTCTGTTATCAGATGATGATGCTACTTTGGGGTTGATAGGTTGCCCGGCCCTTCCCTATCTCTGCTTCTGCTGACTACAGGGCACTGTGCTGCTCTCTGACTGCAGTTTTGAGAGGGAATGTATATATGCTGCTCCATGTATACGGCATCCTTTTCCCCCTGTCTGTCCCTTGTTGTGAAGACCCTTTCCATTTGAACCCAACTTTGCTTCCCAGCCCTCTCCTAGGAAACTCCTTTGTAGACCACAGGAGAGCAGCAGTGCACAGCCACCTGATTCCCTAACTGATGTTCACTTAAATTGTATGTAACTGAAGGATCTCATTTTCAGGCAGTGCTGAGCAGTCAGAGCTCCTGAGACAGTCAACATTAATGCTGGCCTTAAACCTCAGGAAAAGTTAGATGCATAATGATGCAGGTCATTCTTTAATTTTCAGGCATACAATCAGAGCTAAAAGCATATTTATCTTAGTAGAAAATGAAAAATATACTCCTCCCTCTGTTGATTAAACCTTTTGTGTGCTACAAACCTTTCCATAACAGCTACCCACTATTATTGTCATTACAGTGCTCTTGGACAATTAAAGTAAAATCAGGAGTTGTCTGCAAATCAAGCAGTTCTATAAACAACTGCTTCTATATCAACCCAGCTGCTTCTGACATTCAGTCAAACTGACAGCTGCAATGTGTAGTGTAGCAAGTCTTAGTCCCCATTTCAAATAAAATAAACTTCTGGCTTGAGTGGTTTTAGCCCAGGGTTCTGAAATTGAGAGGACAGTGCTTTCAGGTCCAGTTGTAGATGATAAGAATGTTAACTGATATAGCCATAAATCGACAAAAAAATTAATAATCAATGTACTTTTGGGCAAGAAAATCCTGTTTGTCTTTCTTAGTTCTGGGTATCTACAGCACCTCATGAGCAGAATTTTCCTCCCATCAAGAAAGATAATAGGTAGGAATTTGCTGGTGGGTGTGGGTGGAGCTGAGAAGGTGTCTGCTTGGCATTTATGCACAGAATGAAAAAAAAGAGAGAGGTGTTTTGAAACCTGCTAATTTTCAGTATGCGCTGGGGGCTGTGGTGGCAGAAGTGATTGCTCTGGAGCTCTGCTGCTGCAGTGAGGCTGTGTCAGCCTGAGGACAATGAGGGCATGCAACACCAGGAGACATTTGTCCTGCACCCCAGCAATAAAACCAGTCAGGTAACAGTAGTCTTGTGTCTTATGGCACAAAATCTCTGTGGCGTGACCTTCTGCATGTGTGTCCTATACAGGCAGGCTGCTGCTGCTGAGTTTTGACACTGAGCCTGGGATTTTTTCTGTGTGTCAAACACACACCCAGTTTTCATCCAGACTGTAACTGAACCTTATATCCTTGGGGCTGGAGATTGCATTGCTGGCTGGAGAGATGCAGGCTTGGTTGTGGACAGCTGTGGGGGAATAACACTAAGTCAGTGGTAACACTGTCACTCTCTGGGAGCCCTGGAAACTCCTCTGTCCTGTGGATAAATCACCTCTCAACTCACCACAGATCAATGGAACCCTAGACTGTGAGATCTATCACCATATGCTGTAGCCTATCCATAATGAATGAAAGGTGTAGATTAAAGTAGTGACTGGTGGTGTTATTTGTAAATAAGAAACATTGTCCTGTTCTGAGAATAGATTAAAAAAAAGTGTTATTCACCCAACGCTGCATTAAAGATTGTCTCATATAGAAAAATTGCCTGTGCTGATCTCGCTCATACAGTTCTTGCTGATCTGATGGTGGATAATATATGTTAAATTTAGGCAATATGGATGCTTACAAGAATCTGTTCTTAAATACAACAGCACCTTCATAGTCAGCAAATCTGTTCCCCTCTCTCAGTTCATAAACATGCCTACGAGTGTTACAAATAATTTTTACTAGTTTTTCAGTCTTGCTAACACTCCAGAAACAACATAACTAAGTGGTGTCAGCTAAATTTTATTCACCTGAGAGCATTGTTGTTAAAATTGTGCACTGCTTTCCTTTACAGGGACAAACAGGACAGGATTGCTGCAGTGCTGTAATGGGTCACAAAGCACAGGGCAAGTTCCCTCCAGCTAAACCTGTACGTGGCAGCTGTGTGCATCAAGGACTGTAATTGCTGTACTCTAACTTTTCACGCTTTCCCTGTCCTGGCTTTGGCCCATGCCAGCAGCACATGGGCACGGCTTGTAGCTATGCCTGTAGGGAGGGATGCCTGCTGTTTATGGCTGAGCTGTTTTGTCAGTCAGCAAAGGAAAAGCTGCTGGTGCAGCCAGGAATCCTCGGGTTTTCCCCAGATATGGAGATGAGTTACCTGACCTCTCCCCAACTCAGAAATGTTCCTGTGATAAGCCACTCTTTGTCCTGGCTGCTGCTGCTGCTCTGAGAACTCAGATTCAAGGTCATGGAAGAGTTTTGTTTGAGAGATCAGATTTAGGATCACCTGTGTCTTTTGCTGTCTTGCAGAACAATGTCTGTAGCAGTTGTTAACCAAACAGGTTCATGCCTCATACAAACCCATTACTAGAAAAATGCAGGGGAAGCTTCTTAATACCCATGTAGCTTAGCAGAACTTCCATAAATTTTCTTACATGAAACTTTCCTAAAGATGCTCTGTTAGAGCCCCTACCTTAGAACCTGCACTCAACTTTAAATATCTTAATTTTCCTTTGGGAAAGATCATAGGATCGTAGGGTAATCAACCCTGCACCTGTCACAAACACGTCTTTTTTTCAGTGCAAGTGTATTTCCGACTAATTAATAGACAGTTGATTTTGTGACTGT
Source organism: Sitta carolinensis (assembly GCA_032173965.1). Classification (NCBI taxonomy): domain Eukaryota; kingdom Metazoa; phylum Chordata; class Aves; order Passeriformes; family Sittidae; genus Sitta; species Sitta carolinensis. The sequence continues at coordinate 23,092,468 of JAVUNC010000005.1, read as the reverse complement.
ACTATTTATTTCCCTTTACTTTGGGTAATTTTCCACCCTCTCAAATACTGCTTTTAATGTGTTTATAAAACCTTTTCGTATTCCTCTTCTAGGATAAGCAGATTTAAGCAATTTATCTTGTATCATAAGACATATTAAGGGTTCTCAAAAATTCTCCATTCTCATAATCATTGTGATAGTGCTTCTTGGAGCCTGTTCCCATTCGAGTTTCTCATTCTTAAACTTAAGTGAAGGTATATCTTGCTTTATGGAGGATTTTCTCTTTTCTTTACATCACTGTGAAATGAAATGCTTCTTTTCTCTCCATGTACTGTTGTGCTCTTCCTTCTTTTTTAATGCTATTTTGACTTCTGCTTCTGTGTTCCTAATGATATATCTTATTCTGCTCCCTCTCTTTTTAATGTGAGGCATAAGCAAAGCATCTTATTTTGGGAAAATACTGCTGTGAAAAGTAAGGAAAAAAAAAAGAAAAACTATATCAAAGTATGCTTATTTTGTGTCATACCTGCAGTGACAGAATTAGGACAAAACTGAAAAATTTCAAGTTTTTTCACATTTTCAAAATAACATGAAGCATTTTGTTTTGGCATAGAACATCTAATGAGTATCGTCATGGTAACTATTTGAAGAGACTACATTGCATGTTGTTCACTTTTACTGGTATCACTTCAATGCAGTGATAATAAAAATAGTGAAAAGTCTACCCTCATTGCAAAACTTGAATCACTTTGAATGATTCATGATGGAATCTGGAAATAGACTCTCTGCTTGCTGATCTGCACATGCTTCCACTGAGAAGAGCAATGAGCTAGATGTGGGTGTTGTCCTCAGCTGCCTGGGGATCTGGATGCTCTCCCAGTTTTGACTTTCTGAGAGTTCATTAATGAACCATTGTGTAACTCTGCAGAAGGTCTAGTGCAATAACAGGACTAAGATTTTGTGTTCTATCATAGAAGAAAGTATCCTGGTGGTGACATACCCCTCATCTAACGTCAGAAACACAGACAGAGGCAGAACAAGAAAGTTCAGAATCATTCCTGATTTCTGACTGAGCTCAGTTTACAGGCAAATTGGCCCAAGTGGGGGGTGGCATGGCAGGAAGTTTGGTCAGAAATAACAAAAACAGCAGATGGAGTGGGGAAAGAGGCAGCGGTATGAATCCATGTGTTTTGACATGTATGAATTTATGTTTTGAAAAGTATCGGCCTACTAACTTTGATAAAATACTTGGAGAGATTAAGTACAGAGTGGGAAGGTATAAAGGTCATTGGCTTGCCTTAGACAAGATATGCTGAAATGTCATACCCAAATCTTTGCAAAAAATGCAAAGATGAATTTAAAGCTCCACTGATTTTTCTGATCAGTGATTTTGTATGATGGGCAATTATAAGAAGGTGTGAAGGACTTTGGAAACATCATTCAAAGTTCAGGTGCACATGATGTCATAAACTCCCAGAAATTTGATAGAAATTGATTTCACAGTTTTGCAGGGTTGCATCTTCATAAAAATTAAAGTTTTGTCCTAGGGTGATGTTTGTATCCCCATTTGTATGTTCTGCTATGTTGGATGTTATGTTCTGTGCCTTCCAGACTGGCTCTGAAGGGCAAATGTTTTGTTTTGGTTCTGTTATCAGCCTGCTCCACCCATGACTGTCAGGACAGAGAGACGGGGCAGTACATAGTGTGGCTTTTGGTGTTTTGCTTGGCTCTAGCTCTGGCTTCTGCTTTTGCTCCTGCTCCTGCTTTGCTTTGCTCTTGTTTTTTTTTTTTTGTTTTTTGTTTTTTTTTTGTTTTTTTTTTTTTTTTTTTTTTTTTTTTGGGTTTTTTTTTTTTTTTTTTTTTCCCCTTTTTCCGATCTTGTAACTGCTGGAACCTGCTCCGGGCTGGGACCTGAGAGCACCTTGTGTCTGCAGCAGCCATCCCCAGCGCTAGAGGGAGTGACAGCAGAGCGACCACCCCCAAGAGAGACTCGCTGAATTTGGCATCTTTTTCAGAGCGGTGAAAGAGTGTTGTCATCTGGTATTGTTAATTTTGTGTGCTGGGGGTGCTGTGCCTGTTAAATAAACTGGTTCTTTCCACTTCTCTCCGAGGAATCATTCCCGAGCCTATTGGGGGAGGGGCCGTGTGTGTTTGCTCTCTTGGCGGTTTTCTCCCAGATTTGCCCTAAACTAGGACAAGTTTCATATCAGATTTGCACAAATATGGACAATGTTGTCATCAGGCATTGTATCTTCATCACAGAAGTGTCTTGCAGGCTTCTGTGTTTCATATCAGAGATTTCTTTGATACTTCAAGAGCTAATACTAAAGCAATGTTTATTTGTTTTCCTTTTCTTGTGAAAAAGACTATACTTGCTATAATCTAAAAATATTTAAAATGTTTCGAGTTCAAATTCATTACTGTAACTGTCTTGTTTTATCCCTGGCAGGTGTAAGTTTATTAACTATCTACTTCAGGCTCAGATGATGTCTGCTGGGGATTGTTGTATATATGAATGACAATAACAGATTGGGTTTTATGTGTGTGTTTGTCTGACAGGCTAGGTAAAATTAAAAGAAATAATGGGACTTCAGTAATTGTTGGTAATAAAGAAGAGTTAGAGTCTTGTTCAGCATGATACTGAAGTAGGTGCTTAATTTCAAGCATGTAAGAAGCTCCATAAAACTTGATTGCATGAATAAGTGTCTGAAAGATCAGTCCCTGAAAGGCTTTTAATGTTCAGGGCATAGTGTGGAAGAGCACAAGCTTCTGATAACCTGTCCTATTTGGAATGGAAATTGATCAATGAATGTTTTACATTCATGCCCATGTGTTGTGAAAAGGCGGCTGAAAGTGGCCTTAGAAAATAAAAATAAACTTCTGAAATGAAGAGGAGAAGGGAATGTTGGTCTTTGCCAGAAGTGCTTAATTTGGACCTCAAAACTCACCGAAAGAGGGGGAAAGAACAAATACATCTCTGTTGTCAAAACCAATTTGATTGTCTCCTTATGGAATTTAAATGCCTTCTTGAAACAACTCTTCAAAATTTAACTGCATGCAGATCCTATGAAGTGAAGAATTGGGACACTGAATTTTAGCTCATTCAGTGATTCTTTATAACTTTATGACATAGACGTAACTAGAGACCTAAAATAAGAACATACAGATTAGATAGTCTTAACATCTAGTCAAGAGATGAATGCTTGGGGAACCTGTCTGTAGATTTCTGAGAGCAATTTTAAATATTCTTGGTGTATAGATGGAATAAAGAACCATTCCGATCCCAGAACTAGTAAGATGTAATCTCTGCAAAAGTTAGGCTGAAAAGCAGAGGATAGCTGAGAAAATGGAAACTGAGGTGAGAAAAAAGAGCTACGTAGCTTTTATGAAAACCGTCTGAAAAAATGTTGGGAACAAGTCACAGTATGTCAGAGGTTTCTCCATAATGTGTCTTGTAACAAAGAAAAAGTGTTACAGGATGACACCTCTGAGACATCTTCAATGTAAATTATAGTAATCATTTAATAAATATCTTAGTACAAAATTCTAATTTCTCCTTCATAGGATGAGATGTAATTCAATAAATTTTATCCACCGATGTACAGAAATTATGGGGAAATATTTGTTTCCAATATGACATTAAGGCTATGCTGTGCTTTTTATGTTAGATCAAGTATATTAACTAATGGGAGAATTACTAATAGAAACCACCACAATGACTCTTTCTATGGTCACATCACACAGTGCAGCAGCTAAGTTACTCTAATCTCTTACATGTGTTACTTTAAAACATCTCAAGTGGTATTCCTGCTCCCTATTAACTGAATACTCAGACCCTGTTGCTTTTGAACATCTGAAGTTCTTGTCAATCTCAAATATCAATTTTCCTGAAGAACTAGGGCAGAAATGTGTCAGCAACTAGAATGTTTTTATTTCCATTTTTTTCTTCTGCTCTTGCTTAAGAAATTCCATAGAGGAACTAAGACATCTAATTTTCTATCTTATCTGAATCAAAATGTATTTATTATCTTACCTATATTGAAATATATGCATGTACGGCTTGGACAAAATAGGAACTGAGACAACAGAAAGAATTACAGTCATCATTTCTTTCATTCATACAGTGGGTTTGAATCACTTGGACTTTTTTCTGTTAATGGGCCAAGGACAGGCTGCTCATCTAGGTAGTGATCAAATCCCATAATGACAATTGGGAAATGTCTTGCTGACACTAAAAGCTGAAGTTTCCCCTCCCTTTTGAATAGAGAATTATATATTTGAAAAGAACATATTGAAATGCAAATATCAAGTATCTTGTTAAAAGATCAATGTCTATAAGGTAAATCGCTGTGAAATATAATTATATAAGCCTTGCGATTTCAAGTTGGAAACATATGATATCAATCAGGCTGTGAATACACGGAATACACCTGGAAGGTGTCATAAATGTCTGCACAGAATATATTTAATCTAGTCTTGATCCTGTGTTTGGCCTGTAGAACCTGATGACACTCTCTTTTGCCTCTCTGTGTAAAGCATGGGGTTTACCACCTCTTTTATGTGTATTTCTGACTGTGAAGTCCTCCTCCCTTGCCCAAGTTCCAAGCTCAGGTATTAGTCAGGCAATGACCCTCAGCTCTTTCAGGAGCCCTGGTTAGGGATTCTGCAGCTGAGTCTTAGGGGTTCAGTACAATGCAGGAAGAGCTATGGGTTAAACAGTATAAATGGCATAAAAATACGGCCATAATGAATAACAGTGACTAGCTGAATATAGGCTGGAGAGAAATAAAGCATATAATATGTACTGTATAATTAATTAGTATTCCAGACAGAGTCTGCAAACAGATTTTATAAAATGGGAACACTACATAATTAATAGGTACATGTATCGCACTGGAGAGTTGATTCATTGCTAGAAATAGGGGCATTACATCAATCTCTTGTACACCCTAGGCTGTGCTTATCAGAATTTTCCAGGTTTAAATGAGGAAAAAAGCATGCTGCAGTCTGCACAAATATATTCCTGTGTCACTACCTCTGGAAATGAAGAAGAAGCCAGGACAAGACGTTATATTTTTCGTACGAAGTGCACATGCAGTGTGGGATGTCTGCTTAGGCAGGAGTGTATGTGCACATATGCACACATGTAAACACGTGGGCAGGGTTTCTATGGATTTGCAGAGCAAAGCACAGAGTGTTTGGCCTCCCTATCAAAGCCTGCTGGCTCCATGCCAGAGGTGCAGTGTCTTATTCTTCATGGTGCATTGTCACTGCCATTTAGAGTGGGGCTACTTTCATGCCTCTGCCTCTGAACACAAGCCCACAAAATAATATTCGTTTTTGATGGGTTATTTGACAGGGTTTGACTGACCAACTGTTCAGCTCCTTGTTCATATATTGGAAGATAGAAGCACTTATTGGTTAAATTTGTTACATACAGCAGTACAAATATCAAATTATCATTTATCATTTCATGGTAATATAATTGCTAGAGGATTAAAAAGTAGCAGGATACTTATTGTACTGAGAAGCACTCCCCCTCCCAAATACTCAGTTTTGACCTCACTTGCATGATGGATTTCTTAATCCTAGTTACCAGTGAGTTTATTAATTGACTTTGTGTTGGCACCTACAAGCCTGAGAAACATCTGCCCTGCCATAATTAGGTTGCAACCTAAGATGAAGCAAAAGCACTGTCTGATATTTTGGTTTAGGCTATTGAAGAGCACTCTGAGTATTCAATGCACAATATTTAACACAAAGTATATCAGGATCAAGAGAGATAATTTTCCTGGAAATAGTTTAAAGAAGGCTAAAAACCGTAGTAATGTTCATTTCTTATGGGTGAGTGTATTAACTTCTACTGCTAAGTTCATATTCATTCATGACTTCTGAATTCAACTACTGACATCAATCTTTTTGGGGCATGATTCTGTTGTCCTTGAATTCAGTGTCTCCTGACACTGTCCACTTTAATGGGAGAAAATTGAGTCTAAGCACTGTTTTCATACTAGCATGAATTCTAAGCTGTAAAAAAATGTTTCTTCAACTCTACTTAATCACAGTAATAACCTTTTTTACTTTGAACATGTGTACTATTTGTACTGCTTTGATTACTGATTTTAAGTTCTGATTGCTGAGCATTGGATAAATTGAGTAAATATTAATGAACTTACTATAAGAAATCTTTACAGTTAAAAACAAATTACAAATAAACCACTGAGCAATTTTGGATAGTGACTGATTTTTTATGAACATGCCCCTATCCTGCCACATTATTTGGAGACTGATTTGTTGCACTCTGAGGTCAATATATGGGATCAGGTCAAGTGGTATGACAGGTAGAATAAGATCTTAGTTGAAATAATATTTTTTAACATTTTTATTTATACATATTGTAGATGCAGAAAATGTTATTAATGAAAATTAAATTTAATTGGAGATTGCTTTCAGTCTCAGTGTTTTCCTTCAGTTCTCTTAGCCTGAGGAGGGCCCAGTGGCTTATAGCACTTTTTACAATGGCTTTGTAGGGCTTAAAAAGTAAGGAGAGATTTGTTTTGGTGGAGGTGGTAGTCTGAATGTTCTTACCCTTCTTCATTTTTAAATGAACAAAAAAATCACCAGAAGTTCCTAGGGGGAGACAGCTTGCACAACAGGGATAGCATGTGTTTAAAGGTAAGAGCAAATACAGAGAATTATTAAAGCTAGCATCACAGATCAAACTCATGGAAACCTGGTGTTGATGATCAATTATTGTCTTACTGCAGAAACAATGAAGGACGCAGCAAAGAACTGTAGAATTTAAGAGATGAAATGGTTTATTAGGCTTTCTAACGTTGGGATTTATGCCAATTCAGGATTGGTTCATGCACTGCATTTTGTTATATTCTGTACAGCCTAGTTTTGAGCTTCTAGCAATAGGAATGAAATCACTTCTTACTACCAATCAATTTCTAACAAGCAACTTAGACTCATTAAAAGCTCAGCTCTAATAATAGGATTCATCTCTGTATACTGAGAAGTACTACTGAGCTTGCTCAAAATACCTAAATCTTGTCTTGAATAGATCTAAGTTGTGTCGATGTGATTGTTGCATGTAAGCCCTGATGTTAAGTGCTGAATAATTCTTAGATTTCAACAAGCTTAATAGGTTTTTGAAATGCAATGGTAATTTTTAGGCTTGTAGAACCTCGGACTGATTTTAACTGGTTTATGTTCTGCTTTATTTGTAGCAAGTGGATAGCTACTACCTTGGAACAGATTCTGATATTTAGACTAAGGTTGCTGAAGGGTGTATTTACTTACATGCCACATGCATCCACCAAAGAGCAAGGGGTGACTGATGTCATCAAAATAACCACCAGATGTTATGAGCTTCCCAGAATCCTTATCCCTGATTTCTTTATAAAGTCTCATAGTCAGAAAAGTGTAATTGTTATGGATTAATAATATCCAACTAAAAACTCGTTCTCTTATTAAAGGCATCCATACCCACAAATTATCTTCCTCACACATTACTGTTGACCATGGCAAGATGATAATGTCAGGAATTTCAGGTTCAGTGAGCATGTGAAAGGGTGCTGTGCAGAAGAAAACTCTAGTGATATGGGGAGCCATGAGTCCTTTTCTCTTGTGCATGAGTACAGCTAGGGGACATTTATGTCAAAGCAGGCACTCCTGTTGCATAGTTGGATAGATCAAAATAAGTCCAAATCATTCCCAAATTAGGTGAAATAGTTCAATGGTAAAAGATATCCAAGAACCATAAAAATTACATGGCTTCTGTTTGGCATCAATTAAACTGAATGTTTCGGCTTTTTCTTTGATATATGGTAAGATGAAATGCAGCTGAACTTAATCACAAAGCATAAAGAAACTTTTGTGTTTTAAGAATTAAAGAAACAATTGCTGTCCATACATGTTATGAATTATTTCAGCCTGAGTATCTTATCAATTGAATAAAACATGATGATTTTTTTATAAAACTTTGAAACATTTCAAATATTTGCAAGTGCAGAAACTTACCTTATTCATCAATTTTAATTGTAATTAAAAGAATACTAAAAAAGACTTCACAGCTGACTAAGCATTTGGCAAAGCAAAAGCCACAGTACTTTGTAGAAAGCTCCTGGTGAATTGGGCAGTAAACAGACATAGATAAGATGCAGTTTGTTTGATTTCAGAGAACTTAATGAATAATAATGACATGTCTTCAACAGTATTAGTGTTAAATCTCTGCCTTAAATGGGCCAATAATTTACACTAAGCTTTGTGGTCAAGAACAAATTGTTTTTACTTTTCTCCATCCTCCTGTGTTCTCACTTCAGTAAATTAGATCTTATCAGTACCAGTAAGAGACAGTCACCTGAAATGCAATCTTATGAAGTTATTTGTTGCTCTTCTCCTGGAGAGAACACAATTATAGGAATGCCTTCAGGTGCATCTGAAGCAAGCAAGGCTGAAATAGAAACATCATGTGTTTCATTTCTGGTGAAAAAATCCTCAAAACACTGTTTTCAAACAATGCCTGCCAATAGAGCTTGAAGGCACTAATTCCATCACAGCCAAATCTGTAATTCAGATGCATAAATAAAGCATGTAGGTTAATCTCTGAAGGTACCCATATTTTAAGGTATTTTGAACCCTTAAAACTCGATTTTCTTTTTTTTTTAATTGAATGTAAGTTAGTATAATGTAAAAGGTGATAATTAAAATTAAGAACTCTGACTTTCATTTCCTTTTGAAAAGCAATCCAGGTGTTAAAAATACTTCTGTTGATTGTTCAAAATCAAAATAAATGTGTATACTTGTGGACAGAGACAAGACTTCCTCACAGAGAAGCTGATGAAGTATGGGCAGGATGAGCAGACAGGAGGCAGGTTGGAATCTGCTGGGCCCAGAGGGTGGTGACCAGTGGTACAACATCCAGCTGGAGGCTGGAGATTGGCAGCTCCTGGTCAGCATCTTCACTGATGATCTGGATTGTGGGACAGAACATACCCTCACCATGTATATTGATGGCACAGGGAGGAGTGACTTGTGGTCCAGAGCAATCTTATCAAGCTGGAGAAAAGGACAAATGGGAACCTCATGAAGTTCAACGTTGCACCCCAGGCATCAGTAGGTAGGGGCTGACCAGCAGGAGAGCAACTTGATCCCAAGAGGCCCCTTCCAACCTCAGCCCTTCTCTGGTTCTGTTTCTGTAATGTCACTTCCATAAACTCATGATTTGGAAAAAAAACCACATGAACCTGAGAAAATTTGTGATACATGTTTTTATTCCCCTTTTAAAAAATGCGAATCCGTGTCCAGTTTTGCAAATTTTTCTTAAACATTTATGATATCTTGATTCAAAAAATATAATAAAAGACAATAATATTTTTAATTCCTTCTTGAATTATTTATTGGTGGGAGAAAAATTTGTCTTTTGCTAGTTACTTGTGTACATATTACTTACCCTCAATAAATACAGACTTCGAATTAATTCCAAAAGGACCAAAACCCTATAATTGTTGCTTTCACCTAGTGTGACAACCTGTGGAACTATTGGCCAGTAACACATATATGCAGAATTGGAGAACTAGGTAGAAAAATGTTATGTCAGCATCATTTGTATTTATTGCTGGTTTTGGTCCTGAATACATGTGGAACACTGGGTCACAATATTGTGTTTCTATGGGGAAAAACTGCTATATATATAAAAGTGTGTACATTTAAACAGGCAAAAGTAATTAAGACAATGCAGAGGTTAATGCTTTTCACTACTTGGATTGAATCCCAAAACAGGAACTTTTTTCCTCCACTGTTTTATCACCAATTTAGTGGATACACACATTTAGTAGAGTAAATTAGACCAAAATTTCAAAAGTTAGAAAAAGATTCAGGTGAAAAGAGATGGAAGGAAAAAGAAGGTACATAAAAGAAGAGATGAACAGTGCATGGTGGCTGCAGACAAACTCCAAAACAATGGAGACAATGAGTTTCATGTTCTTTGGTACAGGGAGAAAAGGGAGCACAACAGTCATGACAGCAGAATGAGGCTCCAGGGTGGTTTCCAAAGTATTCTGGGCAACAAGAGATGATACTTTCTTTTTGAGTTCAGGTTCCAAGGTTTTGATTCTTTGAACACAGTGACCAGTGTTTTGAGTTGCACTGTCACATCAGGGAGGTCGTACCCAGACCTCAGAGCGTATGATTTGTGCCTGTAGGAATTTGTACTAGTCTGCATTTGGAGAAATGCACTCAAAAGGAGCTGTAATTTTAAAGTGAGCTTAAGTTGAAACCTTCTACAGTTCAGTTTGGAGCTAATGTAAAAGAACAGGTGAATTCTGAAAACCCTGCACTGGAAAAAATAATGAAGATTTCTGGGGACTTGGAGGTTATAAATATGGACACTGGTTGCCACTGCTGTTTGTGAATCTACTTTAGCTGTGGATTTGACTGAAACCTGACTCAGGAAATTACTTGCACAAGCGAAAGCATTCTGGTTTCACTCATTAGAGTTAATTCCACTAGCCACAAGCTAGGCTTTTGGATGATCAATTAAACTGAAAAATATGAATTGAAGAAAGGTGTGTGTAGCAAAGTCTTCTTGAATTTTGATAACTGTATAGACTTGAACCTCTCAGTTTCCTCTTTGCATCCTTTCTTTGACACTAAAATGGGGGGGGAGGGTGATGATATGAAACCTGGTGAAATATTTCTGTACACAGGTCCTTGGACAAATTAATTATGGCAAGTCCTCATATTTATATTGCCAAAAAGCACATCTGTTCCTTACCCACACATCTGCAATAAACAGACAAGATTTGTGTAATTGCGTTTTTTGAGGAGATCCCAGAGAAAGTTATTCCTTTTAAGACTGCAGTAACTTGTTGTGATCTCTGGAGTGTGAAGCCTGTAGACTACTGAACTGCAGCCATTGTTTTCATCCATTGGGTTGCATGCAAGTTACAAGAAGGGGAAAGCATTTTCTCCTGCTTTCTTTGTTTCCCCCTACCAAATAAAAGCATATTTTCCTTTCTGAGAAGATTACTGAAATGCATATAATTTACAAACAAAACAATATTAAAAACAGTGAAAAAAATTTTAATGCCAAGAAAAAGAAAACCTCCATAAATACAATCTTCATATCTTGATGGCATTTCTAAACCTTCTCTTCATAAGACATAGAACACTCCCAGGCAATTTACTGTGTAGTGACTACAGTGACATTTACTGAATATTTGGACTAAATGATTTAGAAAATTATAATGTAGTCTTCTCCTTGAGGCTGGATTATTCACTGTGTCTGTCAAGCTCTTATTAGTTCACCATTGTTCCATACTATGCATTGCAGAGTACCTGGTTTTTGTGAGGATATTTATTTGTTTTGTTACTATTCTTAGCTCATGTGTACTAGTGGCATCAATAAATCTGTATTGGATTCTAAGTCTGCCTCATAGGACTTTTTTCATTTTGGTTGAGTTGACATGATGTCTGACTTTAAATGCACAATCACCTTTCTGTCTTCTGTTTTTTTTTTTAAATTTTGCTGCAGACTGGTACCTTATCACAGGGGTTAATTACATCTTGCCGTGGTTAAGATGTTTCCATTTTGTTACAGTTCACTTTCCCTTTTCATTTTATAAATGTTACATTACATCCCTTAGCTTGAATATCTCTTAATGTGTCTGTATTTTAACATTTAGCTTCCATCTTGTTTTTCTCAGTTGTTTAAATTTAAAATGTTTTATATTTTACACATGAGCAATTAAGCATGTAAGACAAATAAGTTGTCTCTTATAGCATTTTGTATTAATTTACAGGTTCTACTTGTCCTAGTTACGTAGTTCATGAATTTGGAAATCTTACTTCTTTTGGGAAGAATTTTTGCTTCATAGGTTGTCATCAATGTCCCTGGTATAGAATATATTTGACTGTATAATTTCTATCATTTTAGTCATTATTTTGCTAAAGTTGCATTGAAAGTGAAATGATTCTGTAGCAAACACTCTTCCCTTGTGTATGATACATCTTGGTGCATGGTGAGGATAAGGAGGACACAACTGTTCTGTGTCAGGATGATTTAATGATGGATATTAAGATGACATTGTACAAAATGCCAGAACAAGAATTCATTGCTAAGAATTAGTATAAAGCAAAGTACTACACCTAACAGAAAAGAAGGATTTGAGTGAATACAAACTGGTTTTGACTAAACAGCACAATGCTAAGCCATTCACAAGAGGTGTTCTGGGATATGCTAATGCAAATTTTGTATTGAGGGCATGGCAACTAATCATTCTGCTAATTTGGCAGGCAGTAGTAAGGTTTCAGCTGGAGTTTGATCACCATAATGGGTATTTCATGTAAAGCAGATGCTGAAAAATTGCAGAGAGCAGGTTAAGAGTTAAGAGGGTAATTAAAATAATCAGAAGTTTAAAGTGTAAAATTTAGGATGAAAGGCTGAATATTCAAGTTGTTTGTTCTAGAAGAGAAATACGGAGTTTCAAAAGGAAACTAGAGAGTGACCTCCACATGTCCATTGTGTGCAAGAATTTAACTTTTGTATTTTTCTCTAAGGGAGAGTTGAGACTGGGGGTAATTTCTAGTTATGAGGATTTCTCAGGAACAAGCTACCAAGGCATGGGATGGGATTCCCCTTAATGAAAATTTCTGAGAAAAAATCAGACTGTCATCTCTTAAGAATGGTCTAAGAATATTTTTTTTCTCATTTTGGAATGAAGGACTAGAACTGATGATCTAAGATTTTATGCCTCAGGAATCTAAGCTGCTATTGATAATGTTTTGCCTCTATATTTCTATCATTAGCTAAAAATTCAATAAGATAAAGTGATGATGCAGATCATCTTGCTATATGTTGGAGTATGCTGGTTAGGTATTGAAGATTAAATCAGTTATCTTTCCTTCCAGATATTATGGAGAAAGAAACAGCTACTCAGTAGGCTTCATTTGATCTGCCCTAGAGCCTTTACAGTGGACTGTTCTCAGAGCTGCCTCTTTCCTCTGGTTCTGAAGAGATCCCCAGCTGATTAGGTTATATTTAGGTGTTTAACTTTTATATGCTCAAATGAGGTGAGAGATCTCTGAGCCCAGCACTTCAGATTTTGAGGTTACTAGCGTGTAGCTTGCTTTCATACACAAGTATGTGGTTTACCAAAGTTGTGTAGGGCAAATCTTTACAGAGGGATACTGATAGTTTTCTAGCTGGTTCTAGCATGGTGAAGCATTATCCAGAATCTTCCTGAATGCTTGATAATTACGTGTTCATGCATGGGTGTGCAGGCATTGCTTTCCTCTACCCCTCAGCAGGACCTGGTCAGTTGGATTCAGACCACACAAATACACCCACATGGCACCATGAGCTCAGGTGTTTGAACTGGAAGATAGTTACCAAGAAGGGTAAGAAGGAGAATCTGTGGAACTATAGGCCAGTCAGTTTCACCTCACTCCCTGGCACCTGGATGGATCTTATCCTTCTGGAAGCCTTTTCCTAATGCAAGGGCCAAGATGATGATCTGGAGCAGTAAGTGTGGGTTTATGCAGCAAAGGCCATGCTCACCCAACATGATAGCCTTCTATGATAAGAAAAATTGCTTGGTAGATGAAGGAAGAGTGGTGGATATTTTTAATCCTGTCTTTAACAGTACTGCAGCACTGTCTGTCATAAGTGACAGAGGACAGGCTAGATAAGTGTACAGTGATGTGGCTTGCAAATGGCCGCACTGCTTGAACAGCAGTGCTCCATATGCTGTGGTCAGTGGTCTGAAGTACAGGTGGAGGCCAGTTACTAGTTCTGATATCAGGACAATAGGGTTTAAAACCTTCATTACTGACCTGAATGATAGGACAGAGTGCACCCTTTGGGGAGTTTGCAGAGGGACTATCATTATTAAACTGTTGCACTACCTGGGCTCTTTATCTCAATAAATAAAGTTATACAGCAGCAATTTAAATTTTCCAAGGATAAAAAATTGTTCTTAAATTGGTAGTGATAACATTTCTATAACACTGTGTAAATAGGAATATAATAGTTAAGATAGAGTAGGGAATATTTTCTAACAGAAAGTATCCCAAGGTTAATGCTATTCTAACACTCATTATTTGAATTAATGAACTAATGCCCTGAGATAGAGCTGGGGCATATATGCATTCTTGCTTCTGCTGCTGTGAAAGTGAACACAATGAATATTAAAGTGCAGTTTGGGAGATAATAATTTCTAGTAGCTAATATTTCTGCCTTATGGAGTAATCAATAAATGTAGATACATATATTAATTTCTTGATTTTTCTATGCCTACCTCCCCTCATCCACACAATTTTTACCTACTGTATTCCTTTATATAAAATAATTTCTATTAAAACCAACTGGTGCAGTTGCTTCATGTATGATATATACACCTGGAGACATATATTTTCTATAATTGGGAGACCGTAAAAATGTAAAATTTTTCTCTTTCATAGAATTTGCTTAGTCTTAAGGTTTGTATGCAGATACAGGAGTGTGGCAAGCCAACTACATTGGAGTTGTATGTTTTTTACATATTCTGTGTGAATGTCCTCAAAACAATAGATTTTTTAAAAGTGGAAAAGAGAATTCCAGGGACTCAGCTGGTGCTCAAAGGCCTTTTACTCCTGCAGTCAGCTCTTGCTGCCACATGTGCTGATGGACATCTGGAGTGACCCAGCAGGACTTGCTGTGTTGGTGACTGACAGAGGCAACGTGTCTCCACTCCATTGGCACCATTCCACACAGACTGTAAAACAGAATTTCAGTTCAATGATGAGCAGGAGTGCACTGCTTGGTCAGCCTATTCTGACGTGCTCCTGAATAGTTCAAAGAATTCTTCTGGAGTTATGATTTGAAGGGAAAGCAGCACTATAGAGTAATATATAAATATCAAGGTTCAAAGTAATGTGTGCAAATTCTTTTGAGTATTCTTTCCTAATAACATACCAATTAGATATAGACAACTATTCCTTGTGATCTGCTACTATATATTGAATAGTTCAGTAATGCTTGACTTACTTTTGCCTAAAGTTTTCTGTCAGATGTAATTTCTCTTAATTAATTCATTTAGAAAATATCTGTATAACTCAGTTCCAAACATCTTCATGATTTTAAGAGCTCCAGAGTGGTAGGCTGTCCTTAGTGCCTCAAACTGAGAAAGAACTTTTGGTGGTGAGGAGCTGAGATGAAGAGCAATATGAATTTCCTGACCAAGTCAGTATATATTTTGCCAAAAAACTTCTTTCCAGCAATCTCTTGAGGCTGTGGTTGTGAAACAGATGTTAAAGCTGCTGTCCACAACTTTCAAATTTGCATCTTCTTTTTCTAGAGGCTGGAACTACAGTCCTGTGCAGGGTTTTTTGAGCTCTTATTTGAAAATCTGTTCATTATGTACAAAGATTTGGGGTTTTGAAATAATATTGAGGCAGTAGCATATTACTACATCTAAGAATTGGACTCCTCTGGTTTATCATTATCAAATTCTTTTAGTTTTCAGTATACATTATTTTTTTGAATGTGGTTGTGATTGTGAAGTTCTCCAGGTTTGAGTTCTTTGGTTTCAGGTATACTACAGTTTATTGAAGTCTTGTTGATTTTATATTAATATAGAAAATTATGAATGTGCTACAAAGGTTTTCTTGTAAGTCCTTAAAAATACAATATCATGCTTATTTAAAAAAAATTCCCCTTAGAAATAGTTCTACATTAACAATCACATATCTTTATTATAAGTAACCACTGGGTAGCATAGTGCAAGTTGCAAGATTTTAAAAGACTACGGATCAGTAAGAAGCAAAGATGAACTAAATTTTAAGTTACTGCAGGTGCAGGTGCTTTGTGGTAATATGAAGTGTGCTGTCCAGCAATTCGTAAACATTGGACTAACTGGGATATTTTATGGGTTTCAGGTCATTAGCCTAATGTGTTTGTCTCAGTGTGTGGTTACAATAAAAACCTCCAGCAATATTTTTTATTTCAACTGAAGAAATGCGACTGCAGGGCAATCATAATATGCTGTCATATTCTGCCAGCTCATCAGCATCTGCTTAGATGGTTTCTCTTCCATACATATTAAGAAACTAGTTCTTTACATCTAGATTATATTTTTATTTTTATGCCATGCCTCCTTTTTGGCTGGACTTGTGTGCCTAAAGTTTTTTTTTTCCTTCAAAAGCATCTCTTCCTTGCTCACCCCTGGGATCATTTGCAGACCCTTTATGGACAAGGGTCCCTAACAAAATGGACTCCTCAGCCTATTCCTCATCTCAGCTCCTTTGTTTCCTTTCCTTGCCTGTGTCATGCTGCCCAAACCCGTCCTCACAAACTTTCCCTCACATCTTCTTCCATTCCAGTTGGCCACTTCTGGCACCTCTCTATCAAGAGATGGTGGAACTCGGGATCCTGCATGTAGGGTGCAAAGCAGTAAGCAGGACTTCTAGATGGACCACCAAAAAGTGTTTGTGCCCTTCATGCTATGGACCTGTAGCAGCCAAGTGTAAGCTGGTGTTGGGTTTTGCAGTCAGAAGGTTTTCTTTCCTTTCGATCGTATAGATAGGAAGCACAAGATGCCAGGCAAGTTCTGAGCTATGACAATAATTTATTTGGATTACGATACACATCTGAAGGATACCGGGAATGGATCTGGTAAGCTGTTAGGTTTCACATTGAATGAATCATTCAGGCAGTATTGTAGACGTAGCCCATAAACCATAGGTAGACTACCTCACCCTTAATCTTAAAACATTGTAGCAGAAAAAATTAAATAGACCAAAATCTCACAAAATTCCCAAAGAGTTTTAATATTATGAAATGTCCTTCAGAATTTCCTCTCTGTGGGAAATATCTACACATTCCTTGAACATGTTCAGGGTGAACTTTATATAATTTATTATACAATTTCTAGTGGGCTTTGTTTCTCTGTGATGGAGACTCTAGTTTGTGATAATCTCTTGAGATGGGATCAGCAGTCTGGGAATTGACAGGAAAACCTTTGCTGACAGGATTTTGTTCTTTTCATCTAAAATGAAATTCTTGATGACAGCTAACAGCAAAGGCTCATCTGGTTTTCTTTGTGTGTTTTAGTGCATGGAGAAGTGAATCAGATCACTTATTTCCCCCTCTCCAGTAGGCGACATTTAGAAACTTCATAGCATTCTTCACAATAGTGAGTGCAAGAACATACAATACTCTTTGTTTCAGAGGGGAGCAGGCAATATTTTATTTCCTCTTTTAGCAGCAGTAGCGATGCACTGTGTCTCCCAAGTCCTTTGCTGTACCTGATTTAGGGGAACTTCTCCTGTTACATAAAAATCCCTTCACAAAGCAGAGGTATTTCCCCTCAAAATATATGCTGTTTTAACAGGAAGAAGACTCTTCCTTCTCAGAATTTTGTTCTCTTACACTACCACAGGAGAGTTCTGCTTCCTTTTTTTTTTTTTTTTTTTTTTTTTTTTTTTTTTTTTTATGGGTTCCTATTTGATGACATTTTCTCAGAGACTGGACTTTAATGTGTTGGCCTGAAGCACCTTCAATCTGCTTCAATCTGTTGACTGTTCCTTGTCTTATAAATAGACTGTAGTCTACTATGGACAGGCCCATCATTTCCATGGTTTGTATAGTGCCTTCTGTGATGGAGTCCTGGCCCGTAGTTATATCTACTAGATCCCACTATAGCAATATTAGCAATAAGATGTTTTTACTCCCACTGGCTGCAGTTCTGTTTAATAAAATGTGGCACGTTGGAATATCTTGATAACTCCCAGAGCAGTTACAGAGTGGTGGTGAAAGCTTTGTCACCCTTAATTGCTATTTATGAAAGCTTGTGGCTTTCTTATGCCTGTGGCCAGGGCAGTATCAAATGTGATTTAACATGGCAGCTAATTAAATGCCATACTTCAGTGTGGACTCATTACCTGTTAACTCAGGTCTTGAATAATACTTGTAAAATGTGGACAGATACAAAGAGAACCACAATTTCATTTTCATATGTTACTGTTGCATTGAGTATTTGCTGGGAGCAATTATAATACCTCTGAAAGGCCGCCAGATGTCAGTATGACCTTCTGCAATTTAGTGTGGTATAATTAACTCACTTTTTATCAAACAGAATCAGGAGTTTTTAATCTATTTTTAAAAGAAAAGTTCTATTTTCTGTGGCTGAAAAAAATAAATTCAATTATTAAATACCTTCTCAAAGTTGCAGTGAGTCTTTCAGCTATTACAAAGAAAGGGCAAAAATAAATGAAGGGAAAATTCTGTGCAGTTTTTGGTGGACTTTTGCAGAAAACTCAGACTGACTGGTAGAATGGTAAGAAGCATAAACATTTTGCTGTCACAAAAAAAAATCTGAATGCAATTTTCTGAACGGAGAGTGGTTCATATTTTTTCACCTACCTAACTTAGTTATGCTACATGACAGTAGTGCTGGGGTAGGGGAAGGTGACCTCCTCTTTTTAGCCCCTGCTAAAACCACTGCTGGGCAGAACCAAATCAAAATACTGTCAGGGTTCACAAAAGACTTAATTTTATTAAATTATAATTTTTTTTCCTTAATACTTCACCTGTTATTTTATTCCAAGCCAGATGTCTGTGCTTCTATGACTATACCTTGGTTATTTGGCCTTGGAGATCTACCTAGGTCTGTGTTGGAGTGTTTATCTGACCATTATCCATTGGAAGATATAAGAACTGGGCATACATCTCTTTCACCCTTGTGCATGCAACTTTTCATGTCAAGGAAACCTTACCTCTTAGAACTGGTAGCAATGGCACTGCAGTCCTGAGGTCCTCTGGTTTGGTGGATTTTAGGAGTAGGAACACAGGGGATGCACACATTTAGGAGCCCAGTGAGAAACCAAATCTCTTTGGAAACAAAAATTTTGGGAAAATAGATAAAGCTTTTTTACCCCATATGAAACCAAAACCATAAATTTTCTCATTCATTTGTTTTCAGTTCAGGGGCCTTGGTTGCATTTTGAAGTCAAAGAAAAGAACAGAGGTGCCTCATGACAAAATTGTGAGAGTTCACAAGTCTACTAAAGTTTCAATATCTAAGTAGATGCAACATGATTATATTTCCTTGCTCTTCTGTTGTTTCAGTTAGTATGTTAAAAATAGCCTACTTTCCAATGCTGACAGACATTGCATGTCTCTATCTCGAATTCTGTAACCAGGTGTCCTAAGCATCTTGCATAGAGGAGACATAAAGTGTTAAAATCAATTTAGCATACTGGAAAAGGGTGTTTTTACGGTAAGGAGCTTTAATTTTAACCAACTCACTAACTTTTGCAATATAGAACAATGGAGTAACAATTTATTGAAACCAATACAGTTGATGATTTATTGTTCTATGAAACAAGTGTATACAGTTCTTTAATAATCGATAACTGCAGTAGTCACATACAAGAATTAATGAGGACGAACCATTTCAAAGTTAAGGAGAAAGTTTTGCAAAATGCTAAAATGGTAAAGATAACTTTATCAATAATAACCATCTCTATGACAATAAAAAAGCTTAGTAACCCAAATTTCTCACTTGTTTTTTTTCAAAGATTTTTAATTATTTTCGTCTCAGGTGACTATAATGTCCTTCCTGTGCTTTCCCTGCCTTCCCTGTACATATTCTGAGTGCACATAGTTTGCTGTACATTCAGTTATCTTGAAATGGATTTCAAGATGCTCAAAAGCTGTTTATACAGCTTAGAAAGATTAGCATGCATGGTACAGGTTAAAGTTTTGTGCCAGGTGAAAAGCCAATGACTACAACTATCTGTGTGATGGAGGTTCTGTTTTCAAAAGATGTCAAAATTTGTCAAAGTTTCTAAGGTGAAATATACTCCCAAATGTCAAAATTTTTCATAAAGGAAAAAGCAAAAAAAAAAATTCTTTTAAAATTCATACTAAACATTTAATTTCAATAAAATTCAATAAAGTAAAAATATTTCACTTCATCTTTAAATATTTTGTTATATTACAAAATGAATTATCAAAAGTTTTACATTGTATTCTCTTTGTTGAACATATCTAGTTTTCTGAAATAGCATAATCCAGAGGAGTTGAATTCCATCTAAAGCTTCACCAATGCATTCTGCTCTCTCAAGTTACAGTTAAAATATCTTTCAATATAAACCTTGCTTAAATCTGTTCCAAAACTGCCTTAGCTTGAAAGTTGCCAGATTTAGTCTGAAGAGAAAGATTAAAGGTTTCCAAATTGGTTTCAAGTAAAAAGTAGTTCTCAGATTTTAGTTTCCAGTTTCAGCTTTTGTTACTCCTTTATCTCCTTTTGTCTCAAAATGAGCTTGTCGTTTTCCTAGACTGTAAAGACCCTTAACACTTCTATTTAAAGTGTTCTTACTTTTCCTTAAATTAGGAGAGTGTGAAATACTGAAGTTAGCAATGACCTTCATTTTGGTTAATTTTGGCTTGCTTCTGTGGAGGCTATTACTTACCTTTCAGCTTGAAAAGAATCAGAGAGGGAAACCTGAAAACTCATTATTAATGACATAATCCACATAAGAATATATGTTTAGGAATCAACTCTTCCTGCCAAAACTACCTGTTAGCATATCTTGAGTGACTTAAATGCTAATTGGGTGCAGGAGGTGAGCATGATAGATGTTCCAAGAGATGGTGTCCTGTGACATCAGGAATGTATTCCTCACTGAGGATTCCCAAAGCTATTTCAAAACACTTATATCCCGTGTCTAGATGAATGACACTGTAAGTTACAGTGCTGTAAGTACTTTCAGGTTGTTCTCAGTTGTTTACTTATAATTCTGGATTCTTTTTACCCTGAGCAGTGAAAAAACCCAGTCACCATCACAGAGTGGCTGCATGAAAGAACAAAAAGAAGCAAACAGATGGGGGTGACTGTGGACAGCAGGACGGAAGTGGAACGAGACAATTTTTAATTCAGTTCAAACTGCAGGCAGGTGAGGGTAGTGGCAGAAATGTGCATCTGGACTGGAAGTCATCAGTAGCCCACAGAACAGGAACTCAGTGGGATCTTTTGTTGATTCTGAATTCCTGATGGTGTCCAAGGCAGCCGCTTCCCCTTTCCCTCTGTCCCTTCCAGTATGATGCACTGCATGAAAGAAGACAGCACAGTAGAGTTTCATTCTTCTGCTTTTCAAGCACTGATTATAAATAAAGCATGTCATTTATGAAATTCCCTTCATTACCAGACTTCTCAATTTCTTCTAAAGGACATCTTTTCTTAATTCCCTACTTACTCTATCACCTAATTGCAGTTGTAGACTTTGATCTAACTGTAGTTGTGGACTTTGATAATGACTAGGAAGTTCCAAGGGATGCAAATTTCTATTATTTCTTGCATAAAATATGGAAACAATTGGATTTGTAAGCAGAAATCACTTTTTCTACCTGAGAAGGGAGCTGGAAGGAAAGCCGCACAAAACTGTTCACACAGAGACTGAAGGATGCAGCTGGTTTTCCATGATTCTCACCCAAAAAATGAAGTAAATGAAATAAAAATGAATCAGTCATGGAATTATCATGGCGCTTGCAGCCATACCCTCTTGTATTGGCATGATAGGTATATTCCTCTCCTTCCACCCATCCTTGTTTGTGATTGAGATTGGTAACTATTTGAACGACGATCATTTCTCATCTTCAGTACATGTATTCTGCAATCTTAGTAGTTTTTGACTCTTAGCCTGTAATAAGTCCAACAAGGAATAATGATAATACGTAGATTGCATTCATTTTAACATCCTAAAAAGTTTTAAAATTAATTAAAAATTTATATTTAAAGTAAAATTTTAAACTTGCCTTAAACAGCCTTAAGAAGGCTGACACTAAATCTGATAAGTCTGAGTGAGCACTCTAAAAGGACTTTCAAAATGAAGAGTTAAAGTAATTGTAATATAACACGAGATAAATGGAATTTTTGTTCTCATGTTCGCTGTTATGTTTCTAGGTATGATATTGTCTGAAATGCACCAAATGGAGTTTCTAGAGCAGAATATATGTTGAAAAAATCTTTTTACAGTTGAGTGTATATGAAGAAAATGCAGTCTAAGCACAACTCTGGAAATCTGGGCCTCCTTTCCACTATGCATCAAAACAGTTTCTATCAGATGCTCAGCAGTCTTTCTGTGGCTCTCCTGTGATGTTATTTACACATCCAAAAACAGCAACAGAGATTCAAATGCAACTTTGCAAAGAGTATGGAAATTTATTTCAGGTGACACAGTAAAAGACATGAGAAGAATATCCTTAAAATGGATTAATCATATCCATTTCTTTAGTACATATTCCTACTGCTCAGATAAAAAAGTGTTGATATTGAGTGGAACTATTCTCTGGGATATTCAGAAATTAATTGTTAGTTTGCTAATATTATTGAAATGATCAATGTAAGTCAAAATATAGAGTAGGTTGGTTCTTAAAAACTGCAAGAATGAAATTTCTTCTTTATTTTTTTTATATATATATAAAAGAGTATACATAGAAGAGAAAGATAGAATTTGGTTCCTAGAGGGTGTCAAAATGCATTTGTATTTTAAATTTTAAGAACAATGAAACATGCTAAATTATTTCACAGCAATTCTGCCTGGTGAGATTGCACAATGCTCAAGTGTTTTGATATTCTGATTTCCCATCAGTCACATTTATTCAATCATGGAATAATCACTAGGCCCCTATACACTGTTGAGATTATTCATGAGAGACTGCTGTGCTTCAGAAAAATTGTTGAATGATGAAAAGAATTGTTAAAAATCTTTGCTTGGTACTAACTTCATTCATTTTTGAATGTGTACTTTTGTTTCTCTGGAGAAAAAAAAAAAAGCAAGAAGCATAACTAGGAGTTCCAGCATAATATAAGCTGTTCTGGTGGGCTCTTCTGCTTCTCTGACTGTAGGGCTTGTATGATGTGTTTATTAAAGTTTTGATTTCATCAGAATTAATGTTTTTTTTTCTGTTTTTCTTACAGTGATATTGACTTGTAGGTAACTTACCTGTTTCAGACACTGTAGGAATAAGTTGGGAGACATTTAGATAGTCTGCTCCTGAAAGATTTTGCTACTCACTGAAACTCTAGACAGAAAATGAAAACTTTTTATTGTTTTCTGAAACTGTCTTTTAGGAAAGCAACTAAAACCCAAAGTGTGACAGTATAGGATTTCCCAGAAACCTGAAAATCATTTATTGTCTACCCTATGTTAGAACAAGAACTGAATAATGCCTCTCTGAGAATACCACCCTCTCTGTGGTGGCTTTCAATGCTTTTGGTGCTGTTTCCTGATGTTTATAGGGAACAACCTCTCCAAATTTTTCTTGGACAAACAAGAACACAAGATTGGAACCATAGTCGTAGACTGACACTTTCTCATGTTTGGTGATGAAATCCTGTGCTCTCAGTTTTCCTGGATCTTTAATGAGGGAGGTGTTTTTTCATAATATAATCCAGTTATTCTTTGGAATAGGACTGTACAAAAGTAATGCAATGTTGTCCCTGAAAATAAGCCTTCTGATTTGTTTTAGTATAGTGGAGTCAGTTCTCATGAATTGTAAGATAAACAAGGATCATGTTTACATTCCTTTGTGAAAAGATATCACCTGATGGACTTCTCAAGTGACCAGTGGAGATGGAGAGGTGGTAACTTCTCTGTCCAATCTCTGATCACTGTCCAGAAACTTATATATACAAGGTCAACAATAAACTAGAAAGTTCTTTTCTTCTTCTCTGCCTGAAAGCCTGTTGTGTGTGTATCTATGTCACAGTAACAAAGTAACAATTTCAGTTCTTTCCATTTTCGTGATGATTGTTTGTAGCACAATGTTTATATTGACTTCCAACATTTTCTCAGTTGTGTGCTACTGCTATTGTGCCAAGTATCAGATCTGCAGTGGTGTTCCAGTGGATAAATATGTAAATGGGAACCAAGTGAACTTTTCAGAAGTACCTTGATATTTAATTCAACAGAATTTACAGGCAGTACAACACTATGCTTTAGGGAAGAATTGTGTGTTATATGCTGTGCTTCTCTCTGTTAAAATTCCTCATGGCTTTGCTTAGCTTTGCTTTCACAATCTGTACTTCCCAACCTTCTCTTCAACTCACATCTTCATTTTAATCTTCATTTGATCTTTCTGCTCTCTCCCAGCTATCTTGCAACTTAAAAATAAAGCAATAGAGAACTTTTTGCCATCTGATATATGAATTACCCTTCTACTTAAATCACTTCTTAAAATATTCCTTTTCTAGTTAGTCCATAACTGATTTGGTCTACAAAGAACTTTTTACCTCAGGTATGGAGGATAATGTATACAAGTAAATTGTATTGTCTCTATAATTGTATTTATTTCTTGTGTATTTTGCTGCACAGTTGAACAATAGTACTGGGCTTTAGAGATAGGTCTAGTACATTAGACAGATTAACAGCAAGGTATCAGACTGGTTGTATACCTGAAATTTAAGAATACTGCTAGTAGGATAGTAATTCAGCACATGACTAGAAGACAGCTCTGGAGCTGAGACAGGAAAATATATTAAAAGTGGAGTTTTCTCTTTTCTTTACTTTGTGAGAACTTAGTCCCTTTGGGTTATTTGACTGAATTTAACAAGAATGAACTTTTCTCCACTCTCTCAAATCAATAATAATTTGACATATACTGTCATACAACCCTATAGCCCAAACTAGTCTAAATAAGATTTTTGGGTTTAAATTACTTTATCTCATCTAACTCCAGAGAAGTTATTTTTCAAAAGTTATAAGTAGAAGCTTGCAAGAAATAAGAAGAAAACATTGTGTTTTCAGGCAGTGAGAAATAGAACCTATAGGTACAAAGCCACGTTCATTTAGAAAACAAACAGTACAGGAGGAATTCACCTCAACACAGGGAAATTATCCTACTATTTCTCTATTAAGTATGAGATCTTTCTAGTTTATATATGACTGATCTTTCCTCAAGTACATTTGCTAGAGGAGTGGTTCTTATGTCTGTAAGATGTTGATTTTCTCAATGTCTGCCTTTAAATGTTGAAACTGCAGAACATAGTTAGCGTTACTGATCCCATTATTTTATGGTATTAGCCTTGAATGGACAGAGACTGGATGCCTTCTGGGTCTACAGCAGATCTCAGGGCTGGATATTTTTGCAGCTTAACTCCTTTTCATAATGTAAGATTGAGATTAGAGAATTTTATTTATTTAGAGACCAAATTAGTTACTGTTGAGGGCACAGTGATTCAATACATAGAGATGATAGTAGAAAATATGTCAGTATTTGAGGTTCCTCTTTTCTGATTTAGTGAAGATCTGATCTCTGCCTGGTTTCTTCCTCCTGATTTCTTTTTCTTTAAGAAAATTTAGTCAAGAAGCTAGATTCTCATAGAATCTACAGTGTTCTTGGAAAAAAATAGCCCTGAATTGCTTGGAATTTGGTGGAAAAAGCTTAAGGGTGATTGATATAAGTTAAAATTTGCTTATGCACTCCCTGTACTCCTCTCTGTGCAGTCATCCTCTCTTGGTTACTTTCTCCAATCATGGGCTGGCTTCAACACTTGGCATTGTCCCTCCCAGAGAGAAATGGAAGACTCATCTTCTTGGCATAGATTTCTCGCAATTGAAAACATTTAAAAATGAATAACTTAATCCGTCTCTGCTCTATTACAGAAAGGATGAAGAATCTCAGAGTTAACTCTAATTGTATCAAGTGGTGGGACGGTACCTCCCTACTGTGTGCAGCTTTCATGGCAAGGGAAATAGGGTAAGTATAATAACAATCTTTTCCATTGGCCTTTGGAATAGCTCCTAAATAGTTTGTACAATCAGCAGGAGATTTGGATATGTCAGGGTGGCTAAGTCTTGGAGAGATCCCAAAGCAAAGGCATTCTGCTTAGAAAGAGGTATACACAACCACATATGGCTTACTAATTAAAATCAGTATTTTCCAAAGCTTAGAAAATGGGGCTTGGGTGCCAAAGTGTCAAATCTCATCTCAAAATTTTACAGGTCATATATAAATGAATACTTTGTTAATCATCAGTTTTGCTAAGAGATATTTTGTAATTTTTTTTTTTTTTTTTAACATAGCTTCTAAAGACGTGTCTACATAGCTAAAAACTCTTGGGGGCAATATTATGGTTATGAAAAAAAAAAAACAAACCAAAGCTCTTCTACCAAAAGAGAATCTATGGTAATGTAAAACCTCTAAAATTAGGAACCCCCTACTCATGATATAGTTGGAAATATAAAATCAATTTCTTTTCCTCCCCCTCCCCCCCCCCACTCCCCGCCAAGAATACTGAATAACTTCTAATGCATCAGCTGCAGACTTATGGATAAATAAATAAAATTTTCTCAGATTTTGTGCATTTTAAGAAATACAAGGCACAGGTTTGAAAAAAAAAAAACATATGACAAAGTTTGTGATTCAGACTGAGTGAATTCTAGACTTCTTGCCACTCCAGCCTGTCATTATAGACACAGAACTGGTAGTGCATACTCAGCACTGACTGTGACTCTCCCAGGTGGTGCTGTCTTCCAGGGAACT
Source organism: Sitta carolinensis (assembly GCA_032173965.1). Taxonomy (NCBI): domain Eukaryota; kingdom Metazoa; phylum Chordata; class Aves; order Passeriformes; family Sittidae; genus Sitta; species Sitta carolinensis. The sequence goes on along the minus strand of JAVUNC010000005.1, from coordinate 23,065,956 downwards.
ATCTTCACCTGCAGAACCTGCTGTCTCTACCTTTTCAAAGTAAATTTACGGATGTCCTTAATGGGCTTCTCAAATACTAGCTGCAATTCATCTCAAGGGTTTTTGGCAGCTGTGAGTATCCCCAGCCAACCAATTCTCCTTTCCTGTGTGCTGCTAGTCTGGTAATTGTACACAACAGGAACAAAATTCTAAAGAGTGCAATAGTGTAATTTTTCTTACAAGTAGGATGAAATTCAAGAAGAAGATGTGGTAAGTGCAGTGTTATTTAGATTTCTCCTTAGCCCTACTTTTGGCTTTTTTCTCTGGCCTTCTAATACTGGCATGTTACCTAGTGCAGAGGCATGTTGCCATCTGAACAGATGGGTATGAGTGTAGGTGGCTAGGAGGACATGTTTGCTCATCAAATGTGTTTGTTGAAAGCAGTATTACCAGCCAGATATATTGGATCACCTGTTCAGCCTGGGCTTTTAAATCCAAGTGTAAAACTGCTACTCTGATAAAAAATTGCATTCAGTCATAAAATAATTAGATGTTTACAGCCCTTTGAAATGTGGCTTTTTTAGTTTGGGAGAGTCAGCATTTTTGTTTCTTAAATTCCTATTATAACATTATAACAAAGTTTTGAAAAAAATCTGAAACCACAAAATTGTACCTGTTGGGAGACACTTAGATGGTACTGAAAGAGCCTATTGCAACATTTCATGGGAGTAGAGACCGTTAGGGGTATAAAGTGCATCATTAAATCCTATTACATTTTTATTTTTGTACCTTAGACTTAATTACTTAGTACTAATAGTAGAGTAATTTGTGGAACTATATGTAGTGAAATCTGATATCTGCCTTAATTAGTGAGGCATCACAAGATGGACATTAATCAGTGTTTTTAAACTGATTTCCCCCTTTCTGTTACAGAAAAATGTCAGAGAAGTAGAAGAGCTGTGTAGATTTTTAGACTGCACATAATTAGTAATTAGCAGTAATATTATGATTTCCTCATGCAAGATACTTCATCTGAATTTTTAGTATGCTGCGCTGCATTAGAAGATATTAAACAGGGCAGTTGGCTAAGTGAATTAAATCTGTGTTGAAAGGTGTGGCTGCCTCATGGTTCCTGTCTCAGCTGTCTTTCCTAGTGCTGCAAGATAAACCAGTGGCACACAGAGCTGGAAACCTACTAGAAGCACACAATTAAAAACGTGAAGTAGAAGCATTCCTGCATATTGTGTAGTATCTAGTATTCCCTCTTCTTCAGCTTGCATAATTTTTCCTGCTGTCTTTTCAAGGAAGAGCTGAGGTGCTTGAAAGATGTGTAGACAGGGGATAACAGATTGCTGTCCTGAACTGAACACTTTGGTTTTAGATTTAGATGCTATGCTCAGGCTGTGAATGAAATACAGTGATTCTTACAGTTTTCTACATCTCTTAAGTTGTTCAATGTAGCAATAATCAGAATGTGGCCCCCTGACGTGCTATGTCCATGCAACAAAAAGCATGCAATGACAGAGCTCGCAATAAGGGCCTTTTAACCTGAGAAAACTTATTATGGAAATATACCCCACACAACTGACTCTGTGACCTAAATTAAACTTTTAACTGCATCTTAGAAAATGTAATTTTATTTTTATATTTTTTACAGATTATAAAGGTAATTTGAATGGTAAACTGAGGTCTAGCCAACACAATAATCTGTGATATACAGTGTTATAAATCAGTTCCTGAACACTAAATTAGTCCTATTTTTTGAATGAAACTTCAAGCCCATGTCCTCAGAAGTGTCCAGCCTCTTGACTTCCACTGTTTGGACAAGCCCCATATTCCCTTTTCAGTGTGACACTTATTCTTTTTGAAGTCTCTTTGAATGTACATAGCTGGGCACATGCTGAAACAACTTTGATGGACTGCAATTATGATTTTTCTTATGAGTCAATTACCTGAAGTGTAAAGCTTGAATAAAAATTGAAATATGTGAAGCATCTGGGTACCTCTTGCAGCTCTGGGACATCATAATTGCGTAGCTTAGTACTTCAATGGAAATAGGAACCCACTGGACCCTTCCTCTGAAACTGAAGGGGAATTAATGGACTTTTAATAAATAAATGAAACTAATAATAAATAAATAAATGAAACTTTTCTTTTGAAGCTGATTCAAGTATGGTTTGAGCAAACACAACCATTTATTTTCAAAAGTAGATTTATTACAGATATTGTCTACTTCATTAAGGGAAAATGGAATATTTGTCATTATTCCTCACCTGCATTATTTTTCTTCTGTACTGGAGTATCTGAACTTTGATTTTCTACAATTAGAAATGCTAGCAGGTATTTCTAGAATTTCCTTTCCAAATGGAGCAAAGGGTGAATAGCAAATGGACAGACAAATTCTGTTCTCATAAGCCAAGGGGCTTATAAGTTTTGTGTCTGCTGGAAAAAGTTAAGGAGCTACACCAGAATGTACTTTGAGGCCTCTTATCTCCTCTGGCATGTACCCTGAAACAAGTGTTGTTTTTCTCCTTTTAAGTTGTCTTCGACATTAAAAAAAAGTACACCCTTGAATCACTAGGGACTGTTTGGATCTCTGTTTCTTACTTTAAATACAGTGCCTTAAAAATCCTGTGTGCCCTGCAGGCATTTTTATTGCAGTTGGTAAGACCATAAATCTGTGCTATTGAAGATATATTTTAACAGTTGTGAACCACTGATTATCTCCTGCATGATCACATGCCATACAGATCATGTTAGGAAAAGGTGAGAGAAGAACTATTGCTGGAACCACTCTCTTTTATAAAATGTTTAATTGCCTGTGTCCCAAAGCTCTAAGGTCCAGCTCTGGTTTGTCTCACCTGCACAACCTCACTCACGCTGCTAAAGAAGAAGACTTATGAGAAATTCTGTTGTAAGGTAAGAAGGATAAAATTATAGCCAGCAGTAGCAGAGTCGAGACCAGATTGCCAAGTAGCTCAGAGATTCAGGAGCACAAAAAGCAATGTAGAAAGACAAAACCCCAAAAAGAAGAAGTGGTCGAGGGAAAGTAGGCTAGCCAGGATCATTTGGTAATTGGCTCAAGACACTGGTGTTAAAGCAGCTCAATAATGGCATCTTGGCACTGTAGAGGAGTCAATCCTGGGGTTTTGCAGGCCGATGTGACCTTAGTGGACCAGTGCCCATCTGGTCAGCAAAGACCCTGAGGGCCCCCATTGGGCTGGGACCCAACTAATATCTGACCTTACAGCTCACCCAGTCCCAGCTGCCTTTTGTGTGACTTAACCAACAGGCCACTGCTTGCTACTTCAACACTCTACATCCTGCTCTCAGAGTCTTTGCATCTGCTGCTGTGTGAGTTGACACAGCCTGACAAACACAAAACTAAGGCTGAAATTCAAAGAGTAAGTTTATTTTATTGCCTCACTAACCTTGCTAGGATCCTTAAGCAACATCAGTGGAGACACACAAGTGGGAATGCTGGCACTGTCAGGTTACTCCATCCTGGTGATTACTGAGGGTGCTGTTTGCACCCATTTGTCAAGGGCCCATGCAGCCCATGCTGGGATTTCCCTTGTGCTCTTTTATGATCTCTGAGCTTTGATGTCCTCTCTCCCAAGTCTGGGAGCTCAAGCAGGTCTGTGAGAGTGCCTCCAAATCTATATAAACACTAATCTTATCTCTACACAGAGATCCTATTCCTCAAAACAGTCAGAGAGGATCAAGAGCAAAAGGCACAATATATGTGGTTTTCCACATCATTATTCTCCAGGCCTTGGCATTCCCAGCTGCAAAGTCACTTGAATGAACCTACCATCCTCTTCACCATTCTTCTGCTTATAACACTTTCCTTCCAACAGTCACTGAAAGTGCCCAAACATGCCAGCCCAGAAGAAGGACTGGGACAAAGAGCCTTCTTATTTAACACACAGCAAGAAGAAATTAAAAAAGGCACTGAGCTAGTGTCGGTGTACCTGGAGAACTCTGTCAGAATCTTCCTGACTCTTGTGCTGGTCTCTTCCATTTATGCACTTCCTTCTCTTCCTGGTGTCTGTTGTGTGAGATGGGACCAAGGTGGCTTAAGTGCCACTTTCTGAGAGGTTATTCACAGGTCCACGTCCTGATTTGGGCAGATGAGTCCTGCCCGCTGGAGAGAGGGGATCCAGCTCTGCTGAGAGACAAGGGGCTGTAGAGGCTGGGGGTACTGGCATCCTCAAATTCCTTTAGGAACTGCTGGGGACCACTGGTACCACTTCTTGTGCACTTCACCCATACTCTCCATCATTTTCGCCCTTTGAAAAATGAATAATTTCTTTTTCTACTGTAGAGTGAAAACTTCTAGTTTTTAAGCACAGATTTTTCCACATAAAGTGGGTTACTTGCAGTGGAAAAACCTTTTATCCATATTTTCTCTCAAAAAATGTGACACCTGAAGTAAAAAAAGACCCAAAAACCACAGTGTGCACTGTAGACTCTGAGATGAAAAATTTGCATAAGAAAGCTGCAAAACCCATAGGTATTTTTTGGTTCCACTGAACTGCTAAAACCCATTCAGCCTTAGTAGTGATGTAATCTGCAATTTAGAAAGATAACTAAAGTGCTAAAGTAGAGGGAGGGTCATAACCTTGTATTAGTATTGCTTATGAAAAAAATTATCAATTTATTGACTTTGTACTGACTACTGACTTTAGCTTTAGCAGGTGTATCCTTTTATTTTATGTATTTTCATTATGGTTGCAGAGTGGAAACTAACCTCCAGAATTCAGGGGGAAATGACTGCTCAAATGCTTTGGTGAATCATTCTAATCTCATTCATGCAGCTAAATGAATGTAGATATTCAAAGCCTGTTTAGAAATCCCTGACATACTGGTAAATGAAAATGACTGTCTCATTCTCTTTCGTGAATGAAATTATTCAGAATAGCTAAGGGGAAATGTCATTATGTGAATCAACTCAACGCTTATTGATTAATTCTGCCTTGAGTGTTAGACATTTTCCCCTGTCATGCTAGAATATAGAAAAATATCAATAAATTTGAAGACAATCTTACGCTGGTAGGATTTGAATCAGTCTCTAAGTATTTGGAACACAGAACCACATTTTTGCTTCAGACAAGATTTTGGTAGTCACTTTGTAAAAGTGATTGATGTGTGTCAATGCAGGAAAATGAAATTTCTTTGAATAAGAAAGACCAGCCTGTAGCCAGCTCTGAGATCTGCTGTCTCATGATAGCTTTGGCTATCCAGCCATAGTTTACATCATCACTTGATTTTTCCTTAAGTCTTGACCAATCAGGTGATGGAAATGCATGCTAGTTTCAGTGCAGAGTATCAACAGGCATGAGGACACCTCACCTTTCTCCCAGCTTAGTTCTTTTTCAGTCTATAAACCATGAACCAACTGATGTTGCCACAAAATATCATGTTCGTGTTTGGACAAAAGGGAAAGACAGCTTTAAGGCTGCCCCTGAGATAGAAAGAAGGAATTTAAAATCAGTAGTGGACATATCTAGCCTACAAAGGATTCCTTTCTGCCAGTTATCCACCATATACTTTGGGGACAGTATGCTCTTTCCCTATTCATGGACCCTTTGACAGGGCAGGGGGGGACAGCATTGCCCCTTAGAAAAAAATCTAGTTTTTTTCTGATCCTGGCATTTCACTACCTCCTGCACCTACGAGATTGAGAGGATCAATGCTCATCAATTATCTTCACCGTTGCAAATATGTGCACCCTATTGCAGCTTAGATGGTGCCAGAATGAAGCTTGCCTTTCCTTGTCACTACAGTAGCACTGTCAGGGCATATTTAAACTTGTCTTTTCACTGGAAAATGTTAATGTATGTCAAGACTTGGACTCTGCACCAAAATAATTCCAAAGCTTTGGTGAATATTAGGGTTAATTTCATAGTTGTATTCTGTCCCTATAGATAGCATAAAACACAAGCATCTTCAGGCTTTGAAACACTTAATTCTGCTCAATAAGCCATTCTGAACAGATAATGCATTTAGCAGAAGACTTAGCTTCAGATAAATACCAAGAATTTACATCTGATTTTTGAATTTTACCAGTAGTTCCAGAACTTTTTCCTCCCTCTGATGCTCTATGTCCAACACCCACAAGTAAACTCAAAACACAAAAATTGTAAATTTTCAGCACTTTTATTTTGCATATTGAGGTGATTCTTTGGAATTAAGAAATAAAACCCTAAAAATAGACTTTTGGTGAATAGGAACTAATTTTACTTCTGTTTTTTATGGTGGATGCTACTTTATTGCTGAAATTTTTGGGTTGGCTTGTTTGTGAAGCTTTCCACAGTACTGGCTTAAATTTAATATGAATCTGAAACATATAATTTCATCTTTCAGTAGTTCAGAATTTTTTTTATGTTCTGTTTGTTACACAGCAAACTACTATGAAGTTTTTGCCTAACATTATGTTAATAAAAATCTGCTTGTTGAAAGGAGATTAGAGTGTTTGTTAGATCAGTTTTTTCCCTTCTACTTTATCACCTGCCTCTCCCTAGTAATGATCAAGTACTAAGTAGTAGTTTAAAGTAGTAAGAGTAGCAGATAAAACCCCTTAGAAAAACCCCGACCCCAAATAACCCCCAAAAATCTTCAAATAAAAAAATACCCTCTTAGCATTTTGAAGAATGTAAGTAGTTTTCCTGAGGGTAATGTGTTGTTCTCTGGTACCCACCACAATTATGATGAACAGCAGCAGAACTGCCTCTGGATTTATTAGTTCGTCTGACAGCTCCTGTAAAACTACCACAGAATTGTTGAAGAAACCCATCATGCTCTCTGTGATCTTTGCACAGTGAAGCTGAAGAAATGGGAGTTAATCCTATTGACCCCAAGATTCTCCTCCTTGCATTTGGAAATGCTCCAGGTTCTCTAATACTTAATTTGGTTCAAGAGCAGATTACAAAGTTTTTTTACTATTGCTGCTGTACTGAATAAAAATGAAGGTGATTCCATTAGTGCATCTGATATTTGTTGGGAAAACTTTCTGGAACTCATTCTTAAGCCTTGTTTTTTAGGTTAGATGGGATCTTGTTTCAGCAAAGGCATTTGAATGCTTGTTTCTTTCCTAAATCTGAGGAGGGGATGCTGACTTGTTTACCATACCAACTCAACCAAGAAGTTTTCTAGTTTTTCAGTGTGTATCTAGAATTGGCAGTTTGCATGATTTGTTATGGTGTCAAGTTTTCCATGTTTTCTTTCTTTTAAGGCTAAAATATTAAATATTAGCACAGTCTCCATCCCTTCATATTTATTCTACCCCCTTGCAGGGAGAACCTGTAGAATGTCCACCTGGGGGTAACATTCTGTTGATATCTGATAAGGAAAATTTTTTTATGGAGTGTTCACTTCAAACACTGTGCATTAAAAGACATCTGAAAGATAGGCTGAAGATTCAAGATCTGTCTTCAGCAGATGTCTTCTAGCAGGGAAAAGTCACCTTTTTCATTATGGAAGAAATCACAAAAAGATATTATCAAAAGGTCTCTAGAGAAGTTCATTTTCTCTTGTCTAAAACCTGTGAAACAATAACTGTATTATCCAAAATAATAAGTTACCAATTTACAAAGAAAGAAAGAAAGAGAAGAAAGAGAAGAATAAATAAACACCCTCAAACCCCCAAAACCCTAGCTTTACCATACCATATCTCTTTGATGTGCCCTGGGTAGCTGAGAAAATGAGAAGCATAGTTTAGTCTGTCCAAATGTGATAGAAATTTGTCAGGTTGTCAGTTATCTGGCAGCCTAGAATTATGGAGGTTAACCCAGGGTTGCCTAGGGCAACTAGGGCATTAAATGAAATCAAATAAGAATTGTTCAATTGAAATTTGAGCCTGTATAGTTTGTTTCTTTAAAGGTCTCAATACAATATATTTCTATGATTTCTTTCCTGTAAATGAATCCAAACTCCACCAAACTCTACCTGTTGTGTCTCATGACAAGGTTATTTTGTCAATTACATCAACCACATGCTTGTTCCTGTCTGTCTCAAAGGTTTCTTTCAATTAGGCTATAGCATCAGTTTTGACATCTCCTGGTGACAGAACCATAACCATCATCCTATCCCTAGGCTTTGCTAGAAACATACCAGCCCTGTGAGACCTAATTTTAACCTAAATCAAACCAATAAATGTCTTAATGTCAATTCTGAATACTTGTTAAAAATTAACTTGCTTCTGTGCTTTTTGATTTTCTGAAGCCACCCTAAAGCTTAAACATAAATCATGATTCAAATGAGTTCAGTAAATCCATTAAAGACTTCTGTCTTGTTCTTGTCTGAAGTTCATTTGTAAACCAAATTGAAAAAGAAACAACCGCCCCCCAACCAAAACAAACACCCAGCATTTTCTGTCTAAGTGTAAATAAGTCTTTAGCTGAAGTTCTGTAGTTTAGAAGCATTTAGGTCTATTGAAAGCCCAATTAAAAGATAGGGGAATGAAATGTACTTTTAGCCCTGTGCTTATTATGATATCTTCAGCTCAATCTAAAGGTCTCTTCTCAATGAAATTGAAGTCTTTTTACCTTCTGTACTGACAGTCATGAGAATTTCTCAAATTGTACCTGCTAAAGCTTTATATTTTATATACACCTGAAGTATTTTTTTGTTAAAAATACAGTTTAAGAAGATTATCGGTAATACTGAATCCTAATGCTAAGGTTTATTATAAAGCAGGATCTCTTTTATGTGAGGATGCAGACTAATCATCAGTCTTACTGCTAACAAAAGGGTTCAATTCACAGGGCTGCTCTTGACAAAGTTTTGAGTTAACCACTGTAGGCATAGCGTCACGCAGCTATTTACACTCCCTCTGTCTAATCTCCTTTCCTACTTCCTTCTCCCACAAATGGGATGCAGGAGAGAATCTGAAGGGTAAAACTGAGGAAACTTATGGGTTGAGAAAAAGGCAGTTTAATAGGTACAGCAAAAGCTACTCAAGCAACCAAAGCAAGGAATTAATTAACTCTCCATGGTCAGGCAGGGGTTCTGCCATCCTGAAGAAAGCAGGGTTGCTAGACGTAAAAGTGACTGGGGAAGGCAAGTGCCTTAACTTCAAACTTTTTTCTTCCTTCTTCCTGCAGTTTTTATTGTTCGGCATGATGGGCTATACCTCTGTTCAGCTGGAGTCAGCTATCCCAGCTGTGCTTTTTCCCAACTGCTTGTGCATTCCCAGCCTCCTTACTAGTGGGCTGAGAGGCAGAAAAGGACTTGCCACTTAAGTGCTGCAGTAGCTAAAGCATCAATGTGTTATCAACCCTGCTTTCAGCATGAAATCCAAAACAAAACCCGATATATACTATGAAGACAAGGAATTCCATCTCAGCCGAAACTGAAAATTTAATATTAGTCTCCATGTGCATTTATATGACTGAAGCCTAATAAACATTGGTCAGCCTTTTTTTGGCAGTAAAATGTTATCAGCTCTGTTCAAATTGGCTCTTTCAAAAGAGGCTGGACTGAGGAAAGTCCAATAAACACTTGTTTTTCCACACTTAGCCTGAAGCTAACTCAACCAGGCTTAGCCTGAATGGTGGCCAGATTTACCAGCCATGTATCCCCTCACTAGTTAGATCATCTAGTTGGGCTTATCTTCTGATTTTCTTCAGTAACTTGTTTAGTTCCACAGGACTTCTAGGATTAATCAGAAGAGAAAAACTCCTACATTCAGCCTGATTTTCTGTCACTAAGACAAATGCTTTCATTGATCCAAACCATAAACCAAGATTTAATACAATGCAGACTTTCTGCCCTGTACAAATGGAAAAAATCTCAGGTAGACACAGACATAATTTTTCTTTCTGAAACATTTCATGATTATTTTCACTCTTCACAAATTTAAGTTACTAATCAAGCAGTCAGACCCATGTCTGAAAGAGTAGTAGATCTCTTACTATCTTCCCTTATATTGCAATAAAAGACCTTCCAAAATTAATCAATAAATACAAATCTCAGTGTCTGCTTTGTCAACTTGTAATCTCGGTATAACGATGATTTTTTTTTCAAAGACCATTTAACTGCACCTGATTTGGAAAATAATTTCTCTTTCTATCAGCTAGGATTATATCTCTAAACTTTAATGGGCTTGCCACTACATTTGAATAAGTAGAGCTGAATTAGAAAGGCAGTCTAACTTTGGTTTAAAATTCAGACCAAAATTAGGGTTAATCTACTATATTTAAATTAATACTAGCAATAGTGCATCAGCTCCTGCTGTCACCACGCCTCATCTCTCTTTCACATTTTCACATTTATAGAATAATCAGTAATACACCTGTGAGCTACTTTCCTGAATTTTCTGCCTAATCACAATCATAAACTGGACAAACCTCTTTTCCCTAGTACTGAAAATTATATGATGAGCTGTCATCATCTTTTATAGTTGAACATTTTTGTAGGTATTTGGACTATGAATTCTAATGCTCCTAAAAGTATCTTTGATCAGTAAGACAATTAATGCTGTAATAATGGAAGTGAGGCCTGTGACATCTTTTGTTTAGTCTTTCAGGAACTGGAGGCCTTGCAGGAGGTGTGACAAATATAATTTATTTAAATAGTACATTGAATTCTCATTCTGACCATGTTCTGACACAGCTGGTGTGTGTGCCCTGCTACACCTGGTGTTTATGAACAGAGAAGGGCTGGTGGGAGATGAGGTGGTCAGAGGCTGCCTTGGGCACAGCCAATATGGAATGATAAAGTTTGATTATTGGTGAAGAATGGAAAGGGCTCAACAAAACCTCTACCTTGTCCCTCTATTCTTGGCACTGTCAAGGCTGCACCCTCAAGACCTGTGTCCAGCTGTGGGCCCCTCACAACAAGAAAGACACTGAGGTGCTGGAACATGTCCAGAGAAGGGCAATGGAGCTGGTGAAGAGCCTAGAGTGGGTTGGTTGAGGAAACTGGGGTTCTTTAGCCTGGAGAAAATGAGGCTGAGGGGAACCTTATCAGTCTCTACAACTGCCTGAAAGGAGGCTGTGGCCAGCTGGGGGTTAGTCTCTTGTCCCAGACAACTTCCAACCAAAGGAAAGGAAATGGCCTCAAGATGAAACAAATGACATTCAGGTTGGACGTCAGGAAGAATTTCTTCACTGAAAATGTGGTCAAATATTGGAACAAGCTTCCCAGAGAGGTGATGGAGTCACCGTCCATGGAAGTGGTCAAGGAATGACTGGGTGTGGCATTTTAGTGCTATGATTTAGCTGATGTGATCGTGATCAGTCCAAGGTTGGACTCTATGATATTGGAGGTCTTTTCCAGCCTTAATGATTCTGTGACTCTATTCCAAGTAGTTGAACTGAAAGATGTGCCTTCCTACTTGAGGCAGTCCTTATTTTACCCTGGAACTATCTGCACAACTAATTACCCAACAGAGCCCTGCAACCTTCACCCTAGGTTTCTGACCTTGGACCTTGGCTTTATATTAATTATAGTTAAGGTATCTACACACACAGCATAGCAAATAACTGCAGGTTACCATTAGCTCTTTTTTTATACACTACGATTCCTAGAATAGATCATAAAACTAATTCTTCAATCTAAATTTTCCAAAATCCTAACCTTATTTCTAAGACTAAAATAAGTCTTATAAAACATAAAATAGACAGCATATTATAAGAAACATTATTCACCTTTCATAGGCTCATCGGTTTAAAACAGCATTTCCATATGTAGTCCTCATCTGATTGCAATTTTAATCTGAATTTTATAACACCAGCAGAAACAGTAACTAGAGTTCATTTCTCCTTTGACCTATGTAGAAAATGATTTAGAAACAACAAAACATAGCTCCGCGAGTCACACTTTTTTGTTCCTTAAGTTTTATCCTTACTTTCAACTAAAGTCAGAAGTATATAACTTCAGAGTCCACTTTATTATTACTAGTCCCTAATCTATACTCCTCCAGACCCTTCGAAATCCCAAAGGAGAGACAATTCTTCAGTTTATGATATGACTTTCAGTCTCATGCTAAAGCCCAGACTTAGACACTGATTAGGCAAACCTGTTAGCATTGGACTGTCAACAGTAGTTAGTCCCTACAGATTTCAGCCCTCCTTTGCTTGGTATCTTGGGGATTCAACATTAAACTGGCTGTAGAACGTGCCCTTACAATTGCTCTTATCCAAGTCTTAATCTCAGAACTGACATTTATGATGGATCAGTGAAGCCAGCTTGTTTAAATTGGGACCTTAACATTCAATATATTCAGAAGCCAGGGTTCATGTTGCCTTTCATCCAATCTATAAAGACTAGGCTAGCATTTTTCCTCATGTTATCCCTACAGATTTTACAAGATCCTTAAAAACTTTCAGACCATCGTACTGAAGACTTAACCTAAATTTTAATTTTAGCAGTGGTTTTAGTCATCCACCAGATTACCCCATAAGGATTAAATAGCCATTCCTTTCTTAGTTGCTATACATAGGCAACTTTTGCAGCGTGCAGAGACATGATAAACAGAAATATCTTTGAGAAATTACTAGTTTGATAATGTACACAGTAGATATTTAACATAAGTAAACTACTCGTGGTAAGCTCATGATCCTGGTATTTCTCAAGCCTTTGCTAACCAGTGCAAAGGCTGGCCCCTCTCATGCCTTACATTTGGCTGATCCACACTCTTTTTGAGTTTGTATCTTTAGATTCCCTTTTTTTCATTAGGGTTTTATACCTTTTGATCCAGAAGTTTTATTTTTCCCTCCTGAACTCCTGATCTGCCAACGATTACCATTTGAGCAATTATATTTGTCTTTTTTTCCTTACCTTGCTGGACTTCATTGCATATTTTCTCCCTTTATAAGATTTTTCTTAGTAAAACTGAGCCAAGCTCACACTGCACTGGTGTTTCCAGATAGATGCTGGATTACAGACACTGAAGTCGTGTTGCAGCAGAAGGTTAGCAAGACCTTTGTGCTGTGAGGAATCAGTGTTCTTGTGGGAGCCTTGTTGAATGTGTCAGTACATATAACTCCTTGATGTAACTGCTAAACATTGAATCTAACCCTAAAATGAGACCAACAGCGTCTTATCAGAAAAAAGACTAGAACTTGTTCACATCTGCTCTTATTACTTAATGCTGCCAACATTTCAGGCTTCACCAACAGAGTTATTCATATTATACTTTCTTATATATTACTGACAGCTCTAAACATGATGATAAATCATGAATTCTTCCAACTTTTGAACCAGCATTATATCATTAGTTCTATTCACGTTATTTTTCATCTTAAATATGTATTAGCTATCAGTTAAAAAGATTTTCAGCCTGCATTTTCTTAAATTTTAATGCTAATCCCAGCTATCAGAGAACAGACTGACCTTCAGGATAAGATACCTGAACCAGCTGGGACCAACCAGGTCTTATCTTGCTCTTTGGGTACAGGTCTTAAATTTCTTTAATTTATCTGAGTGCTAATTGTTACCCACATTGATACCTAATCTGGGAGTGGATCAGGTTACCTCACTGACAGTTATTAATACTGGCATATCAAATCTTGGTCCTGTAGAAGTCTGCTGTAAAAGCAGTAGTTCAGCCCATTTAGCAAATCCTAACTCTTACCATAAATTTAATCTTAACCCAATTTGCATTTCAGAGCATATTTTGAAATAAGATATAAAGGTAGAACATATGCTGTGAGAGCCTGTAAAACAGGTGGCTCACACAAGGATTTGACCAAACAGTAAAGGAGCACATGTGAATGTGGAAGGTTTGCAGATGACCTCCAGAGGTCCCTACCAACCCTAACAATTCTGATTTTGTATTAAGGGTGTCACAAAAATCAGAGTCAAAGTGGCCAATGCTGGTGTGTGGGATAATGAACCTCTGTCACCATTGTGACCTCTTCTGTTACCAGATGATACTATCTGATTAGACTACCTGATTAAACCTGATTACTAGTTTAATCTAGTAGAGAGGTTTTTTTTTAAAAAAATCCTACAATTCTCTTGTCTAGATAAAAACTTCATTATGCAAATTTTGCTTTCTAAATTTGGTTACTGACAGTAGTGGGATTACTGGAGTCTTTTGTTTGGTTGGATTTTTGTTTTATTTTTGTTGTTGTTTTAATATTTAAAAGACTTAGCTATTTATAAAAATAGAATCAATATAAAGTAAAATGAAAATAACTATAAATAATCTTTTTACTCCTGAATAGGAGACTTGACATAAAAAGCACTAGGAGGATAATATTTCCTAACCTCTAATTTTCAGCAATTCTATGGACTGTGATCACTATGGACTGCTGAAAAGTATTTCTGTCCCAAGGTACATTTCTGGGACAGGTGACTCTCTCATGAGTGCTAAACATAATGCAGCATATTTTCAGGAGAAAGTCAAAGTATTTTTTCTTTTCTCCAAACTAAATATTCTGAAATATTTTTGTTTTGTAGTCAGTATATCAACTTTATGTCTTTACTAATACATAGCTGTATTAATATTGACTAAACTAATAGCACACATTATCAGCAAAATGACTAATAAACAAGGAATTGATAGGTTGTTTTTTCAAGAAGCTAAACTAATGAGAGACAAGTAAAATTATGTTACAGTCTTATTTACATAAAAGGAAAAAGATTAATTTCTACCTCCTGAGACAAGAAGTAACAAATAATACAAGCTAGTTTTCTTGTTCAGAAATTTAGATACAGCTTGTAGCAATCTTTGCTGCTTTCTTTCTCTCAGACTACTGATACCCCTTGACTGTGTAGAAGGTCTGAGTAAGAAAAACAGATCTTGTCTCCCTTCCTTCAGAAGCACAAGTACTCCTAACACAGCATAATCTATCTGGTAAATCAGTTGTGAAATAAGGACTGGTACACCATTGCTTCAAAGTTCTCTGAAAATGGAACCAGCTTTAAACCTGGAACCTGCATCACAGTGTTGCCATACCATGCTGTAAATTACAAGTATACAAATTAAAAAATAAATCGTCAGTAGTGTTCTTAAATTATTATTGTAGAACAGGATGAGTAAATAGGAAAAAGCAAGACATTGGAAAATTATGAAAGGTACAATGTAGTTATCAGCTGAAGAAGACCTTTGTACTAAATGACAGGTTTGTAGGATCTGCCAGTGACTTTCTGTGAGTAGGCAGATGTTTATATATGCTGTATATAATTGCACTATGTAAACCAGGCTATTTGCTCAGATTTATTTTTAATACTGTCCTTTTTTGGACTTTTACCTAGCTTTCTTGTTCATCATCAGCCACAAAGATCTCACTTTTTTCCTGTCCATGAACATATCAAAGTTGCAATTTCTTGAGCAATTTGCATTGTAACAGAAGTAAGGCTAAGAAGAAAGTTCAATGAAATAAAGCATTTTTGGGGAAGCTCCTATATGGCTGTATGAAACAAAACCCCAGAAGCTTATTTCAAGTCTTGTAGACCTTCACACACGGTTTGTGTTTAGAGAAATATGTATCTAAAACTAAAAATATCTATTGGATTAGCAAGTCATTGCCTCCAAATATGAAAAAGTTGTTCACTTATTATTTCCTGTTTTTATATTTAACTAGCAATAGCAAGTGATTGAGCAAGTGATTAGTCATCTGTACAGCATTATGTGAATTCGTTGTAACATTATCTAATGTACAGCCACAACAAAACCGGCACGTCTATGAAAGAAAGAAGAATTTTGCATCTTCCCAGTTAATGATCTTTTTTGCAGTTAGATATTGATATAGAACAATTAAACATACATCCTTAGGAAAAATTCCACCAAAACCCCAAAGTGTCCAGGAGAAACAACCTTTTTGCTATTTATGTCTGTAAGGTGGCATTAACATTCAGTTCTCATGTGCAACAAAGATGTAGACACAGAAATATCATTTAGACCAATAGCTTAGATTGAAAAGGTCAAATTCACCCCAGCCAAAAAGAAATATCCTATATAAACATATGTATGATTTTGCTCAAATTTCTTCATTTTGGGATTGAGGTATCGTGAATTCAGATGTAGTCAATTGAATCCTAAAAATGGGATGCTTTAAGCTACCAAGTTTGGTATTTACTGAATAACTCAAATTCCCACCAGTGCAAAGAAGTTATCTTTATGTTAAGTCTGGCACACTAAACAAAATAGTAATAAATTTAAGGTGACAACTCTTTTTAGATTAACTGAAAGCAAACTATGAGAAAACTTCCACTTCTTCATATTACAGGCTAGGTCAATAAATATTCCTTGTTGACTCTTTTTACCAGTTCCTGTTCAAGACTTGTGATTACTAAAATGATGTTATAGAGAGTGAAGATAAGATCATATATTTTTTAGCTTTTTCTGTAGAGCTGGGTGGGTATTTCCCATGATGTTTTTTTGAAGCACCTTCAAGCAAGGTTATCTATATCACAGTCATGATGAGAGGTTGCCAGAACCTGCAGGGTTTCTGGGAGACCACAGGCTCATAAGGTGAACTGGAAAGAAAATGAGAAAAGGTTCAGTATGTGGGTGTTTGCGGTGTTTTTTTTTTTTTTTTTTAATTTTTATTTTTTGTTTGTTTGTTTTTTTGTTGGTTTTTTTTTTTTTGTTTGTTTGTTTGGTTTTTTTTGAGGGTCTCTTTTTTTTTGCTTTAAAGTTGAATTAACACTAATATTTTCTTGTCTGGAATGTTCTGACTTTGAGAATTGGCATTTCTGTTAATAACCTGGAAAATGACAAGTTGTAGCTGAAGGTGCTTTTGAAGTGAGCTCTTCCTTGATTTTACTCAGGCTTGATCCTTAGCACATGTTATTTTTCTCACATCACAGCTGTCCATCATAAATGTTTTTCTTTATGGTACGATATATCAAGCTTGATGTTGTAAGTAATACAGAGTTGTATGAAATTTACTAGTAGACTGTAATATTTACTCCGTTCACTTAAACAGCAGTTGTACACAGATATACTGCCTTGTTTATCCGTACAGTTTTTTACCACTAGGATATACCCAGAAAGTATATAGCTGTAGCAATTGTTGTCATGTATTTCTAGAGATAAATTTTCAAACATTCAAACATGGCTATCATCTGAGACAAGTACACACAAATTGCCATGATTTAGTGTGTACTTATACATAATCACATTTTTCAAGGTCTCTGAGCTTTTAAGCTGTCTGCCTCTTTCAAGCCCTTACATTTATATATTTCTATAATGTAGACTTCCCAGTCTTAGCATACCAATGTAAATCCAAAGTAACATCGTTAAAATCAGTGGTGGTAGATGAGAAAAAAATTATTGTGAGAGATGACTCTGCTGTATACCTACACTATTTTTTATATATGGGAGGTATAAGACACATTAGCACTATCTTAAATTGATGCCTGTATTTTATATTCATGTGCCATTACTGATGCTGAGAATAAACTTCTCTGCCCTCTTCCATGCTGCATCATGCACCATGAATGCAAACTAATTGCAAGTAGTAGTGATAGGCTGTAGAAATATGCCTATTAAAAATATATGTATATAATGTGTATCGTGGGATGGGAACGCATTCCCAAAATTTAAGATTGGAGGAAGCCCACGTACTTGAACCAGGATTTTGGCAAACCTCAGAGTGAGTTTTTGCTATTGTTTGGAAGCCAATCTTCCCTCTAAGTAATGCTAAGCATGTATGCTTTATGGTGCTACAGCCTGGTCACAGTGAGATTGTGAAGCAGTTTCTGCAGCAACAGAAAGAGAACTGAGGAGGGAAAAGACTCAGATGCCAGTAAGTTAATTTATTAATTAAATTTGGGGTTGTATCGCCCTCCTTAGGACTTCTGTTTCAAAACATACTAATGACCTAAAAGTGGATCTCGAAAATGGCTCTGTGCTTCTTGCTGAAAATCATTCCACTGGCATAAAAAAAAAAAAAAAAAAAAAAGGCAACCACACATTTCTAGGCTGCTGTGCAAGATGTGCAATGTTGAAGTGTAAATCTGATGGCAGATATGGGCTGACTAAGATGGTGGAGTTTAAAGCAGTGCAATTTTAAGTTGTATACTTTTAATGGAATTTTTTTTTTTTAAATGAGCAGGAATTTATCTGAATAATATATACTCTGTGATGAATATTCTAGCAAGGGAATGACAGAGAATACCTGAAAAAGGATGTGGTAGTGTGGTAATGGACATCATAGGATAACTACAAGATGCATTTCCACCTTCATCAAGAGAGTTTTCTAAAGTTTATGAAGTTTGAGGATCTTTAAATGAAGATACATGTCACTCTTACATGTATTTCAGGCCAAGGATATTAATTTTCCTGTGTGATCCTGTCTTGGTTTAAGACAATTTCAGGGGTGTATGCTCTAAAATGAGTAATCTCCCATTTTAGTCCTAACCACTTCTTTTTCATCAATAAGGGGAGAGAAATGTCAGTAGATATAAATGAAAAAGTAACAGTTTACTTAAAAATGGAACAGCGACAGGTGAAAAACAATGGTGATAATCACTAGTTATAAAGTTGCTGGATCTCCCAGACTCCCTGTGAACAAAGAGAAACAAAATGGCGGAGAAGCCTCTCCCCCAAGATGGCGCCCTCCATAGATGATCTCCTGGGGACAAAGGTGCAGAAGGGACAAACCCTCCCCCCAAGATGCTGCCCTGCACAGGCAACCACACGGCCCAAGAGACAAAGGCAAAGGTGGCAGACAAGTCCTGCTGGGCTTAGCCCTCCCCTTGGAACAGAAAACCGGGAGGGCAGTAGCTTACAAAGCAGTTCTGGTGCCAGAAGGGGGTGCTGGCATTGCCTGGGATCTCCTCCTCGCGGTGTCGGCCTCCCCAGTTCTTGCTGGTGGCCATGGCTGGGTGTGTGCCAGTGTGGAGCCAGGGCTGCTGCTCGCTGCCTCCTCCTGCTGCCTGCTGGGCTCCGCTGGCATTGGCGCTGGGGTCACTGCCTCAGCGTGGGGAGGAGGAAAACCAACCAGTCCAGCACCGTGGAATGGCGGCCTAGCCCTGACCAGCTCCACACTGGGAACAGGTGTTGGGAAATTCACTCTGGATTTGGATTGTGAAATGCAGCCTCTCATGAGGTAACCTCAAGAGTCCAGAGGAAAACAGAAGAAGGCTCTGCTTTGCACTGTCCCACCTTCCCTGTGAGAACAAAAGAGAAAAGAAAGAGGCTTCTGCCTGAGTGACCCTGACCTTAAGAAGGTGCTGGCACCCCTGGCCTCCTCTGTTTCTGGCTGCTGGTCTTCAAGAGACCATAATAATTTTGGGTATATGACAATAGCATAGATAGCTATGGAATACAATAACATTTTGGGTTACCCTGGATAGGCCCCTACTTTTTAGATTTGAGAATGAGAGAATTCCAATAAGCACAGGAAGGTAACTGCAGTGCTTCACATACCTTGTGTAGAAAGAAATTTTTTTTCCCAGCCAGAATGAGTGGAAGTGTGCAGACTTGGCT
The DNA here is from genome assembly GCA_032173965.1 of Sitta carolinensis. Taxonomy (NCBI): domain Eukaryota; kingdom Metazoa; phylum Chordata; class Aves; order Passeriformes; family Sittidae; genus Sitta; species Sitta carolinensis. The sequence goes on along the minus strand of JAVUNC010000005.1, from coordinate 23,046,584 downwards.
GAAGAATTCATCAGAATTGTAAAATTTTGGTAGGTGTGGTAATCACAGGTGTATAAATACACATGGACTTTTAATACAAACAGCAACATTTAAAAAAGAAAGCTACAGAAGCAATAGAGAAGTAAAAAGAATAAAAAAGCTTAGTAAATAAGAACAATGTCTCTTTTCAAAATTGTGGCCCTTAATGAAGTATATAGAAAGGATCTGGTTCTGGAAAAGTGATTTCTGGAAAGCTATGCATAAATGCATGTGATGTACTAAGGAACTCATGTACATGACGTACTTAACGCATTATACACATTGCCATGCACAAAACTGTGGCCTTAATCTTTGCTAAAAGCACATACCATCTGCCTGTAACTACTGCTTAAATGAATTAACCTGCATACAATCACCAGTGTTTCAACCAAGCCAGTGTGACTAGGCTCTGTGGTGGATGGAATCTGAATAAATCAATAAGACATAAATAAATGAATTTCAGGCATATGTAGTTTTATGATGGTTGCAATACATTAACCATTCATCGCTGTCTTTTCACTTGGATTGTCACACTCACTTGTGTCTTGCTTAAAAGATGTGGTAATGCCTTTAGAATAGGGCATGTCTTCCTGTATGATAAGTCCAGAGGGACTTTGGTGCTGCTTGTAGGTATCACTGAGTTACAGAGAGCTGATAACATTAACACTGCTGAAATGATTGAATGGCAAGAGCTGTATGAACAGTTTTGCTCAGCTTCTTGCATAATCAGCATAGAGTTGTTGTCAGCCCTACCTCATTGATGTCTGGATCATTGACCAGTGGTTATTGCACAGCTGGCCACACAGAGGCAGCAAAAATTGGTAAATTATAAATGGTAAAATTCTGGTCTTGCTGAGTTAGGAGTACAGTTGCATCTGATGGGAGTATGTACATCTGCAGAGACTGTGCTAGTAAATAAACTTTCTTTCCCAGTGATATTACTTTACCCTGTGTACTCAGGGATATATTAATATTCTTTCTGAAATATGAAAAGGAATTGTCATGAAGGATAAGAAAACAAAAAACACTGATCCTCAGGATCTCTAGTGTCTTCTACTGAATTATACACCAACAATATTTACCGCATGAAAAAATTCTCAAAAGGCTGCGACGATTGTCTTGGCTGTAACACAACATTACAGTCTAGGAGGAGAAAAAAAGCCCTTCAGTTCTCCCAGAGTGGCAGACATCATGATGCAATGTTTAACACTGTTTTCTAGAGTTATATTTCTCCTTTATGGCAGGAAATATATGCTATCATGCCAACCTCACTCCATCAAGAATCCATCAGGGCTCATATAAATTTTGGATCCTGGTCTGCCAGCTGCAGCTACTGGAGTCATAGTCCAGTTATGATCCCTGTGAGCTTGCTGGTGATGGAAATGGACTAAGACTGCATGATCTGAATCTGTTCCTTTTTCTATCCAAGAGAAAAACGGGCTAGTCTTGGCCTTTTAATTTACAGAAGCATTCTGGAAAGAAAAACAATGAAAACCTCCAATGAACTTGGAGGAAATAAATGCTGTCATAGGTTAGCTGTAAGCTGGAGAGGAGCACTTCTAGAGTTTTCTAAATTTCAAGACAAAAGGGAAAGGAAAAAAATGGCACTGAAAATTGGACAAGATATGAGAAAAAAGACGAAGGAAGAGTAATACTTGAGAAAACATGGAGATGGCACCGATAGTACTGGTGGAAAAGAAGGATGAATAAAAAGGAACAAAGAAGAAAAAAAATATGTGAACAGAATGAAAAAATAGAAGAAGAGAAATGTAGGGAAGGAGTCAAAATGGATTGTAGCAATGAGAATACAGGAGAGAAGAAATGAGCTAAGGAAAGGAAAGCTGAACAAGACCACAAGTCCTAAGGATCACGTACATTCTCTTTCTACAGGATGATGCTGCATCTGTACTGGCAAGACTGCCTGATGGAGGGGGAGACATCTCAAAAGTCTGTATATTCATAGGGTAAAAGAGGAACAAGTACACTCCTTGTGACCTCTGAGGTGAAAAAAGGAAGAAAAAAATGCAGAATATTTATCCAAACTTGAGACTTTCAAGGGATGTACACAGATGACTGCCAAAATAATAAATATGACAAAAAAGAAAATAAAAATCGAAAGTACTACTAAACTGGCATGTTTAGTGTTTTATTTCTTTGGTGCGTGTTTATACAAGATTGGAAACTTGGCCAAGGAAATTTCAGCAGAGCTAACTGAAAAATATTCTGAAAAATATAATTTACTGACTTTTTTTGGTGTAAGAGTTATGTATTTTAGTCAGCAGGGCTTAGATAATAATTTCTAATCTTCTGCCTTTATCATGAATGGCTGTCACCATCTTGACGTGAATGTTTCCTTAGACCTCCACAGTGGCCTTTGCTATGGGAGAGTTTACAGATAAGTGAAGAGGCTGACAACACTCTCACAAATCCATCCAAACCCTGAACCTCTGTGATTCTTTGAACCAGAAACCTTCTTTTGGCATGGACAAAGTGTTACTTGTCAGTTTGGCTGTGTTTATGACCTGTTAAAGGTCCACTGTCAAAATGTTTTTCAATTCTTCTGCCATTCCTTGCAGTTAGGTTTTATTCCTCTGTGAAGAAGAAACTTTCATGAAGAGATAGTAAAGAACGAGTCTTAACAGTAACCTTTGATACCATTTACATACTGTGAAATGCTCGCCAAGTAATTTTGCAAGTCTGTTGAGGCAGAGTGTTGCAAAGTGCTTGTATGGAGCATGTACTAAATAGATAATAACTTTTAATTGTTCATGATTCCAGCAGTTGCTTGGTTTTATTTTCCTATGTGTTATTGCAAATATGGCAAAGAAATGTTATGAAATTGCTTAAGAAATAAATAACTCCATGAATGAAAAATAAAATGGACAGTTTGAGAAGAAAGAGTCCACCAGTGCAGAGAATGTCACCAGTAAGAATAATTTTAAAAGATGGCAGATGCAGTAAAAAGAAACCTTTTAAACAGTGTGCTGAGGCAGTACTCCAATTCTTCCCCAAAAAGAAGTGTGTTACTTACTGAATTACGAGCAACATTCTGTTTAAAGATAGTATTTTCTCTTTATGCTGCAAAGGAAGGGAACAGAAGCCTTCCAGTAAACAGATGTATGTTCTTCAGCTAAGTTGCCATTGGTAGACTGTGTTAAAATGTTTTAAGGCATATATATCTTTAAAGAGAAGGTAGTAGATTTAAAAATGTTAAATTTTAGAAAATGTATGAAATGACTGTGGAATTTGAGTTGATGTTGATCACAGAGAATGAATATGAGATGTAAAGGCCATCTTAGAAAAACAGAAGGCAAAAGAAAGGGTGTAAATGTGATGGAGAGGTTAAGTAGATGGACTTAGGGCCTTTGCCATCACACAAGGGGAAAATGGTTAGAAGCATTTTGGTTCATCCCATTTCATCCTCTGCTGTCTGTATTCTGATCTACTGAAAACAATAGAATAGAGACATGTGGTACTCCAAAGTAATCTGCTGCTTTAAGTAACACAGTTAGCTTTAAATGGTGGGCCAGTCCAGCATAGAAAACATACTCACAAATCTACATTCTAATACATTCTGACTCTGTGGAAAAATATATGTGAACATGGCTAAAAATGAACTAGTAAATGACAATCTAATAGCCACTTTGTATGTATTGCAGAGAAATCTATTCTATTTGTAAACTTCCCCATTTTTATTTTGAATGCTGCCTGTACCATGTAACAGAAATTGGATTATTTCAAAAAAAGCATGTTTTTTCTCATTTTGGTTTTCATAAGGTACTCTCTTCTAGTAATATGATATTCAGACAGTGGGAATTTATATTTTCTACAGTTTTTTATACTATTGTCACAGTCATTTATTTTGATTCTATTGGAAATCATATTAGCTATGTTTGTGGTTATGCTAATTTTCATGTTCTTTAATCCAGTGTGTATTGATACTGAATTGCTACCACAGAAGACAAAAATAAAATTGGTAAAATTGTGCCTTTGGATGACCATATAAACTATGTGTTCAGATGTGACATCGCAAATATCCAAACTTTAACTCCTAGGTACAAGGAATTTTAAAGATGCTGGATTCTCAGACATACCCTGTCCTAGGATTATCAAACATTAGAGGTTCCATGAAGCATGGTGCTTCATACATAGTCCTAGTGACTGTAGAGCAAAGAGTTCTCTGTCTGGATTGTTTCTTGTTTCTGGGTAGTTTCAGATGATGACATTGATGACATTGATGGCATTGGCAGCAAGCCCCTATACAATCAGAAGCAATGCAAACAAATAGGCATTTAGAACCCTGTCTAAAAAGAAAGTTACAATTTTTCTGATAAAACTGTAAAGTAAACAGGAGGGAAGTAATTTCAGTGATCATTTAAATATATATTGCAGGTCTCTAGTGCCTGGATAAACACCTCAGATTTTCTCCAGATTCAGAAAGAGTAATAGTTACCCCGGGGGTACAGTTCATCTCATCCTACTGTTGACATCTAAAATTAATCATACTCTATAATTGTCTATATATTTTTGTCATCTCTACAGAAAAATATAGCACAATTAATTCATACCTGGGTATCTATATTTCAGATGGCTAAAATTCTTTGAAATTAAATAACCTGCAGCAGCTGTCCTCATCCAAGTGTCTTCTCACTTGGAAAGAATATTAGAATATTTTCTTTTTCCACAAGATTTAGTAGTGTTTAGCAGCCTTATGTTTATTTGTTCAAGATGCAAAGACTTTTAGGATGTATGCAGAGAACTAAATAAATTGTAACTCACTTGAGAACTAAACCCATTTTTTGCTTGGTTGGGATAGGAAACAAGAGAAGTCACTGGATCAGAATTAACCTGTTGCTGGAACCAGTGTTTCCTGCTGTGCTACAGCAAAGAGGAAAGCTCAATAATTCATTGCAATAGAGCTCAAAACTGAGTGAGGTACTTGGATAGTCTTCCAGGAATGCTTAGCAATGGGTTTGGGTCTGTTGGTGTTATTCAACATTGGCCCTGGCAATGTGTTACTTTCCCCATTTTTCTCCTTTGAAGTCGATGTAGTCTGTGTTGGTTCTGTTTTATTCTAATGGAGATATAAATCTTTTTTCTAGCACAGCATAGTAAAATGAAGTCTGAGTAACTGAACCTGCTGGGGCAGAACATTCTATATTTCTATAAAGTGTTCATTCAATTTTGAACAAGCAACGTATTTTTTCTCTCAGATTTGACACATGCAATTTTATTTTCGGTGTTTATACATTGTCTGTTCTTTTGGCAAGTAGCAGACAGGGTACAGTAAGCTATTCTATTACATTGTAAAAAAATTGCCAACTACATATTTAAAGACAAAAATATTTGGATTAATTAGATGGTATTTTATCTTTGACAAGAATTTCTCAGAATGGAGCTGTGGGGTCTTCATTGCAATGGAAATTAAAGCGGTTTCAATTTTCTATTTTATGAGATGGACAACAGCTGTTCTTTGTAGAACAAGTGCAGTAGGTTAATAACTGGGTCAGTGCTTCATTCATGTCACTGTTTCCTTTCTAAGGGGAAGGATTCTACAGAAAAAACGGCTGCAAAGTACAAAACTTGGAGGTTTTGTCTTTGCTGTTTTACAATGAGTCTTCAGTCAATGTGCTTAATATTTTCTAATTGACATGCCTGTAAAATTTCCTAAAGGTATTTATTTCTCAATTATTGTAAAATTTAATAACAATTCTATTGTTCAGTAAATGCCTTCAAGGCACAGTCTCAATGATGTTAAATTACAAAAAAATAGAGCTGGTTGAATCACATTTCTGAAACATAAAATGTGAATTCTTTTGAATATCCATAAAGATGTAGAATCTAATTCAGTTCCTTGTTGCTGTGTTTTTACTTCAAAGTCCAATTGTAGCAAACTTAGCTTTTCCCTGGAGCATGCAGGTATAACACCGAGGATGTAGAGGAAAGAGATCTGAAACAGAAGAAAGTGCTATTTTCAGTCTCAGTAGAAGGGCTGCAGTTTAATATATGTACCCACATGTGACTGGCTGTTTGATATCATGATCGTGTTGAGACGCAGCAAGTTTCAAAGTCTGATTTGTTCTCACAATACACAAAAATTCCTTTTTCGCAGTGTGTTGGCTAACCTGTGTTCATCTGCAAGGTCTCAGGTTTATTGAATAATGCAGGCTCTTTGAAGTTGATATTTTATTCTTACCTCTTAATAGTCTTAACATTCTTTAAACATACTATAGTATCACAGATATCCTTTGACCAAAATCTGTTTTTTGATGTCAATGCAGTTCAATATCTATACCCTAGCCCATTGTGGAGTTGCAAAAGAAGTTGTCTATATTCTTCTGTCTAGCAAAATTTTAATGAAAATGAAAAATAAAGGTGTGAAAGAGACAAAATTTCCCATATAAAGTGAAGGAAAGCATTTTAAGCATAGGGAAAGATCCCTATGGATCTCTATGGAAAAGGTCAGAGACGGGGGGAAAAGACTAAATGAGAAAACAATTGATACACAGCAAAATCATGTTGAAGACAATAAAGGAAATGTCAAAAAATGAATGAGAGTTCCAGCTGTTTCAGAGGAGAAGATTGAGAAGACAGAAAGGAGTCTGTCTCTCTTAAGAGTTCTACGTAGGGAAAATAGTCCATGTGATGCACATTGATACATTCTGCTGCAATTCACAGGCTGTTGGTGTGTTACTTTTGGTAGGAACAGCCTCTGGAGTGAACTACTGAGAATTATGGAATAATTCCATAATTAATATGGAAGATTTTCTGCCTTCCAGCAGCCAAGGTAAGAGACATCACCAAGAAACTTCCCAGACTGATATGGCCCACTGATTATTACTGAGTTTGTGACTCTGTATTTAGGGCATAAGTACATGTATTTTGTGTAAAGCTGAAGGAAGGAGCATGTATAGGAGCTCCCTATGCACCTTGTTTACAGGAGCACACATCAGAAGAAGCACAATTACAGTAGTGATATTTTGCAGGTACATAGTAACTTGAAGCTCTAAAGCAAATGTCTGTAAGTAAAGGGTTCTTTCACTAGCTATTTGATTTTACTAAACTTGACTTTCACCATGCTCTATCTTTTCCACACTGTAAGCTTGGAAGACATCCACTAATAAGGAAATGCCCTTAATTTCCTGCTTGTCCTGGTTTAGGACAAATGTGAGAGAAAACCTCAAAAAGGGGACCCCTCCAGAAAGCAAACTCACACGGCCCCTCCCCCCAACCAGTTCGGGAATGATTCCTTGGAGAGAAGTGGAAAGAACCTGTTTATTTAACAGGCACAGCACCCCCCAGCACACCAAATGAACAATACTGGATGACAACACTCTTTCACCGCTCTGAAAAAGATGACAACGCAAAGGAAAAAGAGCCCAGCAAAAAACCAAAAGCCACACTATGTACTGCCCCATCTCTGTGTCCTGACAGTCATGGGTGGAGCAGGCTGATAACAGAACCAAAACAAAACATCTGCCCTTCAGAGCCAGTCTGGAAGGCACAGAACATAACATCCAACATAGCAGAACACACGAATGGGGATACAAGCATCACCCTAGGACACTGCTTTATGATTTCATTACGATATGGCTGATAGAATTTTTTCTCCAGTCTCTTATGAACAAACCCAAACAATTTTGTAATTTTTAGCCTATTTTAACTCTTACCACTGTGTACTAGTCTGTACAGTCAATGAGTAATCTTTTTTTGGTTGAGCAGAACTAGCAATCTATTTGTGCTATCTCAGGATTACAGATTATGCTGAGTTGGAAGGTTCCCACAAGGATCATCAGAATCAAACTCCTGGCTCTGCTCAGAACATCCCCAAGAGTCACACCACGTCCCTGAGAGCACTGTCCAAACACTTCTTGAAATCTGGCAGGCCTGGTGCTGTGGCCACTTCCCTGGAGAGCCTGTTCCAGAACCCAGCCACCCTCGGGGTGAAAAAATCTTTTCATGACATCCAATCTAAACCTACCCTGACACAACTTCAGGACATTCCCTCAGGTCCTGTCACTGGGCACCACAAAGAGATCAGTGCCTGTCCCTCCTCTCCCCTCACAAGGAAGTTGTACCTGCAATGAGGTCTCCCCTCAGTCTCCTCCAGGCTCGACAGACCAAGTGCCCTCAGCCGCTCCTCATATGGCTTCCCCTCAAGGCCCTTCACCATCCTCATTGCTCTCCTTTGGCCACTCTAATAGCTTTATATCTTTCTTATATTGTGGCACCCAAAACTGGCCAGAATATTCAAGGTGAGACCACACCAGTAGAGAGTAGAGTAGGATTGGACAATCACCTCCCCTTTGCCTGGATGGCAAATGATGGGAATGGGCTCAGTGAGCTCTTCTGGCACTTCCTCCAGTGCCCTTGAGTGGATCCCTACAGACCCAAAAGATTTATATGTGTCTCAGTGGTGTAGCCTGTCACTATTTTCCCTTGGATTATGGGTGCTTCACTTTACTCTCTTTCTCTGTCTTCCAGCTCAATATAATTCCCTTTGTTCTAGTCAGTTTTATTTCTAAAACAAAAATTAGCTCAATTTATGACTTTAAGGAAAAAAAGAAAATTTCATGGTCCTCATTTTGGAGTGGTGAAGGTCCTATAGCGCTTTGGGTACATTTACAATATCTATTCAACTGCATCACTTTTATACTGAGATTCAGGAAAAGTAAACTGCCCTCCAAGCCCTAAGGACAAATCTATTTACAGACAACTAGAAGCCATTGTAGTTTAGCGCTGATGGCTAGAACAATTCAAACAAATAGGGAACAACTTGTCCATGGTACTGTTTATTATTCTGTGATGGAGAATAGCAATCTATATGGAGGGATTCTGACATAAGGACACATGAATAGTATCACACAATATATGACATAAAGTGCCCTGTGAGACATGGAGAGAGGAATTTAGAGAGAGAAAAATGGAAAACATAGACAGACAGTTTTCAATAACTTGCCACAAGGTTGAATACTACTCTGAAACAAATGGAATTTTTCTGAGCTGTCAATAAATGTTGTGATCCTTTCCAGTAGTTCCTTTCCTAGAATAGGTTAAAGGCTTTGTTTAGGTTATTGATTTCTTGTGTGGAGGTTTGCACTGTTCTTGGGAAGAGTATTTGTTTGTAATCACTATTAGAGTTGTATTTTAGACATTTGAAGCATCAGAATATGGATACTTAGGGTTTATTACTCTTTGCCTCTTGTCTCACTGGTTGCTGTCACCTCTCCTGCCCTTAGGGTCAAAACTGGATGCCTATAGCCATTCCAACTATACCCTCAAGCATCTAACTACAGTGCTAAGTGTGGGAATAATGCTCCACATGATTTCTGTGTAACCAAACTCATTTAACTGTAGCAATCCCTTGCAGAGTCATCTGGAACACAGCGCTACAGTGAACAATTCTGTCCATTCTCTTATGCCTACAGCTCACAAAGTGGCACGTATCTTCTCAGTTTGGAGATTCCCTTGTCCTAACAAATTGTTCATGCATCAGACAGCTTATTTAGTACTGCTCCACCAGACTATAAAGGCAGGTCTCACACTTGCTTCTGTAGAGGAAAAACAGTTCCATAAGAGCCTGGCTGGATTTGCTCCAGCAGATCTCCCATTTAAGAGTGAGCCTGAAGCCTAGGCTGGCTGCACACCTTGCGAGAGCAATGGCACATGCTAAGAAATAAATATTTCAGCTTCAAGTCTTTTCACCAGCAAAGAACAGCTTTGGTCCGGCTAAACTGTTGACCAAACTTGTGTTGACCTAAATGAGTTGTTTCAGCAGAGCAAAACACTTGAAGTAAATACAAAATATTATTTCAGTACAGCATTTAATAACATTGTAATTAATATTTCAGTGATTCAAGGTTTATTTCAAAGGCATTCATAAATATTTTGTAAAAGCAAAAGATGGAAATTATTTCACTCAGGCTAAAAGACGCGTTTCAATTAGAAACAACATTCTTTTCCTGATTGTGTGTTCATGCAAGGCATATGCAGTAGAGATGGTGGCAGAATGAGGGGCTAATTTCTAAAAATGAAAAAGTAAAACCAAAGTTAAGAGCCATCAGGAAATGCAGTTCTGGCATATTGCACAATTTTTGTTGTGATAATTTGCCAGCTTCACAATGTGTAGTTATGTCTGGATACTTTTTCCATAAACGCCACAGCAATGTCATGGTGAATTGCAGTGATAGGTCATACAGGTCCAGATCAATCACTTCCAACATTTGCATCTGAGCTCATGCTCTGGAGCATTATTCCAGTCATAATTCTGCTAAGGTGATTTTTTCCCCCCAGATTAAAGGCAGTAAATTCATGCACAATGTTTCAAGAACTAAAAAATTCAAAAAACAAAGCCCAAAAACCAAAAAACAAAAAAACCCCCCAAAAACTGTTCCTAATCGAACGAAAGGAAGAAAGAAAGAAAGAAAGAAAGAAAGAAAGAAAGAAAGAAAGAAAGAAAGAAAGAAAGAAAGAAAGAAAGAAAATGGAAAAGTCACTTTTCTGATGTATTGAAAAGTTAAAAATGGCCCAAATCTTCTATTTATTTATTTAATGTACATAATCTTGGACTAAAACTTTTTTTAGTTTTTTTTAATAGTTAATGTAATTCTTAGAGTATAATTTGTAAAAAAAATTGAACATTTTTTCTTAAAAAAAGGAAAATATAGTTGTATTTTCCTTTTTTCAATGAAAACCCTAAAATAACTTTTTGATACAGATCTAAACAAGTGCTTTTGTTTACTTTTCTTTTTTTTTTCATATAGTGAGGTGACAAAATAGGATATTCCACCTACTTAGAAGAGATTTTATTGCAGTATTTGTATATGAAACCATCCTGCCCTCCCTTTAGCTCAGATGAAAGTTTGCTACTCAAAATAGAAGGGCTTTTTTGATTCTTAAAATACAAAGACATGTGTAGTGAAGCCTCTGTGTACAAACCATAAGTGTTTTAGAAGAAGCAGATCTCATCTTAGTTAATGCCCTGATTTCAGCTGGGGTAGAGTTGGTTTTCTACTGGGTAGTTGGTACAGGGTTGTGGTTTGGATTCAGGATAAGAATAATCTTGGTAACACACTGTTGGTTTCATCGTTGCTGAGTAGCACTTACACTAAGTCAGGGACTTTTCAGCTTCTCATTTTATCCTGTCAGAGAGGATGATGGCACAGAAACTGGGAGTGGACACAGCCAGGATGGCTGACCCCAACTGGCCAAAGGGATATTTCAAACCTTATGGCATCAAGCTAAACAATAAATTTGAAGGAAATTTGTAGGGGGCGGTGAATGCTACTCAGGGATTGGTTGGGCATTTATCAGTGGGTGGCGAGAAAATGCATTGTGCCACACTTGTTTTGTATATTCTTTTATCTTTATTATTATTTTCCTTTTCCTTTCTGACCTATTAAACTATTGTTATCCTAACCCATGAGTTTTTTCTAATTTGCTCCCTCACCCCACTGTGGGCAAGTGAGTGGATGGCTGTTCATTTGGCTGCCTGGCAGGTTAATTCACAAGAATTAGAAAGGTTCTTAATTCAGTTCATAGAGAATTAACATAACACTGTTATATCCACTTAGAAAGTATTTCTTGGTCATAAAAGAAAAGCAGAAAGCCTATTTAGCCCCAGAGAGGAATTTTGAACAACTTTGCTTGGTGAATCTTTTCACATTTGTTTGATTTGCCCAGGTTCATTTTATCTCATGGGAATTTCATTCTTCCTGGAACATCCCTTCTCCAAAAGTTACCTGTTGCCACCCAGATTGTATGAGAATACCCACAAGACAGCCAGCCATCACTGAACTGTGGCCACAGCTTTGTTAATGTCCCTCCACCTTTTACTCAATATATTTCTCATACAGAAACATCCAAAGTTCAGACTTCCCTTATAATTTTCTGAAAGCCTCCAGTTCTCCTCCTTTCTGCAGAGAGCATTGTTTGCAGCATGTGTGCTGTCTCCTTCAGCATTATCACTGTAGATTTTGCTTACAAGTACTGGTATTTTCTTCCTCTTTACAGAAGGTAGTGTCTACATTTTCAGCACGCTTTTCACCTAGTACACGTGTAAGATATCATTACATTTCAGTGAAGCATATTTAATTGTTAGAGTTCACAACCATGAAAACAAAGAGAAGAGAAACTTGTACTTTTCTGATCTTCTTAAAAGGGAACATCTCTATAAACAGCCACCTTGAATTCCACTATCCATTTCAAACATAATATTTACGCATGACAATATGGACATTAAAAGAAACATTTCTGCTAAAAAGTTAGTTTTTGCTGTTGCTTTTTGTTATTATTTTAGGTTGTAATTTTTATTTCATGCAATTGATATTTCAGACTTCAAGTCTTAAATATTCTAAAAATCTTTCATATTGGAAGTTCAGTAACTGGACAATGCAGAAAATCTGATCAAGTCATCTGTGTTCTATACACATTTAACTAAAATGTACTGATTTGGAAGGAGTGGAGGCATAAAATAAGTAAGATCCATCTGTGACTAAAAAAATTGGGCTATCTTCTCATTACAGTATGAAGCATGAGAGGCATAGTTGTATCACAACATCATATTCTGGAGCTGATCGTGACAAGAATTTCATAATTATTTTAATTATTACAAATTATGTCAGCAAACATGTAAGCTGAAAATGCTTAAGTTTAAGAAACTGAGCTGTTGATTTTAATAGTTGTGTTTGTTGCTAGGAGAGAAGCATTTAAAGCTGCTTGCAGCGTTAATTGCACATTTCTTTCCTGTCTTGCAGAGAATGACATAAAATCACTGATGTGTTTGCTTTAGTTTCCAAATGCTAATGTAAGGGAATAAAATTTACTTGGCATGAAGTCAATCTTGCTACTGTAGAACACTTTTAACGTTAAAACATTATGATATATTTCTTCTGCATAAGAACAAAAATGTAAGGGGAAGTATGGAAGAAAAACAGACCTACGATTTAAAAAGAAACAAAATTTTTATTTTTTTATCAAATAGTATCCCAGTAAGCAATGAGAAAACAATAGCTTTGAGCTAACTCTTAGTGCAAAATGTCCATCCCACAGCTGGATAAACACTTTATGCAATGGATTAGCAATTGGCTCAGGGGTTGTGCACAAAGGATTATAGTGAATGGGGTGACATCAGACTGGTGACCTGTCACTTATGGGATTCCACAGGGCTCCATTCTTGGCCCTGTGCTCTTCATCATCTTCATAAATGACTTGGAAGAAGAAAGGGATACTGAGCAACTCTGCACATGCTACAAGACTGGGAGGAGCTGTTGACTCCCTCGAAGGCAGAGAGGCCCTGCAAAGAGACCTCAACAAAGGAGAGAACAGGGCAATCACCAACCGTATGAAGTTCACCATCAGATTCTGCACGTCGGTTGGAGCAGCTCTGGATGTACCGGCAGACTGAGGAATGAGATGCTGGAAATCAGCATTATAGAAAGGAACCTGGGGATCCTGGTCAATGGCAAGTTGAATTTGAGTCAGCAGTACCCTGGCAGCCAGGAGGACAACCTGTGTCCCGGGGTGCATCAGACACAGCATTGCAATCGAGGCAAAGGGGAGGTGATTGTCCAATCCTACTCTACTCTCTACTGGTGTGGTCTCACCTTGAATATTCTGGCCAGTTTTGGGTGCCACAATATAAGAAAGATATAAAGCTATTAGAGTGGCCAAAGGAGAGCAATGAGGATGGTGAAGGGCCTTGAGGGGAAGCCATATGAGGAGCGGCTGAGGGCACTTGGTCTGTCGAGCCTGGAGGAGACTGAGGGGAGACCTCATTGCAGGTACAACTTCCTTGTGAGGGGAGAGGAGGGACAGGCACTGATCTCTTTGTGGTGCCCAGTGACAGGACCTGAGGGAATGTCCTGAAGTTGTGTCAGGGTAGGTTTAGATTGGATGTCATGAAAAGATTTTTTCACCCCGAGGGTGGCTGGGTTCTGGAACAGGCTCTCCAGGGAAGTGGCCACAGCACCAGGCCTGCCAGATTTCAAGAAGTGTTTGGACAGTGCTCTCAGGGACGTGGTGTGACTCTTGGGGATGTTCTGAGCAGAGCCAGGAGTTTGATTCTGATGATCCTTGTGGGAACCTTCCAACTCAGCATATTCTGTGAGTCTGTGAGTCTGTGATTTATTAGCAATTGTGGTTACAAGAAGGGTTGAAAAGAGGATCTGGGAAACTAGAAAGCTTTCAGCCTGATCTCAGTGCTGGGTAGGGTCATGTGACAAATCATCTTGAGTGCCATGTTGCAGCATGTGCAGAGCAACCAGGGATTGACCTAATCCAACCATGGATTTAAGAAAGGCAGGTCCTGCTTGACTGATGATTTCGTTGACAAGATGAATGGCTAGTGGATGAGCAAAAAGCTGTGGATGTTTTCTACCTGGACTTTATCAAAACCTTTGACCCTGTCTCCCATAGAATTGTGCTGGAGGAAGTGGCAGCTCATGCCTTTGACAGGTGCGTTCTTCGCTGGATTAAAAACTGGCTGAACGCTGAGGCCCAGAGAGTGGTGGTGAATGGAGTTATATTGAACTAGTGGCTGGTCACCAGTGGTGTTCCCCAGGGCTTGGTACTGGGGTCAGCCCTGTTTTATTATCTGTATTGTGAGCTAGGAGTTGAGGGTTGCTCAGTAAGTTTGCAAATGACACTAAATTAAGCAGGATTGTTGACCTGCTGGAGGGCAGGAAGGCTCTGCAGAGGGATCTCAACAGGCTGGATTAATGTTCTGAGGCAATTGGGTGAGGTTCAACAATGAGAAGTGCCAGGTCATGCCCTTGGGTCATAACAATTCCATGCAACACTACGGGCTTGGGACAGAATGACTGGAAAGCTGCATGGTGAAAAAGGACCTGGGGATGTCCCTTGACAGTCAGTTATGCATGAGCTGGTATGTGTGCCCAGGTGGCCAAGAAGGCCAATGACGTCCTGGCTTGGATCAGAAATAAGGTGGCAAAGGGACTAGGGCAGTGATTGTCTTCCTGTACTTGTCACTGGTACAACACTTCAAGTTCTGTGTCCAGTATTGGCCTCTCACTACAAGAAAGTCATTGAGGTGCTGGAGTGTGTCCAGAGAAGGGCAGCAAAGCTGGGGGAGGGTCTGAAGCACAAGTACTTATGAGGAACAGTTGAGGGAGGTGGAATTGTTGCTAAATACTTCACATTAAGATTAGCAATCTTCAGAAATCAGTGGTAGTTCCACTTTTAGAAATTATTCATTATATTCCATGTATCTATCAGTTAATATATTATGCTTACTTGTTTCTTTGTGACTTTCTTCATAAGACTGGTTTTACAATTTTAGTGGCATGTTAAGCAAGAAACTCTCGGGCCTCTGAGGGAAAATGCACAGAATTGTCCACAGTAAATAATCAGGATGTAATGTGGATTTAGGCTTTAAGCTGAGCAATATTCTGTTGCTTGTTGTGGTTTAGGTACCTTGTTTTACATTATGCTCTCATTCATCATATATGAACAACTTTGCAGCTGTTATTTCCTTTCATCTTAAGCAAATTGTGCCTGTGGTAGCCAAGGGCAAAAATTAGATCAGTAGAAAGAAGTTATTTTAAAACTGAAAATTATTTATTTTGTTAGAAAAAAAAATATTCATCTGAAACCAGATTTTTTGACATACCTTCAGAAACAAATTTCTCTAAAATGTTATTACCCCTACAAGTATTTCAAGCAAACCATTTATTGCAATGCTGTTTGTCTGAAATGCTCAAAGTAAAATTTTGTGGAGGAGAATTTGTATTGTTCTATACTGTTTTGTTCTGTCAGAATTTTTTATTAAGTTGTTCAGATGGATTTTTATGTACTTCTGTTGCTGTTATAAATGGGATTTTTATCAGTCCTGAAGACAAAATATATAAAATCTCCAAACTTATTAATATGATCTGATTTATGTAAATTGATGTGTTAAACACTACAAGAGATCACTTTTTAGTAACTCATTATAAGAGTTATTTTTTAGTACCCTTCAGCAGAAGATCTCAAATGACTTTACAAATAGAAATCAGTTAAACTTTTTGGTTTTAGAAGCTAAACCACAGTCCTGAAATATTTAGCATTACAGAATACCTCAATACTGTATGTCATTCCCTAGAGATAATTTTTGGGCCCAGTCCTATTGTCCTATTTAATATCTTTATTGATGGTCTGGATAAGGAGATTGAGTCTGCCATTTGCAAATTTGCATATGACATCAAATTGGGTGCAAGTGTTGGTGTGCTGGAGGGTAGGAGGGCTCTGCAGAGGGACCTGGACAGGTTGGATTGATGGGCCAAATCCAGCAATAGGAGGTTTAACAAGATCAAGTGCTGGGTCCTGCACTTTGGTCACAATAACCCTGTCCAGTGCTGCAGGCTGAGGATAGAGTGGCTGGACAGTGGCCAGGCAGAAAGGGCCCTGGGGGTACTGATCGACAGCAGGCTGAACATGGGCCAGTGTGTGCCCAGGTGGCCAAGAAGGCCAACGGCATCCTGGGCTGGATCAGCAACAGTGTGGCCAGCAGGAGCAGGGCAGTGATTCCATTCCTGCACTCAGCTCTGGTGAGGCCACACCCTGAGTGCTGTGTCCAGCTCTGGGCCCCCCAATTTAGGAAGGATGTTGAGATGCTGGAGCATGTTCAGAGAAGGGCAACAAGGCTGGTGAAGGGTCTGGAACACAAGCCCTCTGAGAGGCAGCTGAGGGAGCTGGGGTTGTTTATCCTGGGGAAGAGGAGGCTCAGGGGAGACCTTATTGCTCCCTACAACCACCGGAAAGCAGGCTGTAGCCAGGTGGGGGGCAGCTGCTTCTCCCAGGTACCCAGAGACAGGACAAGAATGTTAGGAAATTTTCATGAATTGTAGATGGGACTTCTGAGTTGCTTTAGGTGGTGTGATCTATTTTTTCTTATCTTCTACATAGTCAGGAAGGATGAGTTTGGCTCACATCTTCATTGCATGGTTCAGAAAGTCACAAGACCTCTAGTTATGAGACCTTTTAAGGATCTATTAACCAATAAAATACTACCCCAAAGGTTATTTATGTTTTTAACCCAATAGTTATTTATTTTGTTTTATACGTTTTGCTGCAATGTGGATTTTCTTAGCCAATCAGAAAGTCATACATAGCTTACAATACTACACTAAAACTTCCTATTACCTTTATAACTACTGCTATTTTTTCTATATCTTAAACGCTAAACTCTGAACATTCCTCTACCTAGCTTCTTACATGTTTCTTCTTAAACTGCAAATCTACATTTTTGCTTCTAGTATCTAAATTTAGAAGCCTTTTCCATGGTTTCAGATCAAACCCTGTATTTAATTCTTAGGTTTAGCCTGCAGGTACAGTGTTCTGAGAGCTCTCTGCATTTTGGATTCCAACAAAGAGGATATAGTCTTAAGCTGCACCAGGGGAGATTTAGTCTGGACATTAGGAAGAAGTTCTTCACAGAAAGGGTAACTGAGCGTTGGAACGGGCTGCCCAGGAAAGTGGTCAAGTTTCTGTCCCTAGAAGTGTTTAAGAAAAAACTGGATGTGGAACTCAGTGCCATAGTCTAGTTGAAAAGGTGGTGTTAGGTTATAATCTGGACTTGATAATTTCAAAGGTCTTTTCCAACCTACTTGATTTGTGATTTTGTGATCGGACAGTGAAAACTTCACAGATGCAACTGAAGAAGAAAATAAGGAAAATTGGAATGTTTGAAGAGCTGTGGAATATTTATAGGAAAAGCAGCATCTATGATTTTTCTTTCTGTAGAAGTGACTCTTACTTTTTTTATGTGTATTTCAGATATAGTAGAAACTGGAGATCCTGTACATTATCTCTTTAGAGATCCGTAAATGACAGCATCAACACTTTAAATCATACTCATATTAAAAGAGAGCATAATAACATCTAGGAAGGGACACCTCTGTCTTTGTGATTGCTAGAAATTGCACTTTCTTATTTATTTTTTCCTTACTGTTAGCAATTTGTGTTAATTAAGTCTGAAATATGAATATTCCCATATATGAACCAAGCCATAGAAAAAAGTCTTTGCTACAAGATTGTCCGAAAATCCTGCTGTTGCCTTTGCCTTTGTGTTTCCACAGTCTTTTTCAATATAGACCTAATCCTAAATCTTCTATCCGTCTTTAAAATGTTGTAGGAGCCTTTTTTTTTAAGTGATAAGAATAGTCATGCCATGGTTTTTATACTATATCCAGCCCACTGGATCTCAACCCAACATGCTGCCGAATCTGTAGCTGACTGATAGGAGGACACGAGATTTATGATTTGAAAATATTCCCACTACACTATTGAGTACAGTAAATCCTGGAGGACATTAATGGAATTCAGTTCTTCAAGGTGTTGCAACAACTTTTTCCTGTCATAGGAAATGTCATCAACTCACTGCTTCTTGCCTGTTAGCTCCACAGTCTACCCCATAAAACTTTGTCTGCAGTAACCTGAGTCCTCTGATGAGAAAACAATAATCTGACACAGCGCATGCTCCCCTGAATGATTTATGTTGCTATGCCCAGAGGAAGAGTATTTTCTTAAAAATATTAAACTAATAGTTAATATATTGTGTCTGATTTACCATGCAAACACATCAATATTCATTTCACTTTTTCCTGCTATTCCAATGCTGCTACTAGAAAGAATAGAGCCATGTGAACAGGGAGATATTAGCTTTTATCAAAGGATGAATTTGAAAATATTTACTTCTGACATAACTCTTGCGCTTCATATGGATAAGGTACAATACTGGCACTGATATCTACAGGTCCATCTGCACAGAGCCTCATTTTACTTTGTAAGGTAAAGCTCTGTAAACCTAGCTATCTGTTTTCAGTTTATTCCCCAGTCTAAATAAGACTGGGAAATAAAGATAAAATACAAGGTATTACACTATTTGATATTCGATTGTAAAAATAATGGGAAACAATAAAAATAACATTTGAATATTTTTTATGATAATGTCTGTTTCTAAAATTATTTAAAGTAATAAAGAAATTGTTTGACTATGGTAGTGGCATCTGCTAAATACTATGCAGTCATAAAGACCTAATCCTCCTTCGCCTTGCTGTAGAATGCAACTTCAACAAAGGCAACAGAGGCACTACACAACCGGACTCCCAATATATTTTTTCCCATGGTAGTAATGAGGGGATATTTTGTTTTGAATATTACAGTGATTTACCTTAAGTTTTAGGGGGACCTCTGGATGTTTTAAAAAATATTATCCTTCCCTCTTTTGCTGGTGAACACAAGATTCTAAATACATTTGGTAGTAACTACTTAATAGCAGATAGAATATGTAGGATTATTGTGCACTGGCAAACTGACATCTTCAGACTTCAAGATCTGAAATTATTATGGAGTCATCATACAAATTGCCATCTGGGGATGAAGGGTCAAGTCTTTATAACATGAAATGAGATCTTTCATAATCTCCATATAGCATGAGTGATTAAATGCATATGAACAAAAAGGCTGGGGGCTCTTTTTTTTTTTTTTTTTTTTTTTTTGACTAGTGAATCTGTATTGTTGAAAAGATGGGTTATCTGAAAACTCAGATTCTCTTTGCTTAAAATGATAAAATGATCCTCAAACTTACTTTAAAATCAGGTCTTTATGCACAAAATATTAAAAAAGGCACTTTTACTAATAACTTCAGCAAATTCTTTGACTTGACTAATGAATCTGACAAATCATACTACACTTTTGGTTTGGGAGCATCAAGAAGAAAGGAAAATGTAGGTGGTTGTTTGGGAACTCTTAAAGGTCCTAATGGTGCTTCTTCAGACCTCAGGATCTGTCTGTCACCTATATGTATATCAAGTATTTGAATGTTTTGTCAGACTAGCTAGGAAAAAATATAAACATTTGTACCTGATAAAGTGTTTAAAAATTGTATCTAATGGACTTAGCTTATATTTCTATTTTGAGGAAAGCTGAACCCACTATCTAAAGTACACTGATTGTGGTGACCTGAGCTCCATTGACTACACCTCAGTTCCCACCTTGCTCTGCTCTCATGGTATTGGTAAGGAGAGGAATGGAACTTAACTGTCCTCCAAACTTACAGCAAAGTATGCATCCTTTTGGAATACCTACCCTGCTTGAATCTATGGTAGTACAGGTACTCTTTGACCCAAACACTTGTGGAAAAGGAAAATATTGAGTGCAGTTATTCTTACTTTCTGCATGAGTAGAAAAAACCATAAAGTAATCTATTATGAATTTCTATAATGGTGAAGTAGCCTGCTCCTATCTATGGTATAATTATAAATTAAATCACTAAAATATTGATATTTACTTTGAATCAACATGAAATTATTCAGTTTTATGCAATTAAAACAAATTATATAATTACGTGATTCTAAAACATTCAATATCAATAGGGAAACATAATTTAAGTCTATTTTATTTTATTTAATCCCTATCATTTTAATAATATATGTAAAGTATTAGCGGCAAGGCACCAGAAGCAATTTTATACAGGGTATCCAGAAAACAAAAGAGTAATAATAAGCTATATATTGAAAAACTTCTAAAAAGTTGTAAAAAAGTTAAAAATGAGGTTTTTGTTCTTGAAAATCATCATTTACTAAAAAAGAAAAAGTATAGGTAAATAAGTCACCTCCTTAATAATCTGTTTTGTTGAGAAGTTTGTTGCAAAGAAAACAATTTTGGTTCTGTGCACTTGGTTATAATTCCCAAATTAACTCTGAGCTGTGTAATTATTTTTATTGCTGTCATACTTTGGAAAGAGAGTATTTTAACTCATCAAAAATATGCAACCCTCACTTGCATTAGTTTATTTGCTGTGACAGGTCCAGTTAATATTGATAGATTTTATAACTACGTAACTATTTCAAATGAATAGCTATAAGTATAAATTCAAATGTCTCAGAGGTGCACTGAACTTCAAATTTTTATTACAATAGCTAGTTAAAGAGACCGGGAGTTCTCCTTAAAGCCAAACATCAATATTAAACCAAAAGCAGGCTACATATCTTTCATACTTCAGTTAGATACCAAGCAGGACTCACTGCAAGGATCTGTGAATTAAATTTCTTGTTCTTTCCTATATACTGAATTAAGCAAATAACTCTTTGTTTCCAAAGAAGTAGAACTCCAACAGCAACAGTTCATTTTTTTCACTAGATGTTTCTTTTCCTTTTTTAATGGTTACTTTTTTTTTTGTTTATAACATAATTTTAAAAATCCTTTTCTTCTAAGCAGAAATAATATCTCTATAGCGTGAGGTGAAGTTTCCATGTTATGGAAGAACCAAACAGCAATAAAATCTTTCATTAAAGACTAGGCACGCTGAAATCTAACAATGATCCTGAGGCATACACCTAAAGTCAAGGGTGCACGAGAATGCATTTCTAAGGAGGCACTTTCCTAAATTTGACCTGTTATTTATGTTGTGGTGGCAGTTCCCTAGCTCACTTGGTATTCCTTTCAAATGAAAGAGAATTTTTATTTAAAATGAGGACAGGAAGATAAAAGTATGACAGCTTTCTATGGCAAATAAATTAGCAGCGTTGGAGTGAAGACATAAGACTGTGTCTTTTCAAGGTTTCCTTTGAATATGACTTTGGTTTTAGAAACATCTCGTCTCAGCCAATAACAAGACAACTTTCCTCAACCAGGGTGCTTTCTGTAAGAGCGTGAATTGATTCAATAAAAAGGTTTGCTTCAGTCTCTGAGCTCTTGAAGGGTAAAATTTGCCCACCTTCACAATTTCAAGAAAGAAGAAGCCTTCTGGGAGAGGAGCAGCTGTGGCTGGGCAGCTGGGGAGTGCTCCCAGGCACTGACAGCACGGGCGTGAGCCATGAGCTGGGACACCTGCAAATGCTTGGCATGTGTCCTGTTCACACACTGTTCACTGGAGTCCAGGAGTTTACCTCTAGCTTATCTGGAAGATAGAAAACTTGAATGGTGACATTCCATCTCTTTCTGCATAAGCTTAAAAAAAAATAAAACCAATTTTTTTAAAAGTGTCATATAAAAGAAGATTATTAACTTCTTTAAAAGGATTATAGTGAGATTAGGTCATGGAATCAGGTTTGTAATTCAAGGATTTTATTTTTATACTAGCCCAGGTTGCCTTTTGTACCTTTTTCCTTATTAATTAAAAATAAAATTCTAATTTTCATCTCTTAGAATGGTTCAGTGAAATATGTGACTCAGATATAATATTCAAAAGCTTGCCATGCAAAGCTACTAAAAAAGGGGTTTTCTAATGAGTTGGAACTTTTGAATTATTCTACAGTCCAGCAGTTCATGGTCCAAAACACAAATTCCTATAGTATGCCTTAGTAGGGAATGTCAGTAAAAATTAAAACAAAAGAACAGGCATTTTGTCAGTGCTTTATTCTGTTGAGACAGTTTTCATGGGTGGCACAACTATTCATACATTTGAATTGATCATGGTAATGCCTTTGTGCACTGACAACTGATACAAATGAAATATAAAAGAAACATTTAGTCATCAGATGATAATGTCTCTATTTAAAATTTTATCCTAAGTTAAATGGGATAATAACTGTCAGGAATTAATACTGAAGAGGAGTAAATCTGAAGCTGCCACTATGTGTTATAAATACCCTGTCATTGACATTTTCATTATACATGTCAATTAAATTCACAATTAGTGCTATCTTAGAGAAATGATCTGACATGTGAATGGGCCTCAGAATCAGGAAACACACAGAAAAAGATAAGTTTCGTAATGTGAATATACAATTAAATAAAATTTAAAACAATATAATTAGAAATATCAAAAATGTATGGCATGGAGCTCTATACAAAGCTTTCTGCTAAGCTCTAACTCTCCCACAATCTGAAGACAATATTCTCATCTCGGACTACCACCAGGAAGTCACACTTCCTTTTAGCAGCACACAGAAATCTCTGTTTGGTGAGTATTTGTTGTGCAGGGAAATATATCAATTTATTTGTGGGAGAAATATGTTCTGAACAAATACTTGAATGTCGTAAGAGCATTTCTTGGGGATTTTGAGGGCATAATGCAGTTCTATTATTTTTTAATTATGAACTTAATTATTAATTTAGTGATTCTGTGATGAAAAATATTGACTGTCATGTGAGACATAACATTATTTATTTTCAGTGGCATGTTTTTACAGACATGTCCTCTATAAAATTCACATTGTGATTCATTGAGGTTTTTAATCTGATACTGAAAGAACTGGATTAGCACTCTGTGTAAGTGTGGTTGCTCAATCCTTCTTTTTTCTCCAGTCATTAATGCTGATTGGTATCCATGTAGCTGGACAGAGAACAAGGGCAGGAACAGATCTAGGTTAAAACTAACCCAGCAAAAAATAAGATGGTGGAAAGGTTAATTTAACTCAGTCCTTAAATGCTTTTGCTGGCTGAAGGAAGAGTGAGCAAAGGACTGATGATGAGAGTAAGTTTAAAGACTATACAAGTTTATGCAAGCTCAAAGTGTTCACAGAACCTTACATAGTGTTCACCTTGCAAACCTCTTGTGGCTCCGTCACTGCTATGCAATTTCAGATCAAAAAATCCTTCTAAAATGCCAGACTTTAATTGCAAAATCGTTAGAAGGAAATAAAGAATAGAATGAATCACCCTGTGACAATGAAATTTTGTCTATAATTGTGTGCATTTTTTAAATCCAGCTGCTTTAGCTTACGTTAGCTAACTACATCTTCTTCTCCTTAGAAGAAATAGCTATGTGCAAATCATCTCAGGAAAAAAGGCAGTCATCAGTAAGAGAAAATTAATTTTTCTAATGCAAATGCTCGTTTATTAAAAGAGCTATAGAATTTAGCTCATTATGTAAAATGTAATCTTAGAAATAAAATAGTGGCATTAATTTTGAGATAGGCTTTTCAAATATCATTTAAAACATAAATTATTGTGTAATACTGAAAGGAAAATCAAAAAACAAAATACTGCTCCTCCTATTTAAAGGTCTATTCATACTGAAGGGGTGACAAGGATTTTTTTCCTACATGAAAATAGAAGTGTATTTTTAAAAGCAGAAAAAGAAAGAAACATGGGTGTGCAAGAGACCTCTTTGATCCTAATCCAAATGTCTTGTTACTGGAGGCAGAATAATCATATAATCCTATCTGAAATGGTATCAGGTTTCTACATCAACTTCCTGCTTTTCTGCTTGGAAGTCTTCACCGAAATCTCACTTTTTTATATTCTAAAACCTCCAAAATTTTCAACTCAAGTTTTCAACTCAAGTGACCTATTAACTTACATAACTAGATAATCCAAGTTTCTTTGACCAAGTCTGGTTTACTTAGGCTCTTGGAAATCTGATTTTATCCTTTTTGCCTTCTTCAAGACATATTTTTAGTAAAGAAAGGTGATAAAACAATGATAGTGTTGATTGTTAATTCTAATTTTCCAAATTCAGGCGTTGCTTGGCAAAATGATTAAAGGTTCCCTTCCTTTCACACAGTGTGATGGGATATTCCAGGAGTTCAGGGAGAAAAGCAGAGGTGTGTTTTTGTGTTTCCAGTGAAAGCACCTGCAGTTGACTGTCAGTAGACTTGCTTCTTTCTATGTGGTTTGTCTTTTGGGTACGAGTGGCAGATGAGGTGCAGATATAAAGATATCACACACCTCTGAAATTTGCTTATTTTTGAGTCTTGAGAATAAGAAATATTTACCAGGGGGCATTCCCAAAGTCAGTAAAGATGAGGCCATGTTGTGTTGGCAGGGTGAGACTAGACCCATGAGGATATGAGCCATGGTGTGCTCCTTTCCCTCTGGGCACGCTGATAGCACATGGTCCATTTTCAGGCCAGCTATTAACAACCACAGTCAAAGGATTGATTGAACTGCAAATTCTGCCTTATTCCCAAACTGCTGAAATAACTCACTTAGTTTTTGTTTTCTGGACCATGCACACAATTCCTCTTTATCTTGGTTAGAGAGGAAATCATGTTACACAGTAGCAATACCTGTCACCACCCGTGGATGCTGGAGCTTGTTTGATGAAAAATAAACATCTCTTTTAGCTATGGCATCACAGCTCTATTTTCTCCAACAGCACAATAGTTCATGTACTCTGTCCTTGTAAAATGTCATGGAAAGGTCACAGTTTTTATAGAAAAGTAAGTTACTCAAATGTGACTTAAAATATATATAGTTACTTCTGTATTTTTTAGGTGTCCAAGTAGCCTTTTTTATTTGTTGGCTATTAGTTTGAGAAACCATCTAGAATGATTTCTATCACTTGAATGGAAAAAATATTCAAAACTCTGTAGTCTAGTATTTAAGGTTTTGTACTCTAAAGAAAAGACTGTAGTCTAGTATTCAAGATATTGTACTCTACAAAATCACATAATAATTTATATTTCTCAACATGAAAGTTAAAATCTCTCTCTGCGAACACTTCTGACAATGTTTGCAAAGACAGACAAGATTTTGGGTGTAATGCAAATCCCTTTATGTATAAAATTTATCCTGTGTTTTCAAAATAATCCTAGAATAAAAAGTACATTGCTCTCAAGACCTACTTACATTTCAGGGCAGCCATATCTTTATTTTCTTACTCATTGTTCTTACTCAGTGTATTTCTCTGTGACACCAGTCTTGTAGAAACATACTACTTACTTCTGCTAAAGCATTTCATATAGGTTTACTCTTATAACAAGCAGTATTTTGTACAATTGAAATATTGTGCTTTGAACTAGAATAAATGTTCCTTGCTGTGCAAGCAACACCATCATTATGAGGTGATAAAACACTTCCTTTATCTTCTTTATTTACATTAGAAGTAGAATTAATAGCTGTAATAGCAGCAGGCCTACTCAGGATACAGGGAATTTGATTGAATTTTGTTGTAGAAAATGAGTGTATAGCTGAGTTTAGCTACTGACTCACTCATTTACTCATGCTTCACCACTTTTTGTTACTTCTGAGATGGATTTATTTAACTTTAAATTGATATGAACTATTCAATCAGAAAAAAAAAAATCAGAAATTTTCAAGTAAATCTGTTCTAGCAAAGACATTATATAGTAGAATTCAGAAAGAAATTAAAGAAGTTTGCAACTGCTACTCTACTCTTTTCACTGAAGCCCCAAATTTAGAAAGCAGAAGCAGAAATATCCTCTGTTTAGTTAGTAAATAGAAAGCACATGAACTGCATATACATTGCCATTGACTTCATCTTTTTGATCACAGACTGCTGCTGACTGAAGGGGATTTACGAGAATTGTGTAAGTTGTACATTGGAGGGGGTGAGTGCTGCAGCCCCAGGTAGTATCTTGGGAGGTTCAGGATGCAGATTAGGAAAAAAAGTCTTCACTATAAGTTCATTTCCACTTTGGAAAAGTGGCTGGAGAAAGGCAGGGAGTTGTCATCCATTCTTGGGTTTTTCAAGACTGCATTACACAAAGCCATGATTGAACTAGTCTAGTTCTCTCAATAGTCCTGCTCCATGCAGGAGAAGCAGATGAACTTCTGCTTGATTATTGTTCAAACTAGGCTATGTACAGAGATAACTTCCAACTAGTATTTCTATGATTTTATGAAATAGCTGAAATCCCATAGGACAACACACAATACACATAGTATTTGTTTAATCCTGTCAGAATCCTATTCTAATCTTTCAAACTCGGTTCACTTAAAGAAAGATTTTGGAATTTAAAAAAATGGTGGTATGGATTGGGAGTCACATCTTTGTTCTGGATTATTGCTTTATTTAACCATGTTTAAAATCAGTTTTAGCAGATACATTAGCAAACATTTTAGATATTTCAGAGGAGCACACAGAGGATAATTTATTGGCCTGAGGAGAGAATGGTTGGATGATAATTTTCACCTTGTTTTAGGCTTACAGGAGTTAGACTTACACATCTAACACAGCCAGAGACATATGTTAATCAATTATCAAGCAAAAACTAGTGCTTTGTGAGGGTATGCTGTTTTTCCTGATAGCTATCTAAGATAGACGACATGAATCACTTCCTGAAAATGCTCGTTTATCTGCATTAGGGAGTTTCCAAGATGACTCAGACACCAAGATTTTAAATGGCTAAACTAGGGCATATGAATACAGGGCTTGATGCTATATGACTGAAAATATTTTTATTTTTTAAAAATAAGAGTGAAAGGAAATCAAGTAAGTTTACAGTTTACCAATCTATTTCAAAACTCCAGAACCTCAGTATAATGTTTTGGGATATCTTGTGCCAGTACATTACCTTTAAACTTTTAAAGAAAGAGGCTTTAAATTATTACTGTTTTTGGAGGTAAAAACACTTCAAATAATTTCACTTGCTTTGATCGTGTTTTTATTTTCCCTATGATATATTTAAAAGAAAGTCTAAAGAAATAAAACAGGGGAAACTTAATAACTTAAACTGTCATTATACTTTGTAAGTAAATATTGTATAATAATAGAAACAGTGAAAGAGAGTAATGCTGATGACAGCTCTGTTTTGTGACAAAGCATCTTGCATGGTCCTTTAGATAAATCCAAGTTAAACTTTTCCTTGATCAATTATTCAACAGATTTCATGAAAGGAAAAAAGTCCTTATATATTCTTATTCAACTGTAATGTAAGGTACCTTCATCTTCATAGCTGTCTTTTGGTGACCTGGTCAGAGGCACAGCAATGCATTTTGATTTTGTCTGAAGTCAACATAAACAGTTTAGTTGTCAGATTTTCATTGTTACACCCGTCAGACCTGTGAGATACAAAGGATGACATGATAATATCTAGGCTGAAGCATACATCATGAAGCCAATGTTGAGTTAGATGAGATACAATAAATATTTGATCTTCATAAAGACAACAACTTGACAGGTCAAGAAAAATTGTGAAAATGAGAGTCACCTGGCCATTTATATTGTGCTCTAATAAATCCATTCACTGCACTGGAATCAATCACTCTCTTTAAATCATTGACCTGCATCTAAGTACTCAAGTGATACACAACTATTATATAACTATAGAATAGTCAGTCTTGGTCTAGATGCTTTTACCTGGGAACTGAGAAACTATTTAAAGTAGTATTTGCTGATTCCTGTATAATTAAAGCTAATTTTCCCATGGTAGTGAGGGCATAACTGAAGCCAAAATAAATTTTTAAGTATTCTTGCATGGTCAGTATCAAAATGAGTTGTTAAAATTTTATAGAATCCAGCTTTACTTATTATTTTATGTATATTTTACCAGTCTTGGAAATTTTGAGGGATCTTCATAATTATAAATCTAAACCTGAAGTGAATAATGTATAGGCCCTGTTGCATAATGATGTCTGTTTTCAGAATGTAAGTATAGTTGTTGAACCCATTAATAAAATTTTATTGCAGGTTTCAGTGTATTGTACTGGCATATCTCATATGTGTTAGATAGGCATTTGGCATATATATGCAAGTGTTGCAAAGTAGGCAGCTGACAGAGCAAAAGCACCAGAAGGCAGCAGTTTGTTTTGATGTGCTATATCTTAGCCATCTGGGGAGCGAGGTACTACTAACAGGAGAAATACAACTAAGGCTATTTAAAGAATCTCACAGCAGCTACTGTAAAGTACAAACCTAAAAGGCACAGCTATTACTGTTTATTGATTTTTTTCAGAAAGATTTACTCACAGTGCCTCTGAATAGAATTTATGATTAATAAATTCCTTGGTCACATTTGCTGAACATTTACTTACTTCCTTTTAAAGAATTTGGCTCTCACAGCTTTGGCATTTGGGCCTGTAATCATAGATTTGGGTAAAATGAACATAATATTACATGGATTATATTAAATTGTTATTGTTATGGTATATACATGTATTATGGAATCAGTCTTAATTAGCATTATTGCTGTATGCAGAATCTTGATAGGAACAGTAGGGGATGCTCATAAGCAAAAGATAAATCCCAGTGGAGTTACATTGCATAGAAAAAAACAGGAGCCAGAACTTTTTTTATCAATTCATTCAGAAACATAACAGACATTTTTTGGAAGAAAAAAAAAAAAAAAAAAAAAGAGAGAAAAGAGCAAAAAGATAAAAATACTTTTAATGTGCCTGATCTTGTAATAAAGGCTCCTATTGAAGTCTGTAGTGTTTTTTTATATGGGGTCATCACCTCAGAACAGCACAATACACTCTTCTAAGATTCAGAGTGGGATAAAATAAGAGGAAAACTAGTCAAAAGACTAAGAACTGGAAGTGGCAACTGGCTACTGTGCTTTTTAGAAAGAGAATAATGCACACAACAAAACAGGCCTAATAGCTTTTTTGAGATGTGAAATAACCTGTGAGTCTAAAGGATGGAATAGGCAGGGCACGAGAAAATTAATTTCACTAAAAAAATCCCCACACCCTTTTATTTTACAATATTTACAAGGAGGATATCCGTTCCTAAACATTTTCTCACAAAACCAAACCAAAACAAAACAAAAAAAAGAGAAGAAAGAGCTGCAAGGAAGAGATTCACTATGGCTTCATTAACTAAAACTAGCTCATTCCCCACAGCAAAAACCAAGAAAACTGACAAAGGGCAATACCTTCCTAAGTAAAGAAAGCAAGGTTAATTATATCTTTACTCCATCAGTTCAATCATACAAACACAGAAATTCAACAGGAATGATATTGTTTTATTCTCATTCTCTGCCCTGCCCAAATAAAAAGCTAACATATGCCTTATTTGCAGGACTTGTTAATATATATATCTGCTCTTGTTTTAAGATATTGGTTAAATGCACAGATGAAAAAATGTTAATGCACAGATTTAGCAAGTGTGAGAATTTTCTCTTCCTGCCTTGCAGCTAGCACAGATTTCCTCTAAAAACTTATTCAGCCTCTAAGGTTGTCGCTGTGGAGTTTCAATCTATTTTTAGTGATTTTAACACATACTCTAAATTAAAAATAGCAAGGATTTTCATTCAAAAATGCCTAGTGAGGGTTACTTGCAAGTACTATTTTTGCCTTATCTTACTACTTAGGGTTATTTTAGCAAACAGCTGGTGCAAACAGGAGAGAAAATAGATGTGCTTTAATGGCCTGACTGTCTGACTGACTGGTAAGTGCTGTTGAAATGCACTGTGTTAACTTCACAAGTGAATGGAGCAAATGCAAATTGTCACGTCAGTTAACATTTCCTGTTCCCATAGCTCTGACTTCCAGCCACGACAAACACTGTCACTGTGTTGCCTGAGCTTTACTTTCACCCTTCCAATGAATAAAGATTACATACGTTGTTGCTCAGCCTTTGTGCTATGTGTCCCTGGTATGTGAGAGAAGCGTTGTTGGTGGCACAATAACCCTTGTCTCTCTGTGATAGCATGTCAGTCTCAACTTTAATTAAAATCCTAACAAAAACTGGAAGTTTCTGCACAGTGAATGAGAGTGTGAAAAACCTGTGAATCTCCTATTGCATTCAACACATGAGTGTCTTTTCACACTGGCAACTCGGACACCAGCTATTTCTTCTTTAGAATTAGCTTAATTTGTCCCTGAAGGGAGTGTTCAAAGTTATTGTATACCTTGTTGTCAGTATAGAGCTCCAAGAAGAGCTTGAAATCAGAAGTTTAATCATCAGTATTTGAAAACATATTGGATTGAAAATATCTATGTCCTGAAAACATACATGAAAAATCAGAATGTAGAGAAAATTTTATATTTACATTAGTATTTGTGTTACTGTTTTATGTCAATCTACTTTAATACTAAAAAGCCTGTTTATCCTTTCCAGAGAAGTAATTTAATTTTATCTAACATATTTCCTTTTTAGAGAGCAGCTTTGAAAGAGTTCCTTTGATGAAACTAATAATCAACCTAGAGTGGAATCCAAGACTCATCTTTAAAAGAGAGAGCTTGAACAATAAATAGAGAAAAATAATAGAATATAGATTTCACAGTTAAAAGATTGTCTCTTTAATTAGGAAGACTTAGCCTTGTTAGATAATGGCAAAGAGAAAGTGAACAAACCGCATATTACTCAGAAGTAGCCTATAAATCTGTACAGGCAAGCTGCTTGGCTGATTAATTTCTTCCCCAGCACTCTGTGTAACACTAAATAACACATAGACTTCCTGCAAGCTACAGGCTTTTTTGTAATGATGCCTTGAGAGACTACCTGGAACAGAAGCTAGACCGTGTTAAAGGGATAAAATAGATATTTATTAAAAAGGCTTCACAGGTCACACCTCGGGCAGTACAAGAGCCCGGCTGAGGCTCCACCCAAGATGCACGACTGGTCAGGAGTTTTCACACTTTTATAAGTTCTGGTCCATTTATATATTGGGGGTTATTTTCCAATTACAGCTCCAGGTTATGAAGTCCCATCCTCCCAGATTGCTCTCCTAAATTCACTGTTTATACTTTTGGGCCTGAAGCTGCAACGGTGTCCTTGGTTCTTGGGCTGGAAAAGGATTGTTCTGTCTCAGTAAACTGTGAAGAGAACTTGCTAACTCTTTAGATGAAGTTCAGAGTTATATACTAAGGCAGTACAGAATCCGGAAATTACTATAGCTAAAACTTAAGGCATCAGGAAATTAGTTTTACTACTATTCCATGTTTTTAATTTTGTATTTATTCTTTAAAAATTGACTGTATAACCTGTGCACTCTAATTAACACCAGAAGGGTGAGGGTAATTAAATTAAATCTTTTTCAGACAGTCAGTGTTGGAAAACAATTATGTCACCATAAACCCCACCTTTTGTGTCTGTGGTTGTCCATAAGTTTGGCTCATTTCAGTATAGTTACAATGTCAGTCATATGACTAAAATGGACAATATCTAGTGAAATATGTCTGAGCATACACTTTACAGCACATATTTGAACATTTCAGTAAAAGCAAATTTTCCGTGATCATCTACATCATCCAAATGCTCAGTGAAAATAAACAAAAGTCTAAGAATAGTACCACATTTAAATTCACATTCATTTTGAATGAATAATCTTTCTACATATCCTCTGTGCTTCAGAAATTAATCACATCCACAAATGCAAGAGCTGTTCACGTGGGCAGTGATTCCAGTTACAGGTGATGCATAGCTCCATTGTACTCCTTTGTTTTTGCATGTTAACCCTTTTGCCTGTGATATCTTTGTTTAAAAAAACTAAATAATGTACACCAAACAAATAATTAGATCAATGTATTTTTGAGATCAAAGGGCAAAACTGAAAACATACTTTAATTGCATGATTTTGCATTTAGCTGGAATATCAACAGAATGCAGACACTGTGAAGGAGGAGGCACGTCTGTCTTGGGTGCTGGGTCTGTGGGTATTGTTAGGTCGTGGAGTCATTCTGTAACATCAAACTGTACTGTACATTATTTATTACTAACTTTGGAGATAACACTCTTAGTAGCTGAACAATCTTGTCCTTAGGTCTCATAAAGGGAGATATATTTACAGGGGCCACTAAATTTAAAAGTACAGTACACTCAGTACACAGTGGGTGATGATCACTGAGGGAGAGCATGAAGAAGGTAGGTAATTTTTACTCTTTTGGCACTATTAAATTTAATTTGAAACTTGGCTTCGAAAGGCAAATTGAAATGAGCACATAGGACTTTTTACAATGTTCTCTTGAAGTCTGAGCCTACCCAGAACAGTGAACAGGGCTGAAATGCTGAATATTAAATAACTTGGAGATTTGAGCTGATACAACCCCCTGTCATTCAGCTATATCCTGGTCTGCCCTTTTCATTAAGCGCTTGGGAACACCATTGCTTGACACGGCACTCCAGGAGAAATGAAAGACATATGCTGTATGAGTGGGAAACTCTGGGGCCAGGAGTGTCACCACGCTTTTTTTAGAAGCACTGCATGAGCGTATTTGAGAGTATTAGTGTGTGAATTCAATTACCGGACTTTAAAGGTGTAACCCCTAAAAATTATAAAGCACTGCCTATGTGTTCCTGACCAGTTGCTTCCTGCCTTCCACACCTACTTGTTGCACACTGCTTACAGGGATAGGAACAAAGTATTTGTAGGAATAAGGGAGTAAGACAGGGAAGAACAATGTGGAATAGCACCTATATTCAAGAGAATGAAATCTCCAGTTAATAGCTTATGTGGACAGTAAGGATAAAAAATTTATTCATTTATTTATTATAAATGTGGATAGTTTTGTATATCTAGATATTACCAGATGCATTACCTCAAATGTTAACATATGACACTAAGGTAATTTATATACCAGCACTTTTATAACACGAACTTAGACTTCTAGCAATCAATTATCCTGCCCTGTGAAAAAGAAAGACGAATCTCGACAGTTTTGACTGATGAGTCAAATAACTGTAATGAATCAAAGTATATTTCTGGCTGCCACATATAATGTGCTAACTATAACGTTACTGAACAAAGATATTTTGGTAAAATACCAGCAAAAGAAGGAACTGGAGCCATTCTTTTTACCTCTTTGGGCTCTTCATCACCTGGTTTAAGCTAGGGTAGAGTTAATGACTTCTCAGTAACTTTTACAGCGCTGCCTTTGGGATTAGGAATGAGAATGGTGTTGACAACATTTGCTAAGTGTTATTTATCTTAAGTCAAGGACTTTCTTTTTCTTGTCTCATGCTCTGCCAGTGAGGTGATATGCAAAAAAACAAAATGGGAGAGAACACAGCTGGGACAGGTGACCTGAACTGACCAAAGGGATATTCCACACCACAAAACGTCATGCCCAGTATATAAGCCTGGGCAAGTTACCCAGAAGGGGGACCAAGGTGGTTTTGGGAAGGGGGGTCTGGCATCGGTCTGCAGGTGGTGAAAACTTGCATTGTGCACTTTTTTCACTTCAAAACACTTTCATTTGTTTTTTCTCCTTTTTATTATTATTATTATTATTAATTATTACTGTATTTGACTTTAATTTCAATTATTAAATGTTCTTATCTCAACATAAACATTTTACTTTGATTCTTCTCATGCCACTGAGAAATGCATCCGAGTGTGTCTTCAAGAAGGCCTTTGGCTTCTCTGTCACACTGCAGCACATTTTTCCTGTGTCAGTCTATGGGTGTATTAGGACAGACAGCTGTTTTCTGGTGCATGGAATGACATCTTGGGAGAAAGGCTCTAGCTCTGCCTTAGTGTAGTGACAAGTCACTACGCAGATGACTGCTTGCTGTTTTTCTCTTGCTGTTTGTTACTGTGGATTATACTTCAGCTCTGAATTTCTCTTTGCACGTAATGTGCAGAATTATTTTTTTTTTAATTTTCAAAAGACTATATCAAAATAACTGAAGTTATTTTTAATTTATCATGTATCTTTGCAATCTTTTTTATTTTCTAAGAAAATGTGTGTACCCATATCAGACGGTTTTTTGAAACAAAAAGCTTTTCTCAGTTCTCAACTTGTATAGATTTAATACAGACTCCAACAATAAAGTAGCTGTTGATTATTGCCCTGCACAATTGCAACAGCCTCATTAGTTTCACTCAGTAGTTTCATGCCAAATTAAGACCACAGGTCAAAGGACTAATGTGAGATCAGCCTGTAGAAATGTGAAGCTCACCTGGATCCAGCAATTTATAAACATACAAAAAAACCCCCACTTCATGCACTATCCAAAAGCAAAAATTCACAATGGATATAATTAAGGGTGTTCTGTCATAGCAATTATTCTACAGCTGATAGTACCTTATTATGAATATGAGACAGTTGCATTTTATTATTTACACACTATTTAAATACTGAATACTTACCTAGGGTTATCGTGGACATAGGAAATGTTAAAAAATTGACACAACTAATGCTTTTAAAAATATTACTTACTGGACAATAAGCCTGTTTTGAAGGATACTGAAAACAAGGAGTTCTTTTATATATGTGAAATACATTATTGGCCATGTTCAGTGTCTAGTGTTGGGTAGGATAATACAAACAGGCACTCTCACTGTGGCAATACTTCGAAGAAATAAGATGGGCTCTTCCTATACCCAGAACGTTAGGGACAACATCTGGTGCTGATGCATCTCCCTTTTAGAGGGAACTAAAGAGGATGATGAGGAATGGAAAGGCTCTTGTCCAGAGCAGGTTGAAAGATTTTGGCCTGTTCAGCCTAGTGAAAGCTTCCAGAGGACATTATTCTTTACAGGTAAAAACACCCATAAATCAGGTAGGTGGCCACTTGTGATTCCTGTTGAGGTCTGTTTTCACACCAGTCGTGCCATGGGGAGGTGGAGGCAGAAGGCATGAGCAGAAGTGATAAGCCCCATCTCCTCTCCTCTTTGCATGAGGGCATTCCCTTCAACTTCCTCCTGGCTTGTGGAATCAGGTAGATGAGAAGCAGCTTCCTGGAGAGAGGAGCTACTGGAAAGCTGAAGTTCCCAAAGTCTTCTCTGATAAATGATCACCTGGGTAAACATCAAGGAGGCCAGACATCTGCTCATGAAAAAGAAAAATATTATGGAAAATATATGAGAACCATGAGGAATAGAATAAGGCTGCTAGTAATCTGAGAAATAGGTTTTCTGAACACTTTGTTGCTAACACAGTTTTATGTTGAACTGGTTTAAGGACGGTACGCAAGGAAGTTATGAAAATGATTAAAAGACTTGACTACAGAGAACTGGTTTAAATTGCCCCATTGTTTTTTCCAAGATGTCAACCTGTTTCTAAATATATTTTCTTTTGATAATTGAAACTTTCAGTTTTCAAAGTTATAAAATAATTAATGTAATTACACAAGACATTTTTGCATAGATGTTTACACCTTTCGTCTCAGGTTTACAAGTCTTTATCTTCTTTTCTCTGACTGAGTCTCTTCCTCTCTCATTTATATGAAGAGTTTTGTCAAGCATGCACATACCTAGCGCCAAAAGGCTGAAGAGAAGATGTTTTCCTAGTGACTGCCTACTACTGGAAAACTCTACAGATGTGAAAGGCTTAAGGACATTCAAATTACTAAATAATTGAAATTATTTTATTTTATCAATAATTTTAATACAACATTTTTTTCCTGTTTGCAGACAATAACAGGTTTTTAAGGGAATCACAAAACCTCTGAATAGTTTAATGTCTAAGAATGCATTCCCTTCCTATGATTTTGTTGCACTTAAATTATTTTTTTACCATTTTGAAATCCACATAGAAGTAATCTGCTTCACCAAACAACTAAAATGGGAAAACACAAAGGGGTAATTTAGATTTTAATTTGGTCAGATATATGCGGACAATACATCTGCCTTACCACCAAAGAGCATTAATGGAAACAAAAGCAAATTTGCACCAACCTCGTGATGAATAAATTGTAAACAATAGTTGCAAAGTATTTAATTAGCAGGTTCATAATAAAAGGTTTTAATGGACACTACATTTCTGAAGCTCTGTGAAATAGAAAGTACTTACCAGAGGTAATAACTAGTTTAATTTCCTTCCATAAGTATAGCAGCCATTCTTTGCAAATTATTGTGCTTAGGAGCTGTGAAGTGAGACCATTGAGAAGAAGTCTCACTTCAGTTTGGAAAGCACATATATGAAAATGTAATTCTGTCCCAGTGTGACCCCAAATCACTGAGATTAACAAGGATTCCTCATTGACTTTGGTTGCATTGGTGCTCTCTGATAATATATGTACTGTTTAAATATATTAAAGATATAACACAGTCTTAAAAAGTGGTAATAATGCTCATCACCACCACTGTGAAATAGTAAAGTACTGAAATAAAGCAGTATAAGGGTCCATAAAAAAATCTAAGCATCCAACATTTCAATATTGTTATCATATTCATACACATAATCAGTCCTCCTCTACACCATTGCAGGATGAGTTTCCATAGTGTCGTAAGACAGAAACATATAATTTTACCTTGCTGGAGGGTATGATTCCATAGGTGTTAAGAACTTTAATGGAGTTACACAATTTTACTCAAGACCATTATTCACAGAATCATTAAGGTTGGAAAAGACTTCTAATGTGATCAAGTCAAACCATCATTCCAACACTGCCAAGTCCGCCATTAAACCATGCTTTAATTGTGTCCAAAGTGCTCCATCTGCATGTTATCTGAAAACTTCCAGGGATTGTTGCTCTGCCATTTCCCTCTCAGCCTGTTCCAGTGCTTGACCACCCTCTCAGTGAAGAAATTTTACTTCATGTCTAATCTAAACCTCCCCTGGCCAGTCTGAGGCCATTTCCTCTTATCCTGTCTCTTGTTACCTGGGAGAAGAGGCTGACCTCCACCTGGATACAACCACCTTCAAGTAATTGCAAGGAGCAGAAAGGTTTCCCCTAAACTTCCTTTTCTCCAGGCCAAACAAACCCAGCTCCCTCAGCCACCTCTCAGCCACTCCTCATTGCACTCCTGCTCCAACCCCTCCACCAGCTTTGTTGTCCTTCTCTGGATGTGCTCCAGCACCTTAATGTCCTTCTTGTAGTGAGGGGCCCAAAATTGAACACAGGCTTTGAGATGCAGCCTCACCAGCACTGAAAACAGGAGGATGACCACTACTCTAGTCCTGCTGGCCAGGCTATTTCTGATATATAGCTCCCATTTGGCTTTATTACAAGTAAAAAATTAAATTAAGAAAAATGCATTGTAGAAGTCCTCATCCTAGGAAATCTAGAAGTATGAAGATATTTATAGTGTAATGAGAAGGGCAAATAACACCTGTGAAGAGATATGTGGTGTTTTGCTCTGGTGGAGAGAGATTAGCAGAAAAGAATTTGGACTTTTCTAAATATCTCTAAATATGATATTGTAATGAGCAAAAGGTGTGATTCATATATTTGTATACAAAATTTCCATTCTCGAGTGTTAGATAACTAGTTTAACTGTCTGTGCATCTAGAGAAGATGAAATATCAGAGTAATGGATTTAACAGCTTTTATGATTTGCTTCTATGTTCCAGGGAAATGATGATTGTAATTGAAAGGATACCAAAAACTTCACTGGTAGACTTCAGATGAAAATGCCAATTTCAGATAATATTAGAAAATAAAAAAAATCTGTCAGGTGCTGAAAGAATGGGGTAGTCCTTAACCAAAGGGGAAAGACTGAGGAAAGAAACCCTGGAGGTTAATTTAAGCTAAGTCACACTGCCATGTGCTTAAAATGCCCACCACATCTCTCCTATTTCATTCTCCCC
The DNA here is from genome assembly GCA_032173965.1 of Sitta carolinensis. NCBI lineage: Eukaryota > Metazoa > Chordata > Aves > Passeriformes > Sittidae > Sitta > Sitta carolinensis. The sequence goes on along the minus strand of JAVUNC010000005.1, from coordinate 23,008,517 downwards.
TCAGGACCTCCTCTTTCTGGGTAAGGGTACAAGGCATAGATATCAATTTCTGTGACTGCAGGTTAGAATTGCCTAGCTCAGGACTTGTCTCATTTTTAATAATGCCCAAAGAAACAGAAACCCTGAGATACCATGGTAAGGAATTCAATATAAGGACATAGATAAGAGAAAGCTTCAGGAAATAATATGTCAATGTGAAGTTGAACTAAAAATAGCCCATAGACCTCTAAACATCCTTCATTCATCACACTTTTCAATATCTCATTCAGCTGAGTGCTAGAATATTTCTTACACTGTAAATTATTTGAGAAGCTGAGCTGGTAACTTTGTTGTTGATAAGCAGCTTGAATATTCAGAAGTAAGAGGCCAGAGAGAACTGAAACTTAGTGTTCAAAAGAACAGACTAGTTGGGATGCAGCAGAAGGGCTAGCACTGGTGAGAGCTATCTTCACAGTGAATTTCTAATTCCTTTAGTGCTATTAATGAACTGTTCACCAGTCCTGAGAACAGAATATTGCATTCCATCAGAGTATTAAAAATTATGCAAATGAGATATGGAGACCTAATTAGAGTGCAGGATTGCATGGTTCAAGGAAAAGTTCACTTATGTATCAGTAATTACACAATAAGCCCTTTTCTCTAACTAACTTGCTAAACCAACTCCATTTCATCATAATAAGTATTATAATTAAAACAGCTTTTCAAACTAATAATGCATGAAAAAATAATAAAAAATGTAAAGTCCAAATATCTACAGAATTTTAAAAAAACCTGGAAGCATGCAAAATAAGAAGAGAATTCTTTTTATGCCGATAGTACAAAAACATATTATTTTTGGCAATAGAATATTAATGACAAGTCCAAAATTCCTTCCTTCCTTTCCCTTCTCCTTCCTTCCTTCCTTCCTTCCTTCCTTCCTTCCTTCCTTCCTTCCTTCCTTCCTTCCTTCTTCCTTCCTTCCTTCCTTCCTCCTTCCTTCCTTCCTTCCTTCTTCCTTCCTTCCTTCCTTCCTTCCTTCCTTCCTTCCTTCCTTCTCCTTCCTTCCTTCCTTCCTTCCTTCCTTCCTTCCTTCCTTCCTTCCTTCCTTCCTTCTTCCTTCCTTCCTTCCTTCCTTCCTTCCTTCCTTCCTTCCTTCCTTCCTTCTTCCTTCTTCCTTTCCTTCCTTCCTTCCTTCCTTCCTTCCTTCCCTTTCCCTCTTCCTTCCTTCCTTCCTTCCTTCCTTCCCTTTCCCTCTTCCTTCCTTCCTTCCTTCCTTCCTTCCTTCCTTCCTTCCTTCCTCTTCCTTCCTTCCTTCCTTCCTTCCTTCCTTCCTTCCTTCCTTCTTCCTTCCTTCCTTCCTTCCTTCCTTCCTTCCTTCCTTCCTTCCTTCCTTCCTTCCTTCTCCTTCCTTCCTTCCTTCCTTCCTTCCTTCCTTCTCCTTCCTTCCTTCCTTCCTTCCTCTTCCTTCCTTCCTCTCCTTCCTTCCTTCCTTCCTTCCTTCCCTTCCTTCCTCCTTCCCTCCTTCCCTCCTTCCCTCCTTCCCTCCTTCCCTCCTTCCCTCCTTCCCTCCTTCCCTCCTTCCCTCCTTCCCCTCCTTCCCTCCTTCCTTCCCTCCTCCCCTCCTTCCCTCCTTCCTTTCCCTCCCTCCCTCCCTCCTTCCTTTTTCTCTCTCTCTTTCTTTCGGCTGTTACTATTGACTAGCACACTATGACTGATAAGCTGAAAGGTGTTTTATTGAACTGAGATTTTTTTTTTCAGAGAAAAGGATGCCCTCTGATTAAAAAAAAAAAAAAGAAGGAAAAATTACTAAGAAATTGCATATAAATGTCCTCTTTCTCATGCTGTTACATGCTGCAGAAGAAAACTGACAATGTAGTTAAAAGTTCAAAATATATTCATGTTACCAGACCTTTGGGAGAAATTTTTTGGTTTTGTTTATTTAGGTTTTTGTCTCATTTTCAATAAAAGTTGTTCCAGCTTCCTTGGAGATTTTGCTGCAAATCTAACAAGTTTAGGCTGTCTGTATAACACGAAAAGAAAACCTTTAGGAAAAACATGTCATTAGGCTTCAAGATAAAACATGGTACTAATAAACCAAGGTTGTGTTTTCAATCCCTGTATGGGCAATTCACTGAAAATTTGGATTCAACAATCCTTGTGGGTCACTTCTAATATTCTGTGATTCTGTAAATAATGTGCCCAACACATCATCTTCTTGATGCTTTACTACCTCTGAGATATCTTTAACTGTGCCGAGCAATTACTGAAAATATAATTCTGCAATTATTCCTATGTCTGGGATTATGCATATGGTTTAAAAGTGGAAAATGGCCTATTTTCTTCCCCTTACACAGATTTAGTTGTGTTAATAATGAAGATATGTACACTGAATTATATTTGCTATGAGGAGATGAAAGAAACTTGTAACCCCAACTGCTTATGGATAGATGAGGCCAAATAATTCTATACCTAATTTTGTTTTTGTTTTTTTCTCTAAGTTGTTTATCATGGGAACTGAATCCTAATGTTATGTATTGCATTCCTTTCCATTTTATTCCTCTTTTAAACAAATTTGTGCTTTGAACTTCCAAGAAACTGCTGGCTTTGTAATGAGACACATCCATCTGCTGTAGTTGTGTGCCATCACATCTTCATACCATGTAAATAAAAAAACCTAATCCATTTTTTCTTATAAAATTAGTGTTTTTTGGATACTGTATGATGATAATTTCACCTCCTAAAATGACAGTGGATGAGAAAAATGGAGGATTAGGATAGCAGATGACAGCATTTATTTCTATAATTTACTGGTGCCATGAGTAATGTTTGAGACCATGCCATTTCCCTAACACTTCTGACATAAAAAGTCATTTTTGCTGAAAGAGTGTTATAAAATTTGGCATTATGGAGTTTGTTTTTTCCAAGAACTATTAACTCCCCAGCTACCGTATTTGGAAGAAGGAGAAAAGAAGACTCTATTACACATTTTGCACAGAACTTATTTATACCTCAGTTACCAACATATGTAACATATGTAACGCAATGCAAAGTGCAATTTTGAATATTTTCAAAGAAATGTATGACAATAAATATTATTAATTTCAATGGAAAATGAAAGTATATGCAAATGTTTCTAACTAATCTGTTTTTATATATACACTAATGTACCAATGCCCATTTAAAGAAGTGTTCATCCAGGGCTCTTCCTGAAAATTCAACAGAAAAGTATGCCTGGATTTGAAGAATTTAATCTATGCTTTTTTTTAGAGCTCTCTATATTTTATCTGTATATGTGAAAGTGTCATGTGCAAGTAACTTAGACTGCTTCCTAAAAGTAAAGTATATACAGAATGATTTTAGAGGAAGTTATACATTTGTAGAAAAAAGTGGTCTGTGTTATGTGATATCATGGCTCGGATTCTCAGATAGTGTTTCTTGGTTACTACTCATGAACTTTTAATCCAATTTAGCCTATTCATATTAATGGAATTTCATGTTATTTCGCTGCATCAACTCCTTGAAGTTCATTGTTTGCATATTTTACATGATATTTATTCAAATAAAGGGCCAAAGATCTTTTTAGACTAAGCATCTGAAGATGCAGGAACTGTGCCTAACGCATATGATAGGTCCTATATAGACATGGTTTCTGTTCCTGAAGTTTTGGCAAACCATAGTTTTCTGGACTCAGATTAATTTTGTCTCTATTTAGATATCCCATGAAACATGATCTGAGGGACAAATTTCTCAGACATCTTGTTTCTCCCTGTCTAATCTTTTCTGGTCATACATGAAATTAGGATAGCATGGTTTTCTTTCTCCTACCCTCCAGATACTTTGCTGTATCAGGTCAGGGGGACAGTTTCACATTTTAAATCTTGTAGCAACTCCTATGTACATTTGTGCACATAAGCTGTGTGCTTCATGCCTTCATCTCTGTCTTTCACAAGCCTATTTTAGTGAAATCAATCTTAATATTTTCTTTTATGAGAGGAGAATTTTCAGATGCCTCCTCAACTCATGTGTTTTCATTCTCAACTCAAAATATTTCTTTGCTGGATTTGTCATTGTTGGCTTTTACCTTTTCATTTAATTTTCCTGTATAACTTTTCAGACTTTTCATGAAGTCTGAAATATTTCCTTATCTTTATCCATAGTTTTGTTGTCTCAATTTCTCTTTCCTGCATTCTAACATTTTAACTTTGGCAAATGAATGTTAGAGATGGAAATTTCTTAATTAAAAAGAAATTTTACTTTGAAGTCCCATTCTAAAGTGCATCCTTTGACTTTTAAAGTTCTTACATAATTATTTGATTGTATCACATTCATTTGCTGGGTTTTTTTCTTCTTTCTTCACTCATGGTCATCAGTCTTCTCATACACAAACAGCATTGCCAACATATTTCTCAGGTGTACCTTCCTAACTGGAGATGGATTTTATTCCCTTGGATATCAAAGCACACTTCCCTATTCTCTTCAATTATTTACTGTTACAGCTTATCTAGACCTGTAGTCTGTGTGAGGTATGTGCAGAAAATAAAGGTAAATCACAATTCATTTTAGCACCACTGGAAAAACTCTTTAAAATACAGCAGTGACTTTTCCTAGTCTGTTCAACCATAGGAATATATTATAAAATGGTGAATATAGCAAAGGAAAAAAAATTGAGTAAGAAGTTATTCTTTCCTTTGTATTCTTCTGAATGTTTGCAGTGATTTTCTTCAAATCTTTCAGTGAGACCATAACCTAAAACTGGCATGAGGAAGGCATAATATTTTCGACTATTTTATTTTCATGCTTTTTACGTGGGGATATGCAGTTGTTTAGTAAGCATCTTAGTCATATGAATCATGTTCCAAAAATCTTTTCAGAAGAAATCCTTTAAAACTCTATGGCTGTCCTATGGAGACAAATAGGAGGGTTTCCAACATCACTCCAGTTTGGAAACCATCTAACTGTCCCCAGATGATTGCATACCATTGTCACATCTGCACATTTAGCCTCATGGTTCCTGGAAAGGGGATGGAGTGCCTCATTGTGGAGGCCATCTCTATCCAAATGGATGACAAGATGGTGTTCAGGAGCAGTCAGCATGAATTCACTAAAGGTCAATCATGCTTAACCAACCTGTTTGCCTTCTACGATGAAACAGCTACCTGGATGGAGGATGGGAGAGCAGTGGATATTATCTACTTCAATTTCTTCAAGTCTTTCAAACCTATCTCCCACTACATCCTCATAGGTAAATTTAGTACTTAGCGACTGGATGAGTGGATTATGAGGTTCATTGAGAACTGGTCGAATGGGAGATCCCAGAGGTCCTTATTGATGGCACAGGGTCTAGCTGGAGGCTTGTCACAGGTGATATCCCCAAGGTTCAATACTGGGCTCAGTATTGTTTAACTTATTCGTCAGCAACTTGGATGAAGGGGCAGATGCCTTCCACCAAGTTCCACCAAGTTGTCCATGAGCCAGCAGTGCTCTTGTGGCTAAGCAGGCCAATGGTATCCTGGGATGCATTAGGAATAGCTAAGAGCTTGAGGAATGTGATCCTGCCCCTCTACTTTACCATGGTATGGCACAGTGCTGTGTCCAATTCTGGACTCAGTGCAAGAGAGACATGAAGCTCCTGGAGTGGGTCCAGTGGAAGACAACAAAGGTGATGAGGGTACTGGATCATCTGCCTTACAAGGAAAGGCTGAGGGAGCTGGGCCTATTCAACCTCAAGAAGAGACAAGTGAGAGGCAACCCCAATGTCTGATAGAGCCAGGTTCTTTGTGGTGAGGTAGAAGCTGATGCACAGGAAATCTCACCTCAATATGAGGAAGAACTTCTTTACTCTTTGGGTGACTGAGCCCTGGAAGAGGTTTCCCAGAGCAATGTGGATTCTCTCTCACCAGAGATATTCAAGAACTGTCTGGACACAATCTTGTGCCATGTGCTTTAAGATGACTCCTTCTAGAGGAGGAATATAACCTGCTATGGACCCTTTCCTTACACATTCTGTAATTTTGTGATTCTGTTTGTGTACATATGTCTGTTTTCAGTGGGACAGAGTGAGAAAGCATATGTGTGTTTATGGATATGGGAGAAGTGATAAAGGAAGCAACAAACATTTTTTCCTTAAATATCACCTAATTCTTCTAAGACTGTTTTCTGCCCTGGGATGTGCCAGCAATCACTAAGCTTAATGTCGAATTTTCACTTCTGTCCCACTCTTGTCAGCCACTGAGATGAAAAGAATTCTGTGGAAAGCAAAACAGAATAAATCTGTGCAGGATATTTTAGCATGCTGAGCAGCTGCTACTTAAAATACAGAGCAGAACTTCTTTTGGGAGAGTACCCAGTGATGGCTTTCCAGAAGCACAAGCAATATGTTTACTAATCTCTCCTGGCTAGCAGCAGTATGTTTCATTTCCATAAGCCTGGAGGCCAGTAGTCTTGTGAAAACTTACAGTTGCAGAAATTCAGGCACAATAATTTTGACTTCAAATGCCACAGTAATTCCTCAGCTTTTATGCAGTTCCAGCTGCACACTTCAGCCCTACAAGGAATACAAAAGAAGTGACATCATCAGTACCTACATAATATTTTTAGCTTGTGCTTGAATCTAATACTGTTAAGGGGCTAAAATAAGAAGTGAAGTTCTATATTCTTCGGAGTTGAAGTCATGAAGCAATTACATCTGCAGTGTCCCATTAAGTTATGCTCTATTTCCATGAAATTTCAGAGGGCATTTGTGTATCTGGCAGTTTTTTAACATCTACTGACTATAAAGAGTATGAGCACCAGGAAAAAAATTAAAATTCATCATGCATTGATGACAGAATTTTTCGTCTCCTTTTGTCTTTTTGTGGTAGTTTTATTTTGTTTTTTACAAGGGTCATTTGAATTGATTTGATTTAGACTGCTGCATTTCTTTGAACACAAACATAAATGCATTGATATTATTGTATATATTTATAAATTCACACACACACTTTCCTCAATACACTAAGATATGACTCATTTCTGAAATTGCACAGGGTGCCTGTGGCAATATAACAGTGGGGGCTGTAGGTTCTAGCTATGAAATTTGTGTTGATTTTTTTTGGTCCTTACTAACCTCTTCCTACATGCCTTCTCTTAGATTTTTATCCTAAGCATTTTTTTCTTTTCTTTTCTTTTTTTTTTTTAACTTTTTTTCCCTTCACAATCTAGTTACATTATCTTTTTCATCTTACATGCATCTACTTTTAAGTTCCTTCTCTCCAGATGGATACAATGCAGAAAAGAGAGGTATTATGATGACTAATTATCATGAATGTTCATTAATATTTCTTGGATCTATCAGTTTCTTTTTAATATCATTTTTTATCAAGAATGAAAGGTGTTTTTCTTGGACTCTTATTGCATAGGAAAATCATGATGTTTTTGTCTCACTAAGAGGTTATGGAATATTTTGCTGTTATAGTTAGTTTACCTACAGATCTTTCAGGTTGGATTTTTAGAGAGCTTCATCTTTTCTTCATGTTTTTTAGGTAATCCAGGACTGTTGGAGAAGGCAGTGAGTTATAGTGAAATATGATGATAGTAACCGCCTAGTGTCCAGCTGTTCGATCAAATGTCCTACTAAATAAAGAATGGAACAACTATTAAAGATTTTGTTTAACTTGGAAAATATATATCTGAAGCTATTGGACTGGGAAATGTGTTTGGAGGTCTTACTGTGTTGTCCTTCTCAAAACAATGTCATTTGACTTTCAGCCTAGAGTTTCAAGTTGTTCATTAGTGCTCAGCAGTAAATGAATCAGTAAAATCAGTGAAGAGTGGATTTTAATGATGTGAGACTATGAAAGTTTGCTTTAGGTGGGGAGCTTGTTATCATTAACTTGACTCTCAGGTCAGGGCTTGTGTAGACTTAAAGAATGCAGTTGTGTGTGTGTCAAAACAACATCCCCATAAGATAAGCCACCACAACAGAACTTCAGATAAGCACAAACAGCACAACAGGAAGGATTTAACTCCAGACCTAACAGAGGTAAAGGTTTGGAATTAGCACACCAGAACAACTGAATTCTGCAAACTGTGGGAAAGAAAACCACTGCTTACACCCATGCCAGCCCAAGTGGAGGGAGCTTCAGGGACACCCTGTGAATATCCAGGAGCTAGCCTGCATGAAAGCGGTACCTCCTATTGTTGTAGAGATAACGCACAGGACACAGACTCTTGTGATTTTTCTCAGGTTGTGTGAAGAAAGAATGACTTTATTTTTAGGGATTGTTTCCTTATATAATTTTCTACAGACCACTGTGATTAGTGAACAAAAGATAAACATCTTTACCTACATTGATCAAACTAGACGGGCATCAAGAGAGAATCTCTCTTCCCAGAAAGAATTTGCAACATGAATACTGTTATAAAAAAAAATTTCTTGTTGTTTATGTTTCCTCTTTGGGAACAAGTTTCAGAAAACTCAAACATTAGAAAAACAGAGTTTTAGAAACTTAGAAACTTCAGGCCTGGAAACCAGACTACAAGCTCCAGAAGAACAACTCGAGGACTCCCACCCCAGAGAAAACCAGGGTAAAGAAGGACCAGCAGGACACTGCAGGAATCCATGTGGTGGTGACATCTTTTGCTTCACCTCTCTCACTCACTTTCTCTTTTTCCCTCTCCACTCCCCATTCCTATTTCTTCCTGTGTCTCTACCTCACAATTACTGTTAAATAAAATCTGTACTATTAATTTCGGTGTATGGTTTCATTTGCACCTTGATTCAGGCAGAGGCACTATTATAATCAGATCATAACAGGGCTGAACTCATGGTTTTCTGAAGATATATCAGTGGGAATAATTTTGAAAAAGAAAAGCTGTTTTATAGTACCCATGGAAGAGAAATTAGAGCTAGATGATCTTTAAGGCCCCTTCTAACCCTAGCCATTCCATGATTCTATGATTCTATGAATATAAACATATATCGAACATCTTATCTGCATAAAAGAAAATGTTATTTTTAGCTGCAACTTTTGTTTACCGTTTGAGCATTTTCATGTGTGTTCAAAGTACAACATTCAACATCCTGAGTTACCTGGAGTTTATATTTCAAGGTTGTCACATTTCTGATGAGAACTAGTATTAATTCAAAGGAGAAATAAAGTTTTAATGCAGAAATTTGTTAGATTCTGGAACCAAACTATGTACAGACCAGTTGAATTAAACTTTATGAAAGATGTTGAGATTCATTTATAAAGGTGTCAAGAATGACAGAAATGACTAAGAGCTGAAATGCTAAGCAGGATTATGCTTTTCAAGTCAATGTACATAAATGGTTGTACTCTTATGAATGTGGGTTGAACTGCTGAATTGTATTGCATTATGTATGTCATTATGTATTGTATTATGTACGGTTCTGTCAGAAAAGGAACTGCAATTTCTCCCTTAATTATGTAGGTACCTGAACACATAAAAATGAGCAAATAATTATAAATGTTATCCATGTTCCTTTATTAGCATGTGTCTTTCAGCAGTTCAAGAAACTTCATCAGTCATGATTTGCTTGCACTTAAGTGGCTTTCTTCAGCAGCACTGGTGTGGCTGACTGAATAATATTTTTAACATTCTGGTTTGCTCTGGGAGATAGCAACTTGCTCTTCATTTTAAAGTCAAGAAGCTGACTTTGTATAATCTGCAGGCTTAACAATGAATCTAATTTCATGGATGTTTATTTATTACAAACATATTTGTATTAGGTTCTGCTAAGTGAATTTAACCTATACTAAAAATACTAGCCTGTGAGTCCTGGATTGCAATACCTCATCTACACGCCAGGGCTGGCAGCAGTTTCATACCTCTTTTGTAAACCAGTTATAATAGGTGCCTCAAATACGCCGGAATTAATAGTACAGATTTTATTTAACAGTAAATGTGAAGTAGAGACATAGGAAGAAATAGGAATGGGAGGTGGAGAGGGAAAAAGAGAGAGTGAGTGAGAGAGGTTAAGCAAAAGATGTCACCACCACATGGATTCCTGCAGTGTCCTGCTGGTCCTTCTTTACCCTGGTTTTCTCTGGGGTGGGAGTCCTCAAGTCGTTCTTCTGGAGGTACCACTTTCATACAGGCCAGCTCCTGGATATTCACAGGGTGTCCCTGAAGCTCCCTCCACTTGGGCTGGCATGGGTGTAAGCAGTGGTTTTCTTTCCCACAGTCTGCAGAATTCAATTGTTCTGGTGTGCTAATTCCAAACTTTTACCTCTGTTAGGTCTGGAGTTAAATCCTTCCTGTTGTGCTGTTTGTGCTTATCTGAAGTTCTGTTGTGGTGGCTTATCTTATGGGGATTTTTTCTTGACACATGCAACTGCATTCTTTAAATCCTTTTTATCCTTTATCATGCATTTTAGTGCCAATTCACAAAATTAATAGTTAGGATTTAAAATAGAAGTGTTTCATGCAAAGATGTACACAAAAGAAACCTTGGGCACCGTGCAGAAGTTTTAAATTGATCCTACAAAGACCAAAACTATGTTATGCACTTGTGTGCCATCTGCTTTATCTTGTCTAGCTACAAACACCAAACATAAATACAAATGCAGCTTTATGGAATGCTTTATAACATGGCAGTTTGAAAGAGTACTTGGACTTCCTGCTAGAACTACAGAAGAGATGAAATTACATGTAAAAAATTCTGATGCTTGAAACTGTACAATGAACTTGGTGGAAAACACAAGCTATGACCATGCCAATATTATTGCTATTTATTATTATCAACTCCATGACTAGCTATAATGTTTGTATGGAATAACTTTAAATAGAAAGTGGAGTGAGAATGTGAATAAAAACCATTATTTTCTGCTATTCCTCTTTAAGTATGTGCATAGAAAGATAGTATGAATTACCAAAATACCACAAGTGGCAAAGCTAGAAGAAATGTCTCTATTTTGAGTAAAGCATTTTAATAAGGCTAGATTTTTATTCTGACCCCAGAGAGAAAATTCTCAATACTGCTTTGCTTATGCCCTAAATATTTCAGTCTCCCTGAACATTTACATTTTTGGAACACACTCTAGAAAATATATTTTTAAAAATATGTGTTTTCTGAGGGTGATAAACACATAATCTAGTATACAGCTCGAAGAGCATTCCAAAATAAGAAATGGAAAACATGAAGCAATGGAGCTATACAAACCAATAAGAACCAATCAATGAGTTCTGCTTCCTGGTTATGAAAGCTGGCTTAGTGGTGAGTCATCCCTGAAGAGTATCTATGAACTGCACCATGGCAATCAGATTGATGATGATTCTCCCAGTTACGTTTAGTCACGAGGGAACAGGATTCTTCCCTGATCTGTGGCTTGTGTAGTATAGTAATTTCAAACCCATTGAATGCAAATATATTTTTCCAGTAGTATTCCAATAAGAGAGGTAAATGGCTTAGCATAGGTGTGAAGGACTACCCATGCTGAAAGGAAGGATTATGAAACTCATATCCACAGTATCACTGAGCTGAGGGGAAAGCACAGCCCAGCATGCAGAAGAGGTTTTCATAGGTCCTGGGCACATCTGTACAGAGGAACTCCTCTGATGCAAACCAGACCAGCTCACAAACTGTCCTTCCCTGTGCCAGCAAACTCTGCATGTAAGCAAACAAGAGAAGAACTGGAGATCATCAGGGCGGAAGAGAAAATGAAATCACGTGTCATATTCTGGTTTCTGTGGGACTGGTTTTTAACCAAGAACCAATTTCAACCAAGTGTACAGAGATCTAGAACACAATGGCTTTCTACAAGCACTGACTAGAAGACATGGGAGAACTGAAAATCCCCAACAGAAAGGCTGCAATGTGAGTGCTCATTCAGGCCATCCCAACAAATCCCAGCTGCTCTTCAGCCAGATATGCAAAACCTCATGGGTTGGTCAGCAAGCTTGTGTCCTGGCATCAGCTCTTACTGAGCTGCAAGGCCAGGCACATTCAGGGAACAGAGCTGCTGCTACAGTAGTTAGAGGGTGTGTAAAAGAGGGAACAACAAACACCGAAGAAAGAGTCATGAAGTTGCTGAGAGTGCAGATTGCAGAACTCCCACGTAGCATAGCGTGTAGGATGGAAACCCATAAGCAAAGAGGCTTCATTAATCCCCTGTTCACAGTACAAGATATTTTCTGTTTGACCTAAAAATTCTCTAATCAATAAGCATTTCATTCTATTATGAACTGAACACAGAGGATTTGGGTAAAGCTTACTCAGAGGCTGATTTCTAAAGGTAAAGTTGACTGTATGTGTTTAAGCATTATTTCTTTTCATTTTATCTGCTGATATTTTTTTTTTTGAATTATGTTTAGGAAAAATATTTAAAACCAAAACGAGTCTTCAAGATATCTCAGATATACCATAAACTATTAATTGGAACTGTAAACATGCAATTTTTGACATCCATGTATTTTATATATTTTCAATATTAATGTGAAAACCAGCTTGCAGCTAGTTATAAATCTGAAAAGTTACAAGTGATCTTTATAATTTGGTGAGGGTGTGCATCAGAAGAGAAGACAACTTCCTTGAAGAAAATTATTGATATCTTCCGATGTTACTGTTTTCACTGGTGTATTTACTTTAATAGTTCTGATTTCGATAAGTTGATTTCAGTTTGACTTTATTTGAGGGCAAATAAGAATTTTTCTTATTTCCAAAAATAAGGATTTCTAGCCTGTAGCCCTTAGGGATGGAGAACTTCTTTGATTCCAGGCAGAGCTTTATTACAGAAATCTTCCATGTGAGTGGAAAATAGCCCACATGGTATATAATAACTGCTTATGAGTTTTCTCTGTGGGTTATTAAGATTAAAATTATTAGCTTACTGACTGTGTAGAGGAACAATTGATCATTCAACTGTGCATAAATAGGTTTAAAGGTTTGAATAGGTCTTGTTGTTGAATCAAACATATTGCATAAAAATGTCATTAGAAAGACACCCTGGCGTGGTTTTATGGGATAATAATTTCAGTAATAGAAATGTGAACTCTGTTATATACATTCTAAAAGCTTGTTACTCTGTAGAGCCCCCAGAAAGTGAGACTGCCACAACTCCCTTTCATATTATTGGCCTTTTATTGATGGAAAAAATCTGTAGCTAGAGGTAAGTGCTAAGTCATCCCGTTAGCTCTGCCCCATTATATCGTATACTTCATGTTGGAACTGAAAATATCTTGAAATATAAATTTATTAAGTAGTATTAAAATCCTTCAAACTCAACGTGCTTCTTCAAGGATGAACTAACTGTTCATATGTATTTTAAATTTAATAGTCTTCAAAATATACTAAAAAGCCAGAAGTGAGGTGTAGGTGGTTTATAGTTTCTGTATTTGAAATGAAAGTTATTAGAACAGATGAAAAAAAGTGTTTTTTTTAAATGCAATGCATTTTATGAGCTAATTCTTTACAAACTGTATTGATCAAAACTATTCTGGCAGCAGAAAGGAAACAAAAGAGTAATAGCCAAGCTCAGGCTTCATGCAACCAAATAATAACATGGAGTAGTAAATGGAAAGCAAGACAAGAAGGACCAGAGAGATCATGTAAAATCTGGTATTACAGAATATTAAATCCACTGCAGATAGTCAGTGGCATATGAACAAAATTAAAATAGACAGTTGGAAGCTGCAAGCTGGGAAACATAGATTTTTATCTCACTAATGTTTCCTTAATGGATAGTTTTGATGTATGATGGGGATTTATTTTTAGATAATGTTATTTCACTGCTAACTGACCTTACTGTCCAGTTCAACTTGCATAAGAAATTGAGATGCTTAGAAAGTATGAATTTTAGGGAAAGAGAATTTTTCTCTGAAAGCTAGAATCAGAATGAGAACAAGACATGTTTTGTTTTGACTTCAAGAAGTATTATGATAAACAATATTCTTAAAATAGAAGCACAGAAAACCAATTCTATTTAAATGCAATTCTGAGACCATACTACATCCCCAAGCTTGGAGTGAACTGCATTTCCTCTGAGTCTTGTGCTCCTTTGAAGCTTTAGAGGGTTTAATTGGGCTTTAGGCAAAGGCAGACATCTGCCTACACTGAGTTTATTTAAAGCCAGGGGCCTAACAGTAGATTAACTATATTGGTCCATAAATAATGCACCTGTCACTTGCACAAAATAGGCTGTCTGTTTGCACAAACCCCCAGAGTTTCGCAGAGTAAGTTGTGGGGCAGTGTGCTAATAATGCCAAACCTTTGGGCAGTAGTAAGGATTGACCCTGATCTTGCTCAGGTGTAGGTAATAAATACATTGCAAGTAATAAATGATGTAACTATTATTTCCTGTATGCTTTACAATAGCTCTTGTTTCCTGCAGAGGTAGTGCAGGACTTTCTTGTCTTAAAAAAGGCATGTTTATAAGACTACAGCATGTCATCACAGTGTGTGATTGAACAAACTGTCAATTCTGGTTTTTCCTGGTTATTGTGGTTAGTACTTGATAGCAAAAAACCACATCCATAGATCTGACATTGTAACAGGTATGAAGTCAGTCTGCATAAGCCATACAGTGTCTATAGAAAATTGACCAGTGTGATACAACCGTCATTGTACCGGTATTAAATTGTCTACATTGTGAGTTATTACTACAATTTGTACTTTTTTAAAGAAAAATTTGGCCTGAGCAAACTAGATGTCTCCTAATACTTCCTGGGTACACTTTGGGAGTTATCACTGTCTAATGACTATTTCCAGTAGTAATTTTGGATTTTGTCAGTGTCTTCTGCATAGGAAGTTTGTTTCACAGTATGGGTACCAGCCTTTCTAGGTTCACTAGCTGCAGTACTGGAGAAAGGTCAGAAGCATATTTAATTTATTATCATTGAAATTGCATCATAGACTGGTAGTACATCACAGCTGTAACTTAAAAATCAGTAGCTCTGGGGCTGGGAGAAGAAGCTTCTGAGAAAATTTTTGAGTCGCAAATGACCATGTGAACAGATACTATTCTTTTAGGCTGAGTTTAACCCAAATATTCAGAAATGGTATAGTTTTGGCTTTACACTTTGTGTTGCAATAGCCAAAAAGATCTCCTTATTGTCTGTAAGAGCTGAGAGGTATGTGGGCAGCTGCTGTGAGTCTCCTTGCTATTGTTAGTTGACCTGTTTGTGGATAACTTTTAGCTCCTTGATTTTATCTTAGAGCCTTGGATGTTGATTCCCATATCATAAAGCACAAACTTACTGTAGCAATTTACTTGTCCTCCACTATGGCCTGCTTACATCAGAATTCTTCTGGGGACAACATGCACAGATAATGACTGCATGGAAATTCTAAGTAGACATTTTTGAATTTTGGGTTGTGGTAAACCCAAGGTAGAAGGACATGAAATTGTAAAAAATATACATATGTTTAAAATATGGTGACTGCAATCCTAAAGGAAGGAGGAAATTAGATTTCTCACCTTGAGAAAAGTGTGATAATGGCCTCCAGTGCTGCTTCAGTAAAAAGAAGGCTCAGATGTCTTCATGACTTCTCTGATTCTCTCCTGTCACCTTGCTGCCAGCTTGTGTCTTCTGGGAGAGGGATCAAACTTCCTTCTGTCATGGATTCTGGCCTGGAGGGCTGAGGGAGAGCCATACTGGGAGACCACAGCAAGGCTGGGGAAAGTATGGCCCAAGTCTTCCCTAGTAAATCCACACCTGAGCTGTCATTCTTGTCTCCTAATCATATATAGAAATTCTGCTTCTGTCCTTCCTATATTTTTTGGTGATTGTGGAGTCTACTTATTTTAGGAGATGATCAAGAAAATCTCAATATTCAATGGAAAAAAAAAAAAAAGACAGGAGATGGGACTGTGTCTGAGGGATTTTTTAGCTCAGATGCATATCCCTTTTTATATGACTCCTGTATCTCCCTACAAATTTGCTATTAAATAAGACAATGGCTTCTTTCCCCATTAAACAAGAACAAATAGGAAAATATTTTCACAAGAGTGACCTACTGATTACCAACCCAAAATGCAGGTTCTGAGTCTATTTTCTAGATTTATTATTTTCTGCCAAAATTGATTTGGACAAAACCCATAGTAATTACCCAATATGTGGTTAGCAATTTTCCATCTCATTACACAACCCTTGTATCTTATTACCCATTTAAATGAATACCTGTTAAGTGATCAGACCTGTACAACTCAGACAATTTTTCGATCCATCAAGCCAAAACAAATAGAGGACTTCAATAAAGTCTTTACAACAGAATACCACAATATAAGATACAATAAAAATGGGATTTATCAGTACAATGCATCAGCTGAATAAATATAAAACTTTATAACAGAATCAAAATTACTTTTTGGGATGTCACATGACTATACCATAACCCTAATCTTTCACAATTCTGAGGAGGCATTTTGTATCATGCACATAAGAGCTGTGAATCTCTGGGATGCATCAAAATGAAACACACCTAACACTTATACAGACCTAATAAATAATAAGTACTATTAAAAGTGCATGAAAACTTGTCATTTTCAAGTTGTCATTTTTGCACTGCTTTTGTGTATCAGAGGTACATATTGAAAATAGAATAAATATATTCATCCCGGAGTATGTGTTGTCTTTTAAACAGTTGCTTGTCAAAACACGTATTATGTTTGGTATTGGAAAAGCAAAAAGAGCATTGTAACATGATTCAAACTTAAAATGAACAGTTATACTTCAAGATTAGGATGATCAAGTCAAATTCTATTCTGCTACAGTTCAGTATACTGGAACCTGTTCTTACCCATTTAGAGATTTAAAGAAGAGTAACAGGGTATATAAATTGACAGCTTGGTCAGTATATCCACAGAATGTAGCTCTGTAGCTTTGACTATTCTTCTGCTGCTTTATTATTTTTACATTCGTAAATCAGAAATTTACAGAGTATTATAATCAGTACATATTTACATATAATTAGAGAACATATTATAACAACCCAAAACACTTCAGAAAAGTATCAAACTACCAGAAATGGATTACAGGTGAGGTAATATTAAAAAAAAAAAAAAAAATCTTTCCACAAAATAAAGTGTCCTTATCATTTGCAAACAACAGTAAATGAGCAGATTCTGTTGTGGAAACCACCTAGTTTTATAATTTTCACTCAATTTCTAGACTTTTCAAGTATTCAAACTCTGGTTCAAGAGTCTGGAAAGTACTGTAAACATTATCTTCATCCCTAGAATGAAGACTGTTTTTATTCTTCAAGGAAACACAATATTTATTGAAGCTTATATTACTCAGTTAATTAGAAATTATACATACACAGTAAACTAGAAATTGTCATTAGAAAATAAACATTTTATATAGCTTTTTTTTCCCCCATGATACTGTACATCGTTTAGCATTGATATCATGTACATAGACTTCCTCTTTAGAAAAATAGATCTTCATATATAAATATGTGTGTACCCATAGAACATAGCATATCACAGCAGTCAGCTCATATCAAAGAGGCCACCTGTCAGCAGAATAATTCCTCTGTTTCCTTGGATGGGTTCTAGACTCAGCTACCTCTCCCAAGTGGTTTCAATGGAATGGGAGCAGAGGAGTCAGCAACGTCAGACAACCTAATCCACCAATTTCGTGTGATTAATTTCTGCCCTTCATCTAATCTCCTTTGCTTTCCATTATGCTATTTCTCACTGTAATCGCAGTGTAGCAGATACAGAACCATGAACTCCTGCTGTTTCCCAATGATCAAAAAACCCAAATGAGAACAGAGTCAATAGAGAGGTAGAAAATGCAAATTCATGTCTTGGCTGCAGTGAGTTCTTAACTGAATATAGAGTGTAGCATAATTCAAAGTCTAAAAAAAAAAAGCCTAAGGATATTGTTAAGGTCTGATTATTGAGAGATGCCTCTGCACAAATTAAGGTGTAAATTTGACCATATGCTGAAGTCAATAATGTGGATTTTACTTAACAGTAAATGTGAGGTAGAGAGATAGAAAGAAATAGAAACGAAAAAAAATAGGGAGACAGAGAGAATGAGATCAAGTAGAAGGTATCACCATCCATAGATCCAGAAGTATCCCATTGGCATATGGGATAAGTTAACCAGTATCCTTCACCTAGGCTTCTTGGTGGTGGTGGGGTCCCAAGGTAATTCAAAACTTTTCATTACTTATACATTTTAGCAAAGTAAGTCATGCTTATTTGCTACACAGTTCTCTTAATTTAGTGGTTAAATGATTCCCTTGCTTCTAATGCAAAATAGTCCTATGCTCAGTGTTTTGAGTTGGTGGGTTGTGATGTCCCTATGTCACAATTACTTTTTACCTTGCCTGAACTGATTTCAGTGCAGTTGATGAGTTGGCTTTCCTTGTGGTGATAAATTCTGCATTCTTTATGGCCATTATCAGTGATACATTCCTCTCCCCCTGCTTTGTTAACCTCCCCCTTTGTCTGAGACAACCCTTAGGCAATAAAACAACCTCTATCATATCCCAAGTTTCTATCACGTGGCTTAATTTACAGTCTAAGCTCCATGAAGTTCCTTTTGGGGGGAAGCTTGGGTGGTCACAGATGCCATCTGTCCCATAACTTGAGGTGATTCCTGTTAGACCAGTGATATGTGTCTGAGCAGTTGCTTCTTTATACAGTTTGCCATAGTGGGAAGTTTTGCCTGGATGTGTTACCCAGGTCTTGTCTCTGCCAGGCCTGGAGTTATTGCCACTCTGTCACTCCATTTTGTGCTTATCTCATGGCAAAGTCCTTCTTTGGCCTTTACAGTGTTTGAGACAGGCAACTGTGATCTTAGGTCCTTGCAGATAGTCCTCTCAAAACAGACAATTTTTCATAATAACAATTTCTTTCAGTGATATATGAGCATCATAGATTCATAGCCCACTTAAAATTCTCAGATAGGACTTGATACTGTCTCTCTGTCATGTAAAATAGTTATTAATTTATTTGAATACTCTGCAAAGTTTGATTGTCCTCAAATTCATGCTGCTGTAGAAAAGGAATAATTTTAAAAGAACACATTCTTCTTGAGCTGTATTTGTGTTTAAGCTCTGCAGACACTTAATTCTTGACCTTTTTTAGCTGTAGTACCACACATTAAAAAGTCTTGAGAAAACAGAGACATAGAACACAGTTCATATTAACTTTATTTGAAGAAAAACAATTTACCTTTTATAACAGGGCAAAAAGTATATCCAACCTAGAGAAATGAGGAGAGTATCTGGATTTAAAGCAAAACACAAAATATGACCCTGTGCAACAATTAGAATTATGTATTACAGATATCAGAAGATTTTTTAAAGTGCATTTTCTCTTGGAATTATCTAGGCATTTATGTCCTTTGTTATTAATTAATGGTCTGGAAAATTGTTATTAGAAAGAACAAAAACAATACAGCCTTTGTGGGAAGCTTTTTCTCCCTCTCTATCTTTCTCTTTTTATTTCCTTAGAATTTATTGCTGAAATGGAACTTTTTTTTTTTTTTTGTTCCAAATGAAGTAAAGTATGTTAAAGCACAGAACCCTTGTTTTCAGAGTTAGCTAAATTTTTATTGCCTTGCGATAAATCTCAAGAAGCAAAGAATAGTTACAGAAACATTCAGATGTTCCTGGCTACATAATACAGTTACTGCACTGAACTGTGCATGTATGCACACACATATTTTAAAATAAGTGTAGTCAAGCAGAATAAAATTTTCTAAGAGAAAAAGTTGAGCTAAGCTTTTTAATAAAAAATATCAGCTTTATTAAGGAATCAGACCACCCACTGCTGGAAGAGAAATGCTAGTACAATATATGATGTACCTTTGGTATCCACAGGCTGATATGAAACATTGCAAGGTGGAACTCTACTGACTGGGTAAGGAAAAAAGTATATGCATTGACACAATGAAGTAAAGTTAAAAGAGATTTATTAATTAACGAATTTACATTCTTCATAACCAAAATTTAAATCTTCCTGTTCAAAAGTCTTCAGCAGGTTCTCATTAAGTGTTTGAATAACAAAGCTACTTTATTACATGATTTACTCCACCCTTATTTATTAAAGCAATCTAGACATATGCATAACATTTAGAAATGTTTAAAAGCCTTACTGAATTGTGGCCTACCTATCTGATGTGAAGGTCTTTCTCATCACAATGAGTTTTTCTATCAACTGGAAAGAGATCTGTGTTTGTGCAGGGGTGATACCTAGGTAGAAGATCACAACATGCCTATAAATAACTATCACACCATAAAACTAAGTTGCAAATTAACATATGGCTTCACAAACTGCATTGCTTTGATTTTGTCAGCAGTTTGCCTTTTACTTTGGTACTATCACCACTGCTGTATATCAAGCATAATTTCTGATGAAATTTGGGTGGTTTCCTCACAGAATGATGAAATATTTTATTTTACTTCAGTACACCTGTTTGTTTGCATGGAGAAGAGCAATTTATTTGATTGAAGAATTGCACTGTTAATGTTAAATGAAACCAGCACATTTATAAAAATATTTCTTTTGTCCCAGAAAAGAGAGATATCTTTGTATGGTATCAGTTACAAAACCTCACTCATTTTGTGATGTGGCATGATGTCCTCTGTGGACTGCAGGTGTGTCTCTGCTCCACCTCATGGGCTGCAGGGACACAGCTTCTTCACAATGATCTTCATCACAGACTGCAGGGGAATCTCTGCTCTGGCATCTGAAGCACCACCTTCCCCTCCTTGTTCACTGACCTGCATGTCTGAAGAGCTGTCCCCCTTGCATATTCTCAGTTCTCTCTTTGGCTGCAATTTTCTCCTGCACAATAACCTTTTCTCTGTCTTAAATAAGATTTCCCAGAGGCTGGTGGATCACATCCACCATTGCTGATGGACCTGGCTTTGTCCAGTGTCCGGTCCATCTTAGCACTGGCTGGTTCTGGCTCTATCATAGAGCTTCCAGTAACTTCTCATAGAAGCCACCACTCTAACCCCTTTGCTACTGAAACCTTACCACACAAAAACCATATGCAAAACCAAAGAGACTAAAGGAACACCATGCATTATGCAGGCAATGTCCTTTTGCCATGGAAATTAGAGCAACAGGAAAGTCTATTGCTGAAATAGCTGATTTATTGTTACTGTAGAAGGGTCCAAGGAAGAAACCTGGCTGCTCACCAGAACAGGCAAATTTTCCTTTTTCCTGGCTGTATACCAGTGTTTTTCTATTTTACTTCCAAAGCTCTTTGCAACTCATGTCCATCAGTCTCGGACTCTCCTCTTCATTATTATAAACTAGATCCTCAGCTCTATGCTTTCTACTTTTTAAGCTTCCTGCATAGGACCTTCTTTGGAAGCAGTGCTGTGGGCACTTCTCATATGCATACACAGGAAACCCTTATCATCATCTAAGCAATTACTGCAACAAAACTCCTTTTTGAAGTACACACATGAAATAGCTCCAATCACTTACACTTTATTAGATGAGTTCTTACCTCTCCTTTGTTGCTGGACAGATACTTCAGAGCATTTGATACGTGACAGCCTGATATAGGGAAGTGTTGGATTAGCTATACCTCTGGGACTCTCAAAAGCATAGGGTTTTAAGCATTCATTTAGACTACTTGTGCCTGAGGCTCTCACCCACACTGAGAAAAATTATCTATACTAACCATATCATCCTCATCTTATTAAAAGAGTTACTAGTGTAGCTGTCAATCAAAGACAACATCATGCCTCTGGCTGACTTGCCAGTATGAGTTCTTTTGCTTTAAACTAGCCAAAGTTTTAAAAGACAAAATGGCTTAGGAGCATTCACTAGGGATGCAATTAAAATGGATTTAATGTTTAATTATGTGCATTTTTGGAACAGAAGAAATACAAGTATTTTCAAGTAAAAAATGTATAGCTTCGCTAACTGGCAAAGTTAATTAGAGTACATTTTATGTTACTTCTTCAGGCCATTTTTAAATTAACAACAACAATTATCTTCTGAACCCCTCTTCCAGTTCTGAGAGGAGTACATTTAATCATCAAGTGTCACATCCTCTGTCTTTATTTTTCTTTCTGTTTGATAAATTTCCTAATTAGAAATTCAGTTTCATATTTACAGAACATAATTCTTAAACAAGAAAGCCCATTGAAACCTTTCAAATTGAGTACAAAACAAACAGTGTCATATATGGCACCATGAACCTGAATGCAAAGCAAAAATTTAGTGTTTTAATAGGATACAGAATATTTCTTGTGACATTTAATTCATACATTAAGTGCTTACAGCAAATGAACAGCAAATATTCAAAACTTTAAAAAAAGAATTAATCTAACCCTGTTAAGAAAGCATATCCTTCATTTGTCAAACACTGATGTAACTGTGACTCTGACCTGTTCTCACCACATAATCTTTTGTGCTCCCAGATTTACTTGCAGGTATCTTGCCTGCTTGACCTTTTTATTTTATGTAGTGATGATAGTATAGCAAGGCCTGTGAAAGTTAGAGAAGAGCTTTGATGTCTCTAGAGGTGCTTCAATCCCTGTCCAATATAATACAATATTTAGAGATTTCTATAAGTAAACAGAATAATATAATGCCTTGGGTTGGAAGATACCTTAAAGATAATTTAGTTCCAGCCCTCCTTCCATGGGCATGTACACTTTCCACTAGACAAAGATGTTGCTTTCAGCCCCATCCAGCCTGGACTTGAGTATTTCAGGGATGGGGCATCCACAAGGTCTCTGGGCAAATTATTCCAGCACTCACCACCCTCACAGTAATGAAATTTATTCCAAATGTCTAATCCAAAGCTGCTCACTTTCAGTTTAAAGCCATTGCCCCTTGTCCTGTCATGCTCTTGTAAATGGATTCTCTTCATCCTTCCTCTAGGCCCCTATCAGATATTGGAAGGCCATGTGTAGGTTACCCTGAAGCCTTCTCTCTTCCAGGCTGAACAATCCCAATTCTCCCAGCCTTTACCCACTGGAGAGGTGCTCCAAATCTCTAATCATCATGGTTGATGATTGATGGCCTTCCTGTGATGGGGCTCCAGGGTGGATGCAGCACTCAGGTGGGGTCTCACCAGAGTGGAGAAGAGGCAGAATCCCCTCCCTTGACCAGCTGGCCACGCTGCTCTTGATGCAGCCCAGGATACAATTGGCTTTCTGGGCTGGGAGGGTGCTTTCCCTGCTCGTGTCCAGCCTCTCATGCATCCCAAGTCCTTCTTGCCAGGGCTGCTCTGGATCTGTTCTCCCCTCAGCCTGTGTTGATACAGAGGGTTGCCCTGACCCAGCAGCACCTAGCACTTGGTCCTGTTAAAACTCATGGCATTTCCACCAGCCCACTTGAGTTTGACCAGGTCCCTCTGGATGGCACCCTTCAGGTGTGTCAACTGCACCACTCGACTTGGTGTCATCTGCAAATTTGCTGAGGGTGCACTTGAGCCCTTTGTCTATGTCATTACTGAAGATATTAAATTACACTGGTCCCAATGCTGACCCCTGAGGGACACCACTTGTCACTGACAGCCATCAGGACTCTCAGCCATTGACCACTACCCTCTGGATGTGATTGTCCAGCTAATTTCTTATCCATCTAACACTCCACCCATCAAATCCATCTCTCTCCAGTTTAGAGAGGGGGATATTATGGGGGACCAATGTTGATCATATGGTATTTTCATGCTGTGTGAGGCTAAATAAATTGGATGAAAATGAGAATTATTGCCTTACAGGAATTTAGGACTGGATTTTTCTGTATTCTGACTCTTCTATCTATAGTCAGAGTATTGTAGTAAAGTAATTTAACTCAAAGTAATAACTTCTGCTCCTTGAAATGAGAAATTATTGCTTCTGAAAAAAGATAGCTTTCTTTCAAAGGTTTATATTAAAATGGACTAGGCTATCACAAAGAAATGTGGTATCATAATAAGGTTCTCATAGAAAAAAAAGCAAAAAATTTTAAGTGGAAAACTTCCTTTAAAATTGCATGAAGAAACAGAAATAATTTATTTCTCTCTCATCCTAAAATACTAGTGGGTTCTACGAGGGCCAAAACCAAAGTAAACAATCCAGTGTAGGATTTTTCAATGCATTTAAAGGTTTTCAAATGTAACTTTTTGAGAAGCTCTTTTAGAAAATACCTAGGGGTTCTCCTTTATGGTAATATTGCTGGGAAAAAGATTCCCAATTCTCTTCATGAACAAAGATGCAAATGCAATAATAGCCAGTTGACCTACCAGTTATTTTCAAGCAACATTCATCCTTGTGTCATGTATGGAGCCTGAAAGGTTACAAACCAAAGTTCAGTTTTGCAGTACAAAATTGGAAAGTATAAAGTATTAAAATTCAGTATGACCATCACTTAAGAAGATATTTCCTTATTTAAGAAGACACTTGCTTAAACTAGAGTGATTTTATTATTCTCTCTGTGCAAATAACACCACTCTTTTGATCATATATATATGATAGCTTTTAGAAGATATGAAGGTAACAATAAATACAGTACCTGAACCACAGAAAATCTTATAGCTTATAAGACAAAAATATACAGTGCATATACAGCATATTGCTAAATAATGAAACTCTTATTCATATTTAATACCAGCTTGGTTTCAGTGGGATCAGTAGGAGGTATTTTTTATCACAAACAAAAGACTGAATTAGTTGAGTAAAAGGAGAAAAGGAGTAGGAAGCAGATGAAGAAGCAAAAGATGTAGTTAGAGATGGGTGGTTTTATTTATGCTGTTATAATATATCATTTAAATTAATTACTTAAGGAAAATGCAAGGTGATAATCCCTTTCACTTAATTTTGTTTGAGATTTTTATCATGGTTTCCCTCGGACAGCTATGTAGCAGTGCTAGCTGCATATTCCTCTATTGGTCTTTGCCTAATAACTTTTCAATCTATCAGTTCCTTCAGCAAAATACTCCAAGGACTGTTTTGAAAGGGTGGGATGGTTTCAGAGATGACCACATGTCCACCAGTTCTGTGTGTAAGTAAAGTCTGAATGCCCATTTAAAATGTCAGAAAGTAAGGCTACAGCAGGAGTTCAATTTCTTAGACATACAGTGGTATTCACTTTGCTGAGAAACCCTATAAACAACCCAGCTTTGGAGCAAGGGAAAATTGAGTTGGAACTCATCCTTCATTTGCCATCAAAGTCAGCTCATCATAAATCATATAGTGTGGAATTTATCACCTATCTGTAAATGTCTACAGTGTAGGCATGTACCTCTGAGCTAGTCAAAATTTTTATAGTCAGTGGGGAGTAAAAGGTACTGCAAGGGGACAATTTGTCTGACCTGCTTTAGACAGCTATTTTAAGATTAGATGAAGTGTGCCCCAGAAATGCCAACTTGTCTCCATTGACTGCAAAGACATTCTAAAGCAACCTACTCAAATATAGATGGTGGTTTAAATCCCAAGGTTCTTATTCCTCAGCTACATATCAAATTTCATCTCTGAAAATGGGCCTGACTGATCTGAAAAATAATGTGTCACTTTTTAATTCAGTAAAGTTTCTGAAAAAATTAGTCAGTTGTGCATTCCCTACATGGGAATAAGCACACTGATTTCCACTGTCTGTTGAGATGATGCTGTATGTATGCATATGCACACGCACAGTCAGTGTACGGTTTCCTCTCTCGTGCTTTTGTTGTGTGACCATGTCATGAAGAATCTCAGATTGCAGCATGTGCCAGGTAATGGAGCTAAAGTGAGGACTTAAAGGCCACAGCTCAAACTTGCAGGTAGGAGTTATTGCCTTTGATTGAGACTTTGCAAAGCCAAAAACCTTGCTGAGAGAGATTTCCCCAACAGCAGCAAAACTCTGGCAACTGCTCCCATATGGGGCAAACAGTGGAGCTTGAGTCCATCCCAAGATTAAAGGATATGTGGCTACATACCTGCAGTCAGGCAACAGGAAGAGGAATGCTCTGGCTCTGCATCGCAAGTGTGGGAGCTAAAGCCGTCATTTTAGGGGATGTAAAGGAGTTCTCAATGTCAATGCACAGAACTGATCTTTCAAATCCACACTGAAAGTCTGTGCAATATCTATTAATTATATACAAATGTATTGCTCCTTTCCATTTTGCATATATATCTACCTAGGTATAGTAAGTTATCAGATATATTACAATAATATTAGCCAGAATCAGACTAGGGAAATAATCCTAGTACTTTTTTTTTTTTTTCAAAAGCAGTATAAAAAAATTAGTATTAATTTTTTTTAAAAAAATTGGTCTAATATGCTTGCCTTACTAATAATTTCAGTGAATAATCTCTTGTTGCTGCTGTTTGCCTGCATGAAGTTCCAAAAAGAAAGCAATGAAATATCTGAAGAAATCTTTCTGTTTTCTAAATATTCTCTTAGTCTGTTAGCTCTAACACATGAAAGAATAGAAGTGATTTGGCTTGGAATTCTATAATAAAAGACATAAGAAATGCATATATAAAATATTTGTGATTTAAAAATTTCTGCAATTCTGAATTGATTTCTCTATCCACTTTTCTTGATCCTCACCTCGGATTTTATTTTGCCCAGTTACGTATTCATCCCTGCTTTATTAACTTTTCACTGTTTCCCTTCACATTTCATCCTATTTAGCTTCTCCCAGAATTCATAGGTGTCGGAACCCAGGACATTCCTCTGACTGCCCTGGATGACTTGAGACCCTGGCAGAGGGCTCACAGACCCTGGTATGGAGTCAAAACTCTCTCTGATTTTAGCCCATGGAAAAAGCTACCAACTTTGTGTGAAGATTTACAAGCCACAAGAGTTTAAGTAGAATGATAGTTAATATGTCACATGGTGAAAAAGCAGAATTTTGGGGTTTTAGAATGGGGGTTCAAGAGGCAAAGATGGAGGAATTTGGGCTTGTCTGGTCCTTATTTGTATTCTTGCACTTCATCTTCTGCTGTGATGGTGACACTTCTTGATTGGTTTAGAGTAGAGACACACTGTCCAACATAAGTGCTAGGTATTGGAAAATTATTATAAATAAAGTACATGTCATTTTTAATATAAAAGATAACACTGCCCCGAGGGCAGGCAGTCTGCCACAACCTGACCTGCAGAGCAGATCTCAGCAGCTCAGAGAAAGCATGTAAGAGATAAGAAAAATTAAACAACCTTGAAAAGCAGAACAGACGAATCATGACTTCTTCTTCTGTCTCTGGGCTGGGAGACAAGAGACTTTCTAATACCTCAGGGTCATCACAACAGCAGAAACCTGAGAATAGGGATTATTTTTCCAAGGATTACAGACTTCAATCTTAAAATTCTGAAGTGTTGTGATGTGATGCTCTCATTCTATGTTTTTTCTCCTGGCAAGTGCCTTGGTCCTTTAGATTAGAGAAAGCACAAATTATTTTGGGCTCTAACGAGTGAATGTTTTTTTTTTGGTGGGAGAGACCCCCTTAGACACTGAACTGACAGGTTTGACTGACAATGCCATTGGTAATAAAGACATTTACTTCCAGGAGTAAGCTGGAAGCTCTTGCTATTCAGTAAAATGAAAGTAACTGGAATGGTTCCAAATACTTTGCCTGAGAAATATGTTTTTTCACTGGTGTTTGTCTTTATGCATGTAAGACTCCACACTTGGCAATTAATTACATGATCTTGTTTCCAGCTGTAGTGCTCCCTTGGAGTTAGGCAAACAACTATAACATTTTAACGCCAGAATAGGAGAGTTTGAAACAGATACTTCAATTGTGTTAAATGCCTGAGGACTATTTAGAAAGATTCCATGACCTTTTAAATGTTTATTCTGCACATCCAAATAAATTGTTTTTGAACATTCTCAATTTCTATATTCTCCCACCAAAATAATGTTGGGATTTCCAGCACAGAAAGAAGAGATAAAATTTGGAAAATTTGGGAAAACATTTCCTGGAGGGCACACTTCGGTTAGTTCAAAAAATTATAGATGCACCAAATATCACAAGATGGTAGGGGTTACTACTTTACTGTTTCGAATTATACATGAGAAAGGCTCCTGATATCTA
Source organism: Sitta carolinensis (assembly GCA_032173965.1). Taxonomy (NCBI): domain Eukaryota; kingdom Metazoa; phylum Chordata; class Aves; order Passeriformes; family Sittidae; genus Sitta; species Sitta carolinensis. The sequence goes on along the minus strand of JAVUNC010000005.1, from coordinate 22,980,604 downwards.
AACCTAATGGAGAGTTTTAAAGACTTAAAATGTTCCATTTAATCCACAGTGTTTTTTATTTTAACATTTAAAATTTTAGTACCAGGTAAATATCAAGATAACTGAAATTTGCCAAGAATGTTGGAAAAATATTTTGTTACATCTGGATATCTTCTTTAGCTCTAAGAACAAAATTTTTGTTAATAGTTTCAGTGCAACACAAAGAGAGAAGTTCTATATAAAAGAAGCAGATGGGATACATTATGTTTAATCCACTGCACTTATCCCCATGCATTACTCCTCACAATTGCTTAGAATGAAAAATACTTTTCTCTAGGTTTTTTATTTTTGTGTAAGAGAGAGGAAAAAAAAGAAGCAATACAAAAATGTCAATATTTAAATAAGTTTTTAAACAATGCTTAGCTATTTGATTTACTGTAGCAGGGAAGAAACAGCCTGTTCACAACAGGGAGTTGACTCTCTTACACATAAATACAGGTTCTTCAACTACTTTGCTGCACTTCAGGAACAAATGAAGAGATGAATACAGCTTCTATTAGGCAGGAGCTCCAGGAAAATGGTAGTTACAGATGTAGCAACTAGACTGGTGGAGTGTTAATGATTAGTTACTTTTTACTGTGTATTACTCTGACAAAAAAACCATTTTCTCCAAGATTAGTGGCTAAGGTAAGCAGCTGCCTTTTTTTCTTTTGAAAGTGTTATTGAAATTATAAAACCATGCTCCAGAAGAGCTGTGAATCAAGTAGCTTTTTGCTGTTGTAATTGTATGTTGCATTTCTCTAGCAAATGCTTGTAGATAATAGATGCATTTGTAATTCTAGAGGTGTGCTGAAGATGAAATATAGCATGCTACAGATAAGAAGGTATAACAAAAGATGTGAGCAATACATATGTTTGCTTCCAGAATGCAAAAGGTAACACTTTTGCCAATCTCTTTGTTCATTCAGCAGTTTTCCTGTGGACAAAAGACATTTTTACACAGCCAAAAGAGTAGCTATCGATCTCCTAGATAAAGAGTCTGTGGTTATGTGCTATCATGACCCTTATCTCCCATAGACTAGAAGTGTTTCTCTCATGTAGGAAAAAAGGTTTTTTATTTTCTTTTTTTTTTTTTGCACAATATATGTTTTAGTTTTTGAATCTCCAGTTCAGTGCCAGATTCCTGTTTGGGGAATGAGGGATGGCTTGCCATTTCTGCAGCTCTGATTTGCTTCCTCAGCAGATTCGTGAGCATCCACCAGCAGAATCATATTACCAGAGGTCACTGAAGAGGCTGCTCCTGACAGTATGTATTATAACAGAGAGTTATCACTGTTGCAGCTGTAATTTTTATTAACATTACTCACAACCTGTAAATGCCAAGAATAATTCAGGTCCAAAACCTTTTCTCACTACCCTCCCCACAACTGTTTCCTTCATTTTCCTGCCAGCTTGCTTATCTCCATGGTTTCTTTGAAATACTGACCTACTAAATTAGAACAACAAATACAAGTAGATTTATTTAACTTTGAAAGTCTTGTTGGCAGAGTCCTTTCATTTTGTTGTGATGTAACTACTTCTGCATTTAAAGAGCACCTTAATATAATGTTATTCTGTTAATCTCTTTTTATCACAATTCCAATTTTCTTTTTTATAAAATGCAGAGCTTTATTCATTAATTGTCATTGTGTTTACAGCATAATGAACGTCATCTGAAGAGCTCGGTGTGTTATTCTGCTTGGTGCTCAAAATGTATTCCTGTAACTGCTAAAAAAAAAGGTTTTTTGTATGTTCATATTTTCTTGCAAGTTGCATGAAAAAGTCTTGCTAAGTGTATTTTCACTAGTCAGGAATGGCAATGGAAAGGCTCTTACCTTACAGTAATATTCCTCAAGCACTTTGATCCTTGTCAGCCGCTAGTTATAGCACCTTACTCTCTGTTCATCACTGTGTGGTACTTCCAGTTGTCACCTGGCACATCTACATGGGTGCACTGTCTGCACTTCCCCTCCAGAATATCTCTGTCCTTCTGGGAAACAGGGAAGAAGACAGGATGGCAGGGAAGAGTAGGGCTATGGGGTGCAGTGATAGAGCACGTTTGTTTGCACAGGTGAAGAAAGGAAATATGCAAAGTGCTGCATGCACTGTGAATTTACTGCAGAAAATTTGGGGACACATGTAGGTGCACTAATGCAGGCCCAAATAATAGACTGATACCCCTCTAATGAATTCAGTAGCTTCACTGTGGTGCTGTGAGAATGCTAATAAACTGGCTAGTTTTTGGCAGATCAATGCATGGGAAAGAACAACAATGTATGTCTCTTCCTGCTGCCTATGTAGAAATACTGAATGACAGTGAACTTTAAATCAATGACAGATTAAAGGTAAACCTCACAGGTGAGACAGCAAACTTCAGGATTAGTGGACACTCAATGCCTCTCACCAATGGTGAATGACCAAATCCTAATTCAAAATGGAAAGTGTAAATAGCTAACCCAAGTAAAAGAAAAAAAGGTGCTGTCTGTTAGATTCCAAAGAATCTTTTACTCATAACCTGTTAACTTTACATGACATTGTGTGAATTTCAGTATTTTTTTCAGGATAGTAGATTTACATTAGAGGAACATTACAGCACTAGAAAACCCAAATCTTGAGACAAAAGCAGACTACTGGACACAGTTCTAATATCTGGTTGCTATAACTGAATATCAATAATTGAAAGCTATTGCTTTCATTTGCCATCATTTTTTTTTTTTATTTTAAGATGATGGAATTTTTCCTAATTCCTTTACTGCTACTGCACAGACACTTTACACCTTGTTTTTGGATACGAATGATTTCAGCCTTCACGGTGGCACAACTTCAGTCTTTTTCAGGTAAAATTAAGCTTTTGATGACAGGTTTTAAAAATTACAACATAATGTCAATTTTGACCAGAAAGTAATTAAAGCATGATCTTTTGACTGCATTATAGCATTAAATTTCCTATGGCACAAAAATATTTATGTAAGGCATAAGAAGCAAGGGTAAACATGCAGCCTTTTGTCATTATTATTTAACTTCTCTAGTTACTGAACCTGTCTGGTTCAATATCTGTAAATACTACACTATATGACCGACCTTGACCAATACATTTTACAAGGTGGAGTCATCCATTAAACATGTGAAATGACTTTGCCAATACAGCTTTGTACAAAAAGCCAATAAGTAAAAGAAGGGTTCTCCCATGGGCTGTCTTAGCATTTCTTGCCATGATTAATAAAAGCAGTTTTTCCAGTTTGAATCTTCAAAGAACTCTTGCCTAAACTGAAATAATGGTGCTAATTGAAGGCAAAGACAAACTTGTATTTTACGCTTTCTGGAATTTATATGCAAAATGTGTTCAATATGTGCCAGATTGAGTCTGTTACTAAAAGACATGGAAAGATGATGATGGGGCTACAGATATTAATGAAACTTAACTAAAAATGCAAATATAGACTATCGTGGCATACTCTGTATAATACAGCAATAATTATTTTTCTTTACCAAATAGGAAAAATAGTGGTAGTCTTGTCTTTTTAGTTTTCTATTCCAGCAGCTATGCCTCTACAAATGAGAAGTAGCTCAGACTAATAAAAAAAGTGTGTCTAAAGAATTAACTTAACCAATATAATAGTCACTAATTATACATAAAAAATCAATATGAATATCACAAACTTGATTGCCTAAAATTGCCCAAGCAATTGTATTTTTTGTTACTGTCCATTTTGAAAAATCTCCCATTAGTCGTTTGCAGCCTCAAAACTTTTTGGAGACATTTCATTAGTATTCAGTTGATGCAGTATTTGTAGGATGCTGCTGGCCAGCATCTAGCTTCATTTAGACCTTTTGTAAGAGAAAGATTGTATTTTTTTTAAACAATTGAGTATCATGGGAGAGCAAAGAAATCTAATAATTAGAACAGTCTCCAGAAGACTAATCCCTTCAAACCCAAAACATTCTATGATCATACTTACGCTCTGCTAAAAATGGTCTTTCTATTATTAAATATAAACTATTCTGTCCTAATCTAGAATTAATTTGTGCGATGTTTCCATTATTTATAATTTTCTGTGTCATCAGCTGCTCACCAGATTAACAATACTTCTTTTCTTTCTGAGAGTAATTATAACGTGAGACCTTTTATATTCATCAGACTTTTAAATGAGGTTATTAATACTTATATCTCATTACATCTGTTAAATTATAATTTAATTTTTAGTTACTACACACATTTGTGCATTTTATATATTTGTATATGTACATGCTGATTATTGGAATTGTTTATATGACAGAAGCTAAGAATAACTCATTTTAGACAAGTAAACAGCTATTTTGCCATTGTTCTCAGATGAATTAATACAGACATTCTGAACTTTCTTGATGTTGATGAGAGAACTCTTTAATAGCTCTTCCCTAAATTTAATCTTTTAGAATTCAATTCAAAACCTGTTGAAATCAATGGAGAAACTCCCACTGATTTCAAAGGCTGTTATAGCAGGTCCTTAACAAGTATTATTTCTATGTCTCTGTATTTCTTTAGAAATAGAAAATGCCTTTAACACTGCTGTAAATAAAGGATGAAAAGGGATGGTAAGATGATAAGAAAGTCGATGCTAAGAAAGATGTATAGCTGCTTCAAGTGAAATGCAGAATTTGGTTTAGTTGAAGAGAAATTAAATGTCATCTTTTTTTTACCCAAACCTAAAATCCATTCAGCAAGGCTGAGTCAAGGATGAAGAAGCCATCAGGAAACCTGGAGAATGCTTTGACCATGATCCAGCACAACTGCTTACCTTAAAACTGAATACTCCTGTTTGAGCCAATGGACTACTTCAATCAAGATGTTTGTCTGTTTTCTACCTGGGTGGATGCAGGCAGTAAGAATTTCAAAGCATGTTCACAATTACAGTCATGACTAGGGCCAACCTCTGGTAACAGAAGCAGCCTAAAAATTTCTAAACAATGATTTATAAATTCTTCATTTTTACCGTCTACACTTAAAGATTTAATCTGACATTTCACTTCTTATTGAGAGCTACTGAATACCAGTACTGTATGTTCTGAAGCTGAAGAGGTGACTTCAGTCTTCAGCCTTCAGAGGGGATTCATTTTCACTAACATAAGTCTTCTGGCATCTAGTCTAAGTTAGTAATGAAACAGAAGCTTTACTAGAGGAATTCATATCACCTATAATTATTTTACTTTTAATGGAATGAATTATCCTTTCAGATTTACTAAATTTTTTCAAATGTTATGAGGGGGATTTAGAGAACTAGCTTACTATGGTGTCATTGCTTTTTCAGTCTCTGAAAATAGTGCAGATGATGTAGCTGAACATAAATTTATACCTTTAACAGTGGTTCCACTACCCCAGCTGATCCTGTAGTGCACTAAAAGAACATTAACCAATGAATTACCTTCTATGAGTATTTAATGAATCCCATTCATCCTTATTTACATGCATATAGCCCTAAATGACTGTTTAATTAAGTGTCTTTATTTACATTACAGGTACAGAGTTCCTCTGTCTTCTCCTCACTAAACCCAAAAATCAATATATTCATATATATCCAATGAATCTCTGTGTAAGAATGGTATCCAGCTCAGTTGTAAATTGATATTATTTTAAAATCATGGAGCTAAATAACAAATCAATGCTTAAATTGCTGTGAAAGCAAATTGAAGTTGGTGACTATAGGCCTGTAATAACAAAAGGCAGACAAAGTCTCTTTTTGAAATCAATGCCATGAGAAAACATGAAAAACCAAAACATTAAATGAAATAAATTAGAAAAAAAAATCACCAGTTGTAAATTTTCGGTAAGTTCTTTGATAAATAATGGAATTATGAAATCGTAGTGCCTCTATTGAAAATATTTAGCTTACGCTACATCCCAGATATCAAACTCAAATCATAAATATTTGTAGTAATTTAATTAAAATACTATAAATTACTAAATTTTCTTTTTATAAACAGTTTCCTTGGTTAAAAGTAGTTTATACACCTGTTTTTAAGGTTATGTTCTCTTACTCTGGTTTTTATCATTGATAAAATTATCAACTATGAGTCAGCTGTTCTGCTTTGTTCTCTCTCAACCTCTTGCTCACCCACAGCCTAGTCTCAGGTGGAAGAAAGTGAGAAACAAGAAAGACACTGATGTCGTGCAACCACTGTCCGGTCACAAATAGAATGCTGCTCTGTTGTCAGCACCATTTCAGTCACACAAGCTAAACACTGCATGGACTGCTGTGAAGAAAATGAACTCCTTCCCAACCAGACCCAGAAGAGTGTGCACCCTTAAAATAAAGTTGATCTTGACAGGTAGGCGTCCTATTTTTGCTCTGTTCTCTTGGTAGGTCTTACTTTAAAAAAAAAAAAAAAAAAATAGTTACTAGGTAAGATTATCTCATCTAGGAAATTTCTAAAATTGCAGTGTAGTAGGTTAGAGGTGTGAGAAGATAAACTTATAGAGTCACAGACTCACAGAATGGTTTGTGTTGGAAGGCACCCTAAAGGTCACCTGGTTCCAACCCCTATGTCATGGGCAGGGACACCTTCCATAGACCAAGCTTCTCAGACCCTCATCCAGCCTGATTTTGAACACCTGAGGGTGGAAGTCCACAACCTCAACAATCAAGTCTTAGAACAGTACAGAAATAAGAAATTAAATAAAAGGAAGGTCTATGAACAAGAAACATTGAGAAAGAACAGTGAAAATATTTTAATTAGAGCAATTGTGACCAGAAAAGAAATACTTTGATCAGTGGAGTGTCTTGTAAGTAATCTTTAACAATGCTGTGTAAGTAATGTCAGCTCAAGTTAGACAGTCTCCTAGGCAGTTTATTCTAAAGTAAAATATTGCCTTATAGTGAATGCAAAGCAAAGTCACAAACAATTAATCTGATAGCACTGGATCTAATACTACTAGCATCTGGATCAAGTAACTTCCAGTTAAGCTTTTAAACAATAATGTGCTTAACATGACTGATGTGACTTTTAAATAATTTTATGAAAATTAGAATGAAATTAAAAAGCAGAGTAAAAGTTACAACCAACTTAATAAGCAGAAGGCAGTGACGTTCCAACCCTCAACCCTTGAATATGTTTAATGTTAATCAAACCTTCCCAGTCCAAATTTGCTTATTTACTTATGGTATCTAGGAACTCCAAAACTCTTCTAGCATATACTAGGAATAATGGTTCTGCAGTCCTGTAATTTCTCTAAACATTTTCTGCCTTTTCCAGCTGCCTAACAAAATTAAAGTTGCCAGTTACAATTCTGCAATTGGCTTAGAGATACTCTATTTACATGAATGTCTGATTGGGTGATGTCTTTCTAGGAGAAGGTTGGTGGCTTCTTCAGTATAGAAACGAAACATGAATTGACAAGAATAATGAGGATATTGGATTTTTCACCTTTTGTAGTTGTGGAATAAAGGTGATCTTGCAAATCCCACTCAAGTATATTCTCACTTATTCTTACAAAACTGCCTTGTTAGAGTGCTTCTTTGTATGTTTTTCTGACACAGAAATAAAAGTTCAGTCAGTGTGAGCTATGTATTTTTTCAATTAACTGACAGGGAGGAATTTTTTTAGCTGCAAGAAAATACAGAACTTTTTATCTTCATTAGGGAAAAAATATACAGTCTCTCTACCAGTCAACCTCATGAGAGACAAGGATTGAGAAACTTCTTGAGTCTGTCTACATGGGGTTTTGCAGACACATGAATGTGAGCCTCATTTTTCACTCACTTGAACCTGAGTGAATGGTATTACTGTTGCTGGGCCTGAAACAATATGTTGAAACCCAATGGGTATTGCCTCAAAGTGACATTATTCATAGTTATTTCACATTTGTTTAAAAACAGTGAAGATAAATTAAGACTTTGAGGATTAAGATCTCACATTTTTGCTAAGAGACTTGATTGATTGCAGGTATTTTTCCCTAAATATATTATAATATATAAATATTCCTTAGTTGTGTGCAGCCTCATGGAAAAATTTGTATCCCATTCTCAAAGAGACTACTTCCCAGGACAGAACACATAGTGGTAAAAAGATTAGCTTATAACAGCTTTTTGAAGAGAAGTCAGTTTATAAATTTAGATTTCTTTTTCACTTGTTATTAACATACTGTTTTTTAGCTTGCAATATCATACAAGAGACAGGGAAAAAAATCACCAAAAATATTAAAGAAAAGTGACAAGAAATGTTTTATGGCCAGAATAGCTTCTTTTCCCATGTTAGCACTTTTTAATTAATTTAAAGATAAACTAGGTGGAGAAAATTGTGTGACTCCTATTTAGACATATTTACAAAGAATTTTAGTATTTGTCCAGCTGGTGGTTTTGTCTGTGACTGTGTGTAAAGTTCTTCTGTCTTTCTGCATTGTATTCTACAATGTTTATGAAAAACAACTTCATTTCCCAAGTAAAGAAGGTGTAACATGAAATCCAAGTAAGTGGATCATAAACTCTGTGAAGAACTGTGGTGTAAAGTTGCTGTCTTTTCTGGGGTTTTCTTTTTTTTTCTTTTTCTTTTTTTTTTTTTTTTTTTCCCACAAATGGAAGGTAATTAACCTTTCTTGCTTTATAGTGCATCTTTTTTTTTTTTTTTTTTTTTTTTTTTTTTTTTTTTTTTAATTAGGCTATGAAATTGGACTAGTATTATCTCCGTAACAACTGGCTTTGGCTTTGTTTTATTTTGCAAATTTGTCCAAAAAGGCTCAATTTTGAATTATCCACTGGGTCAGATTAGTTACCTTTCTCCATCAACTCTGACCAATAGTGTCTTTATCTTTAGATTCTAGAAAAGAGAACATTTATGGGGAGAGAAGGATCATTTATTCTGTGAGATATTTTTGGAGTGGTTTAACACAAATTCTGAAGAACAGTATGTACTAAGTAGCAGAGGGTACAAAAAACTTCTTCATTCCAGTCCATTTTTCTGACAATTTTCTGGTTTAATGTCTACCAGTCATAACCACTGGAAAACAAGACAGGTGGTTTCCAGACACCATTTTCAAGGGTTACTCCTGAGGTAGGACAGGGTTGTAAAGAACTTAAGAGTTACACCTCAGACTGCTGCCTTGGAGTATATGTAGACACATGTCTTTTACACAAGTAAAAATGGAAAGGCTGATTCTCATCCAAGTTGCTGCTAATATTTCAGAACACTGAATCTTATGGTGCAATAAGAGCTAGCAAATTTAGTAATCTTCACTGCCAAAGAGTCCCAGTTTTGACTTGCTGTTATCACTCGGCCCTGCAGCTCTGGCAAGAGATTGATATCGGTGTAAACTGAAATTCTTTGGGTATACTCAGAAACAATCAACTCTGAGGCTGGGTATATTACCAGGTCTGTATATTTAGGTATGTATTTAATGAAGGAAAGTTACAGGAATATTGCTTAAAGACAGAAAGAAAGATGATTAGCTACTGATAGTCCTCAGAGAGGACTAAGCGAAACCTAAAAGACAGGCCTTCTTCAGAACAGGAGTTTGAATATTGTCTTCTAGTTGCATGACCTTGGTAATCTGAATTTTTTTGGTATTATTTTATCTGAGGTTTTAATATTATCTAATAATCATTGTTTGAGGCTTGAAACCTATGAAGGTGAAAGCGGTGACAAACTGTTATTCATGTTTTCTCAACAGGAAAACTATTTTAGGGAACTGATTTTTCATGTTAACACTAAGCTAATAGTCAAATATTGGTCTTCTAATTCCTTTTCCTGTATTTAATCCATTAAGATATTATTGTTCAATTTGGGAAGGACAGAACATGAAAAATAAGACGTTTCCCAATATAAGACCTGCACATTTCTATAATGTATGTTTTTCAAAGTCAAAGGCAGCCTTTAAGGATCCTTCTATAATAGTAACTATTTATTACTAAATATTATGTATTTATTATATAATCCTGAGGATAAGGTCCAAGGCAAAATATTGAAAAATACAGAGTAGCTGTAAAAACTTTTCAGCAAGCTTTCTGTGTGAAGCTACTGGATTATTTGATTGTTTTCCAGGATCCTGAGAATTAATTAATACTTGATTGTCTCTTTGAAGAAATAAAGTATGTAGTGCTTCCATAGTTAATGCTGTAACTCTGTTTGCTTTTAAAATACATTGTGGATTTCTGTGTCCCTTTATACTTGTATATCATAAATTCCAGATGTTCGGGTGCACGAAGTTGCTCTGATGTGGGGATGAAAGTTTCAGTGACTTTTATTGTTCATTTCTATAGTGATAGCAGTGCTGGGGATTTGGTAAATGCATTAAATTAGAATTGTTTGGCACTGGGATACTGTTTTATAAAAGTTACCATCAAAGGTATTTCAAAAATTGGTTGATATATTTTGTACTTAACCATGAGTCTGGGTTTTATTATGGTAGTTCATTAGAAGAGCAGCAATCCATATCCTGGTATTTTACTGCTCACAAGCCCCTAAATGTAGCAAGGCTTCAAATATCAAATTTTTATTTTTGATATTGAGGCTTGGACAAGGAGGCTTGTTTTCAGCACCTAGTCTCCTTCTGCCTCATCCTTTGGGTTAAGACAACAGAAAAAGATTATTTTGAGCTGACTGCCTTTAATAGTGGAAGAAACTCCTGCAGGAAACGAGGTGTGTCCCCCAGTGCCTATAACCATAAACGTGTTAAACAGACTTACGCTAAGGAATCTTTTCTTCTTGCTTCAGTTTTTACTTATGAGACTGTTGTATCACCTATCACCCACCATTATGTTGTGCAATACTTTTGTTTCTATTTCTGTGTCTTCTCATCTCACTTGCAGAGTGCTGAAATTCCTGTAGTAATTTGTTTAGAGGTCAGCTCCTTTGATGGTAAGGATCATACTTTTTCCCATGTGTGTATGCAGTGCTTAGCATAATAGAGTCTTAAAAATAAACAGATGCACACAGACATAACATCAAAAATAATAACTGCCCATTTGGTTTCCACTAAGCTACATTCTCAGTAAAATATTTGAATCTGTAGAAGATGAGCTTCATTGCTTCTATTTCTACGGATGTCCTGTCATGTGTCTGGCTCTAAGGGGCCAGTTTCTCATACTGACACAAGATCTAACCAGTGAAAAGGGTGGATACGCCTTTGCGAATGCACCTGTAAGGACAGGGAAGCCCGGGAGTCGCTCTCTGTCTCCTGACCTGCGGGGAAGGCAGCGGCGGCAGCGGCGAGCCCGGCCCAGCCCCGCTCGGCCCGGCCGGGATTGTCCGCTCCTGGAGGGGCGGGAGCGGCTGCCGAGCCCTCCCCGAGGAGCCCACCGGGCCCGGGAGGGGCAAAGGAGCCAGCGGAACCTACAGAGCTTTTGTTCTAGTCAAACCACCGAACCACACTGGCCTGAGGCTGTGTCGGCATCGGGAGCGGCTGAGCATGGGGACAGCACCTGTATGGGCACCAAAGGAGCTGAGCATGGGGACAGCACCTGGATGGGCACCAAAGGAGCTGAGCATGGGCACCAGCACCTGTATGGGCACCAAAGGAGCTGTGCATGGGCACCAGCACCTGGATGGGCACCAAAGGAGCTGAGCATGGGGACAGCACCTGGATGGGCACCAAAGGAGCTGTGCATGGGCACCAGCACCAGTGCCCCCCGTGGTTCGTGCTGGAGGCAGCCCCGCAGCCAGGAGCAGCCCTGAGCCCCGTTCCAGACTGAGAGCGGCTGGCACAGCTCACATGGAGTCGGCAAAAAGCACGTGGCCAGCAGAAAGAAGCAGAGAGAGCTTGTTTCTAATACAGGACTTGGACTAAATTGACTTTTTTCAATGTTACAAGACTTTGTACTCGAAGAACACTAACTCTCTCTTCTTAGACTAAGAAGGAAAAAAAGAGGTGAAACTTTGTAAGAACAACCACATGAAATTGAAGTGGGTAAGAAAAGAGATTCTAGATTGAAGAGATTTTGAAAAATTTGTCTTAAGCTTAGGCTGTAAAATTCTTTTGTGAAGCTATGTGTGGTAGTTTGAAAAAAATGAGTTTTTTGAACTTCAGTGGTCAAACCAATGAGTGCTCAGGTTTAAAGACTGGCACCTGGTGTGGCCACTGAGGACAAGGATCCGCCTCTGAGAACACAAGGGGTTAAAAGCAGAGGGCTCCCCGGAAAGCTCTCTCTTGGTTCCGGTCCCTGAGGACGGGCGGATCTCCCCTGCCCAGCTGGGCGGGGAGGGGAAGCCATGCGGCCTGGGCGAGGTAGGCTGGAGCCTTGGGCACAGAGGGGGAGAGAAAAATCCTGCAAGATGGAAGGGTGGAGAGAGTACAAGAACCTTGAGAGGCATCAGGCAGCCTTCTTTTTCCCCCCCCGCCCCAGGGAGGAAGAGAGAGACTGTGTCTGTGTCACCTTGAAATTTGATATCCGCAACTAGACAGCACGGCCGAAGGAGTATGGGGGGGGTGGCGCGAGAAGAGTGCCCAGCAGCAAAGATACCGTGAGAGTTCTGAGGAAACAAAGCCCAAGATTTTAACCCTTTTCATAGATGATGGAAACTTTATAAATGCTAATCCTCCTGAATCTGAAGAAGAAAGATAGAGAACTAAGCAGAGATGATGAAAGTTCGTGCAAGTGGAAGATTGTCAGAGAATGCTGAAAAGAATCCTAGGTGGGAGGAGATGATGGAGTGGCCTTTGGCTGGACTGTTCTTGTAGCCATGGATGGACTCATTGCTTTTCTGTGACACAGAGACTGCATCTGGGGAGAGGCATTGGCTTGGAGCCAAGAGTGGACAGTAGTGTGAACAGAGATGAGAGGAAGAGCTCTGTTCTCAAGGCCCCTCGGCCCCAGGGGGTAATATTGGGGGAGACTGGTGTCCCAGAATTTGAGAAGCTGTCGTTTCTTGGAACTAACCAAAGCATCTTTTAAAAAGAGAAACCCTAGAAGCAGCTCTGGTCCATGCACAGTGGTGAGAGCACTGGACATGGAAGAAGAGGCCACGATGTGGTGCAAGGAAGACTCCTATCTCTCCTTGATGGACTGAGTACTGATTATCAAAAGGGTGGTAATGGACTAAGGATTAATTATCTAAAAGGTGGTAACTTGATTGGGAATTTTTAGTTTGTTTTATTGTGTTGAGATCTGGGGTGGGGGGAGGAGGAGTGTTTTTTAAAGTTTTCATTTTCTTCTGTATGTGTCTTTTTTACATATTATAAGTAATAAAGTTCTTTTCTTTTGCTTTCTAAATTAGAAACGGTTTTGCTCTGTTTTTGGTCACATCTCACAGCAAACACCAGGGACAGTATATCCTTATAGGGGCACTGGCCTTGTGCCAACGTCAGACCTTTGACACTATGTAAAGTTATACTTGATAAATCAGACTTTGGGTTTTCCCCAGTAAGTTCATGGAATGCTTTGGGGGGGTGGTAGCGTTCTAGCCACAATCCTGAGCAGAGGCACCAGTGTTAGAAGTTTGATGAGAAACCTCGGTCCCGGGGATAAAAGGGGAAGACCTTTGTTCCAGAGATGGGTGAAAGGATGCTAGAAGGGCTCATCCTTAAAACAGCACCCCAATAAGCTGACATAGACTAAAAGCACAGTTGTGAGGAAAAACTGAAAGATGGGAAAAACTTCACAAAGGCAGATCTCTGGCACCTGTGGTTTGTGAGAAATGAAGCCACAAGAGTTCTTTTCTTGTGGGGAGTTTTCCACAGCGTTAGCAAAGAATACTTTTCTCTCTAAATTAACTAAAGAAAGACTATTTTTAGAGGTGAAGAACTGACTAAGATTTTTCTGAGTTGTTGTTCTGTACATCATTGAAAAGAGAAAAAGGTGTGGGGGAGGGAAGAAAAAGGGTGTTCTAATTTCTGATTATTCCTTTTTTTTGTTGTCCTGTTAATAAAGTTGTTCCTTGTATCCTTTCAAGTTTAGGCCTGCTTTATTATTTTTTCCTAATCCTGTCTCACAGTAGAAAACAGACCCACCACGTCCTTAGAAGACTAATAAGTGCTTTCCTTTTATGCAACAGTTAAGGAGAGCACACTTGTTTCTTTTTTGCTTTTGGACTGCTGAATTTTCAGAAATTAGCTTTAAATTATAGTGGACGAATAGTGGCATCATTAAGATTCTAAAAGACTCACAAGATCATTGAGTTCAACCTTTGATTAAATACCAACGTCAACTAAACCATGGTACTAAGTGCCACATCCAGTCATTTCTTGAGTTACGTCCAGGGATGGTGATTCCACCACCTCCCTGGGCAGCCCATTCCAATGCCTGACCACCCTTTCAGTGGTGAAATCTTCCTGATGTCAACCTCAACCTTCCCTGGTGCAGCTTGAGACCATTTCTTCTTGTCCTATCACTGGTTTTCTGGGAGAAAAGGCCAACACCCACCTGGCCACAGCCTCCTTTCTGGTGATTGTGGAGAGTGATACAATAATCCCCTGAGCCTTCCTTTCTCCAGACTGAATGATGATAACTCCCTCAACCACTTATCATCTCTCACTCTCTGGACTTTCCACCAGCTTTGTTATCCTTCTCTGAACTTGTTCCAGCACCTCAACGTCTTTCTTGTAGTGAGAAGCCAAAACTGGACACAACACTTGATGTGTGGCATCACCAGTGCCACGTACAGAGTGAGCATTGCCAGCCCCACACCAACTCTGTTACATCTGATTTAGACCAAAAATACAGATCTCCCCATCATGGCACATGAAAGTGGGAAAGTGCCCATAAGATTTCTTAATTATATAAGAATTACAGGACATTACTATTTATTACTTGGAAAGCTTCATAGTATAGCTTATGCTCCCTTTGATAGTACACAACTTACTTTTAAATGAAAGCGGTAACTAACTTTCATAGAGAGAGAAACAAGGCAAAAGTCATTGCTTGTAGTGTATTAAAGAATGGCTTTTATTAACCCTAGAGAATACTTGGGTATTTATTCACAGGGCTGTATTTCCAGTTAATATTTAGTTGGTAGTCAGTAGTTTAGCAATAAAATGAATTAGTTTTTCAAGTAAAATAGCGGAATAGATGCTCACATTCTCCAGTGAAGCTATAATGCATCTTTATTTTCTGAGAAGAAAACTTAAGGCTATCAAATAGGATTATACAAATGATAGCAATTATGACTTACTAAATCAGTCCTCTAGACCCATTAAAGATTCCCAGCAAAATACCAGCTATTTGTTTTAAGTGAGAGAAAGCAATTACTGCTCCTTCATGTGGGCAGTTTCAAGGCTGAAACTTAAATCTTTCTTTATTGCATTCCAAGTAAAACAAGATGAAATTAGTGCAAATATACTGTTTGACATTTTGGTGTCCTGTGGCAAACTCTGATCTCCCAAGTTCAGACCTGCTGTCACTCCTGTCATGGGATGAACACTGAGGCAATGTATTCCAGCCCTGACAGGAATCTGCTCTGAGAGCAGATGCAGTTCTGCAGTGCTGTGTTATCATGTTTGGTATAACTTAGAAACTCGAAGCTTTTTGAAAGGTCATTTGTAGTACATTAATGTTCTGAAAGGTTTTTCTGGTTATGTTATCAATAACCTCAGAAAACTTGCAAATTAAAAAAAAAAAAAAAAAACCAACAAAAAACCCAAGCTAAAATAGCTATTTGCATATATGTGTCCAGCATTGATTCTACTAAGTGTCAGAAAGAAAAAAGCCAAGGACATATATTAGTTCAGAAATTCTGCACTGGGAAAAATGTGCTTAACTGTGCCGCGTGGGAGATATCTTGGTGCAGAGTTTACTTCTTTGTCTTCCTTTCTCCAAGTTAAATTCTCCTTCCATAAAAATATTGGTTTTGAAATCTTATTTTAGTTGGAAATCTCACTTTAGTTATAAAGAGGTTTTTATTTTTTTGTTTTTTAAGGGATGATTTTTTTAGACAGCAGACTATCAGTTAGTTCTCAAAAGGACACTAAAGGTTTTTATTTCCTTCCCTGACTGCCATTACTAGAATGTTTTTAAGAACACACATAAAATCTAGTAGCTGCATTTATTTTTGCTTCATTCATATGAGGTAGCTTATAGGTTGCCTGTAAAATCATATGGCCAGTGGCCAGATGTGACTACATTAAAAGGGTGGAGGAGGGTGAAGTGCACCAAGAAAATATTTCTACCAGCGTGGCAGATGTGATGTTTCCTGAATGATGAAAAATTACTGTAAAACATAGTGCCAGTTAAAAGCCCAAAACTGATTTAAAATCAAAACCACCTTGATTTACATCTTGGGTAAACACAACGCTTCTGCTCAAGTACTAAAGACCTTGATAGAAAATACAGAAATGTGTTTGTCTAAGGAGGAAAACCTGTCTGTCAATGAGGTGAGAAATAAAAATTGTCGGGAAACATAAACTTAACAACTGCCTTCTTGATCTGTCTTGTTAATGACAGCCGAAAACCACTGTATGGACTCAGCTGACAGAAATAAGATGAAAGTATATCCTTGAGAAAGTCAAGAGATACCCCAAACCTAATGTGAATTATAACATAATTGTGAAGGTGATTATTCTCTTTGGCTGCAAGAACATGATACATGCAGATTACTTACATGTCTCTTGAATTATCTGATGAGGGAAACTACTTGAAACAAAAAATACTCATTCCTTACAACACCCAAAAGCAACTATTTTATGCTAATACATAGTGTCTAATGATTTTTTGCTTTATATACACTTCCTACATAGCAAGTATTCTTAGGGCGACACTCTTTTGATATGCTTTTGTACTTTGCGAAGAGGAACTTTCTATCTTGAAGTAATTCTTGGAGTTATTAAAAGCAAGCCTACCTTTAGTTTACCAAAATTCTCTCATTGATTATTTTGCTGTGCAAATTCCTTGTTAAGAATATCCTGTAAAGAAAAAAAATTTTGAACATTAATTGGAAATAGACATACAAAATTTAAATATACAGCATATATGTATATATATATATATATATAGCTATATGCAGCAATACATTTTTTTCCTGTCTCCCGAGAAAATGATGGTTGAGTGACACAGTGCTCACGGGTTCCCCAGCTAGCCCTGGTCTTGGACTGTGCCTAGAGTGGTTTCTCTTGGTCTGGAACAGATCCAGGTAGAGATAAGGCAGTGGCTGCTGGATCCTCTGGCAGCAAGACTGCTCTCTGTAGCACCAAGGTGGGAAAGGCGTCGAGGATTAGAGCAAAAACCAGACAGGGGTCCCTTGTATGATTCCCAAAGGCTTATTTCCTCAGAGAGGGTCAGGGATGAAAGGACACAGAACTGGGGTGTGCAGGGGTCTTATAGTGGGAGGATCCCAGGAACAGACACAAACTTTCAGCCAATAAGGTAGGGAGAGGGGAGGAGTACAAGGTGGGATTGACAACATCCTGAGCTAATGAGGGAGTACCTGGGTCACGTGGGCCAATGGGGCATCGAGGTTTGGGTGACACCCAAGGGGAGGAACCATGCAGGGATAGGCTGGAGGGAGATTGACATGGAAGGGTCTGGAACAGGGGATGGGACCACTGTGATGGATGGGAAGGAGCTGGGCAGGGAAACACCGACTGACAGGGAAGGAGCTGGAACACAGGGCGGGGTTTAACATTTAAGGAAACTTTGGGATGGATACAACAGTAGGGATAGACCAACTTGGGAGAAACATAGGGGTACATTGGAATGAACCATTAACAATAAAACTATTAACAATGAGCTGATACAATAAAACAAGAAATTATAATACGAACACACCACAACAGTTAAGCTTAGTGGGGATGTTTGCAAATCTCAAACAGTTGACTTTACTGGCTAACGGAAATTAAAGCTCTAGAGGGTAAAATGTAAATAATTTGATGAAGGATAGCAATTAGCTCCACTGTGTATGAATATTGTTTAGAACAGAGAGTTCAAAGAAAATTTTTGAACTTCCCACATTTGGCTTATCTCATGGACAAGATTCAACACAGGATTGAGGGCTGTATTATGATAGGAATTGTATGGTATGGTGGAAGTGAAAAATTTACCCCAGTTTTCCAAGAAGCCTTCTCCACCTGAGGAACTGCATTACTGTTTAAAAGTGCAACATTAAAGAACCATTACGAAGATGAAAATGTGAGTATTAGAAAAAGAATAAGTCTATTAAAAATGTGGAGCTAGAGGAAAAAAAAACTTTTAACATATTTTTGTTGCTGTTCTAAAACTGAAACTAAGTGAAGGTAACTGCCTATGCAATGTAATTTATAATATAGGCTTGATTTTGCTGGTATGGACAGTATCAAACCATGCCTGTGCACTTTCACTCTTTCTGTCTATTCTTCTTAAAAGCTGTCAAAGTAGTGTAGGTAAAATCTTGCCCACAAATATTTGTGATATTTTTCTGCTAATTACTTCATTCCCTTATACAATCTTTTCACTGGCAATCCATAAAGAAGAAACATACAATATAAAAATGGATAGTGTTCTTCAATTTAAAAAAAATTCTCCTGAGTAGGAGTATTAAAAGAGAAGAACTGCTTTTGTGTAGCTTGATAAGGGGAAAATCCTAGAGATTTCATTTTGCTTGCAGCTTCTGTTAATAGTAGTGGATCTTATTTTTGTTAATTTTAATTAACAGTAATTGGGCGTCATGTTGAAGGCAGTCTCTTCAGCTTCCAGTGCAACTGCTGGAGAAAGATAAGGGCTATCAGATGACAGTTCATGTCACTTAAACTGTTGCTGAAAATAGTTGTACACATTCTGCACACATTCTGCCTGTGTGCTTATTTCTCTATATTGACAAGTATTGCTGGCCTGAGCAAGATACCTAACTCTTACAGGACAAGCTGAGTGAAGTATCATATGTGGTGAATGAGAGTGATAATAATAATAATGACTCAGGCTGCATTTGACTGCATATGGGAGGTGACGGACACAGCTGTTGTGGCAGCAAAGCATAGAGATTTGAGAAATGTAGAATTACTATTACTGTGGGCTTCCACATCCAGACTCCCTATAGTAAAGTAGTTGTTGTGTCTTGCACTGAACCTTTAAATAGGCAGTTTGCAAATATTTTTTATGACTAGGTTACACATTGAAGTTATAAAGGACTCTGAATTCCTGATAATTTTCTTTAACAGGAAAGCTATGGGATATGCATAACAGGGAGACTTTACCATGCACCTTTACCATGGTGAGAGGGAGTTACTAGTAGCTTAGAGTCTGATGATTCTATGATTTGTTCAGGAGCTTCTTTGTCAGTATTCAGTACAAAATGAAAAATCAAAAAAAAATTCAATATAAAACAGAGAGAGGAGTCTGATAGAATTGTTTTACAATAAAATATTAACAATATTTCTAATCTTGGCTCATTGCTGAGTCAGTGTGACACAAGTCTAGTCATATGAATTTCTTCTTACTGTAAAGCCAAACTGGAAGCAAATACAAATATTCATATTTCATATGAATATAAGGACTTCCCTATTCTATGCATATAGCAATACATAATTTACAGCAGGACTGAAGAAAAGTTATCACTATTACATAGAATGCTTTAAATCTGCTGACATTTCTGTTGGATTCAGAAGGTATTTTGGATCTTTGCTTTTCTTTCATAAAATAAATATTATTCTTCTGATGTTATCTTTTAGTTTTCTGTTTCCTGACACTGGTTTTTCTTCTGTTTTTCTTCAGCCTAATTCAGTGAAATATTACCATGCTTACATTATTATCAGGAACCAGAAAACATAATCTAGAACCACAGATAGAGGTGTTGATAAATTTTTTGCTTTAATAAAGAAATACTTATTAAAGAGCAGTAACCTTTTCATGCTAGTAAAGACTTTCAAAGGAATTATTTTCACTCATGCTCAAACCTTATTCTGTTGAACATGTACAGCTTTGTAACTCCAAAACATTTTTCATAGCCAAATTTTGCTTCTTAAGCCCGCACATTTCATGTGCTAAATGATTCATTTGTTCCTATGTTGTCTGTTTTGGTAATGGATCTGCCATCTGATTCAGCATAGTTAGTCTTTCTGCCAAATCATTCTATATTTGATTGTGAACTTGTTGTACTTCAGGTCCTATGCTCTTTCTTGTTCTCCCACCTAGGATTTCTCCAGACTTTTGCATCTTTCCTGTGTAATTTCCAGCTGTGAGGAAGTCTGCTAGGCTCTGGTTGGGGCTGTGCTTTGGTACTGTTTATTACAGTGCTGTGATGAATTATAATTCTCATATGAAAGAAACCAGCCTCTGTCAAACTTCTGGGTTATGAGAACCTGCTGAAGAGTGGAAGGAAGCATCACTACTGAATTTGCAAGAAGTGAAAAGCGTATTCACTTCCATATAGAAAATTTTTTGAAAATAATGTATGTTAAAATGAAGAGATGTCAAAATATATGTGTGAGGAGCTGTGTTCATTTTTATTCTTTTGAAATGAATGTGATGGTTTATTTAATTTATTATTTTGGATTTTTAAGAAAGATCTGACCTTGCAAGTTGCCTATGGCAGCAGATTCCTGGAGTCATGTGGAGATAAAATATCAGCAGAGATCTACCCCGTTGATTTAGTGCAAAAAGGCTCATCGTCATCATAAAATCTTCGAGCCAAGATTTGTGCCTTTTACTTTCTTTAATAAAGAACCAAGCATATACATTTTTCAAAATAATAATAATGTCAATAACTGCAAAAGATTTTCATGAACAAATCCTGCCTTTCCATTTTCAAAAATGTCACAGCTGGCACAATGTTATAGGTAGTAAAGGTTTGATTGAACATGCTAATCTGAGCAGACCATGTTGAGTAGGAATAAATTGTCTCCATATATTATTCTCCATTTTGTCTATCATAATCTTTACCATACATTAAACAAGCATTCTCTTTTCTCCTTATCTCTTTAATATCACATAGATTGCTGGAATAAATCCCAAATGTTCTATTATGTCTCATTTACATCTATTCTTGACAGATTTCTCACTGTTTTCAGAACTGGTAATGTAATAAAAATTACATGAGTCATGAGAAACTGGGAAAGAAGATAAAGGCAAAATGATAAAGTAAACAAAAATGAGAAAATATAGGGAGGGGAAGAGGGGTTTTGATTAAAAATATTAAAAGATATATAAAAGTTCAAAATTTATCCAAATAAGATGTAATAGAGTAGGTGACCGTAAGCCATCAAGGGGCTTATTCCTTCTAGTTCATCTGTACATGGAGTTGAAAGCTAGATAAATCCTCAGCAAGCAGAGATGAATGTGTGCTCTTTGATGGCAGGTGTCTGTGCTGCGCTGTTCAGAAAAGACATGGCTGCACCCTTGTTAGTATTTGACTGTGCTGGCATACAGCAAGCAGCAGGAATACCAGAAAAATGGTTCATTCACATGTGGGATTAATTTAAACTATTCAGGGAGTAATGAAAATCAGTGCAGATTTTTCAGAAGGATGTTTCACCATCTTTTCCTCATACAGAATTTAAAAAAAAAAAAAAAAAAAATCCTGAAATTCAAGAAGTGTACAAAGTGGATGAATAATTTTTTTCAGCACACAAAAAAATTCCTTATTTTTTTCTTGGGTGCTGTTCTAGTTTTTCTTAAAAGCAATAACAAAATACTCTACAGCCAAAAATACTTTTTTTCTCTTATTCTTATGCTAAGTATCTTGCAAGTGCCATATCAATGGCCTCAGTGGAACTGCAGTTGACTCTAGTCTCAAACTAAGGTGACATTGGCCAAACCTGCTCAAGCCAAAAACCTTGCATCTTGCCTATGATAGGGATTGACAGCAGATAACTTGCAAAGAATGAACACAGAACATGGAAAAAAATTATTTTAGGGCTTTACTGAACACCTGAAATGCCTCATTGTTTTTCCACAAATTAATCTGTGATTAGTGTATGTCTTAGTTGCTACCATTGGGCTGGAGTCTGATTCAAACTATGTTGGGAGATTTCTTGATCAACCACAGCTTAATTGCTAGGGTAGATGAAATTAGAGAACTAAGCAGTTTTGTATATTGGTCAGGAAAAGAAACAACAAAGCGCAGACTTGTATTTTTCTATGACAGCATGGATCTGGGAGACCTTATCTCCATTTAGTCTCCTGAAAAATGTTAATTTTTCAGTATTCTTCTTTGCACAACTCTCTTAGTTATTTATCTGCCCCTTGCTATCAATTGAATTTCACACTAAGTACTGTGATTAACATTAGCAAGAAAATTGTTTTGATGTTCCTCAGGTCCATTTTATTTCTACTTATTCAAAGGCTTTTGAAAGTCTCTTTAAAACCATAATTTCAGTATTTCATAATTTTTTCTTTTTGCTGAGAGATCTAAACATTTTCATAAAAATAAACCCCAAGCCATTTCTTTCTGGGGACCATAGGTAATTTAAAGAAGTAATTTGTGTCTTTAACCTCATCCTGTGAAATCTGATCCAACAGAGCAGTGGAATCCTTAACTAGAAATCCAGGCAGCTGGATGTTATCCAAACAAGTCTAAATCTAGACCACGTCAATATTTTTTCTATTGAAAACTTTCTGCAAATCAAGGGAATATATCTAGGTTTTACGGTGTAATTTTATTTGAATTATTTGGTTATTATTACCTCTTAATAGTTTACTTAATTGCCACAAATTTTTAAAAATAGTTGCAGAATTCAGAGATATAAGTAGATCTGATGGTTTTAAGTATAGGCTTCAAATATCATCTACCACTGTGAATCATCTTTATTAATGGCTGCATTTCTTGTCTCCCTCCTTTGCAAATCAGATGACTCCTACTGAGAATGCCAAATGTGAATGTTAAATTGCATTCTTTCTTCTCCATAAGTGCCCAGCACTGATGCTGCTGCATGGGATCCTTGATTAGTTGGAATGACTATCTGTAGATAAGCCATCCTGCTGAAGTGTGAAAAATATCTAGTGCAATTTTGCTAGGATTATTTTCAGAATGATATCACTTCTGACATGGACCATGGAAATCCTAATGGTTGAGTTTATACTGTTGTTGACTTGTTTGCAGCCACTATTAAAAAAAAAAAAATCAAGTTAAACCAAGCAAAAGTTACAAAACCATACTCATATTCTTATTTGGAGCGTCATGACATAGGAGAGAAAAAATAGATATTCAACTATGTTCTGAAGTTACTAGAGTTACTAGAACTTTTGTTTTAGCAGTATTTCATGAATAAGGCACCAAAGAGTTCAGCGATACAAATGATAGAATAGTCCCCCATTCTATTTTTAGCCTTAAAATATTGTAGTTATAAAACCTGTCATAATTAATTCCAAAGCTGAATCACAGATAGCAAAAACAAAAAGAGCTTTAGAAGAATGGGATCTTCTGGTTTTCTGTTGATGACTTTTGTGGGAACTGCATCTGTGAGGATAGTTTCACTTTTTTTCCCTCAAGAATGACAGGTTTTCCTTTTTCATATCTTTCTCTGATCTGTTCTCTCTTATTTCTTAATACAATGTCCCAGCTTAAAATGAACTTGGCCTCAAGAAAACAAAGTGACCTTGGATCAAATGATATAAACATTTGATCCAGAACTGGAACAGCTCCTGTAATTTTTGCTGACATAACTGGAACTTACTAAACAGAAATATTTTCAGTCACAGATGATGTTAGAACTAAAGAGATATTGTTCTAGTTTAACTTATTGTTCAGTATTTTTCTGACAACTAGTGCTGAAGTTTATTTATGTGAGCAGAGTTTATACAAGATAAGTAAATGACAAAGCTACGGCCAAGGCTGTAAAACAAGTTACTAGGAAGTCACGTGTTGTGAGTTCAAGCCGTGTGTTGTGGGTTCATAATGCATCAGCAATCACACAGTATTTACATGTTTCTGCAGCAGAGAAACACTGAGGTAGTTTGATATCAAGCAGGTAAGATGCTTCATGCTCTTTGTAGTGCTGGGCCATGGGCCTAGCACAGCTGTTTTGTGGGATGGCATCTTCAGGGGACACCACTCTGAGCACTGCTGTGGAACAGCTGACAGCACTAGCTCACAGAATAGCTCCCATGACAGCTGTCAGTCAGTCGCCTGCTTCCTCAACCACCATTCCATCAGCTTCTTGACAGGGATATGGAAAAGCTAGGGAATGCTTCTCTGGGATGAAAGCTATGAAGGCATTTTTCTTTCTAAAGTTTTATTTTGTTTACTTTTCTTATGATAATTCAACATCTAAACTCATGTCATTGACTGTTGGAAGCTGTTTTACAAAAGAAAATCCATCCCCTCAAACCCCAGTGCAGTAAACTGATGGGATGTTTCTTAGGAAAGGGGACTGTCATCTTTAAAGAGAGATGCTTATTGCCCATGTTGCTAAATAACCTGAAATCATTGCATCTTCTTAGTACTACCTAGAGTAGATGATAAAGGAAATTGTTTTCTTAACCAAGTTCTGTATGAGACAAGAGCATGCTGATAAAATCCATGGTTGGGTGGAAAGGATAATACTGACTGTGCTAGGAGATTTAATTTTTAAAGCAGCTCTCTGGATGATGTTGGTAAATACTTTCCTGTGACTTATAGTAAAAGCAGAAACATCAATCGCTTGACAAAATGACTCCCTCTACTTTTCGATAGTATTTAGCAGTTACAATACATCAACAAATCAAAACAGCCTTTGTGGTTGCCACTGCAATTGGGGGAGGGTCTACAGAAACCCAAGTTTCCTTATACTGTTCTAATTTATACTGTCTTTATACTGTCTTTATTTACAAGAAATTTATGACCAGAATAACTCCTGAGTAGTACAGGTTACTATGAGTATGTGTAAATTAACATGAACAAAGAAGGTATTTCATCAGTTCTGGCTCCATCAAAGATAAAATTTCAGGAAATAAGAAAGATAAGTAGAAGAATTTCAAGCAGCATTTCATTTGTTAGTACAGTAACTGATAATTTGAAGGTGGTTTCATGTTTCGTAATATCCTTTAAAACAACTGCTTTTTCAAATTAATTTTTTTCTTGCTGACCTTTCTCTGCTTGACTTAGATATTTTTGTTATTTAAATGTGAACAGTGATGCACTCTAGTTAAAAATGAAACTTCTGGGTTGCATATTTTAAACAACAGAATACAAATAAATCCAACATTTTAGAGATTTTTTTCCTGTAGGATTTTGATGAATCTTGAACCATATTAGGAACAAAACCTTAGACTGGAAATTAACACTTTGGGGGGAAGATTTGAACCAGGTGTTTATGATTGCTGGTGCTCAGAAAATTCTAACAAGCATAAGACAAAGCCACCATTCATTTTAAAACAGAGCACAACCTGAAGCTCCTGGGAAAAGATGAAAGGACCTGATCTGGCATATGCTGGTCAGAATTGCAGCATCAAAAAGTACATTGAGCATAGACAGGAGGTTGTTGATAGCTTTGATGAAACCCTCCATATAATCTTTGTGACAGAGGATGAATGGTCACCTCTGATAAAATTGGACATTCATTATTTTAATATGGAAACTGGTACATGGATATTGCAGCAAGCTCTAAGACCAGGCACATAGGTCATGAAAGTGTTTTCAGATAAAGGACTCCTGAGCTGAGGAAAAGACACAATGCTTTTCAAGAGACACTTATCCTAGCAATGAGGGAGAACTGAAGACACAGTTCATCCCGTCATCTATGAGTTTAAACAATCTTCATTTACTCTAGGGAGAAATTAAAAGAGTTGTGACTACAAGAGTTGCATTACAACATTCTTGGGTTTGGTCACTTTTGAAAAAGAAAAATAAATAAGACAAGTGAAACTTACATTTTAATAAAGGCGATGTACATGAATATATAAAAATATATTTATTACCCTCAGTGGGGGAAATATTATGAGACATATTTGATGCCAAATAATTTTTATGCTTTACTAATGAGCAACATCTGATAGAGAACCCTAGACAAATTTACACATTTATAAACACTTATACTACAAGAGTTTTCCTTAAACTGTCATCTTTGCTGTGCTCACTTTGTGTTTTAGAAAAAACTAAGTAATTTTAGTGATAAAAGTACAATTGGTTTACATAAATTAGCTTTTATTCCAGAAAAAATGTAGATAAACATCACCTGAAAATCACAAGGAGTAGATTGAACCATAATTGTTTTGTTAAAGCTAAACTGCTGTAAGTGGTATCCACAGAATGAAAATGTTGTAGCAGGAACAGGAGACATATTAAGATATTCAAGTTCATTTCTCTCACATGACTTAACAGGCAATAAAGGGAAAAAAAATTGTTGGGAAGATTAAAAAATATTACATTTGTACTCAATGTATGCAATGAACTATGGTTAAAGCACATGTCTACAATGATGTCCAGTTTGTGTAATGGCTAAGGTAAGTAACTAAAAATAAGGACTGAGAAACTGAGTTTGTTACTCTTGGATACCCAATTCCTGAAGCAGCAAAGTAGTATACACTAAAATTAGGTTGTCCACAGATGTTTCAAAGGCACATATTTGTTGTTTTTTTTCAAATAGCACAAACAAATGTCTTTTACTTGATAACATAAGCTAAGTATCAGTATGTTCCCAAGGGAAGGAAACTTCAGAAATAATATGTGCTTATAAAAAGATTCTTGAAATAAGCTGAAATGCACCACACAGTAGTTACAGCTGCCAGAAGGAAGCTGGAGTATCCCCTTTCCCATGAATACAAACTTTATTTCTCTGTATAACTTATGATTTGCTATACATATTTCCAGGTATTTTCCAGTCTTAATTTCAGTGCACTTTGCTGATTGTAGCTGCTGACCGAAATATTTGTCAAATTTTAATAGAGTACAAGGCAGATCTAGGCAATCAATGTATTGATCTGAGTTTTTAAAAGACTACTTCTAGGCAAAATGTGGACTATATTAGCCAGAGCAGAAGTGTCAGAGGGCATGAAGGATTTCAAACCACAACAGAGAGAGCATATTTCCAGACTCTCTCCTAGCCAGGTGGGGAGATTTCTAACGTAGGTATTCATTTACAAGTAAGGTAGAGATTCAAAAAATGTAATAGAAGACACACCACCTCTGTTTGGACCTGAAAAATGTGAGAGTAGGGTAACTTACGCATTAAATTTATTTGAGTTAGCTCTGGCCTACCTGATAGCAATATCTGTCTGGAGGGTTTAATTCAGAATGTGTCAATTTAAATGTCTTGCACTGAAGATTAGCTTCATGGCAACAGTCAGAGACTGGATAAGGGCTCACATTTGATACAAGAATCACTAGTGAACCAAAGGCATTAAACTTTTTTGTGTGGCTGAGTAGCATGTGAATGGGAGACTAGTAAGTTTTATAAAAATATATGATTCAGTGTACTTAAACTATGACTTATTTGGACACAGTCCTTCCAGGCAGAGGATAATGGTTTTTCCTCACAGTAAGCTAACCACTGGAGAATAGTTTAGTTAAGGACTAAGTCAGTCAATAGGTGAAGACAGCCAGATCCCTAATTTTACATTTTAAAAACAAATTATTTTAACTTTTGCCAGAAGCAGTTCTTGTGTTTCAAGGGAAAATACAGGGGAAAGCAACAGTGCAAGCCATGCCAGAGGACAATTGGATATATTTTGTCAGTCTACTAAGGACTTGTGTTTCAGTGCCTGGAAGAGTATTTCACATAAATGTAGCAGGAAAGGTACAACAAAGTTTGCTTGGGGAAGGATGTCTGTCACTAACGAGCTCAGTTTTAGAAAGAAAGGTGCTAGAGCAAGGATAGGGAAAGTATTAGCCAAACATCCTGAACACCCTGTTTGTTACTGCATTAGCTTCAAAACCTTTTTTTTTTCTTTCCCTAGGAAATGAAATTTTATTTTGATTTTATTATCAATATTATTCCCATGGAGAACCCTAGTCCCTAGGGAAATTATATCTTCTATATTATTTCCCTAGTACTCTTAAATGGAAAATATTCCTTTATGTATTTCCCTTTCACTGTACTTACAAGTTGGCTTAGTTAATTATTACCTGTAACAAGGATTAGTATGATGTCTTTCCTCCTCTTTGAACATGAGTATAGAATCACTAAATCAGAATGGACCTATTACAAATTTCAGAAGTACAGGTGAGCTCATCTAAAACCAATGTTCTTTCATTTAAAATTAGCTTACATCAATTGTCTTTGAACCAATACTCATATTACAGTATACTTTTTGGTGTCATTTTGTTTAACTATTTTAGTCTAATTTTGTGACACATCGTGTTCATTTAGTTCCCTTTGTTAACTGAAAATGTAATCTTATTCAAAGTAATTTAAATTTACTTACCATTTTTATACTTCAAACATTTGTACTAGCTGTTATTCTTGACTTTGTTTTTAAACTTTGAATGCTCATAGATCTTAATTTCTAATTGTTTCAGTATTTTGTTAGGAAGATAATTTCTCAATCTCTTCTTTGTCCTATTTGCTCTTTGTCTTATGCTTTTTTTCTCCCATAGTGATTGTTTAATGATTTTTTTCCTGTAGTGAATTCTGCCTGAGGTCATAGGGACCAAACCTCAGAGCAGACTGCACAGCTTAGCAGAATTCAGCAAAAAAGTGGTGACAAAAACTACATCATTTTAAGTCCTGGAATAGAGTCTCAAAAGAGTATACTTCAAAGTAGCCTGATTTTGGACTGGTTGTCAGCATCTCTACAATCTGATCAGTGAGCCAGCACAGAGGAGTATGTTCATCGTGGCAGAGGGACAGCCTGAGAATGGGCCTTATACATTGTGGTGGAGAAGGGATGTCTTAGTCTCTTCCAGACATGCAGTTTTGCTGTCAGTTCACTGAAACGTGAAACTTAGGATCCTCTCCATGGAAATATGTTGTGTACATCACAGTCTTTTCCATAAGTGTTATGCAAATACATGTTATCAAATTAACCTTGACTTATTGGGCATTGTGCTGAATGGCAAAATAAACCCAGCCTTGTTTTCATACTTGTATTACTTCAAAGTTCCTCTTCTAGCACTGTCCCTGAGTCTAGAACATACTTTGTGTTCTGACTGTTTAGATCATGATGGAGACAAGCAAAGAATTGCATTTCCTGCTGCTGTTTTAAATATTCAACATTCCTAAAGAGTTATTACACGTTTCTAAAAGTTGATGGGTATGTGATTGCATTCTGGTGTCCTTCGAAGACCTTGAGCAACTACTGAGAAGAGAGAGGTTAGCAGTTTCAATTTTGTTTTAATGAGATACTGAAGTCTTGAGAAGCTGTGGAGATAAGGAGAGGAATAACTACATGATAAATGAGAAAAAGCAGAGATGTAACAGAGAAGACTCTTTATAAATGAAAGGTTTGAGGAATATACTGTGGGAAATAAGGAACAGTGAAAAGGAAAGATCTCATCTTTATATTGTGCATTTCTATTTTTGTAAGTCAGTGATAGTCATAAGAAAACTGCATTGAGATCACTGTCTGGTTCTGAGATCAGATTATGGTAATGAAAAGTGAATTGGTGTTCAAGATTGGGTGAATGACTTGAAAATATGCTGAGCTGTTGCTGCATGACTCTTCAAAGTCAAAGTCAGATTATTAGAGGTAGAAAGGAGACTGTGCAAGAGTTGGTTCTCCCAGGGTTACTGCAAGCAGGTTCCAAAGATTTTGTCACTAGTTTGTGATGAACTTGGTGCTCTTGTTTTCAAAAGAGATAATTGAGGAATGAGTTTAGTTTTCCAACAGTTTAAAATAAGGAACAGCATGACAAGAACACTAATTTTGATTTTTGCAATTGCTGGGTTTGTCTGCCCAAAACTGCACTTTTAAAAAATCATGATCTTATTCTGAGATTGACACACTTATGTCTCTGCCCAACATCTGCTTCTCAGAAAACTAATACCGTAAAACTTTTGAGCACCTCATTTGAGAGTGCTATAATTCTATAGTAAATTTAGGAGAAATATTCACACAGTTGAGAATAGGAGACAGCAGACAGACTCAGGGAAAGAAATATGGAAGCAATGTAAGATCAGCAGCCTAAGACTTTTGCAGGAAGCATGACAAAGGAGTAGCTTTACTATAAGACAAGATGTTTTTGCTGAGATTTTACCAAGTGAAAAGGCACACAGAAGATGTTTAAGGGTTGTTGAAGACTGGAATCACTGTCTCAGGATAGTGGGGATTTAGCCAGCCATCTGATGATAATTGATATGAGATGCTAAAGAACTTGTTAAGTCTACTTATGGGAAAATTAAGGGATAGATAGATAGATAGATAGATAGATAGATAGATAGATAGATAGATAGATAGATAGATAGATAGATAGATAAGATGGATGGATAAAAAATTGATATTTAAAGATAAACTTAGTGAGAAAAGTGTAGAAAAACTCAGTGCCTTGAAGCTGAAAACACCCACTCAGACTAGAGATGAGGTATATTTTTAATTGTGAGAAGAATTAACATCCAATTTATTGTAGACTCCATAAGTGACTGAAAATCACCTAAGAGTTTACATGGGTGAAAACCTGTTCTTTCCACCTTTATGTAGAAGCTGTGTGGTAGGTGGCTAATTCAGCAAAGAGACACAGAACAGTATGACATGTAGGTAAGACTGAGCTGGATGCAATGTAGACTAACTTGCACTAGGAAGGTCCATTCCTAATTTTGGTATATGGCCACATGAATTTAGCTATAGAGCTTCAGGTTGAAAACTGGCTAGTATTTAATACCTTGAGAAAATAATAGAATACATATCC
Organism: Sitta carolinensis; assembly: GCA_032173965.1. Taxonomy (NCBI): domain Eukaryota; kingdom Metazoa; phylum Chordata; class Aves; order Passeriformes; family Sittidae; genus Sitta; species Sitta carolinensis. The sequence continues at coordinate 22,950,022 of JAVUNC010000005.1, read as the reverse complement.
AACTCGCCATGTACACCTATTCTCGGAGAAATGCTGTAATGAAAAGGCAGAAGTAATCAATGACTACCTAGAATAAGTGGATGAAGTTCCTTGAGTTGTGTTATTAGTAGATAAGCCCACATTAACATGCATCCCTCTGGCCACTAAAATCTATTACTCTAGGTGAAAGCAAATGAAAAATAAGAGTGATTGAGTTATGACGAATGAATGAAATATTATTTGAATGGCTACATCTGCTATTCATTACCATCTTTAAAATTATTTCCACCAGCAGAATGTTCACTATGCCTTGCCTCAGCTGGTTGTTTGTTTCAGTCTTGTCATATTTTGATTTGCGTTTGCATGGAAATAAGCAAATCTGTTATTGTCACAGTTTGACAGTGTACAACAAAACAAAATGCTGTAAATTATTTATCCCTTTTTCATTATTCTTAGGTTCATCATGTTTATGAACATTTCTCTCTATAAATTTTAATTCATTTATTCAATTAAATGTGTCCCTCAGGAATTTGTTTAGGGATGAAAGAATGAAGATTATGTAAAGCTGAAGTAGCTCTCTCTGGAGAATCTGGGCAAATGGTCAGAAGGTATGATAATAAAATTTAGCATTATGTATAATTTTTCACAGAACTTACTGAAATTGGTAAATATAATTCATGCTTCTATTTTCTGTGTTAGTCCATCTTTGATGCAATAAATCAGTCCTTATTTACCTTTCTTGGAACAGTGATTGTTATACTTTTAAAATAGTTTAAACAAGGTTTGTGTGTCTTATTATAATGATACTAGATAGAAAATGCCATGTATGCCATTGCACAGAACAAACGATTATTCAAGAACTGTGACATTGTAATGTAGTTGCTGGAAAGCATTTTAGAGGTAAGTATTATTTGCACAGATTTTCATTTGCTCTTGTGGGTATTCTGAGATCTAAGGAGATTTAAGGAAAACTGGTTTGAGCACAGTTGCTGTTTGTGTTGGTTTGAGAATTCTTTCCTTTCCCTACCACAATAGTCCCACGCTGTAGAAAACCTGCAAATTCAGTTTCTGGACGACATCTGACTGTGCTCTGTATATCAGTCTATTTACTTTTGCTTTCCTCCCACCTACCATGAATATGTAACTAGGTCATGGAAAGTGGAACAACTAGAGGAGGAGAGTTTAACATCCACCCACCTCTAGACATATTTTGACCACTTTAGTGATTTATTTTCTTATAGAGAAATTAATTTCTGAAGGTGAAAAGTTCCTAAGTTCTGCTTTGGGATGACTTAACTGCTTCTAATCTTTCCCATGACATTTTTCTTTCTTAATGGTCTGATATGGAGCATACTACTTTTTTAATTTGAATCAGGACTTAAGGTGACTTATGATAGCTTTGCTTATATTAATAACTTATTATTATGCCTGATTTATTAGCAGAGAATACATAGCTAGCCAGTGGGACAAAGGGAAAAAACCCCAGTATTTAGTCCATCAGCAGGGTGCTTTCAGCTGAAGGTACAAAGGAGAATTGTGCTACTTTTTTAATGGGCAAGTAATTAATGAATACTTAGTTTTCAAAAACCACAAGAGTTACATTTTCCTAATATGTCTCTGTACTGCACCTGGTTATGATGCAGTTAATTTTCTTCATAGCAACCTATATAGTTCTGTGTTTTGGAATTGTGGTTAAAACAGTGTTGATAACAAACTGATACTTTGCCTGTTGCTCAGTAGTGCTTGAACAAGTTCAAATCTTTCTCCCACTCTACCCATCCTCACCTTCCAAGGAGGCTGAAGGTGGTGATAAGGTTGGGAAGCAGCACTGCTGGGACTGTTGAATCAGCCAAATTCCTACCGTATAATGTCATGGTCAGCAGAAGACCTGTATTCTGTAGAGAATGTAGAAGAAGAACTGTAGAGGAAGAAGGGGATGAGGTAGTTTCTTACTTCCAAGGTGACTATTGCTCAAAAAATATGGTGTCAGTCTATGTGGGAGACAGGTGGGAGGTGGTGAGTGTTTTCTTTTAAAAAGGAGCATTATTTCCCCTTGATAATGCTTATGCTCTGTTAAGAAGACAGCAAGCAGTTAACAGGAATCTGACCCTGCAGATACTGACAGTTCTAGTCAGCATATATGAACTCGTTCTGTTGGGAGGGTTTTATTATTCTTTTAGTCTAGCTTATGGGTGCAAGATATACTTACAGGCATAGATATAGTCCTTTTGATGCTTTTCTTCTCCCTGCCTGGCCCAATGGAATAAAAGAACAAATTCAAGGTGTTTGTCTCTCCAAGTGTAATGATTCAGTCCCTGGTTTCTACAGTTAGCCTGAAAAATAAGACATTACGGCTTAGATACCTTAAAGTAGGAAAAAATGTATTCAGTTCTTGTATGTACTGTAGCAACTTTCCATGATGAAAAGTGGTAGACCTAAATGGAAAAAGAAGAAAAAAAAAAGTGAAGGGATATAAATATCATCTGAGACTTCTAAAATAAGAGAATGAGAGGCAGGACCTGTTTCCAGAGCTTAAGACTGTGGATTCTTAGTAGAAAAAGATGTTTCCAGTGATAACTAATAAGCTAGCTGAAGTGTAAGTTCAGGCTTTTTTTTTCTGATTTCTCCTTTGCTTACTGAAGGTAATGTGCCAATCAATAATCATAATTGGTAATTATCAGGCAATTTATGAGGTTTCAATTTCCTCATAGGTAGCCTAGATTCAAGCTCAAGGCTTTATATTTTGTTGCGTTTAACCCAAACCTTGATTCATCCTACCACTGAACTTCACAAATGTAATTGAAACATTTAAGTGGTAGTTTAACTCGCTCCCTACAAAGTGACTAGACAGGACACAGTGTCACTAGGGGACTGTACATGAGAGATCTGAATCACTCTGGATACCCATACATGTTTTGACTGATTTTGGAAGGAACTGGGGGGTTTTGTATCTATGATAGGAATGCCTCAGTTTGAAAGAAGCCTCTGAGCCCCCCAGAGACAAAAGCCATTCTGTGGACACAGATCCTTGACTTAGTGTTTTTAGAAGGAGATACCTCATATAGAGGACTCTAAAGCACAAGCGTTGTAGTAAACAGTGAGTGCAGGATTAATCTTCATGTGTGTAAAAACTGTGATACGAGTTATTTGTAACTTATTTTCCTTCTTCATTTTTAAGCCTTAATCCTGTTCCCACTGAAGAATAGAGTTTCAACAGTAACATTTCCATCACTTTAATTCACAAATGTACTTAGGGAAAAACAGCAGTTTCCTAAAGGTATGAATCAGCAATTTTTCCTTCTTTTTTCTGTAGGATTTTAAAAAAATCATCTTTCTTTCCCCCATTTACCCAGCTCCTGCAAAAGAAAAATGTAATTATTCTTTGTTGAGAAACTGTCTTCCTTGTAACAGTTTTCGTTCTTTAAATGAAAATAAAAACAAGCGTAGTTCAGATGCCAGTAATTTCCCTTGATTTCTTTCCCAGTGTTAGATTCTGTGAAGTGCTGCGGCAATGTGTGATTCTTTCCTCCTGTTGTTTTTCTGTAGGACCAAAATTCTTCCATAATTCATGCACTTTCACTATTTTTGAGGTTAATCTTTTACTTATTTGATGTTCATTGATTTATTTACTTACCTTTTTTTTTTTTTTTGAGCATGCATAAAATACACTTTGAAATAATCCCTAAAATTGGATTATATGGAAACATGTCTTTTAAGTCTTACATTTTATCTATTTTATTTTTCTCTTGGTCTTTTTTTTTAAGAGTTGCTTTATGTTACGACTAAATAATGTTTAACTTTCAGAAGTGTAATTCACCTGCATCACATCCAGTAAACAATTTTTTCCTTCCCTCAGCTTTCAGGTCTTATGACCAGTCTCTGAGATACAACACTGGAGGATCTTCTGCACCACTAAATTCTTGCATTTGCTTCCTAATATCGCTCACCTTGAAATAATAGGAACTGATAGAGGCTGATTTGGTGTATGAAAGCAAGCTGGTAATTTATGTGCAGATGGTGAAACAGAGCAGGGTCACTTGGATCGCAATCCTTAAAATCAACACCTTTTCCCCATGGGAATAAGGTGTGGCCGTTAGCTTTACTCTGATGCAGAGATGGTGCACAGGCATTGTCCACGTGCAGAGCAGAAATTGCCCTATCAGTCGTCAGACTTCCAGGGACTGTGGATTAGTGAGATGAGGAAAAAGGATATTTCGCCCTCATATTTACATGAAAATAAGAGTAACTGAGGGAACTCTAGGAGAGGTCTTCACTGAAGCAGAACTGAAGCAATTACTGTGGGAAGTGGTGGTATTGCCATATTTGAATATGACCCTGAGTATTATTTATAACCTATTTATCCCTAGCTTCAAATGCATACTTCAAAGTGAATAAAGACTAACTATGCCACTGCATTTTTTCCAGAAATGGTGCCTGACATGTTATCTAGGATTTGTATTTCATTATGCAGTCGTTTTTAATACCCTTATCTAATGACTCAAGACAAAAAGTGTCTAAAGACATTTTTATCCTTGCTGTTCCATTGGTATGTTTGTTTTTTTACCACCCAAGAAAAATAATTCTAGAAAACTTATAGAAAAATAATTTTAGAATACTTATTCCAAATATTCTCAAAGTGTCTCTTGTTTCAAATTGTCAAAATGCAATTTCCGTAATAATACTTGTGTTTTGTGTGGAAATCCAGTCTGATGTCATCTTGCGAGACAGACAGTTAATTTGCTGCAATGTTTGTTTCAATTCCATTATCTGCAGAACCCTGGGCAAATAGTTTGCAGTGTGGATAGCATCCCAGAGCCAAGCAAGGGCTGTCATGTCTGGTGATGTTTGACAGTTTACAGAGATTGCTCAGCAGGCAGGATTTTCCTCTTATAACTAATAAGGCCAGTAATGTTCTCAGATTATCAGGTTCACACTTTATAATGATTTCTTCTCAGTTTTGCTATACCACAATGGCAGGCTGGAAAGTTGTTTGATGAGCACCAGCTGAACATATGCAGCACAGCCATTTCTGACACATGCAATTTTAATACATGCTGGCCACTCAGACTGACATAATCCAAAAGAGGCATCTATTTGGGGAGTTCATATTTTGGCTTTCAGTCAAGTGTGAAATAGAAGTTCTTCTATGTGATGAAATATTGCTGTCTTGCACTGACATGGGAAGCCAAAGTGTCCTTGTAGTCAGTTCACTACATTTCTTAGCAGTCCTCTGCACTGAATTTCTGTGGAAATGCATACCAGAAACGCATTGCTAACTCAGTGTGGCATTTTGCTTTCTGCTGCTAGGCCAAAACTAATATTCTGAACCTGCCAAACCAGTGGTAAATAGCTTTTCCATGACTTCCCACATATCAGTGACTTATAAATAGCTTTTCATTTTCACTGTCTCAACCCTTGTAATCCCAGTGGTCCAAATGACCAATTAGTGACATGGTAGCAAAGGCACTTCAGCTGTTTTGGTTTAGAGCTGAGCTTACCTTATACCTAGGCTTGTTAACAGCCTCATAATTAGATTTATTTCTAAACTTATCGTGGATTCTAGAAAAGATCCCAGAAGCTAAAGACCAAGCAATCATTCTGCTAAAAATGCAGCCATATCCTTAATCCTTCTTGGCTTTTAACTGCCAGATGTTTTTCTTGGCTGCTTCCTTATCTTTGCTATCATTCATAGAGTTCTGGAGACTGAGGGCTGTGCTTCAGATCATGTATTGGTTTCTACCATTTTGATGCACTCTGCCTTCTTATGCAGTAAAAAATGATAAGTGTAAACGTTTCCACTCCTCATGGGATGCCAGGGAAAGGAAATAGGCTAAGTACATCAGACTGAGATAAAAGGTGAAAAAAAGAGTGTTGTTCAGTTGAAATGGTTTTCCCCCTTCCTTGTCTCATCAGCAGTTCTTCATCGTATGTGTGGCTGGAATTCCCTACAGTCAGTGTGTCCAGAGCCAGCTATGCAGCAATAACCAGTACACGGCTGCTGCGATAAGTTAGGGAGATGTTTCCATGAGGAATTGGTGCAGTGTGAGGCAAGAACTCTGCCATGGGTGACAGCAGCTCATGTCATAACATTCAAAAGAAGATGTGCTCTTGACACATGAGAGTGGGGAAGTGCTGAGACATTACACTTTGTAGCCTATACAAGGACTAGTCAGCCTTCAGCTTGACCTACTTCACCCTTGCTAAGAGCACATTATGTAACATCTGCTGCTGTGGCTACTGCAGCCTCAGGACCGAGGCAGCATCCATCGTTCTCTTTCTTCCAGTTTGTGAGGCTAATGGACTGAATCTATTGCCCTCCTGCAAAAAAGTGATATTCATTTCTATGCATGCACCTCATGTTCTATAGAAATCCAGACATAAACATGCATATGAACCTCTGTCTATAAAATTTTACTTTTGGGAATGTAAAACCATATATTTATAAAAGTTGAAGTAATCTTTAAATAATCCTCATTCACTAGACAAAGTAAAGCAAGGAAGGCAGCAATAAAATGTAAATAACATTCATTTTGAAATACATAGTCATTGTATCTGGCTATGAAGAGCAACAAATCACGATAAACTTTATGTCTGAAGCACAATAATAAACCCAAGCAAATAGTTTCTATCTCAGCAGTTTTGTAAGACAGAAATAGATGATTTGGGGACTTTTAAGTAACTGTAATTTTTAAAAAAAGTTTATTTAATAAAATTGTTTCCCAAAAGAATTTTTCAATTAAACAAAGGCTGATCTTAAACTTTTGAAGTAAAAAAAAAAAAAAGCCCTAAAATTTTTCATTTTCCAACTGCTTCTAATTGTCCAACTTTTCCAAAATTATACAGCCTGAAACTTCTCTGAATTTGCTTTATAAGATTTAATATTTAGCTGCCAGATGACATTTTTTAATTCTGCACAATTTTTGCTAAATAAACCAATTTTATTTCTCTGGGATTACAGCTCCTGAAGGCAACTCCCTGTCCTGCAGAACTAAAGTTGATGAACAATTTCTAATCTATGCACAGCCAGCCTTAATTTCCTTGACATCAAACATGGCTCCTTCCTTCTGCTTGGAGCTTCTCCAAGTTAGGCCATTCATAATTCTTTTTCTCACCACTCATAAATACAGGCAGGAACAAATAAAGTGCTGAACCCCCTCCAACTTATTTTGAAATCCTGAGCAGGATTTCACATAGAGAAGCTAAAGCAGAACTGAGATGCTTAAATACAGAAACAAACACTGGGGCAAAATAGAGGCACTCAGTAATCCTATAGAACTATTTACACCACAACCTTCTACCATGGTGTAGCTCCCAGAGAGAAACATGTTGACTGACAAAGTGGGAGAATATCCAGAAGAGGGCAAATTTTTGGTCTCCATTGATAGTTCCAAGTCTACTCCTTTTATTGCTAACCTAATTCTGGCTTATAAAGAAGAAAACAGTGCCTCTTTCTTCAAACTCTGGCTTTGGAAATTATCCCCTGTGCCTCCTTTCTCCCACAAGGATCTTCATCATATGATTTTCTGGTTGTATTCCATCTTTGTTAGAAAAAATTATTACTTCTCTCCTGCCTAATCTTAAACCTGCAGCACAGTCTGTAATGTGGCCACCAGATGGGGACAATTTTGCAGATCAAATTTATCCAGAAAACACACTGGCAAGATTTTTTAATCAACCTCTTACAAATATTTGCATATTGAAGGCTTTTGGTACACATCTTACATGATATTCTGAACTGAGAGATCATATTTAGTTTCTTGTACCCAGTTTCATTGACTGCCTAGGGTCATGAATTTCCAGCATTGAGTTCCTGGTTCTCAGCAGGACTGATTTACATCCTAGCTCCCTTTTTATTGCATTGCACTTGTGAAATTGTCTCCTGTTTACCAAATAATTAGTCTGCTGTTTATTTCCTGTTTGTTTAGCTTTTCATTCACCTTTGCATGTAAGTTTTATGAACAAATATTTGATACTTTTTTTCCCTATTTTTTATTTCTCACTGGATCATTGATATTAACTTAAAAGGCTCACACAGAAACCTGCATGTATATCAGGATGAGAGGTAAATCTCTTACGTCTTTTGCATAATACATCTCTCCTTGCCATGAGACAAAAGGAGACCTGCTGAAAGAGAATACTTAATAGTCCATTTTTACAACTCTTTTGAAAACATGTAAGATTGCATATTTTCAAGATAAAAATTAAATTTTAGAATAATAATGAATATGGAGATGAGTATGAATACACTTGTGCATGCATTTTCTATGTAGGGACACAGTGATTACTATGGGGCTTTTTTTTAATGCTGGATCACACCAACAGAATTTATGAGATTTTAATAGGAATTGAAGGACCTACATTTACAGCACTGTCTTATAAATTGAAATTTGACTTTCTGAAATATTTCAGTGTCATTTGAAACCATCTCAACTATTTCACCTTAGAATGAAAGAAGAGGTCTTGTAGCAATTGAAAATAATTTTGAAAGTGCAGTTAATAAGGTAGCCTGTCCTGACAGTGATTATTAAGTGTTGTACAACATCACTCAGATGTTATAAGTCAATTCATGACAGAATATGAATGTGTAATATAATAGTCTATCAGATGTGATGCAAAAAAATTAAAATTATTGTAAAAATGAATAATTTTATATAGGTACCAATTATTAGTGGATTTTAAGAAGATATCACATGATGCTGAATGGTACCTGAACTAAATGTTGCATTTTTAGTAGAACTCATGAAAATAATTCAAAGCTGTGCTAGAAACACTGTAACTGGACTGTAAGGAGTTTATTGCTATTGTATTTGTATAAAATATCATATGTGCCTATGAACAAATTATAAAATGCTTTAATGAACAATTTGACAAATACAACATAGATTTCGAGCAGTACCAGATGAGCTATTTTACCATCTTATATCAGTTTCTCAAAATGCAACACTGAGAATGGTAACTTCCTACTCAAAAGCACTGGGGAGACTTCCACCAGTTTTACTCTGGGCTGGGGAACTTTTGTAAGAGAGTTGTTCATCTGCCAAATGAGTTGTTCCCAAATCATTCCTCTTCAGTTGCTGGTGTTCTCTGTATAAGTGTTATAGTGAAGAAGGAATTGCATGCTTTGCTCAATAAAATTCAGTTTCTTTTACTTCTTGTTTTCTGTAGTTTCAGTTTTGAGACAAAAAACAAGCATGGGAAGGTTCAAGTTAGAAAACATATCTAAAATATGAGTGTTGAAGCCAATATCACAAGGTAATTGGCCTGTCTTGGGTGGACTTCCAGTCCAGTGTTCAGTATCCAGGCATATCTTCAGACTGGTTGTTATTTATTCATACATTGTATTTCAACTTGTGTCAGCTGTTCTGTGATGTTAATGGAAATTTTCACACAAATAGAGCAAATTGAGCATGTGAAATCTAGGATTTTAGATAATCATCGCACTTAAATAGAAATGTCTTCTCTCCTATTGTACCAAGTCTACCTGATAGACACCATGGGAGTGGGGCGATTTCTGAGCTAACTTTAATTTAAAGTACTATCACCATGATAGCATGAATTTCTACACAGACTAAATTTCCTTCTCCTTGTCTGAGCAAATTAGCTTGAGTGTGCTCAGTGTATAAGCTAAATAGTTTAAAGCTTGTCCATTTTTCCCGTTATTGAACTATGGTCTTGAACACAGCTACATTCCAATTAGAGAGGCAAAATCATGTTTCGGTTATGAAAAATTCTCCAGGAGCCTGAATGTTTTACGATTCCTGTGCCATGTAAACCTGACTTCCATTTAAAGTAATGTTGATCAGACACAACGATAGCGCTATAAATTTGGATACAGCTATTGACCAAAGAACTGGAAACAAATCATCCAGCTCAAACAGGATTTATGTAGGATCTTATACTGGTTAGTTACTTGTCTATAAGTAATTTTTCACTGCAATGTTTCTGTATAGAAAATATAACCAGTGAAGCAGTGAAAATCATCAGGAAAAGTTTTAATTTATAGCTTCCCTACTGTTACTGAGGTTGAGAAACTTTTATTATTACAAGAAAAGATGGCTTTTAAAATGCTTTGAAGTCCCTTAGCTTGTTTGGGTTGCTATGAAATTATGGATACAGGGTGAGTAGATATTTCATTGTGGGATTATCAGAAAAAAAAAGCTGTGAACCTTTATTTCTCAACATGCACACATATTCCCACCTGCCATCAAATGTCTTCTAGCTCATTTGTTCCAACTTTTTTTGTGCAGTTTGACCTTCTCTGGGATAATTCCTTCCCTCTGACTAATCTTAGTCACTCAGCCTTTATCCCAGATGATCTCAGTTTCTTTGGAAAAACAATGTTGGAGATATTATGAAGGGAAGAGTCCCACTCCATAAATCACCAAGGACTAGTTAGCAAGTTGTGTAATGCTGAAGAGAAAAAATTCTTGATTAATATGGCCTTTGTCAGACCAGAATTAAAATGAAGTAACTACACATAATTAAACAACAATCAGAGAACTATGCATCCAGGATCAATATCAGCAATACAACTAAAAAAAAAAAAAATGCGCTAGTTAGTGGACACAGAAAAAGTTATCAAACACCTAAAATTTTCTAAATACTCTTCTGTCACTATTCCCACGTGGTTCTAACCTCACCACCATTTTATACTTGTTGCATCCCCAGATGTCCTTTGGCCCACACCTCTGGGCACCTGCATTTTACACATGCACACCTTTCCTGGGAGCACCTATACCTCCATTTAAACAACTGTGTTCAAGATATGAGTGCTTTATTGCTAAGTTCCTTCTGCTAATGCAGGTCATGGAGAAAGCTCTTCTACATGCTGCTCCCATGCTGTTCACCCTCTAGATGGATAGACACAAGCTCTTTATGGTGTCTGATGGGTGGTCTCCCTCTGACCAGAATTTTATTCCAGAATTTTTTATGCTTTTTGGAAGCGTCTTTTAAATTTCTTGTTTTCCCAAGAGTCTCCCTGACATGCATTATTGGGAATTTCCTTGTGGTGTTACCAGTAGGGTTTTGTTTTGCAAATATCCTCTCAGTGGACAGTTTGGGACAATCTATTCAGACTGTCCATTTATAATCACATTCTTGCCATTGTCTGCTCTGAACCATGTCTCCAAGGAGAGGCTACATGGATTCACTCCCTCGCAGTGTGGGAAAGAAGAAAAGGGAGTTCATTCCTTCGTGAATGGATAGAGATGTGCAAATGAGAGACATGAACTGGCACTTATTAAAAGAAGATGATGAGTAGATTTTGAAGTGTTGTTTTCCCATTTCCTTCAAAATGTGGGCCCAGTTTCCAGATTGTGGAAAGAGTTTCAGGTCTTAGATGTGGACAGAAGTCTCATCTTTTACTTCCCCCCCCCCCCCCTTTTTCCCACCATATAGAATATTAAACAGCAAAGTACTAAGAACAACTGCAAAAGAGTTTTTTCCCCTAGTGACTAGGTACTTAGCCCAGTCTTCATTAGATATGATGTAATTTCTCAGTCTCTATCCCTTGAGATATAAGCAAAACAGCCTGGCTAAAGCCCACAGAAGGTAGAAGGCTGTTCTTATTCAGAGCTTTCTAAGAGGTACACACCTGAACTAGAAAAACCTTCATTTTGTCCCACTGTGTCCAGGTCATGCATGTCATATAAGTCAAATATAATTTAGCCTAATTTTTCTTATATTTCTCTTATAAGTCAATTTGTTATTAAACATATTTGTGAAATAAATTTTTTACATACTGAGATTCAGAGATACTGCACTATCTTACTAAAACTGAGGGCCCCTTGATCTTACCTGTACCAAACACAATAGTTTTGGTTAACTACATAAACAATCATATTGTTTGGGGACAAGGAAGGTCCCAGATTCTCCCAGGGGTGACATTGTGTCCTGGGTTGATGCTGAATTGTATCCCCATTTGTCTGTTTAAATCAAAAATAAGTTCTGCACCTTTAAAACTGGATCTGAGAGTGAAGGAGAAGCAGTGGAATGCCTGGGGCGGTTGTTTTCAAAACATCAAGATAAGAGTTTTCAACTTTCCTGGACACAGGCGAGTGCGGACGGCGGGAGAGAGCTCTCCTTTGCTTTCTGTTAGTTCGTGGCTAGCTGAAGCAGAGAAGTTCTCCGGACTGTGAGTTTTTTCCTTTTTCCTTGGCACTGTTTGAACCTGCTCTGGACTAACCCCCAGCAGAGCACCCGGAGCTCACCCCTGTGTCCCCCAGGCCTGGCCTGTGCCCGGCATTCCCAGTGCCAGGGACTGGCACGGACTGAGGGAGCCGAGCTGCACCCCCAGCACAGCCTGGCTGGATTGGGCATCTCTGCGGAGCGGCGGGAGGTTGTGTGCCTTGGTGTTCATTTGTTGTGCTTTTCCTGTTAAATAAACACATTTTTTCCACTGTCCTCTAAGGAAATTTTTTTCCTGAACCAGTTGGAGGGAGGGGCCGTTTGGATTTGTTTTCTGGAGAGACCCATTCAGAGGTTTCTTCCCAAATTTGCCTTAAACCAGGACATATTGCCACAGCCAAATCTCTGCAATGAGGGTCCTACGGATCCTTTCATTATAGAGCTATAGCTTAATGTATCTGTGTAAAGGCAGAGATCTTTTGTGCATATCCCATCTCCAAATGAACATATTAACTAAATATGCCTCAATATATTTTTATCTTCAGTACATCTTGCTGAGGCAACAAAAAAATGCAAATTTGTTGGCAAATTTTAAGTGATTTTTCAGCACTTGATGACAGAGAGCCATTTTAGCTTTTAGAAAGTACTTTGTCAATTTTTCCTTGCACCAATTAAATACGTCATTATACAGCTTCCATACTATTACAGGAATGTATTTCTTCTTGAGAAATAAAAGATCTGATCTCTAAGGCAAGAGAAGGTATTGTTTTCAACATTCATGGTTTTGTAAGTAGACTTGCAGCCCAGTATTTTGGGATGCAATCCTGGTAGATGACATTAATAACTCAAATTAAAATCTCCTTAGCTAAATATAGGCATTATTAGTAGAACTGCTATAGAAGACATCAGAAAAAAAAATGCAAGTTATGTTGTGACACGATTGCTCTAATTAAATGCATTTTCAGGTGTGACTCTAGCATATCCTGTGTTTACCTTTTTACGATTAACTAGGAATAGCAGATGAATTATAGGAGAAAAAAAACGAAGAGAAAATCACTGACGTTCTACTGATTTATGTTCCTGCCTCTACTGATTTATGTTTCCCCTCTATGACAGATACAATAGCTTTTGATTTGATCTAGATAAAATATTGTTAAACATTCCAAATGTTTATCTTTTAACACTGAGCAATAATTTGAAATTATTTTACTTGAAAAAATATGAGAAATAAAAATTTTTAAAAGATAATTTAGGGATGAAGACAGCAATATATGAAAAATTACACTCCATTGAACTTGTGGAAGAAACTGACCTGTTAGAAAGACTTAGAAATAAATGGTCCACTGCACTAAACTTAAGGTAAGACATGAGTTACAAAACAAAAATAATATCTCACAGCACCACATACTAATGATGTACTAGCATTTCTTAAATCAAATACATCCAGGCTTTTATAAGAAAGAGCATGAACAAATTGTCAGCCTTCCACAGCAGATGGAGGTATTCACTGAGAAATTTTTGAAAAAAAATTCTAGTCGGCTGTAAATAAGTAATTGATAAAGTAAATATAAGAAAAGATCATTAATTGATGACTTAAATTCCTCAGATTGTTAGATAAAAGACCCATTGCCATGGACTTACGTATAGAATAATCAAGAACAACCTCAGGCTGTTGTCAGAGATGAGAGTATCACAAAAAATGACAGCTCAGCAAATTCTTTGCTTTTTTGTTTTACTGGTGAAGCAATCTGGGGAGAATCCCACACCTGATGCACTTTTTTTTGTAACAGGTCAGAGGAGTTAGATTAGTTTGAAACAAATACGCAGAAAATATGAGACCAAACAGATGTTCATGTGAGATCTCAGCAAATCAGTAGGTTTGGATAATAGTCGCCAAGACAGTGCTCATATGTGAAATTGCAGAGCAGTTGGCCAAGAGTGTAACCTGTCATCATGAGCAGCAACTGTGTCAGCACATTGGTGAGCTGCCAGTATAACTCCCAGGCGCAGAAAGTGCTCTAGAGGAAAACTTAAACACTACATGCTGGTAAGTCTGACTCTGCCCCTGGTTAGATGATTTAGTCTATTATAAAGATTATGGCAGTAGAATGCATGAATAAAATTGTGTCTGAGAAAAGGGGCACCACAGCTGTGTTAACAGAAAGAAATCCTGCCTCACCGATCCTCTGGAGTTCTTCAAAAGTGTAACAGAATGTGAACAAAGAGGAACCACGCATGCAATACATGTGGACTTTCAGAAAGCCTTTGACAAGTTTATAGGCTAAAGCTTATTAAAGACTCTGAGGAGAATATTCAGAAATGGAATTCAAGAATTTTCAATTTTTCAGAAGGCTTATGCATTAATACATTCCTTGGTACTCTACACATTCCAGCTAGCTCTCACTAAGAAAAGTTTGCTGTAGTACATACTAGAGCTAAGTATTTTAAGTCCTGACATGTTGCTTGGTTTCAGGATCCAGCTCATTCCTCCTTCTTTATTAGTAGAAGAGTAGAAGAGGTGTATTCCATGTTTTTATAAGATATGAAGGTATTTTTAAAAGGGATTATGCTGGAAACAGGATCATAATTTTACAAGGCAAACATAGATAAAGCTTGATCAAGTACTTTTCCTTGAGGCAAAAAGATCTTTTAGTAACTTCTAAGTGGTAAGTGCCAAGATCTACACTTTTTTGAGTGTGTCAGAAAGTGCAGGTAAGGCCTGGCTTTTAATGGGATGTATAGAACAAACACTGAAGAGAGCTATCCTGACCTAGTCTGACAAAAGATGGCACCTTGCTTAAGTCACAGAGATCCCAGTTTCCATGCTAATGTCCGGAAATATGACCTCTGCCCCATTTTTTACTGCAAGGGGGTAATATTGCTAGGGTTTTTGCAGTAAGTGGGACTGATGATTCAGGACTCAGACACAGAGCTACTATCCCAAGACTTTAATGATCCGTAGCTAAACTCTCTTTAGAGGAATGATATTGTACATGCATTCAAAAATCCTCCTCATCCTACAGTGTATGGTATCTTTAAATACCAGTGTGACCTTAGAACTCTGTGTCCGTTCATTACTGCTTAGTGGACTGCCACATGCAAAGTAAGCAAATTAGGCATTTTTTGTCTCAGACATTGACTAAGGTGGCTAGCAAGTGTGTACAAATCACGACTGCATAGCATAGGTACATTAGCATTTTAAACTCCTCACAACTTTTACTTCAGTAGTTATTTAATAGAAACATAAAAAGTTCAATAAATTACTGTTAAGTCATGGCTACAATCACCACTGTCAATCATAAAAAAATTGCATAAACCAGCTAAAAATCCTGAAGACTAATTACTTGGTAGCTGATTGGCTGGATCTGTTATGACTAAAAACAAAACATCTGACATTTCTTTTGTTATCTGTGAGTAATCAAAAAATAGAGTAAGATAATGCTGTCGCTTAGGGCACTGTGACCATGTGAGTGACAAATGCTCCATTCAGCACACACATGCAGGGCCTGACATATTCCCAGCACCAGTAATTGTCTATCATTTTTCTTTTATGCTTTAACAGCTCCTTAAATATGTCAGGAGTAGACATGCTTACCCTGAGCGAACGTTTCTCTGAATTGATGGATGTAAAATATGTCCCACACAGTGACACTTGAAACTTTGTAGATTTCCTAAAGCAACAAAGCTGTTAAAGGTAAGGCAAAGTTGATTAAGTGCAGAAGCATTAAACTTTTAATGATGTCTCATTGATACCCCACATAATTGTTGCTATATACAGAAGCTGTCTTTGTAAGTGCTCCTTCATTATTCAACAGGCCAAGGGACTTTGTGAACGCCATCAAAATCAATTAGAGTTTGGCTACTTTGGGGGGACCAATGAGGCAAAGAATTAACCTCCAACTAATTTCCAAAGTCATTTACTCACTGATAGCTTAGCACATTTACTAGCACAGGCACTGTATGTTGCGGAGCATTTACAAAAATGGAGTTTGAAATAAGGTATGGAAAGAAAATGATCTGAAGAGTAATAGGGAAACTTTGGGGTAATTGTTAATGTGTGAACATTCCAAATAAATGTTGCAGATTGAAGATTTTAGGGCAAGAGTTTATACATGAAATTTAATCCGCTAGACACCTTTTCATTCACTTTTAAAAAGTCAGCACACTGGTTGTCTTAGCTGAAAACATTCATAATTACTTACAAGACATGGTCATCCAGTTATCTAATTGAATCCATTACTATTGAATATTGTAACAAGACTAATTAAAGTTACAGTATGGAAGGAGAGAGATTGTGAATTAGAGAATTGCTTAGAAGATGCTTGCTTCCACCAAGCTTCAAAGGGTTTTCTTAGGCATTCATTTAATTCGTCTTAATGTGAGCATCTTTGAGAAAGGGCAAAATGATAATCCAAAAAGGCAATCTTCTTTTTCCTCCCTGAAGAAGCTGACTATACAATCTGTGGAACATCTATGACATTTAGACAAATGACTCTTAGGAAACAGTTTTTTCTTTAACTTCTTGTATTAAAAACACACCTGAGCTCGGGGTCCTACTGCTTTTCTGAGAGAATAAAAGTATGCAACAAGTGCTTAGGTTTAGGGTTTGTAGGCTGACTTTATACACTATACAAATTCAGTGTAAATACACTGTATATGTGACCTCTACTTTCAAAGAAATGCAAATTATTTCTACTAATACACAGGCACATTTCCTACATCGACTCTGGCAATAACATTGGTGAAGCCTATATGTCAGCAGCAGTATCAAAACTATAAAAATAGGAATTAGTCTTCTCCACAGGAAGTGAAAAAAGAACAGGGTGTGATCAAATATCTGTGCAGTAAAAAATGCACCTTCTGTTTTGTGGTCAGTGATGACTGAATGAAAATGTGAATTTTCATACTGTGTACAATGTTGCCACAGCAACTAGCCTGAGACCCCTTCTCAGTAGCCACTGTTTGCACCATGAAAAGAACTAAAAAGATCTTACAGTTTGTAATCACTTTCAGAATCACTGTGCCGAGGTTCTCTTGTACTCCCATTATGATCTTCCTGGTGGAACCATCCTGACTGTCAAACGCAACAGGTCATACATGTGTTTCACTGCAAATTTTTCTTGAAACACAGAGATGGCATCTCAAGCATGTCTGGGTTCAGAAGTCTCCAGGCTAGGCTGTTTCAGACTGAACTCAGCTATGCCATATTTCAGAGCATGCAAATCCTTTATAATGCACTATGTACAAATTTCCACTCAGGTTCCCACAAACTAACTGCCCCTTGCACCCCTTGAAAAGCACAGTGGTCTTCAGGAAGAATTACATGTCCAAAGGTTCCAGCTCTTCTGATGCATATATCAAAGTGTAGTCCACTGGACAGGGTTTAGGAATATTACAGTCAGAGAAAATATTATTCCATAATAATGCAAGACCTCATGAACACTAAGCAATCTGACTATGTGTGATGCCTTCATGTTTCAGAATGACAATAACTTTCCCTTTGAACAATCTGCCACCTATGTTCAACTTTATGATACAAACATTAGCAACACACTGATGTTATTTACCCCTCTCTCTCTGCTGTGGTAATTTATGCAGTACAAAGTGTCTGTGTTCTTCACTCCTGCTAGCATCACCTGGCTTTACTTTCACATGCTGAAGTATCAAAGTTTCTTATCATCAGCTGTAATCTCAATGGAAGAGTGGCATCAACTGCACATTTGAAAATGCACCACCGTTACAATATCCAGAGATGACAAAGCAAATAGAAATGCTTGTTACAAATAGTAAATACAGTATCAATTGGGTTGTGGAAAACCAAACTTTTTTTTAATAAAGAAACATTTCATATTTGTTTTCTTTGTAAACAAATAAAATATGTAAAACTTGTGTGGTCGGCAGCCATGTTATGTGGTCAGCAAGTGTGTATACAAATAAAATATTAGAGAAAAACTTGGTGTAATAGATTTTCTAACCATAGTAAAAAGTTTTGATTTCAATGTGATAGGAAGCCTTATATAATTGGAACCTTATAATTGGAATAAAATAATCACACCACTTAGACTTGAATTATTTGTGTTTGCTTCATACCATTTTGACAGAAGTTTCAATAGTGCTTTTACCACGACTTAAGCATCCTTAGGGTCTTCAGAGATTTTGAAGGGCATAACATGTACCATATATGTTCTACAAATTTTGTATGGAGAAACATAAACTTCAAAATAATGAAACAGAGTTTTTAACATCAATTAAAAATATCTGTTTCAACTAGGTGTGCAATCTTGATTTTCTTTACACTCATCTAAAGGTAAAAGTACTCACAGCTTACATTGATGAACATAAATTCAACAACACAAGAGAAGAATTGACAGATGTTGGAAAAATGCCTGTCTTTGATTTAAAGCACATAGCCAAAATTCACAGAAGCATTTGATGTGGTTAAAGTAGGATGTGGTGAAATTTACAGTGAGTCTTCTATATTTATATCTAATAAATTATAATTTATAATTATTCAATTATATAATTTATTTTATAATAATGTGTGT
The DNA here is from genome assembly GCA_032173965.1 of Sitta carolinensis. Classification (NCBI taxonomy): domain Eukaryota; kingdom Metazoa; phylum Chordata; class Aves; order Passeriformes; family Sittidae; genus Sitta; species Sitta carolinensis. The sequence goes on along the minus strand of JAVUNC010000005.1, from coordinate 22,931,372 downwards.
ATACATCTGTATATATAATCAATAAGAAAATACATGATCAGAGATTGAGATAGACTTTGTAATTCCTTAACAAGGGCAGTTACCTCTGAAAGGACTTCCTGCTTCTGGGCCTGCTAAAGCATTTTGTACTAAACCTGCATTGAACAACTTTCATAAGCAAGACATTGATCGTTCTTTGCCAGATGAGTGGCTTCATCTATCAGGTACGTACTCAATTTCATTTTTTTTCAGTCTCTGTGAAATTTGAATTTTTAGCTTCATCCTCTTTAGAATAGAATGGATGTTATCTTTTTCTCTAGTGTAGTAGATTAGATTTTTTTTCCCCCCTTCCTTTTCTTTTTGGAAGTGAGAATTTAGTTATATACTTCAAAGACTTTCTCTAAGTTGATGACTTACATGTATAAATCCAGAAGAAGCTACAGGCTAAGGATCCCAGTCTCCAATAAGTTTGCAAATCTGCTAGAAACCAATTTGTAGAAATGTGCTGCTCTATTATCACTCTTCTTATTCAGCTTGCTTGTGTCTTTGAGCCCCAGTTCTACAGGTCCAGAGCTCTCCTTGTATAACATGCAGATCTTAGGGGTCCAACTTGCAATGGCAAACAAATGCTGCTCCTGAGGATGACTGAATTATGTTATCTTTGGGAGCAACCAACTTTAGGACAATCAAGTGCTTTTTGTGGAGCTGAGGAAAGAAAAAAGGCATTTTATTGCTATTTCTGCCAGACATTAGTAAGAGAAACAAAATCACATGCAGCTGTACAGAAAGCATTGGAAAAAATCTGGTAATTGATGTGGTTTATTTCATGAATCTTTTCCCAGGAGTACCACTGCTCCTTTTCCCTGAAGGCAGGATGAAGGCTTGTTAATTGAACTCAATCAAAGAGAAGGTTAAAAGGTGACTTGATTATGCTATTTAAGTAACTGTACAGGAAAGACATTTCTGGTGTTAGATGCCTTTTTAATCTAATAGGGAAAGGTGTAGTGAGATCTAGTGGTTAGTGGATGAGGGTAGACAAATTCGAAGTAGAAATAAATCAGAAATTTTAAAAGGGAGAGTAATTAATCACTGGGAAAACTCAGCAAGGGATGAGGTGAGTTCTTCATTATGTGAAGAAGTAAGATTGGATAACTTTCTTAAAAATATGGTGAAAGTCAAACAGATATTATTAATATAGAAATCGTCCACTACAACTCCTTGCCCTGCATCATTTAAGAGGTCAGACTAGATCATCATAATGATACCTTTTATACTTAAAATACATGAAACAATAGATCACAGAAGTTACCTGTTACATCTGTTACTTCAGACCTCTTACTCCATACACTCTCAATTTACATGTTCTGAAGAGAGCAGCCAGGACAGAAACTACTGCCTAAACTGAAAAGATGGTAACTCACAGAGCAGGAGGCTTTGTGAAAGTGCAGGTCTAAAGGTTCTGAACCTTATCCATCCACAGGCTTTGACAATATCTGGACAGGTACTTAAAATCTCAGAATCTTCCAATTCAGGTAAAAATTATTAAGGCTTACATTGTTTTAAATTTAAGCTGAAATATCTGCCAGCCACAATCTTTCCCCCAACTTCCGAGAAGATAAAATATACAGGGAGTTATGACGAACCATGTGTGAGCTAGAACAAAAGCACAGTCTGCCTTATCAGTACATCTCCAGAATGGAGACAATCTACAGGGAGGCTGAAAATATCCTGACCTCTGCAGAAGATGTAGCCGTTGTTGTATTAAACAGAAAGGGACTTTCCTGACAAGATACATTAATATTAGGTGGTGTGATATGGCTTCTGGAAATAATAATTTCTTATTTTATTTGTCCAGAAAAAGCCAAATGAATTCTTTCAGCCACTCTTTAAACCTGGTAAAAAGAACATATTTAAAATATGTTAACCTTTTTCCATTTGCAAATATAGAGTCCAAGGATTTATGCGAAACGAGATTTAAGGGGCTAAAGGGTAGATGAATAAAGAGAAACAATAATATTGGAGAAAGAAAATTTATACATTAGCAATGTATTTTACACAAGATCCTGCTAAGTGGCTTGGTAAGGGTCTAGCCTTAGTTATTCTTGTTGTCCATACATATTAAAGCTGTTCAGTCTGGGGCACATTCTTCCTTTTTTTAGCTCGTATTACTTTTCTCAGCTGAGCCATCCCTTAGAGTTACGTTGTTTCAGGAGCAAGAAGAGATGAGAATTGCACACATGAAGCTCTAGCATTTCAGGTCTCTTCACCAATGATGCAATTTTTTTGTTCACACAGCCCACCTGCCTCCATACCATTAATCCCTGCTCATTGTCCACTTGCTGCTGGCACTTTCAGAAAGAGAACAGCACTATGTAAGATGTACAATGGGGAATGAATGTGCTGCTCAGAACAACAGAAAAAATGCTATCACTTAACAGAGCTACAGGTTATGGTGTTACTAAAATGCCCAATGTGACTCTCAGCTCTCTGCTTTTTACCAGCGTGAGAGCAGTTCAGTCAATTATGGCACCTGGCCATTTGGGCTTCTCATGCTGCTCAGAGCTAATCCCATCATTTGTTCATGGGGACAGGTTGCTTGAGAGTTTTTCTGGGCTAAAGAGCTTACAATCAAATGTATTATTTCATTAAAAGGGACAAAGAATTGCAGAACTGCACATTGCAGTGTATCACTGAACAATCTTACAGTGTCATGTGGGAAAGAGGGATATTTTAAGTAAGATGCTCTACTACTACCAGAAGAATCATGATATTCCTAATATCTGCACAGTTCTAAATTGTAATTTTGCTTGCTCTGTAGAAGTGTCATATCCACAAGATTATGCTTCCCATTTAAAATAGATTACATTCCTTCTTGTGAATTATCTATACAACAAGTATTTCTTAAAATCCATTTAAAAAAGATTTCAATAGTAGCAGCACACATTTAGAAACCAGCTTAATTTTTAAATTCTCAGGTGAGTGACATAACTAATTATTTGATAAACACATACACATCTTCTGGTTTTCATTTTTGCGTTTATTTGTTATGGAGTGTAGGTGCATCAATGAAACACAAAAATCCCACAGAATCCCACAAGGCTGCCTCAGTAGAGGAAGTCTCTAATAAAAAAAACTGCAGAGACATCAATTTGATTATGTGAAAACTGCCTATGTCTCTTGAAATTCTGATTTGAGAGATACCAGGAACTGCAGCCTAGCTGTTATGTCATTAACCATTTTGTACAGCTGAGGTGCTTTTCTTGGATGGTAGATGTGCGTCAAAAAATGAGAAGACAGCCTTGTATGCCTTGATTATAGTCATTAATGATGATGAATTTCCATTGTATCAGATCTTTTTAGGGGACTGATTTTACCATTTTTCAACAACAATCCTTTATACAAGATAATCTGAGAAATTACCTTTTTTATGCTTGAAGAATTAAAAATAAATACTTGGCACCTGAAGATTGAGGAGCTTTTTTTCCATCATCCTTGAATGTTACTGATGAAAATATTTTTTTTGCTACTATATGATATTCAATAAATGCATTCATCATTCCTGTAATTTTATTAGATTTATAATGGAAGACATAAAGAACAGGATCTAATATTGTCCCTTCAATGTTTTCTAGTTACTTCTTACTTCTTTTTCAATTAAAACCAATCATATTTGAAATGTTCAATTCATGATTTAGTCAAAAAAACACACAGTGGTCTTTTAAGCACAGAAACACTGGTTTTTGAAACTTTTTAAAATGTGTAAATAGCTTTCGCTGCATAAGGGTAATTAACAGGACATTAAAATATTTATACAGACAACTAACAGAAAATATGTTATGGAAAGTAAGTCAAAGCTAAGAACATTTGTACTATAATAAAGCAGCATCTTCTAGATGTATATGATTTCTTAAGATAAACTTACAATATGCAGATTCTCACCTTAAAATGCTCTTTTTTACTTTTAAGACAATCTTTCAAGTGTTGGTGTAATTTTATTAGCCATCATTTAGAGCATGGCAGCCAGCCAGAGAAACACTCAATAGTATTTCCTGTTCACCTGACCATTCCTTTGCAAAATGAAGAGCTGATATACATAAAGTTAGAAAATTAATAATTCATAGAATTTCTTTATTCTGATTTTGCATGTTACTCTATACCTCTAAATGGTAAACAAAATTATCTTTGGATCTGCTGTGTTTTGGACACTGTGTATCTGTATTTTTGAATTCAGCAATTTCTCTCCTGCCTTTGCAATAATTTCATTTTTAAGACAGTAACTTCCCTTCTTAAGGATAATTTACTTCACAACAATCTTCTATTCTGAGCAACACAATATTCTTACCTTAATTAGTGCAATTTTAAAGTATAATTCTTTCAAAACCATTATTTTTAAAGCCTGTAGCTATATGTGAATTTTAGTAATACCACTGGAGGCACTGATACATAGTATGTTCTGGATCGTTAAAACTACAAAATGATAAATATTCATTGCTGAGGTATTTATTAAAGTAACATATATAGTATTGGCTTCAAACAAAACTTGATTTCCAGTGAATATCAGAAATTTTTCAGGAAAGGATTTATGTCAGTGTCTTTCTGGCTTAAACGAATTTACTATTTGAAGTAACCATATAATTTTTCTTCTAGTTTTTCTTTTTGTACTTACTAATGTTTCATATTCAGCTGATAAAACATAATTTTTTACACTCTCACTGTTTAGCTAGCAAAAGGTGTTATTCTAACAACATATTCATGGAACATCTTTAAGTGTGCAGTCAGCTGACTGCTTCATCGTTGCAGAGATTTCATACTGACGTGCTCTTCAGGGACAAACTCTTTTATAGGATTCCTGCAGGGCTTGAACAAAACAATTAATTTCTCAGTTTTCTCTCTATAAATTCTTATAGTAGTGGTGCTTTTTCTTAGTCTGCTGGTCTTTGTGACAACATTTGCTTTCACAGTATTTACTGCTGTAAATATCATGCCCCTTACAAGAGGAGGTTTGTGTTTTAGCCTGAGGCCTCAAAGGATTTTTACAGGAAATGAACAAGAGTAACCCTACATGTAGACAGACAGACTAAAATTACACAGCTACTGCTTTACAATTGTAAAATGCATTCTGTATGAATCCAGGACATCGTTACAGAAAATGGGGTTTGGGTTCCCAGCTCTTTGCTCTGTCTTTTGAAATTCACCATTAGTCATGGTCAGCAGGGGGAAACACTTCCAAGTCATGCAATATTTACTGCACAGATCCTGTCAGCTGTCCTCAGCAGACTTCGACAAAACCATCTACACATGAAAGAAAATGTATGCCTTAGAAGAAATGGATAGTGTTTAGAAGAGAAGGAAACCATCTATGCAGCTGAAAAGAGACAGTGGATGGAGGAGATTATCCACAGGTAAGGCAGGAGAGAGGTTTAAATTAACTTCTTTCACTGGGAACATTTTGAGACTGGTTCTCAATTTTTTGTGTTTCATCACTAGAGGCTTATGTCTCTTAGAAAGGTAGATGTTCACTGCCCTGTATTGTGGAGGATGAACAAACCTTTGTTTGAGACTAGAGTTAAACCTTTCACTTTGTTCAGCAAAATTTCTAATTTCATTTGTTTTAAAGGCAAGCTATGATACTAGTAAGGATTAAATTAAAGATATGTTTTCTATTTACAGCATGCTCCCTCTGGACATCAGCTTGATAATTTACATCACTGTCAAATTTTGTGCATGCACTCCAATTTCAAGAATATACAATTCTCTCCCTTGAATAATGTTGACATTACTTGAATATAAGCTGGCTGCTTTAGCTAAAAGTTATCACTACCATAAACGGATCCAGGAGCATTTTTCAGAAAAGATTACAGGGAAAGGTGTCCATTTATATTTTTGTATCCCTTATTATTAATTTATTTTAATTTCATTTCATTAATTTACATAGTAAAGCACAATGTACAGTAATTTCATCACCTAAGTTTTTGTGATTGAAAAATTCTATATATATTTAGGGTGCAATTTTGTGTTTTTTGTGTGTTTCAACACATTGTACAATTTTTTGTGGAAAGAAATGGAACTTAATGTTTCAAGATCAACTCCCAGTACTTTTTGCCTATTAGGCAAATATGCACTTGCCTTTTCTAAAAAAGAGTATCTGATTGTGATTAATGGTTTTGGTTTTTTTTTTTTTTTTTTTTTTTTTCTTTTTTTGCAAACCTTAAAGCCAATACAAAAGGAAATGCTCATATATTTCTCTAGAAACATAAGTATAGCTGACATTTTAAGCACCTTCCATAAAGTGTCCCTGTAAGTCATAAAGAAAATCAAACAAAACACTGTTCTATTTAACATTCCAGGCTCTACAATTCATGAATAAGTTCAAGTTGCTAGCTCTTCACAAGAATTGTACCTTATGAAACTGTACATTTTTATATAAAAGCCTTCTTTAAACATAAAATTAAAGCTCTTTAACTAGCATTCTGGTATTCTGAGGGACAAGAAACATTTTGGTGTAAGGCAATGTGCTCACACTGTACATTTAAGACTGTGACAGACTGTAAGAGTTTATAGCTTCCTGCAGATGTGATTCATGTTCCAGCTCAATCAAAAATTATTCAAAATGGTAGATATATGAACAAGTCCAAGGCATTTTTGATCTGGCATTTTGCAGAACAGGAAGAAAGAGGGAAGGAAGAAAAAGTGCAAGCAAACATTAACTAAAAAAGCCAAAATCACTTGGATAAAAATTACTTGGCATGACCTTCAGTTCAGCATATAATTCCAATGTCATCAAAGTTCAATACTTTTCCTCAACTGTGCTATATAAAAGTAGAACAAATGCTTTCACCTGTATGCATCCAGTTGTCATAGGAGGGCCTACAGAGTCAGTAGATATATTAATAAGTTACTGTAATATTTTGCTATATTTCTCAGTCTGTTTTTGTGTACCACAAGAGCAGATATGTGGTTATGATGGCATAGATGTATCAATGATGTCTTTATGGCATGTGCCTGCTTCCCCAGAATGCCGTCTATCCAGTGAGTCCTGCTGAACTGTGAAACTGAGGTGTTGCACAGTCTCTTTTATGCTGGAAAGCCCTCTACTTTGGGAAAATAAGGAAGCCATCCAAACAGTTGAATAGACTGAGGGCTGAGGTGGAATACTAAGGAAGATTAAATCTGTTGAGCTTTCTGAATGCCTACATTGATACAATTTCCTGTGTGCAAATGTGCTCGTCTAAAGCTGTTGGTCTAAAATCTGGCATTTAGTCTAAGGTGATCCTGCAGAAGATAGAGGATGTATTCGATCTTGTATAACCTACACTTATCCCAAGCTCAATTTCATTTTAAGCATGCAATTAAGTCCCCTTCAAGAGATTATTTCCATGTGTGTGAAATGGTTGCACATCCCCTGCTTATGCCAGTTTGCATCAATGCCACTACTGATTAATATTAGGATCTATTTGAGTCCTTGATTTTTTAATTTCTTAAGTGTGAGCTGGAAAGCTCTCCAGAAGTTGGTTTTGGGGAAAACACAAACCTTTAGTAACAATACCAGAGCGATGCACTGGTTCTGTCTGGGACAGAGTTAATTTTTTTTCAGTGGTGGGGAGGGGGCGTGAGTTGAGGGTTAAGGCTGAGATTCTACCTCACATCATTGCCAGGGCCAGGAGTAAGGGCCTCTCACTTCCCAGGAGGAGAATGTTCCTTCCCGTGGGGAGAAAGCCTAATGAGGAAAAGCCAGTCAACTATTGTCACAGACTTTCCATGTAAATTGCTTCACTCTATACCTTTTGTTATTCTGCTATTTTGTTATACTGCTATTACTGTTCATCTTATTTCTTTGCTGTTTCCAGTAAATTGTTCTTATCTCTATCCATGGTCTTTGTCTTTTGTGCTTCCAGTTGGAGTGGAAGGGGGAATGAGTGGCGTAGTGGTTTTAAGAGGAACTACTAAATTGAATACCATTTGTACACCAAAACAAGCTGGTATAGTAACATGCAACCAAAAATCTATAAGAAGAAACCTTTCCATTTTTTTAGAGGTGAAGTGAGCTTATTCTTACCCTCCTTGAGTAAATTCCTTATTTGTTTACTGACAAATCTGTAAATTGCATTAGATGTCCATTCAAAAGGTTCTTATGCAGGTCCAATTTAAATGTAGGAGAAGGTATAATAGATATGAGTGCCAAATAATAAATCGTGAAGACCAGGAAGAAGGAAGGAGGTTATTGCGACTGGAGGTGGCTGTCTTACATTTGGGAGCCGTTCAAGCTCGTTGTTACAGCTGACGTCACTAGATGGCAATGTTACATATGTTACATCCATAATGCCTTCCATTAGAATGCAAGTAGGTGTTCAGTATCTGAAGAAAAGCTGCATGATTGCCTCTGCTCTTGTGCAATTGTTTTCGAATAGTACCCACGTCTACTTTTTTTCCCACTTTATTTTTCTGTATTTGGTAATGAGAAACAAACATGATTTGTCACCTCTTATTTCTGGGGAAGTGCAGGTTTGACAGCTTTTTAGAGTTGGTTTCATTCCATACATGTGGAGGGCATGAGGGAAGTACATCCAGGCAAATTTCTGCTTAGCTGGATAAACTGGCTTATGAGAATTCTGCTACCACATTGCAGGGGACCAGTGAGGGTGTCAGAAGCAAGATACTCTTTTGAAAACGACAGCATTACTTATCTCCTTATCTCTCAGCCTGTCATTTATCTAGGAATGGACCAGATTCTTCACGGCTGGCTACGGCATTGCCAGAAGCACTATTACTGCACAATCACCCCTGCCATTCTCCCTGTGGTAAACAGAAAATGCAGTACCTCCAGAGAGTGAATCACACCATTGATGGGCTCTCAAAGTGCCTTTATACCTCTTTGGCTATACAAAGATTTTCTGAAGAGACCGATCCTAACCGAAGCATTTCACAGAGGTGCACAAGGGCAGTTCCAGGCTATAAAAACTACATTTGTGCAGAAGTGTATACATTTAAAAAATATTTTTAATTTTCAATGCAATTCTGATTATCAGAAAGTTATTTTAGGGATAAATAGAATAAAGATTGGGAGATTATGGGGACAAGAAGGAAAGAAGCACTACAGAAAAGACGAGACAGAAGATCAGTGAGGAAACAAAAAGCTGAAGTAGCCTGAAGTCTATGAATAAACACAAGAAGCAGAGGGCAAACCGTTGCAGTGAGTCTGGCAATGTTCTGTGCTTGAGCTCTCCCTTTGCTCTAAGTAGTAATGATTATTTCTTTACTTTAGTCTGCTTTTTTCAAAAGCCACCAGAAAACAGTCAGGAAAAAAAAAAAGTTAAACAGAAAAAGCATATGCATGGGAGCTTAAAGAGAAGGATATATCACTGAAGTGCTAGTATCAGAATTTCAACATTCTGAATATCAAGAAGGAATAAATAGAAGCAAATACATTCCATAATAGAACAACTGAACTGAACTTCCTCCTATTCCTCCTAGAGGGATGATGGATGGCTGTGCCTCCTAGCTGAGCTAACTACAAGTCTCGTGAAGCCAATACAAATTCAGGGCCATGCAGGACAGGTGTTGGCACCTTTGAGAACACCTTTTACAGGTATTTTATAGGTGTAGCTTGCAAGCAGATTTTCTACTTGCAAAGGATTGGATCTGGGTCCTGTGACAGCAGAAACCAGACTGGTGCAAAGCCTGAGAGAATTAGAATTCCTTAGAGATGAAAAGGCAGAGAATACTGTTATCTAGATAGATGCAGTATGAGCAAAACAACTACAACATCTGACATCATTCCTTCTTTGACTATGTGGATGAATAACTTTCTGTAAGTCATTTACCTGCCCCTTTTGTTATGTAGTTAGCCTTCACTTAAATTATAAAATTAAGCCATTAATTCATTGCATAATCTGCCTAATGTTAAGACCATGCATCATGATGGGCAGTATTCAGATCCCATCAGGCTGGGAATTTAGAATGCCACAGGTGTTACATGATCAAACCTTAAGTTATGGTTCATCTATTGACTGAACATGCACTTAGTGATACATTAAAGAAGTAGATTAGGTGTTTCCATAACGAACTGCAAATCAGAAGTACAAAAATTCACATTTAGAACAATTTATTATTGCACTTAATTTATGAAGTGACTTCAGTAGCACATTATTTTTAAGGTGTGTATCTATCATTATATTAAAATGAAGATAGGAAATAAGTAGAGATGTTTAAAAGAATGATGTGAGATTGTAGTCTAATGGTATTCCAGTGGCTGGTAATATTTGCATCATGGCTTAAAACTTATGTATTTCTATATAATGTCTAAAAAAGGAGCTTTAAAAAATCCGTGTTTCCAAGTGATTGTAGAACAAGACACCCTGTTTAGTTTTTTTCAGATTATGACTAATTAAAAATGAAAGTAGACAAATTACAAACACTACAGTCTATGACAGCTTCATAAATAAGTCAAAAGTATTAATCAAATGACTATTGCATTTTGCCTTCATACAGAAGTACATGATAGGTTGTACATAACCTTGTAAAAAAAGGTCTCTGCCTATACATAAAATTAATAAGAAAACACTGCAGCATTTCTATTTAATGCTAGAATTTAGTAGGTGCTTGAAATTATTTCAACTGAATTGTTAAAACATGGAATATTTCAATGGCCTTATGATATAAATTAGCCTAGGAGGATTCCTAAAAATTATTGAATTTTTTGTTGCTGTTTTGCATTTTAGATCTCCATTTAATGATTGAAATGATCTGTCTACAGTGTTAAATAAGCAATAAAATTCAGAATCTGTTGGACTTTGCATTTGTTCTCTTCCTGCTCTTCTCTAGCACTCTGAAAAGCTCACTGTAAGAGCTGAAGTTTTCCATGTTTGGTTTTTTCCTCCTATGTCATACATTTGGAAGTTTACAGGAAAAAAAAAAGTTTAAAAGAAGAAGATGGTGAAGTTTAAAATTTTAAAAGTTGAAACACACTGAGACTAAAAATTGGCAAAGATTCATTGCAAACATTTCAGTTATTTCAGAAGAAACTATTGGTAGTATCTATGTGTCTGAACACAAGGATAAATATCAATATATAATTTCCTATATGCATGTTAAAAGTCTGGTTTTTACAGTTTACAATGATCTTTGTGATTCTGAGTAACTGCTTTGGAATCTTAGGAGCAGCAAACTTGACAGTGGCAGCCACCTAGCTGAGCATGATAATTCCTCTATTTCTATGTATCTACAGCTAATTACATTTCAACTGCAAACTGGTACAGAGATATAATATTTTAGGAGCAAATCCTACCTTTCCTCTGTCCAGTTCCACCTGTCCTCTCAGAGACTTTCAGGCTCCAGCCTTGCTGTACAGTCCCACTGCTCATGTCTGGCTTGCTGCCAAACACAAATAGTTCTTCTGACTACAAGAGCAAAAACATAAACTACAGAGCTAAATTCTTCTTTGGCTCATACTGTGTGCAGGTACACTTAGCTACATATATTGGCAGCATCTCTCTTTGTCGTGTGAAAGGGGAGATTTCCTTAAAGATTTTGTGTTTGATTGCTCTGTTAGTGCCCCAGGAAAGCCAAGAACCAGTCTGTCAATGTCCTGTTATGGAGATTATCCACTGAGAAATCTGCTGGATTGGAGAGCAGTTTGACTGACTTGTTAAGGGACACAGACCAACAGAATAAGAGATACCCCCTCCTGGCTCTCTGTACTTTTAATTGAATATGTTACCTGCTGCTAGCAACTGCCAGTGCCCTTGAGGGACTCACACGAATAATATACAGAGTAAATTATTTTTATTAATAAAACTCTTTATTAATAACCCTTTGACAGGTTTAGGGTCAAAGATCCCTAGTGATAGTATCTAACTGCAAAAACATATTTAGAGAAATATACAGACATGCTCTAATCACTAATCATTCATCATACATGGGTATGGGTCTTACCCAATAGTGAGAGACAGGTTACCCAATAAAAGACAGGTTCAGCCATTCTATCAATCTCAGAAGTTACAATAAATTCTTCTCTAACTTCTCCCCATTCTTAACTTTTTTTTATACTATTTCTTTATCTTTAGGAGGAACTTGAGTGGTTCTAGCCATGCATCATATTCAGTGAGAGGCAATTGTACCTTGGAGGTGGGTGACTTTGGGATGGAGGCGTGCATCTTACATCTTAGGTAACTTTTGGGATGGAGATGTGTATCCATCTTACATCTGAGGAGAGTGATTTTGCCACAGTTGCTGCAGCAACAGCAAGATATCTCCTATAACCCATGGTGGAGAGCTGTCATAATTTATAAGATGAAAATTTGTACCTATTTTGACCTTATACAAAAAGCCTTTAGCAGGTTTAATCTGGTGATATTTTTCTATTTTTAACTAATGTTTTTCTGCTCCGTTTCTTACCAAAAGTCAAACATGGTATAAATTAATAGATACTTAGGTCTGCTTAGTAGCTGTATATACTGCAATATAAATAATCAGTAACAGTGTGAGTAAGTCTTTTCATGCCAAGGAATTGTAATTTGAGAGTGAGAAACCTGGTACTGTATGCTGAAATGTTTTGTGTTCTTTTGCTCTGTTTTCTTATTTAATAATTTAATTATAAAACCAGATGGTAAACTGATTCAGTGCTATAGGAAAGATTTGCTCAGATAAAGTCTTCCTTATGGAGGAAATTGTTGACCTCAAATCATTATTTTCATGGGAAAATTGCTGGGGAAAGAAAATTTAATGTTGTTCCTCAAGTACATATATGTTAGAGGAGGCCTAGTGAGTTAGGTGAGATTTGAGCAGCTGTAACACCATTACTTTGTGCAGTGGGAACTTTAGTGAAACATGATGTGCTCTTGTGATATCAAATGCAACGAACAAAGTGGAAGTTCAGGATCTGAGTGTAGTATGCTAAAATTAATCTTTTTACCCTTTTCTTCATCATTCAGAGAATGGACAGCTTGAACTCTGGCTACAATGAAGTGGCATTTGGTCTCTCTCCTTGGCAGTTGTCAGCTGCACTGCAGTGAAGAAGGCAGCTTTGAAATCACATTGAACGAGATGCATATAACCATCAATGTACTTGAATCAAACTGATCTATGGACAAGTAAACAATCTAAATAAAAAAATAGAAAAAAAATGTTACAGAGGATGTTACAAAAGAGATCTTTTTCAAGGATAAGTGAGAAATTCCATTGAAAATTCAAGCTGTAGACATAATGAAAATTTTCCATATCTTTCTGGACAAAGACCACAAACATATTAAATAGTATCTTGTCTTGAGTTTCATGAAGTTCACAGGATCAGCCCAAGGTGACACATTTCATTGATGATTTCCAAGGCACATTTCAATGTTCTTGCAGTTGATAGGAGCTACTAGCCCTGAAAACAGAAAAGAAAGTGTTTTGTCTTACAAATCAGTGAAAAATGCTGCCCCAAGAATATGAGGACCGTATGAGCAAGTAAGTAAAGGATCAAGTTCTTCAAGTAAATGCTTCATATTTAGAATGCAAAGTTCTTTTTATAAAGACGACTATAATTAAATTACTTTCTCTTCAGGGCTTCCTGCTTGGAGCCAAGGTGATGTCTATTACTTGTTACTGTTCCTTCAGTATTTAATTTTAATATTTTTGTGTGAAATAATTTTCAGGAATATGATCTGTACTAATCATTGCCATCTGATTTGACGTCTCTTACAAAGTCGGTTAGATAATGTTATTGTGAAACTTGGACTGGAAATGACTTGAATGACTGGAAGCTACATTAAATTCAATTGGAGTTAAATAGGCTATTAATCAACACTTGTGACTATTCAGCCTGAAGTTCTCCTTAGTGAATAGTTTTGAAAAATGTTATGGTGATACAAATAGAAGAAATTTCACTATTAAATTAACCTTGATAATATTGGTATAATTTTGCTATTGTTATTATTTTTCCAATATTAGTTCAAGGGTCTTTATAAGCAAGTCATATAAGGGTATTTCATTAACAGTTCAGAGCCACATTCTGTCTTTTAATTTTCACAAAGGCTCTCATGACAGGTTTACTTACCTGTGGTTAATACTGTAGGCTTTTATGGATTGTGCATTTATATTTTCTGATTCTTAATATTCTGTGTTGTTGTATCCAGAGACAAACAATACAGAAAACTACAGTCTCAATGAGTTTGAATTTATAAAAATTTACTTCCTGCATGTGGGAACACCTTTCTTGAGGTGAGCATGTTTAAAGATTATTTTAAAATATTTTTATTGTCTTCAGAAGTTCTAATAGCAATCAAAGTATTTAATAATTTGTTCCTCTAACACATCTTCAGTTATGTTTTATAATCATGCAACAGAATCCTGGAGTGTCTATATGAGCAATGTGACTCTCTGTTTCTATCGTGTAGTAAAAGTCAGTAGTTCATGTCATAGTCTTGCAACACTTTTTTTTTCATATTTTATGGATTAACTTAAATTTACATTTCACGTCTGCAAATAGACAATTTAAAAGTAGGAGCTAATAAAAATTAATATAAATTACCATTTTCTTGAATGTTGACTTCTAAGTGTCTAACATGCAGATTATATTTCACGGGGGTGAGTTCAGCTCTTTCTTGATGTGCAGACAGCTAATGTTGTCTTAGATTAGCCATTCAGATTTTAGGATGAAAACTTATTAGGTTGTTTTAGAAAATGTGGTTCTGAGATTTTAAAATATGGCAAGTTTTGGTTTTTTGTGTACTAATTTTATAGAATGACCTTTGTGTTTAGAATTTAATAAAAATGCCCTGCATTAATAGTGAAAGTTATTTCTCTGATAATTAACGAGGTGTTAACTGAGTGATAACTGGGGTTTAAAATATTTCTTACAAATATAACTGTATTCAGGAATATGTATCCAAAGACATTGGAAATCTTACCTACATGAAAACTGAGAACTAATATTCTTCCTTTCAAAACAAGTTAGTGGATAACTTGCTAAAAAAAGTTCTTATTGCAAATTCTCACATAGAAATAAATAAGAATCTCAGATTTCTTCACAACGCTTGGGAAGATGTGCACTTAGACAAGAACTTGTATATTCCAATCTGGAATCTAAGATGCTAGGAAAGTTAAGGTGGGAGGAAACTTTTGAATGATAAATTCTAAAAGTCTGTTTCAGAAAATCTCAGTAAAATATAGTCAATTTAGAATCCTGGTCTACTTGGTTTTAGTAGAAGATTTGAAAATTCTGATTTGTCTTCTAAAAAGTTTCTTATATATGTATATATAATGAGCTTTCCCTGAATATTAAAAGAACTCAAAAGTATTAAACTGTTTGTGGCTATTCTGACTTCCGTAATAAGAAATCCAAAGTATGACAAAAATTGTGATTGTAGTATTGGCTTTTGGACTCTAAACATTTTAGGGAGGAAATTTTTCAGTATTTGTTTTCTCAGAGAGGCCTTGTTTCCTCATTATAAAGCTCTAAATATAAATGAAATAAAGTATTAAATAATATATGTTCCTACACTGTCTTTTCATGGTTTCATAAACAAAACATGTAATAGTAAAAAGAAGTCTATCCATCTTGGAAAGCTGTTCAACTAAAACTGCTTTTAAAATTAAAGGTTTTCTACAATATCATGTATTTAGTGTTTTTTCCTTATTGTACTATATGTTTAAGAGATTAAAAGTCATCTGGAATCATGGTATTTTTAAAAGCTGTCTGGTGTTTCAAGTTATTATTTCAACCACCACTGCCCCCCCCACCCCCCCACTCCCAGCAAAGAATAAAAAGTAATATACTCAAAGCCTATTAAATTTATTAATTTCTTACTTGAAAACCCATCTCGTGAAGATTTTTTTTTTGCTTTCAGATTTTTCATTTAGAATACGGAAAATTGTGGTTGGTGCAAAAATACCAAAGTTTTGTTATTTTGGAGTGGGATTAAACTTATATACAAATACCTACAGATGTGTATGTTTGCTTATAAATGTCTAAATGTGATATACATGGCTTATATACTCCTTTTACTTTGCTTCTACATGCCATAGTTTTTAATTTGGAGGTTGACTTGCTGGTCAGGTGAAACTGCTGCTGGAGTTGGCATAATGGAGACTTGTAGAAATTAAAGGAATGTTTACTTAAAAATAAATATTTGCTAAATTTATGAACTCAGTGATAAGCAGAAGTTGAAAGTTTAGATGTATCTGAATCATAATTTAGTTGTGAATCTTTAAAATTATAATTACATTCTGGTTTTGATTTTTTACTTTTAATTTTGTTCCTACATAATAAGAGTTCTACTTTTCCAGGAAGTATTCCTAGAAAACACATTGAAATTTTATTAAGCATGCTTCCAAATATTTTAGACCACTGCATACTTTCTTTCAGGAGCTATTTATATTTTCATCAGATTTCATTTTTCTGTTGCTGTTAGTACATATACTGAAAATGTGACAGTGAGAGTACACAAAAATTATTCTATTTGATCAGACCAAGTTCCCTCCAAGCAAAGCTACCATTTGGTGCTTTGTTAAAAACGGAGGAAACAAATCCACCAAAACTATGAGGAACAGGTTAAATACTAATAACTCTTTTATATAAACTTCCATTTTCTGTCAATCAGGAAGTTAAGGATTTCTGAAGACAGATTTTCTTCTCCAGGAATGCGTCAAATATTCATTGGTGCTTCTATGGGTTCCATTAGGACCCTGCATTAGTAATGCAGAAAAAAAGACTAGACTTCATGGCTGTTCTTCTAGAAGGTATCTCAAGATGTGAACTTCAGTCTGACTTGACAAATTAATTGAAAAAAATCCCAATAGCATTCATTTACATTCGGTTCTGAAAGTGTTAGATATTCCTCCAAGGTTCTTGTTTTTACTGAAACCAAGGAAAAGAAGGTAAGCAGCTTTCAGAATAAATGTTCAGTGTATTTTCATTTGAGTAAGTGTCTAAAGGCAAACTGTCATTCAGTGGCAAAGCACAAAAAGCTAAGACTTAACAAGAAAAGATGTCATATTTTGTGAGATCCAATCAAAGCAGAGATGGGTCTCTAAAGATTGTTTACCTACTCCTATTTCTTGCCAAGGAACAAAGCAACATTTCTCTGCTTCTCTTTCATATTACTGCCTTTTATTGATAGATTGTTGTATTATCAACTTCTAAGCAACACTGAGAAAATATAAATTGAAGAAAATACATTTGCTAATTAAGGAAATTACTCTGAAAAAGCAATATGAAAATGATTGTGAAAAGTCATGTGTATGCATTTTTGTGGATACTAATCTTCATTAAATAATAATTCCCATTTTTCATTTTGTACTAAAAAAGCAATTTATTTATGGTATCTAAATGAGAAAATGACATTCATATGAATAAAGTATTTTGTTGTTTTTTCTCATTGACTTGCAAGGGAAAATAATGGTAAAAAGATGATTGCCATGAATTGCCAATTTTTATCATAGATGAAACTGGTGATTGCAAGTTGGAAATGCTTTGAGTAAAAAGTAAATAAGATATTGGCTTTTTATCACTGGTTGGGTGACAGGTGCCTTGCATATTGAAAGACAGGCGTGCTTTTCTAACTTGAAAAATTCCCCCTTTCAGCTCAGCAGCTTGCAATCTTTTATTACTGAAATATGATCATGTATGTTTTATTTCAGTACTGTTTTGAAAAATTTTCTCAAAATTTCCTGACCAATCTCTGGCTAAGACAATGTAAACCAATATAATACAACTGGGTAACACTCTTATATTGTCAGTGAAAGAGAGTGTTAAATATTACGTGTTAAAATCCCAGATTGTCATCTGTGTTTGCATCACAGTCTGATCTATCAGTCTTCATGCAAGCAAGCATTCCACTAAATTATATATAGGAATAAGCATTACTATTATTATACCAATAACCTGGCATAATGCCAACCTAGAGTTTGTGAGCAAATATATTCTGTCATGAAAGGCAGTTACACCTGAGAAATTGGTTGTGCTTTACACTGGAATAACTTTCAGAGTAGAGCAAGAGGGGAAAAAAATCTCATCTGAATTCAGTGGGTTTCTCCTTGCAAAATAAGTCTGAATCACCTTCACGTGGGCAGAAGGATTATGGCAATTTCATACAGAAATAGAATCATAAGGGGTCTTGGGTTAGGGAGACCTCTTGACAGGCCCTGGTAAAATGTTCTCTTTCTTAAAAGCATATTTTATATACTGAAAACTTGATCTAATGTCTGCCTGGAGCCCTCTTCTCTAGATTCAACAACCTCAACTCAGGCTGTCGACATAGGAGAGTTACTCCAGCCTTCTGACCATTTTTGTGGCCCTTCTCTGTATCCACTCTAGCAAGTCCACTCATGCCTTTCAGATACTCTGGGTCCCATAGCTGGATGCTGCAGTCTGGGTGAGATCTCACAAGAGTGGAGTGGGGGGGGAAATCACGCAGCGGGACACAGGTCTGATGCAGTTGGCTTTCTGTTCTGAAGGTGCCCATTGCCAGCTCATGTCCAAATTTTCCAGCCTGCCGAAGTCCTCCTCAGGGCTGTTCTCAACCCATTCATCCCCCAGTCTGTAATGATTTTGGGGATTGCCCTGACTCCACTGCAGGACCTTGCACTTGGCCTGTTTAATTTAATGGGAGTCATATGTGCCCACTCCTCACGGCTGCCAAGGTCCTCCTGGATGGCAACTCTTCCCTCAAGGATACCAACTACACCTTTCAGCTTTGTGTCATCTGCAAACTTGCTGACTCAGTCCTATTACCTATGTTACAGATGAAGACATTAAATATTAGTGATCCCAGTATGGGCCCTTAAGGGACACTGTTCATTACTGATTTCAACCTGGACATTGAGTCACTGACTATAACACTTTAGGCACAGCCACCCGGTTTGATCCAGATGATTCCTTATTCATCTCACCATCCATCCTTCAGACCCTTATCTCTCCAGTTTAGCAGTTGGGATGCTGTCAGGGACTGTATAAAACAACTTGCAGAAATGCAGGTAGATGACATTTCCACTGATGCAGGCACTTTGTCATAGAATGCCCCTAGGTTAGTCAGGTATGATTTGCCCTTGGCTCTCTAATCACCTCCCTCTCTCTCATATGTTTCAGTATGAGAAATCTGATACATGATCTTACCAGGCAAGGAGGTGAGGCTGATGCCAGTGTCATGTCCATGGCAGTAAAACATGGACATATAATTTTTAATGTCATTAAAATAGGAGCTGAATGGCTTAAAAAAACAGTAAGTGGGAGGAAACAGGAGTGATTGTTAAAATTTACTTCAAATCTGTTTATAAATCTACTGCATTTCTAGCATCAACAAAAAAACCCAGAGAGACAGAGAATTTAAGTGACTTGAATAGCGGGTACTAATTAATTAGAAAGTTGTTTTTGAGCATATGGGCCTTGTATTCGTTACTGAGCATGTGAAAAATTATTTTATTGTGCTGCATAAGTAAATGGGGAGCAAACTGTTAAGGACATTGTCATGAATTCGGAAGACAAGCCATTGTCTTACCCTCTTATTTTGTTGTTACTATATTGCTATACTTCAGTTAAGCTACCACTTAATAACGTGAACAGTTGCTTGGTGCTTGTTTAGTAGGTTGAAGTCAGGCCAATGTCTTGAGGATATGAAACATCCTAGTGCTCAAGGTATTGTCCTGTTTGACAGGTAATATAAAAGATCCTAAAAGTATTGCAGAACAGACTTCACACTTTTGTTGCCAAACAAAGCAGGATAATAACATGAAAGGGTCCATTTTTGGTCACATTTGTGTTTACTAAATATGATTTAAGCCAGTGACATCTAAAAGTAACATTTGTGCATCTAAAAGTATTTACAATGTATTCTGCCAGCCCTTAGTTGGGATTTTTCAGTTTGTTTGTTTTTGCAATTAGGTGTTGATGCTGCTAATATGGCTACTACTACTTCTTCTAATACTACAATTAGTAAACTATGAGTTTTTGCCCGTAGTTTACTAATTGATAAAAGATTTCTCAGTTTAAAAATTGTCTCCTACTTGTTAGTAGATGTACCTAAATTCTAGTGATAACATTTTATTTGTCACAGGATTCAGAGTCTAAACCTGTCAGGACTAATCACCCAGTTCAGTCATTAACTATGAATTACTTAGATGTGAAAGAGATTAGCAGAACCAAATCAACATGGACAGCACATGAAAGGGCATCTTATTGATTTCAAACTGCAGGATCAATTATTCAAATCTTTCTCTCATGAAAATCAATGATGAGCTTTTTTTTCTGACTGTAAATGGAAATTGAAGTCCATATTGTAACAATTCTACGTTTCTGTAGATTTACTTTTGTGGATGTCACAGTATCATAATTGCAGAATTCTGTGTTCCATATTTTTCATTATACATTAATTATTAATTTTCAGCTCTCCGAAGGGCATAACAAAACTAATTGTGGTATTATAAACTAGATAGAAAAGGACAGCTATTGTAAGTTTGTCTTCTTTTATTATCAGAAAGTTGTTGTGAGCCATCTGGGATAGAGTCCAAAATTTCGTCTTCCCAATTATAATGAAAGCTTATACAGTATGTTACACCTCATATTTATAGTAATCTTTATTATGAGAATAAGGGGGTGCAATTTCAGTGAGTGTTAGAGAATACAAAAGACTGATCTGATATCTCTATTAGTGGGTCTAGCTGTTCACACATAGAGCACTTCGGTATTCCACAGCCATCAACAGGTAAACTTGGAAAATTTCATGAGGTATTGATTTTATTTCTTCAACAAAAGATGTAATGAGAACACAGCATGTCACAAGAGGAATCTGTCCTTGTGACAATGATTGCAACAAGAATAGAAATCTAAACTTGCAGTCCACACCATTTTCTAAAGACAAGAATATTCTGGTTTCACTACTTTTTTTCTTTACTTTCCCCTTTTATATAAAATCTTGTGTTGCAGCAAGCCATCTATATGAGTAATTTTCAGATAGGAGGAATTCAGATGTGGTAAGAGATGATCTGACCCTATTTTTTCTTATTGAATATATTGAATAGGTTACTTTTCCTCTCTGATTCTCCCCTTGTTCCATTTGTCCAGTAAAGCGTCATCATAACTACCATAATGAATCATTGTTAGACTGAATATCAATGGATATAGATAGTATTTATATAAGCATACACACACATGTATATGTAAAAATATAATATTTTATCTTCCATATACTGCTTACTTTCTCCATTTGGCACCTTCTCTGGATAAGCATACTGCACCCAATGAGCAATAGCACACTTCAAATAGACAATGATAATAACTGTTGTTTGCTTTAAAAGTGTGGACTTTCAGTTCTTTGGAGTTTTTAAATTTCTAGACAAAGGATGGATTTTTTTCCTTATTTTCAACTTCTGATGTGCGCTGACTTTCAGAGATGAAGATACGGTATCTCTTCTGGATCTGTTGAAATAACAGAGTAGAGGGTTTATAAAGGATGCTTTTTCATGCATGTTTGTTTTCCTTAGTATACTTTGATGTATGAGATGTTCATGGATGATTTTTCTTTTTTCAGTAGTGTTTTTTGTCGTATTGTCCTTTCCTCTTCCTTTCCACATTACTGTCTCTTTCTACACACCTTTGATTCCTTTTGACCACTCATTAATTCAACTAAGATTTTTCTGTTCAAACATTCTTTTACTCTGTGCTTCTACCTTTTCTCTACTTATCTTGACTGCATCATTGTCCTTCTATATTAACAGAGATATATTGTACAGCTCATTTTACACAAGGTCAAAACTAAATGTTTTCTAAAACCCTTCCTAATTTTTGCCATGTTATTATCTTTGACATTTGTTGCTAAGCAGACTAAGTTTCTCCATCTTGCATATCTCCAAATTTGTGTTGTTATCTATTTGCTAAAAACTGAGTTACACATTCCAGTCACACACTGACTTTATTTAATATTTTAATTTAATATTCTTACCATTTCTGATAAAGGGACATGGACTTAATTACTACCTCCTCTAGTAATCCTGATTACTAATCTAAGAATTTTGAAGGCTTAATGGAAAATCAATCTTCTTCATCTAATCTCATTGATGCTTGTTGGCTTTTGGATGCAAAAATGAAAGGAGGATTTAGACAACTGTTTTCACAGATACCGCATAATTCCAAGTTCCAAAGTTTAGCTATTGATTTTTTGATGATTTATTTAATTTTCAGTATCCATTTGCCACAAAGTTTGGTAAAAGAAATATGTGTGTATTTGTGAAGCAGAAACTCATGAAATGCAAACAATATGCCCAGCATAAGTTACAGCTGAACAAGAAACTGGACTATTGTCAAATTTTCAGTGATTATGTGACACACATATTTGCTTAGTAGCTACTCTGTGCTAAGTGAAAAAGACAGATGAAATGTTCTGTAACTCTAATGATAAACCCATAAACAAACTCTGCAGACAAAAGCAAAAGAAGACATAGGTGGATGTGAAACAGGGCAAGGAAAACACTGCTGTCAGTCTTTGTGGTACTTCATATTAAGTAGGCTGATAATTTGCTATGACTTCTCACAGCTTCCTGTTACACAAACCTTGTGCTGTCAACATTTTATTTACATTGCTTTGGTTACTAAGCTTTGGGGGATAACCCTCACTTAGCCAAGGAGACCATATTGACTTTTCCTTGACTTTTAAACTACTTCTATTCTTGTTAATGTCAATCGATTCAGTTGTTGTTGTGATTTAAATATATAGGGTCAAGAAGCTTTCCATAGAAATTTTGTTCAAGTCAGAAAATAAAATCTTGCTGTTATAGTAAGGAAGTTTAAGAGTAGCCTGATTAAAAAAAAAAAAAAAAAAAAAAAAAAGAAAAAAAAAAAAAAGGAAAGTATTTATTTTTCATTCCATTTTAGAAAAAGGTTTCTCATTAGGAGGTCATAGCTGGAATTCTGTATCCAGTCTGGAGCTTCCTGGTATGACAAGGACATGAATATATTGGAATCCTGCACAGGGCCACAAAGACTAAATAACTTGAAGCATTTGAGCTATGTAGAGAGGATGAGATTCATCCTGGGGAAGAGAATGCTCAGGAGGATCTCTGATGGTCTTGGGAAAGGGGAAAAGAAGACATTCTTAGTGGTACCTTGTGAAATACTGAGAGGCTGTGTCAAACTGAAATAAAGGAAATTTCACTTAAATGTAAAATAGAAGATTTTTTTTGTGAAGGTGTCATACCCAGAACATATTGTATGGAGAGGCTACGCAGCCTTCATCCTTAGAGATAATGCATTATATCCATTATGGACATAGACCTGAGTAACCTGCTGTGGTGATAATAATTCAAGGAGTGATGTTGGACCAGATGATTGGCTGAGGTCCCTTACAACAAGTCAGTCATTCTGCAGTTATAATGAAGTACTTCTAAATAGTTTTCAGCAGATTAAGTAAGGACACAATAAATTTAAAGCATTCCACCTTGTTA
The DNA here is from genome assembly GCA_032173965.1 of Sitta carolinensis. Taxonomy (NCBI): domain Eukaryota; kingdom Metazoa; phylum Chordata; class Aves; order Passeriformes; family Sittidae; genus Sitta; species Sitta carolinensis. The sequence goes on along the minus strand of JAVUNC010000005.1, from coordinate 22,907,984 downwards.
TATTGATTGCTTTTCTTATTTTCATTAAATGCCATTTATACTCAATCTCTTTTAAAAAGTAAAGTAATAGATAATTAATTTTTTGAAAGAAAGTTCAAAAACACAATGAAAATGCTTTCATATAGCCCAAGAAACTTACCAATAATGACTAATGGTATGTAGTAACACATAGTATATAATACCATTTTTATTATGCACATTTTACAAATAAAGAATTGGAATTGGATAGACTTCAGTTTTAAATGAGTCTGTGTGATATTAATTTTCTATGCATTCACCCTACTACTCACAAAAGAAAATCAAGAAAATCTGTTTGTTTTACTAGTCCATGTGAAAAACAAGCTATGCTTCTTCATTTACGTTCCATTCTCAAATATCCTGTTATTGTTTCAATTTAAATTGATGCTAATTGTCTTCCTAGAGCATTTTGTCCTTCTAAAGGCTGTAATTTTCTATAAGATTTTCAGATTTCATTTGGATGTTGGACACCTAAGTCATTTAAGTACTGAGAAAATACAGTCTTTTGTTTCCTTCTACATTATAGAAGCACTATTTAATGTTAAAAAAGCTTTTTATCTTCTACTACATAGTCTTATTTCAAATGTCAAGCTCCTAATGTGAATTAAGTGTTTCTATTAATTCAGGATGGAATAGAAAAGTGAGTTGAAATAATGCGATTAAAAAAAATGACTATAGTATATTCTGCTGTGACAAACCCTAATTTATTAGTGTTTATCATACCTACAAAATACATAGGTTCAGGAAATGGAATTCTAAGGTTGGAATGTGTTGTCATCTTTTAAGGGAGGATTAAAGTAGAAATGGTAGGGTGGACTGAGACATTTACCTCTACTATGCATGAATATAGAATTTTATAAGCGAGTGCTGGTGGAGCTTTTGGAAAGATTAGATATATAGAAAAAAATAAGCAAAAGAAATGTGAAGAGCTGGGTAGAAAACTGTGAAGTTTGTTCAACACTCTCTTTTTAAAATGTGAGTGCCAAGAATGTTTCTGTCACAAGAAGACATTTGGGGAGTGACATTGCAGCATACAAGGACAACAAGAACCATCTGACAATAGAGAAGGATTTTACAAATTTGCATATTATTATGATCAATGTCTTAAAAAGTATTCATCCTTAATAATTGTTTAGAAAGGATTGTTAAGACACAATTTTTAAATTATATTTTTAAAAATATGTAAGTTAACCAAATTTGGTGGTTATTTCAGATATTCCAATTTGTTCAAAGCTGGGTTATGCTAGTAATGTGCAATTCTAAATAACAACAAAAAAAAGTATAATAAAGGATTTAAAATAAGTTTTAAACTTAATATTTGTATTTTTTGGGTCTGTTTCTTACTATTGCCAGATTTAAAAAGCAAACAGATAAACAGCTTGAATATTGATTCTGGCTCTTCAAGATGCAGAATAACAACAGGAAGTGGTGATGCTGGAAAAATGGCCATGTCATACATGTCATCCTTTTACACTTACAATGAGAATGCACATGCAGAAGAATTGTGAAATTAAACTAAGCATTGGACTCATCATTTTTTTTCAGTATTCTAAACAGGAATTGGTCACATCACATCAATAAATAATAAATCTTCAGTGAAGAAGGTGCTGTCACCAAGTAATAATAAATACTGCATTAACATCTTACACTGGAGCCTCCTATTTGGAGTGTTAAAGAGGTTAAATATAGCAATTTACATCATATTTTATTATGTATAATAGTGAATAAGTATTTGGATGTTATATAGCAATTTGGAGCAATTTCTTTGTCAATTATTAAAATAAAAGGAAATGAATACATTGCGTTTGCCTTGGTTGAACTATTAATGATACTTGCTGATGCCTTTCCTTTTCCTTCAGGTCACAGACAGTACTTTTTATAGTGATAAGGATGTATCCTTTTTATTCTATTTCAATTATATTTGATTAATATATTTATTGAGGATTAACCTTTCTTAGCATTACAATTCAGAGTCTGGATGTAGCTGTTGCCTGCTTAGTTCACTTATGCTCAGTTCAGGAATGCTGGCATTTCCTATTAACGTAAGGAGCTTAGGCACCCAGTGTGGCTTAAATAGAGCAGCATTTCTGAAGTATAAAACAAAAATTCTCTAAAATAATTCTAACCTCTCATGTGTTTGAAGAACTGTAGACTCTTTCTGCATCAGAATGTGACTGTGGTACTAAATGGTTCTAAATTGTGCTAAATGGTACTAAAATGCTGGCACTGTGAATCTCATCTGAGCTGGCTTTCATAGCACCTTAAAAAGACATGAATTGATCCGAAATTCACAAATAAGGATTGTAGTCATGGTGAAATCACAGTCCTCATTGAGGGAGCTTATTTGAGTCTACCTACAATATTGGGATGCATGCAAAGAAGAGTGTGCACGCACTTCCTGGGTTTTGGCTCATGCTAAAATAATGATTATTATTTTGCATTCATTATTAATACTTGTGAAAAATACATGACCATTAGAACACTTGGTAGATCCCAGAGTGATCCTTCACAATTTGTATTGAGCTTTTTCGTTTTCTGTTTATTCCCAAGTTCTTGAATCTTGTATTTTTTGCCTGAAGACTCTCATAGAAAATGCACTAAAACTGAAACCTTTGTAAGGTGCTCAGGATATTCTGCTGAGAAGGAAGCTTTTGAAACCATTTAGGTTTAGAAAAAGAAATCCATTCAAATTTCTCATTTCTGAGAGGGAATAAGCACTTGCATATCCTATAAATGTCATCACTTGCAAATTGGATAAATAATTTTCATGAAAGCTCTGCTTTGAAACTAAATGTTTGAGTCAGTGAAGGCAATTCCATATCAGTTTGAGGTAAGTAAAAAACCCTAAAATTTTAACACAACCCTCTTCTGATCTCTTCTCATGCATTATTGTTCTCATTTCTTTTTTGTTTCTATTTCTTTTTCTTCTTTTGTTTAGGCATGTTCATCATCTGTGTATCATTTTCCTAGGCATCTTCACTGAGGAAGGAATATGAGCATCTTAGGACTAAATAGGAATTTGGCACCATAAAATGGCATTTTCTGTTGTTTCATGAATCCAAAAGCTCAATGTAATTTGAACTTACAGGATGACACAAAATATTTATCATATCCACAAGCTAAGAAAAATATACTTATTCATATTGTCAATATCAAACTCAATCATTTGCCAACTGTCTAGATATGTTTCCAAAATAAAACTTAGCAACGTTAGAATGGTAGAGGGAAAGAGCGGAGGTTTCTCATAGATTCTTATTTTCTGTTTTCCTTTTTCTGTCAGTGGAAGCACTGACTGTACTATTGCAAAAGAGACTGTCTCAACCATACAGTTGTAAACCAAATGGGAACTGTTTCAAGATCTTACATCATGCATGAACGTGGGCATTCAAATAAGAGGGAATGGAATAATAGTTTTTGCTGAAGCTTTATGAATCAGTTATGTAATCCATAGGCTCAAAAGCAGGGAAAGTGGAGGCCAAGAAAACATTTACCTCAGGTTGTTTTGTGCAGACTTTGGTTCTTCTGCATTCAGATGAGTGCAGTGCAGATATCAGCTATGCTACTAATTTAATAGTGCTTTGGGGCCAAGTGGCATGCTGCCACACTTATACATTTAATTTTCTTTCCCTCACCTCCTAAAAGATGGGCCTTGACAAAACAACCCTTGGAAATACTTCCTGACATTTACTGTCTGCCCAGCTAAAGCACTATATGAGGTTCTTAGCTCCTAGCAATTAAACATTGTCAGTAATTTCTGACTAGTGTTTGATCTCCTGCCCTAGCTTTGCTACATTTGTGGGTAGATTTAATAGTTGCATACAGATATACTGTTTGCTACAGTAGCCTACCCCCGAATGGTACAAAAATTACCTAAAAACTGAACTTCTTTTTCAGAGTTCTCAATATTTCTATAGCTGTAGACTGCGAAGAATCTTTCAATGGCCATGTTCAGCTTTTGTACACTTTCATAGGAGAAATTTTACTGCATGCAAGAGGAAGATTTTTTCAGAGTTTCAATTATATGTTCCCATCAAATCATAGTATCAGAATGTTTAGAAATGTATTAGCTGCATTAAGCATATTTGTCATAGGTAGCCTGTACCTCTTTTGAAATAAAGTTATATTTTGTGTAGTAGTGACTAAAAGATCTCCTAAAATGTCTTAATATTTTTGCATGCATCTGTGTTCCAATATGTATATGCTTAATTGAAATTTTCCCTAAGACTTACAAAAACATATTGTAAAATTTTTGAGAGCTAATGATTTTGGTAAGAGTTTTTTTCAGAGCTATCTTTAGAAAAAGTCGTATTTCTGCCATCAGATGAAAATTTCCTTTTGGGAAAATTATTGTGTTGAGCCTCAAACACTTTATCCTTAATATCTAGTCATCTTTCAGCTACCATTGGCACAACCATTCTATGTATATACTACTGAAAAAATACATGTTAAAGTTTATAGAAAAATGAGTAAAGGAAAGCTGTCATTATTTGTTTCCTAGTGAAAGAAATATCAACACCCTAAGTACATTAATGAATAGCAGTCTGAAGGCAAAATTTTCCCACTAAAGACCATCTTCATTCTTTTACGGATACATAAAACCCAGCAGTTTCAAATGTCCACCAAGAGTGACAGTTGGAGTTCCACACTGCATTGCAAAGTTTGTTTTCTGTTTTTAGCATTAATTCAGGAGTTGAAGAGATAAATTTGACATGTCTATTGATGTGCTCATAATTTAACATATTTCATATTTAACATTCCTCAACCTGCTATAAGAAATTGCTTAAGCTGCCATTGCTTCACCTGAATAGAATGTTTACCACAATGATATTTTCAGAAATGAATGTGTAAGTTGTTCAGAACATGCTTCAGTGAATCTTCTGGTAGCACAAATTTCATGGTATTATTTGACTGTTAGGAACACCCCAAAACTAATCAATGCACTCTGAAACTTGTGAATTAGAAATCAAATAGAATTGTTGAGATAAACAGTTCAATGTTAATTTTCTTTTCTTTTTATAGACAGTTAATTAATTGTCCTTTGGTACAATTTTATGGTTTTTTCCCCCAACCTATTAATTAAACTGTAGAAATGATTGTAAATATATAAGGGAGGCAAAAAATTAAACAAACAATTTGAACCATAGGAAATGTCTCAGAGTTTCCAAAGTATCTCCAGAGTTGTTTATAAGCTGTTTCTTTCTTACAATGCCCAGCAGAAATAGACTTATGGTTTACCGTGACAGAGTAAAACACAGGTGTGGAGCCCTCTGCAGACCAATATGCTGCTGAAATGCTATTTAGGGCATGACATGGATGAGAGTCTGGAAATAACATCTGGACAGTATGAATGATGATAAATTTTTTGAAGTTAATAGAATTATGACATTTTGCATCAGCTGAGAGAGATTGTCTCCTGACATTGATAGTAACAGGATCAGAATGGGGATTTTTAGGGGCACATAGTCAAGAATAAAACAGGAAATTTTTTCATATATAGAAATTTAATACAGACATTGTCTTGAAGGACATTGTTTGAAAAAATATTTAAATACTAAATAAAATGCTTCTAAAAATATTAGAAGAGAAAATATTAACAAGGGAGTCAGAAAATTATTGAATTTGGTGCCAGTTGGCAAAATACAAATGTGTACAGTGTTATAAAATGAATGGATGAGAAATCAGGGTATGGATGAGAGTCATTTACATTATGTTGTACTACTACTGCATGTGTGGGTACAATTTTTGGTGAAAACGTTTGGAGGTATTTTTAAAGCACTTACTATTATTAAGATTTTAATCTCTGCATTTTAAAGTCTCTGTGGCTGTAATGGGTTATGTGTACAAATCATAGCTCAATACCTGAAATCCACTCTGTTTTCATATTAAATACCTAGATGTTCAAGGGACAAAAGGTAAAAATAGAGACCAGATTTAGTACTCTCCAGGACTTGGGCTCAAAAATTACATTATTCGTGCCACTTTTGTAAGTGTTTCAAATTTAATGTCACTTCTGCAGGCTAAATAGTTATTACACAAGCAGATGCATACTCAAGTTCATTGAGTTGTGATAATCTTTTTAAAAAGAAATATTGATAGAAATTTCTCATGAGCTTAAAAAAAAAAAAAAGACAGGACAGAAGGTATGCCTACTCTCACGTAACTGTAAATGGAGGATATATCAGATGCATAGAAATTTACTAGAATTTGTATCCTCAATCATTTATGTATGCACACAAAGCAAAAAATAATGATCAACTTTTGAAAAGTAATTAGTGAATTCACTTTTGGTGAGTTCATTACTCTGATGAAGTGGAAGGTCGATTCTGTTTTTACTTTGTAGCCAGACTGAAATTACCAACACAATGCCATTGAGCTTTGCAGTGAGTTTTATTATCGTGTGAAATCTTGATATGTAAAATTTCTGTAAAATTAATCTCTCAGTGTCATGAATGGTACAACTTGGCTCAATTTTATGTATCATTCACAGACATTAGCACAGTTGAAGAAACAGGTCCTTTCATTAACGTATTAGCAGAATCCTCATGGACTTCACTGTTTTTTTGACTTACAAAGAGAAGGAACTACATTTAAGTGTTAGATCAGTGGAAAGAGGATCTCATGGGAAACTGGAAATTAAAACAATCATTCTAAGCTAAACCGTCTCAGTAATTCCAATATGTAGTCTGTTTTGACAGGCATAATATTAAGCTTGTTATTATATTTTATGTCATTAGATATCTTCCATTATAAAGCTGTGGTTTCAACTATGAAATTTTCCAAACTGTTATCTTACTAAATTTAAACTAACTTTCAGTGGACTAATGTTACTGAAAAATAAGTTTATTTGACTCTGTTACCCCTTTATGATTGCTTTCATCAAGGAGCACTAACATTTCTAGATTTTGAAGTAGGTGTAATTTTTTTGTGATGACAGAAATAAAATTTTGTAGAAAAAAAAATCAATGACAATTCATAGAAGCTCTTAAGCTTTTAAGAATGTTTATCCTCTCATGCCCACTTCATATTTGGTTAGTCTGAATGTTGAAAGATCCATGTGAGGAAAATATGCTTAGATATTTCTGCCTTGTACAGTCACCTTTTACTGCTCATAAAGAATGATGTGCAAAATTGTCAGGACTTAAAAGAATGCAATAAATTGCCTCAAACACTGAAAGACAGAAGTCCCCAGAAGATAAGTCACCATAGCTGGCACAGATGGCAAAGAGAATGGGGTTAATTTCAGACCTCCATGGAGGTGAAAGGTTTGGAATTAGTACGCTGGTCAAGATTCCACTGGGCAAACTGTGGGAAAAGTGCAGACATAACAGGAAGCTGCCAGGTCTGGTGAAGCAGATCTGCATAACCTCTGCAGACAAAAATTACCACCATGACAAAATGTGGAAAAGGAAGTAACTGCTTACACGCATACCATCCCAAAATGTGTGGGATGACACCTGATTTACGTAATTGAGAAAGATTGAGATGTCACCTTGAATCAAAAGGAGAAAGTGGATTTGGAAGCTGAGAGTAATTGGAGAGGCATGAATGAAATGTGGAATGGGGCATCTCAGGAAAAAGGCATAAAGCAAAACTCTGCCTGAGAAATCTATGAGGCTGGAAACCACGATAAAGAAAAAGGCGAGAAATCACTCAGTAGTACAGTTCAGAATAATTTCAGACAAGGATTCAGAATCATAACTTCTTTCAGAAAGACAATGTACTAATGCATAAGTAAATCTACTGGTACAGCAGATATCTCATTTTCCTGTAAAATCTTCCCTGGAGGGTCACTGCTGACATTATTAGATTTAATAAAATAAGAAGGACCTATAGTCCAAAGATTGCCAACTCACTAGAAGGAAGAGTTCATACAATATGTGTGATGAAAGTTCTTTTTCCACTTTACACTGTTTCGCAAAATCTAGTAAATTGCTGAAAAAAGCTTAAAAGATTACAGTTGCAAAGAAAAACCTCTGAAATGTTAGGAAGTTCTAGCATTAAGGTTGCCATTGAATATATAAGCAATAATATTGGATTGTTTGCAATGAATTTGTTTTGTGCTAAATGAGCAAGAGTTATCCTTGAATATTACATAGATAGACTGGGACAAAATGAGTCACTTGGGCAAATCTATTGAAATTAAATAATTCTTATAGGGAAAGAATATGACTTATTTTTGTAAGCTGTTTTTCTTTGTTTATATTACAAAAGAAAATCTATAGCAATTATAGATATGTCAGGAATACACTATATTGTATCTGAGTTTATTTAGGTGTTGTGTTTGTTTCAGTTTCCTAGTTTTTATATTGTTCTGTTATTTACAGTTCAATTGCTAATGGTTCATTCCAATGTACCCCTATGTTTCTCCCAAGTTGGTCTATCCCTACTGTTGTATCCATCCCAAAGTTTCCTTAAATGTTAAACCCTGCCCTGTGTTCCAGCTCCTTCCCTGTCAGTCGGTGTTTCCCTGCCCAGCTCCTTCCCATCCATCACAGTGGTCCCATCCCCTGTTCCAGACCCTTCCATGTCAATCCTCCCTCCAGCCTATCCCTGCACGGTTCCTCCCCTTGGGTGTCACCCAAACCTCGATGCCCCATTGGCCCACGTAACCCATGTACTCCCTCATTAGCTCAGGATGTTGTCAATCCCACCTTGTACTCCTCCCCTCTCCCTACTTTATTGGTTGAAAGTTTGTGTCTGTCCCTGGGATCCTCCCCCTATAAAACCCCCTGCACACCCCAGTTCTGTGTCCTTTCATCCTTGACCCTCTCTGAGGAAATAAACCTTTGGGAATCATATGAGGGACCCTTGTCTGGTTTTTGCTCTAATCCTCAATGCCTTTCCCACCTTGGTGCTACAGAGAGCAGTCTTGCTGCCAATTTATCTCTACCTGGGTCTGTTCCAGACCAGGAGAGACCACTCTTGGCGCAGTCCGAGACAAGGGCTAGCTGGGGAACCCTCTCAAGCACTGCATCATTTAGGTATCTCAAAAACCCTTACTGCTTCCTTTGACTCCTTTGACTTTATTTTCCTTATGACTCTTAGTCTTTCTTGTAGCCACCTCTATTACATGTACTATATTGATAAATTCATTAAAAATTATGAGTTGTTTTGATAACATTATTATGGTGGAATATATTGTATACCTAGTGTCATGGTTTGACACTGGCCCAACACCAGGTACTTGTTGCTTGCTCACCTTCCCCTGCCACAGCTGGGCAGAGGAGAGAAAAAAAAAATAATGTCTTTCCTTCCCCCAGCACCTCCCTCCTTTCCACTGACAGTGCAGGGAGACAGGGGGTCTCCCAAGAAAACTACCCAAGGTTTTCTTCTGCTGCTCCAGAAGAGGAGTCCTTCACCTGTGAGACTGTGGTGTCCCTCCCACAGGAGACAGCTCTCTGTGAACTTCTCCATTGTGTCTCCAAATCTCAAGAGCAGTAGTCCTGACAAAATTTCTGCAACCTGAGTCCTTCCCATGGGCACACAGTCCACATGTTCTCATCTCCTCCTCTTCTCTGACTAGAAAATTCTGTGTGCCCACTTTGTTTTGATCTTCTCAAATATCACAGAGGTGTTACCAGCCTCTCTGACTGGCCCAGCTCTGGCCAGCAGCGTGTCCATCTTCTGAGCCATCAGCCATTGGCTCTCCCAGATGTGGTGGAAAATTCCAGCAGCTTCTCACAGAAGCCACCTCTGTGCCTCCCCTGCTACCAAAAACCAGGCCATGCAAAGCCAACACACCTAGTAATACCAGTTTTCTGCAGACTGATTTATCCTGGTCTTTGTGCTTTACCTTCTCCTAGATTTTAAATTAGAATGATTTCTTCTCCTTTTGAGTGCATTTCCTCTCATATTAAAAAAATGAAGCATTTGAAAGTCACCGAGGTTTCCATATTCACAGTGATACCCAGAAAGCTGGATAATAGGAAATTATTTCTTTCAAGCTGGATAGTAGGAAGAGTGATTAAAAATCCTCCCCTACGTGCTACAAAAATCGACAATATAGTACTTCAGAAACTTTTGGAAAGTGCATAAGAAAGGGAAATAAATGTGTGAAATCACCTTCAAGTAAGGAAACTAAGGTAGTAAAACTTCACAAATGTGAAATAAAAAAAAAGGATAGAATAAACAGACTCTGTAATTCTATTTTTACAGAAAATCTTTTTTGATACAAAGACACAGTAGTCTATTCAGATGTTTTTCTTATGCTCACAGCATTAGACCATAGTATGTGGTATCTCTTCTTCATCCAAACAGAACATGAATTAATGTGACAGATAATTGTGAAGTAATGAGACCAAACACTTCTACTTCCCAAGTATCCTGTGTTCATGCTGATTGAAGTAATTTTTATTCTGTTCCTTTGGCTAGTTCCGTCATTTTAATCTGAGGATCAGAAAATGGAAGACAGGTTGGTGAATAGTAAAGTACAGTCACCTTTATGTCACTTTTTCTTATCAAAGATTGTCTGTCAGACTGCTCTTTTCCAATCACCTTTCAGATCTCTCCCCATTTATTTGCAGCTAACCCACAAAAATTTAGACAAAAGAAGGGCAGTCTTCTAGGGTTTAAGGGTATTTTTTTGGAAATAATTCCTTCCAACTGCCATTTTTTTAATGTCTTATCATAAGCCACAACTCCCTTTTACATATTTGACTATATCTTCATTTTTGTTCTCTTTTCTGTTCTCAAAAGTGTATTTTAAGAATCTATTCCAAAGGAGAGTAAAATAGACTTTTGCCTCATTCTGTTCCAAATTTAGTTAGCTTCATTACGTTGTACCTTCTATATGCTCTAGACATGAGTGTGTTACTAATGGGATTCCAGATGATCTTTAATGTTAATGAGAAAATTGTCACTCTGGGGTATTCATTTATGGTTCTTCTTGCTAAGCAAGATTGACACTCCCTGAGTCACTCTTTCTGTGCAGATATTTCACTGAAAGGAATGGCAGCCAGCTTATCTCTCACTACCCACCAATTTCTTAAAGTCTTTGAAAGAATTAGTGGCACATACCTTTCTTAAATGCTGTTTTAGTACTGTTGCTTGTCACTTGGAAACAACTGTTCTGGATTTACTTCTTGCTGCTAATATAACACCGAAGTTGAAAAGAAAGTGTCATTTAGCCTGCACACTGTGGAGATCAAATATTCTTTCCTGGACCTTGATGTGTCTGTGTATATAAATAAAAGTATGTATTTCTAGAACTTAGACAATAGCAGCAAAAAATTTAGCCTTTCTAGCAGATGCATGGTACTTCAATAGGAAAAAGCAGCATCAGCAGTATGATTCTTCAGTTCTCAGCATAAGTTTCTCACTAGCAAAAATGTAAGTTCTAATTAGAGATTGGAGGAATGGTGGAGAATTTTTGTTGTTTTATATTTTGCCTTATTGCTGGAAGGCATAAGAGGAGTGTGACATAGAGAGTAGGCTCTCGGCCAGGTGCTAGAAGTAGGACACAGTGATTATGTGGATGATTATGATTAGATTTATTGCTAATACAACCTAAATAACAATTCTACTCTCTATTACAATGGATTATAATATAATAAGGTTGTGGTCCTTTGTATTGAGTCTTGTGCTTCAGTGAAACCCTGTTGCTTTCTAAACTTCTCAGAGAATTCTAGGTGTGCCTAGGTCCACTTAGTCTCAGATTTGGTCAACCATCTACATATAAAGAGCTATAAAATAAGAGAATTTTTCTAGAAACATACAGACTTAGTTTTTGGCCTTGCATAATTCATGATTACAAAGCAACAAAATACCCATATAGGTACTTCAGAACTTCATTTCTGTATCTGACCTGTTCTTAACGCTTTTACACACTCACCCAAAAGTGTTCCTTGTCTTCATGCTGTGTGTACCCTGCAGATATCTCTGGCAGTGTGCAGAGTGGGTGTGGGGGATGCTGGTCCACACAAAGCTGTCCACAACCTCTGGAGATAAGTTAGCCCAGTTTATACATGAGCACCAAAGTCAGTCAAAACCAACTCAACTCCCCCATCTCTGGAGTACATTAATTATGTAAACATAATAAAGCCAGTTCCTCCTGCAATACCCACTTGATATTTTTATCTTAGGACAAACTACATTGTTTGTTGTACATCTCTACAGCAGAGAGGGCACAATGGAAGAGTGTATAACATGGACACACATTAAAGACTCATCTATCTATCTTTTTTCACTGCCGCTAGAAGAAAAGATATACGGGGTGCAGACTCTGACCTCCTGAAATGTACATTGTTTCAGCTCTTAAAATTGCTACAAATAAAATCCTACTGCCACTTTCTTTTCCTGCATGTTATCCTTTCAAAATTTTGTTTCATCTATATCTATATCCTTTTGTTGTTATTTCCTACTTTAATATAAAGTACATTTTTGTGCAGTGTCTAATGTAATTAAACATTAAACATCTTTACACAACATATTATTCCCTGGAAATCTTCCACAGAATAATTCCATTAATCTTTTATATTTTCTTTTCTGTGATGTCTGAAATCCTAATATTTTTTTCCACCCTTTCTTACCCAGACACAACAAACCTTTTCATCCTGCTCTGCATGATACCACCAAAACATATGTTACATGCATATTGATCAAATTCATATCTGTCTTATGCTGTTCTCGGTTCTTTGTATTTTAAGCATCAAAAATTAAAAGATGACATAGTAAGACCAGGTAATAGATTTATTATGTCAATGTCTATAATGAAAATGCAAAATCATTCAGCATGTTAGTGAATTTGACTCTTGACACAGGGGAAAATAATAGATGAAGAGTGGGTGTACACTGGCAGCTGATTCCAGGATCATTTTGGTTATCAAGGAATGCTGGCTTCTTCTGTAATCAATTGGGAAAGATAGGCACTGCCAGAGGGATATTCACCTGTCTGAAATGGAAGAAGTCTCTTTCCATGACTAGAGCCTTAGATTAATCTTTCAGAATTTGAAGCATAAAAGTAGATCAAATTAATAATATACTCCAAAGGCAGGTGTAAATTGGAAATACAAAGAAGTAGGAAGGCATGAGGAGCCAGAAGAGGTTTTTTTTCTTGGATAGTTAGCTAACTTGGTCATGAAAAGGCCCGCACTGTGTAGGTCTAGGAGTTGAATATCAGCCTGGTACCTCATGTGGATGAATGAACAAGAGGAAAAAAGAAAGTTACCTATAATGCCTTCCTTTCTGCTATAGATAAGGGAAGACAAAAACAATCTATCTCAGGGTGTGATGCATTGCAAATCTCTGTCATGGAGTACATTGCATTTTAAATAGCTGCTCAAAACCTAAAGCAAAAGTTGTTATACTGTCTTGTGGAAATTCTTTTGGGAGAGACTCAACGAGAAGCTTTACTTTTAACACAGAAACTTAAAGTGCTACAAAATGGGAAATATTATTTTAACAGTGGCATATCATTCTTCATGTAGAGTATTCAGCAGTGAGTCACATGGGAATATTTAACCACAAGCCCAGAGCCAGAAAGTCTGGGCATGGAACAATGGAGTCCAGGCTGAAATCTGTACTATGACAGCTAGAAAATATCTGTTATACTCAGCAGTTTGTGACTGATCCCACCGAAATGAATAGAAAATCTTTCTTTAACTGTAGTGACCTTTTAGATTAGACCTGCTGTTCCCAGATACTGATGGCAGGACTGTCTGATAGATGGCTGTCTTCCATAAGCTTATTTCTCCTCTCCCTGATGTAATATAATTCTTTGCATTGTAACTAACCAGCCTTTCATGTATATTCAAAATATTCTTGTTATTCAGTGTGACACAGTAGGACTGTTTGATATCAAGAAATCAAAAAGACCAACAAAAAAAATTCCCCATGAATCAGAAAAATAAAATGCAAAACTTCCTTGTACGACTTCTTAATATACTGCAGAGAAATAATCGGAGTAATAAAAAGATCAATTAAAAAAAAAGACTCCCCAAAACAAATTAACTTTGACCAAAAAACCCCAAACACCCAAACACCCCCAACAAAGTTTGAAAATTCTCAATCCTTCATAAAATAAGGAAACTGGAAATAATTAAATTGAGAATTCCTAGAACTAAAATTTAACAAGAAATATTGTTATATACACATGTTGCAATATCAGAGAAACCTATTGAGGCACTTAAGTGAGTTGGCAAATCTTATGACAGTTTAGGTTAGATTAGTTAAAAGAATGGGTGATTTTTCACATTATACACACCCTAGTCTTTGCAAAAGAAGTAATGATGAAAACAACATCTTAACTATACTGTACAATCTAGAAATTTAGAGTTAATGTGATCTATTAATTTTGTTCTTCCTTGGGGTAAAATTTGCTTTATATAAATTATCCATTTCTCCATGGATATTTATTAAATGCCTTTCCATCACTTGACCATTTCCAACAAAATCTTTGGTTGGAAATTAAACATTATTGTGAAGAGTCACAGACATTCATTGGTATATCAAAGACATAAAGATCTTTATCTTGGGGAATCTGAGTTTTAGGAAATCTATATTTTAAAACAGGGAAGAAGCAATGAAGGTACAATGCTGAACAAAGCTAATAATTCTGTATCCTGTGTTTATTTTGTTATAGCTGTTATCAAATGCCCGTGCAAATTCCATCTACACAAATGTGAGAACAGATTGAAATCTGTTTTGTTCACCATCTGAATTCTATTTATTTAGCACTTCACAGGAGGAAGTCTGAATAACAGACAACCTGTCTTACAAGCATGGTCTTACAAACAGACAACATGTCTTCAAAATTGCACCAATCTATAGCATAGCTTTCTCTTTCTGTCAACCCTAACCTGATTTCACCCAGAGCTTTTTCTCACATTGTCCTAAAGGTTCTTCTTTCCTGCTCTGGTCACTCCAGCTGAAGTTCTAGCCTTTCTCATTTCTCAGTTCTAATATTTATCTTGAAATTCTGCTGCCTCTCTGAGTAAAGTAAGCCCAACTGTAGCAGGGGTGCTGCCAGAAAGCTAGGTCAGCTGAAGTAACCCTTGTATCAAGAAATTCATGGATATAAGGTTTCTAGGATTGCATATAGTGTGAATATCAGGGTTTTGGTTAGATTGGGAAAAGGAGAAATCCAGGAGTTCAATTTGGGACTGATTTGAAAAGTCAGTGCCAAAGGAGTTCTGTGTGAGGAATCTACAGTCTGGGGAAAGTGTAGTGTGTCTAAGAAGAAGCCTAGAGCTCTGGTGAGAGTAGAACTGAAAAAAGGCCCCCAAAATAACATGAGCAATAATAAATGGTTCTTTTTCTCCTAAGGAAAATTTCATGATTGAAATGTCCAGACCTACAGATCAGCCATAGGTTAGTGTTTTAATTAAAGCTAGGATTATGGCTAGAATTTATATTGTGAAAAAATACGAAAGCCATGAACTACAGTTGTATTTGATTTGGAAACAGCTACCAAATGAAACTGTTGGCTACAAAAACATTATCCTCAAGAATCCTTAATCTGTGAGAATTCAGCTGTGACTTTTGTGAGGCTGAGCATGGTGTTAAATGTAGAATTACAGCTGGGATGAAGAGCAAGCCCTGGGTTCCCATTGCTGTGTTACTGGAAGATTTCTACCAAAGGTGAAATAGGACTGCCAGTTATGTGAGAACTGCTTTGTTTTGGTTTTTTTTATATACTTTGCTTTATCTGCTTATTGTATTACTCTGTTAGCCACTTTCTAATGACCTCAATTTTGCTCCCCAATAATATCGACTTAAAAATTAAAAGGAAATAAATTTTTTTGCAATTGAAATTCATCTGTCTAATGTCTCCTGTCCAATTTAAATAAAAATGTGCAAATTGCAGGGAAATTAGATTTTTAAAGAAAGATGCAATTTAAGTAATTACCTTTATTGTGTGTATATTTATGTATGTTTGCAGTAATGCATCTGTAGAGTGATAGTGAATGGCTTAACTAAGGTACAACTTCTTGTTAAAGTTTTACTTATTACAATGAGAATGTAATAGAGATATGTTTTTACCATAGACTAATACTAGCTAATAAATCCTATGTATATTTCAGTGACAGCTGTGTCCTCTTCATGGATATTTTTGCATCATCCAATATCAGAATGTTTCTTTAGTCTCAGTAGCAATCACTGCTCATGTAAAGGAGGGAAATCTGATTTGTCAGGATTTTTCTTTGGGATTTCATGGAGCACAAATCTTAAGTAGTCAGGCTCTCTACATTTACATTAATACAAATGAGGCTGGACTTTGAATTCTTCAGTTTTTGTATTTGCAGGAAGTTCTGTAAAAGAACATTTTTCTTCTAGTTTCATGAAACTTTTATTTTCTGATGCAAGATAGGCAAAAATATAAAATGGGATGGCCTAAGGTATCTTCTGAAAGAGCATCGCTTTCTTTATTGACTGCATGAAGGATTGCAGTATGATCCAGATTGGAATGGATCCCAGGGGGTCTGTAGGGCAGCATCCTTCACAAAAGGAACTTTGCCTTGAGGTCAGACCAGGCTGTTCAGGGGCTTTAGCTAGTCTGTTTTTCATAGCCTTGAAGGATGTAGTCTTGACAACTTTGCAGCTTATCCCATTGCTTGGCCATCACCACATCGAAAATGGTTCTTTCCACAGCCCTTCAGAACCTTCTCTGTTCTTGTTGGTACCCCCTGCCTCTCCTATTCCCACTATGCATGCCTGAAAAATGCCTGGCTTTGTCTTTCTCAGAATCACCAGGATTATTGAAAGGCTGCTGTTAATTTCTCCTTAAGCCACCTCTTCTCTAGGCTGAATAAGCCCTGTTTCCTCAGTCTTTCGTCACAGGGCAAGTGCACCTGCCTCTGACCAGCCTTGTGATCTGGTTGATTAGTTGGGAGGCCAACATGGACACTGGATGTGTGCTGTAGATACAGTCTCATGAGCATTTTGTTGAAGGGGGAAATCGCTTCTCTTATCTATTGGCTGTTTGGCAGCACAGGAATCTGCTGACACTTTCTGGAGCTCTTTTGATATTCTCTCTCCAGTTGAGGTCAGGAGATATGGATTGTAACACAGATTGCTAAGGTATCAGGTATAATTTGCAAGCCTTTGCTAAAGGATTCCCAAAGGATAGACTGCTATTTGCTGGTTTTAATGTATTATGTTGTTTCTGTTTGTTGCCTTCTAAATCCATCTTAGGCTGGAACACTGAAATTGGCATAATACCTTTTGAGTGGGCAGTATGCCATGCTAACAGATGGCCATGCTAGTGGACAAGTTATGTGCATCAATTTTGATTAGGATGGGCAGGAATCCTGAAACAGTCATCACAGCAGAGCTTCTGAGCCTGTTGTTATAGACGTAAGTCATCACTGTTGCTGCTCAGAAATGCAACTCCGAATATCCCAGAAGAGCTTGTGTCTCCATGTTTCTGCTTCAGTGGATCAGACTAATTTTGAGATAGAGTAATAATATTTTAAAATCTAAGTTAACTTCCTTCAGATTATCATGGCCACCAGGAAACACATTTCCTTTGATTCATACCTCCTCACGTGAATCCTTATTTTTCTTCTTTTTCAGAAATTCAGCCTTGTCCTTAGTTCAGCAGTATTTTTACCAGACAAATTTTCCCAAGTAGATAAGTAAATACGTAATTAAATATATTGATCCTTCTGTTTGAAAATCGGAGAGAACAGCTCTTTGTAGGAGCTGCTTAAAACTTTTGATGTCCTTCCCCCAAGTAGTTTTAGTACTTTGAATCCTGAATTGTACCTTCTCTTACTATTTTAATTACAATTAATAATTTTTTAAATCAAAATTTGTTACACAGTAACAAATCTAATTTTCCTCACAATTTTGGATGAGAAAATTATTATCTACAGTGATTATGTCTCTATTCAGAGATTTCATGTGGGAACAATGTCTTCTGAATAATTTTAAAACAGAAGTTACCTTGCACTGTTAAAATAAACTACTCTTTGAAAAAAAATGTTATCTTGAGCTGCATTTTATTTTGTGATTTTGGAGTTTTATCACCCCTTTAACCATAATCTGTATCAGATACTTTATTTTTATAAATCTAAAAATTAAACTAAAAAGTAATTTTGAATATCTTCTTGCAACAATTTGATGAAAAATGTAATGAAACCAGATTTTGCATCTGATAGCAAGTGATAAGAATTATGTTCATATTGATTGCATTATCTTAATCTCTACATCCACTGTCTTAGATAACATTGTATGAATAAGTGTATTATCCTGATAGAGGAGAAAAGTGTGGGACAGTACTGTGCTCCTTATTATTGCTGTATTTCAGAGATTTTCTCCAACTATGGAAGCTAGCCAGGAAGCAGTAAGGAAGGATCATCTTTTGGAAGCTGATTACTGCTGCACTGTCAATATGCAGCAAAGTGGCATATATCACTGTCAATGATATTGGACTGAGAATGATCAGAACTCCATGAAAATTGCCCTATGAAAAAGGATTTGAGCTTTTTAGTCTAGAAAAAAAGAAGGCTGAGAGGACATTTTGAAGCTGTCTTCAAATACAAAAAAGGTGTAAAGAAGAAAAGGAATAATCCCTCCTCCTTATTCTCTGCAGATATAGTGACGAGTAACAGGCTTTCATTGAAGGAAGGAGGAGGTAAGGGAGACATCAGGTAGAAGTGTTTTAAAGCTGAGAATGGTTGAGCACAGGAATAGATTATTTGAGTAAGTAGTGCAGCATCTGTAACTGACAAATTATAAGAACTGTTTACCTTAATAAAATAGAAGGCATGCTGAGTCTTCAGTTGGGGATGGATTACTTTATCTGTCAAGATTTCTTCCAACCTGTTTATTCTACTTTTATTAAATGCCTTGTCATCACAGAGAATTTCATACTTCTCTTTTTTTAGTTTGCAATGTTATCCTTTATGGAATGAAAACCTCTAATTGAAAGAAAAGCTATTCTACAATGGTCAAAATAGATGTAAACACTTAAGGCATTTAAATACAAAAATCTCTTAATGAACATCCTAGCTGTCCTTGCAGGTGCCAAGAAAGGGCAGACCTTAGAGCCTGTGGGTATGGCTTGGTTGCTGTTCTATGCCAAACATGTCTGGTCCTGGCTCTGTGGGGAAGAAAAAGGTGAATGTAGCCCAGAAGTGGGCCATTTTATTCCCTTTCTTCCTCGGGGACCAACACTGCAGACTCTGTGTTGCAAAATAAGGACTTTACAATTAGAATTGTAAACAGGTATGTTTTATTCTAGCTGGAGATGCATGGGGGATATTTCCACCAAATCATGAGTACCTGTTTGAAACAAGTTTCAGGTATAAATACACTTTGATCCCACAGACTCACACTTCCCTCCTCGCCCATTCACTGCCCACTCTCTGCCTTCTCGGACTTGTTGCTACACTTCTGGGTAATTGTGGACAAGGGTCTTTGGGTGATCGTGATGAAGTGACCAATCTCCTCATCAGATGTTCGCTGTTCGACCTCTGTCTCCGGGCAGGCACTGTGGAGGTTTGGCTCCTTCCCAGGTCAGTTTGCCCTGGCCAAAATCAGGAGCCAGGTTCTTGCTGGCTTCTTAAACCACAGGTTCTGCTTTGTCAGGTTTTCACAATACCTATGTCCTGCTTTATTGAGTTTTTACATATACCTGAACCACAGGTTCTGCCTTATTGAATTTTCACCTCTTGCCTTTTATGGTCTTTACCTTTACCTAGCAATTATATGTGTTCTGCTACAAGTTGTTTCTACTTAATAAATTACATTCCTATGTGTCGCCTTACAAGTTGTTCCTCTACTTCTACAAGATTACTAAATAAGCTATATATATTACTGCTTCCCTTCCACCCATTTGAGGATGCTTTTAAAATTCAGAATTTTCATATATGTACATGTTTCTCATATCACATCCCTCTCCTGCTGTTACCTGTCCTTTCCCACCCCTTAGAAATTTGCAATTCCAAGCAGAGAACCCAGCCTAGATGTGGGCACTGACCTGAAAGGATCTGAGTTGAGTCATGCCCAGCCAAGCCCAGCTGAATTCTGTGGGCCACAGCCAAGCCCAGTGGAATGAGTGGTCCAGGAGCGGGCAGCATGGTACAGTGCAGCCAATCCAGGTTTTGGGGGGATTTGTCTGCCACTGCTTCTTCGTAGTTGAGGGAGGCCATGGGCTACTAGGTGTGAAATGTCCACCAGCTAGTCTTTGCCTCGGGAAAAGCTGTGTTGCTGCCAGAGCGTGGAAACATCTGCCACCTTGTCTTTGTCTCAGCGGCCATGCCAAACTGAGCCAAGGTGGTGAGAACATTTTGTGTGCAAATCACCCTCTCTTTTGCATATTTTCATTACTAATATTGTTGCTGTTACTATTCATTTCCTATTCCATTGCTGTCTGTTTTCAGTAAATCTATCCATAGTTTCTGCCACCAGAGTGGGTGGGGGAAAGGGGAGCCATTTTCTTGGAGTTTAATTTCCATCTAGCTTTAAACAATCATGTGAAAATTAAAGATTGAAAAAACTATTTTTCATTTTGCTTTTTTTGCACAGCAAAATCATAAGGATATTTTCAAATGTCAAAATATACTGAGCATATCGCAGTGCTGAATTCAAGGTATGGATTGGAAAATATTAATTAATAGATTTCTAACAGTGCAAAAATTTTATTGAAACTAAGCTACATTTTTCAGGAGGAGTCATGACCTTAAAACACTTTCTACTCTGCATGCATAGGACTGCAAATGGCTGTAGTCCTAATTTCTCTGCAGGAAGTCAAAAGCAGATGAGGGAATTCAGAAATTAGAGAATCAAACATTTTTATTTCTTCAATTAAAGCTAATGCAGTTAAAACTGCAGTTAAAAACATAATACATTTGTGTTCTATTAATTTTGTAACAGCAATCATTTTTCTAAAGAATTAACTTCCTAATGATAAGCAAAAGGGAAATTGAATGTATAGAATATAGTATATATAGTATAATACAGTATTTCTTACCATGGTAATGTGTAGCAAGTGTCAAAACAATCCATGTAATTATATACATATTACAGGCTTCTTGCATTAAGGGCTTCTCAGTCTTACTGTCAGCTGTTACTTCACTATAAAAAGCTTCTGTACTGTCTCTGGTAGAAGCAGAGTTGGCTCTGAATGAGTTTAATTATCCTTTCTCAGGCTAGTATGATTCAGGAGTTGTTACTAAAGATTGTCAGAGGTATGCTGGCAAGCCACATTGTGTAATGAGATCTGTCAGAGCATTTCCTCCTCGACGTTTTTTCAGGCTCTTGGAAATCCAGTAAAGGAAATTGTGGTGGAAAGCATCAAGTGAGCATCTGACAGTGAGAGCTAGACTGAGTGGTAACTGTGGGATTCAGCCTATAATAAACATGCCATAAGTGCGTACATCCATACTCCCTGGTTAAATGTTAGCAGCAAACAGGACACTGACTGTAGACTAAGAAAACCAAAAGCAGAGAAGAAGCAGCCTGCAGCCATATCCAAGCTGCTTTCTAGGGCATGTTTTCTTATTCTTCTCTTAGTATTGTCAGTTCAGATTTCTTCTCAGAAAGAGTATTCAGGGCTACAGATGTCATTTATGTGTGTCTTAAAGGTTTTGACATGATTCTTCTCTCTAAACTGGAGAAAAACTGATTCAATAGGTGTAGTGTTAGAAGGATAAGAAATTGGTTGGACAGTCAATGGCTCAGACCACAATGGATGTCAGGGATAAGTGGTTTCACAAGTGGTCAGGGAAGGGGATTCTGCCCCAGTGCTTCACTCTGGTGAGATCTCACCTGGAGTGTTGCATCCAGCTCTGGGGGCCCAACACAGGAAGTACATTGACCTGTTGGAGCAAGTCCAGGGGAAGCCATTACAATGGTTAGAATCAGAGCACCTGTCCAGTGGGAAAGGCTGGGAGAATTGCGTTGTTCAGCCTGGAAGAGAGAAGGCTTTGGGGTAGCCTAATTATGGCCTTCTAGTACCTGATAGGAGCCTACAAAGATATAGTTAGATTTTTTACAAGAGCATGTAGTGACAGGACGAGGGGGGATGACTTCAAACTTGGAGAGTAGGTTTATATTAGATATTAGAAAGGAATATTTTACTGTGTGCATAGTGAGCCATTGGAAGAGGTTGCCCAGAGAAATTTTGAATGCCCCGTCCCAGAAAGTGTTCAAGGTCAGGTTAGATGGAATTCCAAGTAACCTGGTCTAGTGGAAGGTGTTCCTGTCCGTGGCAGGAGTGTTGAAACCAGGTGATCTTTAAGGTCCCTTCCAAGCCAAGACATTCTATGGTTTTATCATTCTAAGCCTGGCATTTATGGTCTTATTATATTGAATTTCACAATGAATAAGACTGACAGCTATTATGGGCTATTTTTGGTCACAAATGTACTAATCTAGATAAGCTGTCAGGCTGCAGTCATACCTGACAGACAAAAGAATGAAATTATACCATCCTAAAAAGTTTCTCAGGAGAGTGTTACCAAGACAATCATCAAATTTAATTATATTGGCTGATGCACTTACATTCCTAAAGCCTGACAACATCATTGTGTCTGCTCTGTTTGAAGTGCTGCTTTCTATTCTCCAAAATGATCAGCTTTTGAAATTTGCTGGTCTGATGGTAAAAAAGTCAGATTTTCAGTGATAACATAGAACAGATTTGGATCTAAGAATGTATACAGCAGTAATGATTTCACACTTGTACAAACAACTTGTAAATTATCAGATTCTCAAATCCTCATTTTGACAGATGTGTTAAGTACAGTAAAATTTTTCATTGGCATTTCATTTTGGGAAAAGGGATGTGTTGGAAGTTATTATCATCTTCATAATGTTACAGAGCATTTTGAATTTTCTAGGTTAAATTTATTTTTAAAAAATCTTTTAGAAAGTATTTCTACTTTTGAGTTTCAGTTCAATGTTTTTAATGCTAACAAATCCTCCCTGTATTACTAGGAAAGCACTGAGATCTGTGCTAAGTATAATTCTTGTCAAAGAACTGGATTCTAAACTAATTTAATTTTTATGTAGTTGTTGGAACCCAGGATGTCTCTCTGACAGTCCTGGATGATCCCAGCTCCAGCCAAGGGGCTTTAAAGCCCTGGCAGGGGGGGTCAGAGACCCTGGCAGGCAGCCAGGGACTCCTGTGGCTTTGAGTTTGACCCATGAAACAAATTACCACCTGGGAATGAAGAACTAAAAGTCACAGAAGTTTAGATAGCATGATAGTAGTAGTTGTAGAGTGAAAAGGGAAATTTTCGGGATTTTTACCATGTGTGCTTAGGGGGCAAGATGGAGGGACTTGGGTGTTGTCCTGTTCTCCTTCCTTCTTCTTCCTAACCCCCATCTTCTTGGTGATGGTGGCACTTGGGGATTGGATTAGAGTAGAATGTAACTGTCTAACATAGGTGATAGGCATTGGATCATAACAGTAAATAACTAACACATAGTTTGTAGTATAAAAATCATTGCCTGCCCCAGGGGAGGGCAGTGTGCCTCGGGCTGACCTGCTGCAAAAACCTCAGCAGGCCAGACAGAAAATATCCTAGATAAGAAACAACCAACCTTGAGAGCATCAGTCGAAGACTTCAGACTCATTCTTCGATAGCTGGGCTGGGAAACAGCAACTTTTATATATCTCAGGGTCATCCTGACCAATGCAAACCCTGACATGTAATTTTAAAAATTTTTCCCCTTTGCATTACTAAAGTATTTGAAATGGGCCATATGAATAACACAGAAAATTATGAATAATATGTAGTGAATAATCCTGTTAACACATCTTTTTCAAAAGCAGTCATTCCCAAGCATATCAAGAGATGCCCAGGAACAATTTTAATCACAGCCTTGATAATTTTGAAGAGAAGCACAAAATACTTAAAATAAGGAAACTTAATTTCTCCCCTCTATGTTTTTAATCATTGAGCAATGTAGCAGAATCAAAGCTGGTAAATTAGTTCACTGCTGAGAACAGAAAATAAGTAATTAAAAAATCCCCTATTTATTATTTAATTTCCTCAGACCAAATATTTTCAATCGTTTATAAAATTCAATAATTTGTCTTTGGAAAGTCTATACTGATATAATTACATTTGGCTAAAAATCAAGGTGTATTTCCATCTAAATGAGAAATGTAAGTAGGTGTTTCTGAACGCAGATTTTTTTACCTGTGAAGCTATTCAGTGGTGCTTTCTATCATTTGATCATGCATAATTTTGGTTTATATGGATGTACTCAAAATATAAATTTTGGTTTATATGGGCATATGCATAGACTATGATGGAAAATGCTACTTCTCAGAGCTGGAGACTGGAAAAGACTGATAAGACTAGAGTCTGAACAGAGATTCAATGTATATCCTATGTAATACCACATGTCATGGACCTCCAAACCCTTTCTAATATCTTCTAATAAACTTTAAAATACTAATGCAATATTTACAAGAACTGGGCAGAAGCAGCACTGCTATAATTAATGGAAAAGTACAAGTGTGAAAGTTGTTGTTCCAGTGATTTAGCTTAAAAAAAGACCTAAAAACAGTCTTCTGGAAAAATGGGAAAAATAAGACAGTAGAAAGTTCTGGTTTAAAGCTGTGCAAAAAACCCAGCAAACTAAGTCACTGCTCTAAATACAGTTTAAATAGGAAATTCGGCCTATTTTCATTTCATGGATATCTCACCACTAAAAGACTACTCTGAACATTTCATATGCTGCCTGAATCTTATCAGCTGCAGAGTTAGGTATTGATCAGCCTTCGCAAAAGTCAGCTGTGCTAAGAAATGATCTTTCAAGAAATGACTGGATTAGAATTCTCTAGAGCATGATATAGAGGATATCTCTTCAAAAGGGACAGACTGACAGTCTTACCTGAATCTCCAGACATTCTCTACTGTTTAGCCAAAATTACATGAAGGAGTTTATTTTTGTGAAAGATGTCAACTCCCTATCTATGCACTCGTTTTCCAATCAGTTGGACAAATTCAGCCAATTTACAAAAAAACTCCAAAGCTTCTGCAAGGGAAAAAGTCTTATTTATTTTCTATACCATACAAAAGGTTAAACTTACATTTTAATATTTTACCAACCACGTCTGGCTGTCTTCTACCACATATTGAATGATTTATTTGTAGTGTGCACGAAGAAGTGTAAACACTCTGCTAGACAGACTATGCTTTTGTTTAAGGCAAAAGAAAACAAACCAAATTATTTGTTTTTCTTTTTGAATACATATTCATGAAAATGTCTTGATGATGTTTTCGCTAAAGAATTGTATATATGTTGTATCATCATATATATGCTGTAGCACTATAGGCTTAGCTATAGTCGATCGTGAAGTAGAAAATTACCTCAGTTATTTTCTCCAAAGATGAATGCATCTTGAGCAAGGAATAAACTAGGAATAAATTACAGAAATGGCTTCTGGGAGAGTAGACTTGACAAATTGAGATGATAAGACTATACTCAATGAGCACACTAATAAACAAGAGATGGTGAATTCAACAACAAAAAGGGTATGAACTCTAGATTTGAAAGGGACAAAAATGCATATTTCAGGTGAAGATTTTTATTCCTCCAGAGTCTCTGAAGATATTAATAAAGAGTTTTATTATACTGAAAGATGGTGCTGCCTTTTGTTATGTGTTCCACTTTAGAAAAGGGAAGTTAGCTGTCTGGGCTACAAAAGTGAAATTAAACACACACCTGCTGTTTATCAGCAAAGCTGTCAACTTTCAAACCCCTGCTTGCCCCCATTTCCTTACCTAGATGATGTTGTTCAGGAAAGCAATTATGAATAAACACAGGCAGATGTGAGCAGCCTGGAAACTTTTCATGCGACTCAGGAATTCACAGTAATCCCAGACTGTGTATCTGTACAATTGTAAATACCAGAGAGAATATATCCAGTGCAGAAATGCTCTTTATTACCTTTCCAATTTTACCCTGACACAAGGGTTATTTCCTTATAAAGCATGTAACAGGGATTACAGCATCAGCATTGATGACAAAATTAAGGTACAGTGGTAAGCAAATCAAGCCACACTGCTTGAGCACAGAGTATGTTTTGACACAATCTCTGAACATACATTTGTTGTGAACTGTACTGTCTTTTATGCTTTTTCTCGTCTGTGCTTGAGCTAGCTAATAAAAGTCTTGTTACCCTCTTTCTGCAATTGACATTTTTCATTTCTGTCTACAGAGTTATTTTTAGTTTTCCTACACAGTTTTAATAAGAATTGAGGCTTTATTGAAACCACAGATCCAAACTAGGTTTTTGCCAATGTTATTAGCAAAAATGTTGCAGCAGAAAGTTCAGAACCACTAGTCACAGTGCAAAATTTAATGTGTTCTGCATACATCCACTGAGGAGAAATACATGGCGTTTTCTAAATCTCATCATTTCTGGACCAAACAAATGGACAGAATTTATAACAACAACACTATAAAATTCTAAAAACAGGATTCTGGAAAAAAACAATGATAATACATTTAATTGTGGACATAGATTCTACTTCAAGTAAGTGTGGGTTTTTTGATGGTTAACTTTCTCATCCTGGACCTAACATATACCTCAGAATCCTGATTTCAGCTGGGGTAGAGTTAAGCTTTCAGCTAGGAGGTAGTACAGTGTTGTGTTTTGGATTTGTATTTTCCTTTTGTTTTCTGTCCTGTTAAACTCTCTTCATCTCAACCCATGAATTTTACTTTTTTTCCCAGTTCTTTTCCCTATTCTGTTGGGGGAGAGTGAGCAAACAGCTGCATGGTGTTTAGTTGCTTGCCAGGTTAAACCACAACACAGTCACTCAATATATAAAATATGAATTCAAGAAAGAAATTCCTATGATTGCCTGACCCCTGTTAAAAGGATAGATCCTCTTTTTTCGTATCCATCCCTACTCCAGTTGAAAGTTCAGACGCTGAACTTTCAATATAGACTGTAAAGTTAATTCTCTCTTGCCCTACACAGGTTCAGAAATGTAGATTGAATAGCAGTTTCTTTCTTTCACTGTTTGTTGATGACTGTAAGTGGCCCAGATGGTGATTCCCAATGTTTTCAACTTTGAGTTCTATTTTATGAAACTTGTGATGTAAAGCAAAATATGTATAGCAACCTCATTTTTTTATATTAGCCTGTCTGTCATGAAACCCATTCATTTGGAGATTTAGTCTACCTTAGCATTGCTAAGGCTACTATTTGAGCATCAAATTGTAACTGTGACCTGCAAGACAGCACAGTATCTTTGGGTATTTTAAAATGAAACAGCACTCCTAAGGTAATTCAGAGGAAGGATTGTGAAATTAATTTTTCCAATAAATTAATGGAATTAATGTGTGCTTTCAAGTTTGGACTTTGACCTCCTGTGTAAGCAGTCACCTTATTTAAGAGTTCTTTATATCTGTGCACAGTAAATGCATTCATGATGGTATTAGCAGTACATGACTACAGATAGATGGTTTACAGTCAAAGATCCCATTCAGCCTATTGAGAGAAAGTTTCTTCTTCATAATAAAGGGTAGGAGGTGATAGTTGTAAATAACTTTAAAGCAGTTAGAGGAGTTAACATATTTATGAAGGGAATTCAATTGCAATATAGTATCTGGCCATTCTGGAATATAAAACATTTTCAGATATTTGCTTCATGCTTTCAAAATAACTGAAATAATAATTATACTAAGACTGTATCTGACTGTGCATCTTTCTCTATCAAACATGTACACTCTACTAAGAAAAGATAAAAAATAATTTTTTTTTAAAAACTAAACCAAAACAAAAGAAAACCAAAAACAAAGAAAAAAAAAAAAAAGAAGAGAACAAGCGTGTTGTCAGTGCTTAATATAGGAATTGCTTCCAGATACTATACAGTATATGAGAAAGAGAATGAGACTGACATGAGTTGTTCTTTGAATACTGGGTGTTGTCCCTGAAAATAAGCCTTCTGATTTGTTTTAGTATAGTGGAGTCAGTTCTCATGAATTGTAAGATAAACAAAAATCATGTTTGCATTCCTTTGTAAAAGATATCACCTGATAGACTTCTCAAGTGACCAGTGAAGATGGAGAGGTGGTAACTTCTCTGTCCAATCTCTGATCACTGTCCAGAAACTTATATATACAAGGTCAACAATAAACTAGAATCTTCTTCCTTTCTTCTTCTCTACCTAAACACCTGTTGTGTGTGTTACTGTGTGTTTCTATCTACCTCACAGTAACAACTGGGAAACTTGTAAATCACAGTTTTGATTGTCCTGAATTATATTAGGACTTAAAACAGATCAGACGCCAAACCCACCAAAAGTTTACTTGAATGAGGATATGCTGATAATTGAAGTAAAAGATATCAACATTTGCCATTGCATTGCTAAAGTACAGCTAAATATCTTATCCTGCAAGCAACTGTTTTCAATTAGACAGATGCACCAATTGGAAAAACAATATAAAGAAAGAAATAAGAAAGCAGAGATATGACAAAGGTTAGGTCTTAACCCCTTCGTTACTGCCATTAGTATTCAAGCTTTGTCCTTCCTACCATGCACAGTCTATTATTAAACATTTCTTTTACATTTGTTTGTAATTGTTTATAATCAATGTCCATAATTACCATTTAATATTTTGTTTAAAATATCATCTATATTTTTTATCTCCCAAAACACTGCTTTATCTTGTTCTGTCTCAGAATTAAACAACTACTAATTGCTATTATTGCAAAAAACCCCAAACCCTAACACAAACCAAAACACAAAACTAATTTAAAAGATATCAGAACAGTATTAAAATATTTTTACCATAAGTTAGTGTTTACATTATGCAGAAAGTATAAATGCTGCATTTGCAAAAAATAATTTCTTATTTATGTTTTTTGGATCACCCCCTTAGGCAACTTTTTATTATGAAGATTGAAGTGAAAAATGGTCTTTGAAAAAAATCAAATGATTGCTGATACTGGCATTATTTCCAGGGAAACTTCAACAGGCAAAACTAACTTCCTCACATGCTGAACACACAAAAATTAAATATTGTCCAATTTTGCACAAACCCCTCCCAGATTAAAAAACAAAAAGTCTGCAAACTTGTTGGTATTATGCTTCTTCTCTTACCAAATGTAACAAGCATTATTTGGCTACTGCTTTTATCTGCATTTTAATGTATTATTCCATACTTGATGTAATTTAATCATACTTAAATGTTTCTAAAAATATTTTTAAAGCCATCATAAGTTGATTTAAATGCATAGATTATATTTGCTTGCTTGAATACTTATTTTATGATCTTTCATCCAAATAATTAACTATTTGAACTGCGTAAGTACTTGCTTGGTGACTTTCAGATTTATGTTGGCATTCTAAAAGTGAAGTATTCCTTGGCAACATCCATAGACTGTGAAATTGCTCCCTTTGCAAGTGGAGCAAATGCTCTGTTCAATAGCTGTGCCAGTTACAGCAGAAGCTACTGTATGGTGAGGGAACATTGTTGTTTGTGTGATGTATGCATACCTCGAAGCAACTCCTTGGGTCCCTCCACAGAACAAGAACAGATTGTGAATTCTACTGATCATTTCATAATCTATAGAGAGCTGTTTGGCTTTAAAATATCAGAGGCTTTTGCAAAGAAAACACCCCTTTTGATTATAAAGGCAAAGGAAGAATAATTCTGACAAAGGCTCACAGCAAGAAATATAGTAAAGCATTTCACTTAAACTGAAGGTTAAGGCTACTGGATATTTTTGGAGATTGCAGAAGGAATACACCAAGTTTTTTCTCTCACAATCTTCTTTCTTCCATCTCACTTTCACTTTCCAAATTCCACAGAAGGTTTCTGCCTTTTCTTCTGTGAATGTCTTGCAAAAAATTTTCAGTCTTCTCCTTTAGATATTATTTAAATCCAGGATTCTGTATTATATCCAAAACTCATTTATTTTACTTACCTGAAAACTTCCTACTCTCTCTGTCCACCAGGTAAGGTTACCTTCTATGCATTTGAACACAGCACATTTCCAAGCTCTATCCCACAGAAACATTATTTTGCCTTCTCTAAAACTTTGTCAGTCCAGTCATATCACTCATCTCAAAAATGTCTCCATGTTGTAGTCAATAGGAGATTTGACTTGGAAGATGGGATATCTGCTGAGGCAAGTTTCACAAACAACTCGCCACTGCTCCCTCAGCTACAGTTTGAGCAAGGAAGAAGCTTTGAGGACTGGCCATGAAAAATAATCAAGAAATTGCTCAGTCCATTTCCAGATTTGAAGTAGTTGCCAGCAGTCTTCTGCTCCCCGAGGAGGTTGGATAGACAATTGACTGCATCAACAACCACAAAGACAGCATTTTCTTGGGCCAGGAGAGAATAACTTATCTTGTTAACCTTGTTTCAAACTTCAAAAAAGTTAATATATGCACTTCAAACTGTATTACAAAGATAAATAATTTCCTTCAGCACAGTGGAAGAAGGCTATACTTCAGCAAAATTGATGCCAGGAAAATGAGATCTTCAGTGACATGTCCTCTTTTGTCTTTCAACCTTTTCCTGTTTGCTTGTTTGGTTTGTGACTTTTCAGAGTCTATTTATAGGGCAAAGTCTCTTTGATGTTGAGCTGTTAGATTAAGTGAAATAATAAATTCCTTATATGCTAATACCTACATCACTAGTCAACAAGGATTGCTTTTTGTCAGGAAGATAGATAATTAAATTACCCATTCCCCAAGTAAACAAACTTTTTGATCAAGTAAGGCTTCTCAACAGGTTTTGAAATGAGTGGTGCATTGTTTCCTACTAAGTTGTCACTGTCTTTAATGAATTTTCATTCTGAAGTGACTTCTGATGTAGTTAATTTAATGTACTAGATAGTATGGATTTATAAAGGATTGTTTAAAGAAAACAAGAAAGTTTATCATAATAGTTTGACTCAGCATTATTTGTTTGTTTTTTAAATTTTAGATGATTTAATGTTAATTAGGAATGAAAGATTACAATAATATAATTGAAGTCTTCTGTTAAAAAAGCAGTAACTAAGTACCTCATTGCTGCCCTCATTCTTGAGCAAAACAAATCTGGACGATATCTGGGGACAAAATGCTAGATAAGAGTCCAACTTAGTTTACTCCAGCATGTTCTGATGAGCAGGGTGAAGAAATTTTCTATTTCCAAAGTATTCTTTTAATGTGAATATAGGGATGTGATTGATTTTTTAGAAGGCCAAATATTGATAATATCACTTGAAAAGTGGTACATCAAAAAGAGTATGTAAGGTACTGAGTCACTGTAAAGAAGATTATCCTCAAGAAGATTATCCTGGAAGGTATTGAAAAACAAATGAAGGACAATGCAGCCACTGGTCACAGCCAGCATGGCTTCATAAGGGGAAAGTTCTGCTTGTCAAACTTTCATGACAAGGAAAGCCACCTAGTTGATCAAGGGAAACCAGTTGATGTAATATTTTTAGACTTCAGTAAGGCTTTTGATACTGTATCTATAGTATCCTTCTGGAAAAAATGTCCAGCACTCAACTGGATAAACACATCATGCATGTGAGCAGTGGGCTCACAGGTCAGGCAAAAAGGTTTGTAGTGAATGGGGTGACATCAGACCGGTGACTGGTCACTCAATGTGAAACTCCTTCACCTTGGGAAGGCCACATACAGTCGGGACATTCACATGAAAGGCAGATGAGGAGGTGTCATAAACCATCAAAGACCCCTGACGTCCCCCAGACTCATTCCTTGCACCAGAGCACTGCAGGTGATGTTAAGTGATGCAACAGATTCAGAGTCTGTTGCAAAAGACAGTGCAAAATGGTTCCCCCCTACAGGGGAAATACCTTGCCATTCCTACCTGGCCCAAATGTATCCATTGCACTCTATATTTTGTGTGACCCTCACCACCAAACCAGAAGATGATCAACTGGATGCCATGGGGATCCATAGAGTGCTGATATATTCTACTTAATCTGTCTCTTTGACTCCTTTTCTCTCTTCCCTTGCCCTCTCTTTCTATTTATTTCTATCTGTTTCTGTCTGCTTCGTATTAACTGTTAAATAAAATCCAACTATTGATTTCAGAATGTGGTGTCATTTGCACCTTTATTTGGGCAGAGGTATCTATCTCTCTAGCAATGTTAATAACTGCATCGCAACAGGTACCCTGTATCAAAGGACAGTGTGCGTATAAAACTGTGTGTAGGTCAAGGGAAGACTGGCAAAGTACCTGAAAGAGGATTATATTGAGGGTCACAAAGTAGGCAAATCACAAATATCAGGCAAATCACATGGCTCAGCAAAGTCCCTGAGCTGAAATACCGGAAAATGACAGGGAAAGTACTCCAGGGAAATGTCACATAAACTTGTACTGGTTTTGTTCTTTTCCAGAAGTCCATTTATGTCTTCTGGGTTGAATCTGGACTGGACTGGCTGTGGACTAAATAATATGCCACATCGACTCATGATCTAAACTCTGGTGGGCTATATTCTCTTTTTGATTATTTTTATAAACTTTAAATGTGGAGCTTTACAGAGTATATGCTATCATATAGTTAGTCTATTTTACCATTATGTTCAACTGCAAATAGATATGTCTAAAATGTTAGAAGAAAAAAAAAAAAAAAGGAGCTTTGCATCTGAAATTCTAGGCAGTGTTATATATAATTATATATAATTCCCGAGAATCATACTAAACATGTTTGGTTTGAGTGGCAAGGTTTTGGTACTGGGGAGCTTCAGGTGTGGCTTTTGTGAGAAGACACCAGAAGTTTCTGTGTGCTAGACAGAGCCAGTTCTGGCTGGCTCCAGAATGGACTTGCGACTGGCCAAAGCTGAGCACGTCAGTGATATAGGTAGGACTTCTGTGATAACATTTTAAGAAGGGTAAAATAACACTGCAGAACAGAAAGAACTGAGAATATATGAGAGAAACACTCTGACAACATCAAGGCCAGAGAAGAAGTGGGGAGGAATTGCTCAAGGAACTAGAGAAGAGTTTCTCACCTGAGCCTGTGGTGAAGACTATGGTGTGACACATGTTGACCCCCTGCAGCTCATGGAGGTCCACAGTAGAAGAGATATCCACACTGCAGTCTGTGGAAGCCTCCATGCCAGAGCAGCCTTGAAAGAAAGATGAAGCTCAGGGGGAGCCCGTGCTGGAGCAGGATACTGAAAGGACCTATGGCCCATGGAGAAAGGCACCCATGCAGAAACAGGTTTTCTGTAAGGACCTGTGATCCTATGTGGTACCCACATATGAGCCCTCCATTCCTGAAAGACTGTATCCCATGAAAAGGACCCATGTGGTACCAGTTCATGAAGAAGGGCAGTCTGTGGCAAGGATCCACACTGGAAGCCATGAATGAATGTATTCCATGGGAAGAATCCCAAGCTAGAGCAGAGGAAAAAATATGAAGAGGAAGGAGTGTCAGAGAGAAGGTATAGTGATCTGACCACACTCTCATTCCCTGTCTCGTTGTACTTCTCAGGTGGAAGATGATATATAGAAAAGCTGTGTCTGGGAATGATATATAGAAAGTGTGTCTGGGAAAAAGGGTGATGTGGGTTTAAGGAGTTTTTAGATTTGTTCTTATTATGCAACTCTACTTAATTGCCAATAAATTAAATTAATTTTCCCTAAGTCAAGTCTGTTTTGCCCGTGTGGGTAATGGATATGTGGTCTCTTTGTCTTGAACCTAACCAATAACTTTTTCATTGTTTTTTATCTCCCCATTGTCTTGTTGATGAAAGGAAGTGATAAAGCAACTTGGTGAGCACTTGGTCACTGGACAAGGTCAATTCATAACAACAAATAATCATGATAACCAACTGGACCATAAAAAAAACCAAAACCTAAAGAAAGGGTCAACAGATGCAGAATTTTCCATAAGTGATTGTCAAAAGATAAAACTGAAAAAATAAATTAATTTGTTTGGACTGTTAATAAGACCCACACTTGTTTTTGGTTTTTTTTTGTTGTTTGTCTGTTTTGGTTTTGTTTTTGTTTTTTTGTTTTGTTTTGTTTTGTTTTTTTTCCCAATGACCCCTTTTTAATGACAAAGTAATTTAATGATTTACAGATACTCAAAATCTCACTTGTACGTGTCGGTGGTCTTGAGGTACAGTGTATTCTCAAATCTCAGCAGAAGGTACCACAAGATTGATGACCAAGGAAGGAAGAAAAGCAGCAGCTGAGAAAAAAATGGGCTGATTTCATTCAGTTGAGCTGCTCCATAATATTTTGTTAATTTTTATAAGTAACTACAGCCCTGTCAAGATTGACTGTCAGGGAAACTTGGACACCTTTGATTTAGGAAATAGAACAATCATGGAAGTACCAAAATCACAGAATTGGACTGTACTCATCCTAAGGAATTTACAGTCTGACTGAACAAAATTGTTTTAGGTGTAAAAGCAGCTTAACAGACGGGTGTGAAAAAGGCAAACACAAGTCCCAGAATTTACTTTGGATTTAAAAAAGAAAAGAATAAAGGACATAAAACCAAAAGTAAATAAATTATTGGGGGAAAAAGTGGACAAGTCTTGGATATAGAAGGAATCTAAAAAAAAAAAAATTGTGTAAGGTGTAAGAAAAAGGTCTGAAAACAATATCAAATCAGAAAAGAAAAAAGAAAGTCTGAAGGAGCTGACATGTCTTTGTATGATGTACTGAATTTTAAATCTTTGGCTAGGTTGTTTTTTTGGCAAAATTTTCCCTAAGCGAGGAAAGAAATTTCCTAGCTTCTGGCTCCCCTTCCTTTCCTCTCCGGACTCCCAATTACACAATTCTGTTTCCACAAAAACACTAAGACAGAATACCCCTTCAAAGCCCCTATTTTATTGTCTGCTTTTACAGAGGTAAAGAGTCAAGTTAAGCATGGACTTCTAGACTTAGTAGGTTTTCTATATATCATTAATCTGGAGTTTGATATACATTGCATTTGGAATGACCAAACTAATCAATACTGACAATCTTTTATTATTTACCAATAAAGAACCCCCAACATCCTGGTTGTTTTTCTGAGTTCTTAATATGGAAGATACAGGTGAGATTTGAGAAGAGAGCAGAAAGCATTTTCTTGATCATCTTGACAACTTCCTTCCTATTCTTACACAAATATGTCTTATGTACTTGTCCTGTATCACTTTTAAACTACTAAGATTTGCTCTTCCAGAACCTCACTCTTCTAATCTCCAGCCTAAGTTTTACCATTTATACCCATTTGTTCTTGTGTCAACCTTGTCTCTTAGTTTAAATAGCTTTCTCCTTCTTTAGCATTTATCTACCTCAGAAGTATTTATAGAGAGCAATGATACACCCTATCAGACTCCATTAAGTTATTTTAGTCTACTCTTACAAGATAAGCTATTTTTTCCCTGATCATCTTAGCAGCCCTTCTCTGCAACTATTGCAGTTTAATTAATCTTTCTTGAACAGGGACTATCAGAACAGTGTAAGCATTATTGCAGAGGAAGTCTTACCAGTGTCTTGTCTAATTGTACTAACACTTCCTTATCTCTAGCAGTAATACTCCCCTTCATACATTCTAAGATTAAATTTGCTTCATCGTGATCATATGCTATGGTTTATATCCTTATAACCTACAGCCGATTAACCTACAGTTGAAAATTAGGCATCTAATTATTTGTTCTGTGTGTTTTCACCTCTGTTTTAAACGTAAGTAAATCAGACTAACAACAGGACAATGAAATGTAAATATTTATGGAGAAATGCCCATATTACGTATTTCAATGCTCTGTGTTTACTCCTGTATCTGTTGTAATTTTAGGAAAAGTTTATTCTTTGATTCCGCTTACCACAACGAAAGGTCAAAAAAATAGCCAAGTAATTATGTTGTTTCAGTCCTGACTTACAAATTATTATGGAAGGAATAATTTTTAAAATGGTATTTTAGGGCAATTTTTGTAATGAGGTCTTTATTGGTCAGCACACCAACTGTAATATTCAGCTTCTCCTACAGTCATGGCTCGATTAAACTGTACATACCAAGAGATCTCACTATGCAAATCTGTGTGTCTGAGAAGTATAGTTGACACAAGCCATTGCTTCTAATTACACTGAGACTCAATTACTAGCTATCATGATAAAAATGAAATTAACCCCTGTCAGAATTGTTTGTGATGTCAGAGGTGCACGAGCTGCCTATGGCCTCAATCTTACTATTAAAATTACCACAAAGAAATTAGCTTCCTTGTGTCTTGATCCCATGGTTTCCATGAACCTTACATTTTTCTTTATAGGTGTTAAATAGTTGGAATTCATTACTGTCTTAGTTAAATCTGTCAACAGAACGGACTCACAAATTGGACTATTTATACTTTGCACAAACAAGTAGAGAACTATTTTATTTAATACTACGAGAATTCGGACAGAGCTGATCTTGGGAAACAATTTGGTATCTGCAGTTTTAGAACTGCAGTAGCCCTTTGTGAAATCCATGACTTGCTTCATATTTAACTTGGTGGCTTTCTTGTTCCTGATGACTTGTCTAACAACCATCAATGTGCTCCAGTATTACGGCTGACTTTTGGGCAATTCTTATCAATTGCATGAGTGGTTATCAATAGCAGCCCAAAGGAATGCTTATACTTAAGGAGATGAAAAGAGGACAAGTAGAAAGATATTTAACTAAGCCAATCTAAGACATTCCAACTGGAGGCACTAGTTGAAATACTTCCAGTTAAACCCAGCAAAAACAGGCTACAAAGATAGTCTAACAATTGGTATTGTGAAAATTTCTGCAAAATAGAAATGTGCACTTTTATGTCTTTTGCTGAAAAAAATTTGCATGAAGGAGGAAAGGGAAGAGGTGTATTTAACCCAGAGAGGCAAAACTATAGGAGGATTTTCAATGGACTCTGAGTATAGGTTTGGTGAATTACTCTGAGTATACAAAAAAAAGCCAGGAAAGTTCTCTTTTTGTTTAATGGGGAGAGAGCATGTAGTAAAAAGGCTTAAAGAGCAGCTGGAGACATTTGATTTTGCAAAAGCAAAGCTTTGCAATAGAAAGAACAGAAGCAGGAGACGAGCTTGACTGGGAGTCTCAATCTGAGGGCGCATTTAAGAAGACCTGAGCCAAGTGAAGCTAGTGAGGACTAAGATGCCTTTCTCTTATCCTTGAGAGTAAACTAGAAGAACTGAGGGTATATGTAGGAGTCCACAGAACTGTGTAGGAGACCACAAAATTATTAATGAAATCACTGTCTTCTTTTGTTTGTTCAAATTAAAGTGTTTGCTTAAGTTTCTACATTTACAAATTGTAAATTTTAAAATTCATTCAAAATTATGAAGATGTGCTTGACATTTTTTCTGCTTTGGAGGTAGCTAATGCTATTCGTTATGAAACCTAGACTTTGCTTTTATCTTAGTTGTATGAACCCCATTACATGCTCTGACGTATGGGCAACTGAACTGAGCCTTCCACTGACACCAAAATGTTCAACTGCAACCTCCAAAGTGACATCAAAAGGATTGAGAACTATGACCATTTTTTGCAAGACATCAAGTCAAGTTGACTATTAATAAAGAGAACCCACCTATAGAAAAGAGAAGAGCTTTCTCCTTCAAACAGAGAAGAGGGGATGAGTTCACTACAGCTAAGAGGAGCTCTGTTGCACATACATCTAGAGAAAAAACTGATGTGCAGTTCTGGGGTAGAAGTGCCATATTTCTTCTGCACAGCTTATGTGTCATTTCTAGCTCTGAGTTTGGTCTGGGAGAAACACCAACTGGATTGATTTCTTGAAGGAAATGACAGAAGAAAGGTCTTGTTTCTTTGCTCTTTTGTCTGTCCTTTCATTTAAAGAAAACAGATTTTCTGAAAGGGAGAAAAGGGTTGAAGAAACACTAACTGGAGGACCTGCTAGAAACAGCTGAGACTAAATATGTCCCTCCTAAAAAAGCAGCAACTGAACTCTGCTGTCATCCAATTCAAAAAAAGGAACCTAGTGTGCCATGGTGAGAAAGCCCAATTGAAACTAAGTGTAATGTGGGAAGCTGTTATTTGAAGCAATTATTCTGTTCAATTGCATGTATGTGTTAATAAAGAAACCTAAAGGACTAAAATTTTGCCAGCTAATGTCTTTTTTTAAAACTAGTTGGGATGAAATAAAGAATTCTCTTTTATGTATGTAGTCTTCCTAATAGTCTTTATTTCGGAATAGGATTAGACAAAAGAAAACAGTACTCAGTACTTCTTTTCTTTGGTCTATGTAATGCCATTCATCCTGATTCACAGAACCCTCAAGATGATCAGGTGGATGCCTGAGACCAATTATTGCCATACATTTTAAACTTCTGGTGTTGACTCAGTGTCTGCATCATAGTAGAAGAAATATGAATATATATCTCAAGATACTGTGTCAAGTAAAATGTCTCCTACTTGAAAATAAGCAGTCAGGGATATTAGGAAAAGATTAAGATGATGACAGTGCTTTTCTTCCTAGTACTTTGTTTCTGCTTCAAGCTCTAAACATTGCAATACCTATGTCCATTGAAATTTTTTCCTATGTATTTAACACATAAATTTGAGTTTTGAAAGAAATTATAAATAACAAAAATTGTTTTACTTTAGTTCTACATGAGTAAAGAACAGCTACTAATATATCATTTTTATGAAATAAGATTAGTCAAAGCCTTAGTAAAAATGGAATGAAATCTGCAAGATAATAAGAAAACAAAATGTAGACTTTTGTCTATGCTCTGCCTAGACAAGCCAGTAAAACCAAATTCCCAACCATTACTGAATACTGACATGTTTTGGGAAGGCCACTCTAAATGGGGAGACACAACTGTACATGTTCTGTTACTGTGGGCAAATCAAAACTCCTATCAAAGCACTAATCAGGCAGCAGGCATCCATGTGTCCGGATGGATGGGCAATCTCTGTCAAGAGTAATATAAGCCTGCTATTTGCTGAATAGCAGCCAATAATAATTCACTGCTTTTATGTAGAAAAGTTTAGTTTGTTTCTAATTTCTGATTAATGTTCTGTGAATGGTTCTTTGGCCAGTGTGCTTTGAATCACTTGTGGCCATGAGGCTATAACCCTTTGAATGACTCGCATATGGATCTCATTAGGAACTAGTGAAAGACATTATTTACAAAATGCACAAAGATATAAACTGGCAGGAAATTCGAAAAAGCTTGTCCTCAGAGACAGCAGAGACAAAAATTAGGAAGCAGACCCCTGCTGAACATGTAGTCAGCTTTCCTTTTACTCCAGCAAAATACTTGATTAGTGACAAAAATCAGATCTTTGTGTAAGTAGACACAGCCCATCACTTAAAAAAAATATTCCATGCCTTGACATATGGATCATGTAACTGCCAAGAACACCTCCTGTCTGGCTTTGGTGCAAGAACATCTGATGTCAGGGAGCCTGCTGAAGAACATCAGAAAGAGGAAAAGGCAGTACAGTTGTTAGCAAAATTGCACTTCAGATACCCCTATGCACAGTAATTGTGTTGATCTTTAAGAGAAAGAAACAAAGAAAAGTGCTAATATAAAGATAATTTTTTAATTTTTCTTAGTATTTGTAGTGGCTTTATATGAAATTTAGGTGAAAGATCTGTCTATTTTCGCTAAAGAATTTTCAGCACATATTTAAGTATTTGTGAAG
This sequence comes from Sitta carolinensis, assembly GCA_032173965.1. Lineage (NCBI taxonomy): Eukaryota > Metazoa > Chordata > Aves > Passeriformes > Sittidae > Sitta > Sitta carolinensis. Next base: position 22,868,434 of record JAVUNC010000005.1, on the reverse strand, counting down.
GAAAGAGTAATGAACTCTTCGGATTATAGCAAAGTCCTACCTTTCTGAGGACAGAAAATGAACTAATTGTGAGATTTATCCTTTTCATAGAAAATATAGCCAGAATGGAAAATGTATATAATTGTGTCTAATTCAGTATGACTAAATAATATGGGCTTTTTTTGAAAGAGAGAATAAATTATAAATAAAGAATTAAATCTATTAATACATATAAAATTTCTAAAGTTCAAGAGATACTGTTTTATTATTTTGTCATTTGTATGCATCTTTTTATGGTATTTATAAGCTTTTTGGCAGAGCACTATCATCTTGAATTAGAGTCATGCACTCTGAAATGCCAGAAGGAGACTCTTCTTAGTGGTCAATTTTTTCTGAGCACTACTGATCATTTTGCTTTGGATTTCATAAGTCAGGTCACTTTCTGCTGACAAATTGAAGTTAGTGGTTACAGTTGCAGATGCTGAATGAATTGTAGGTGTTGCAATTGCCAGTGAAAAAGAAGTTGACCTATGAAGATCTGGTACATGCAGTTTCAATATTAAGATAAAAATCCTATATACACTCCTGTTGAATGAGGTTGTCTCATACCTTGCAGAAGTAATGAAATACCTGTGGCAGATCCCCTCAGTGTAGTGTTGGTTCTCCATTCTGAGCATGGATCCATGCCTTCATCCACACTCAGGCTTGTTTCTTACCCTTGGATCAAGACTGGAGACAGGTTTGAAAAGATTCCCAGGGAGTTCTGAGGGACAAAAATTGGACCTTGATCCTAGTCAGAGTGTGGATCCAGCCTGTCTGTAAGGTGTATAGTCCAGCCAAACCACAGTGTATCCCATCTGTTTTGGAACAGATGTGAGGAGAGCACGCATGTTCAAAGGATTGGCAGATGGAAGATATAGGTAGCATGAAACCTACCCATGTTCTTGTTTATAGACAGAAGCATCTGAAATGGAAATGGAATCACCTTACAGGCAGAGAGATGTGAATGCATTCAGAGAGGTCAGGAAGCCCAGTCGTTTGTTGTTTGGCCAAGGCTACTAAGCACAATGCACACTCAATCAAATTATTCAAAAATTAAGTAAGAATATCCTTTGTGCATCAAACTACTGTCTGTAAAAGCCCAATTTAAATTAAGAAAGAGGACTCCTGGCATTAGATAATTTTTCACATCTCTGTAATTGATGTCATGAGGCACTTTGGACTCCCCTTTGAAGTGATTTCTCTGAAGCACTGCTAGAAGCTAAAAACTTTGAAGACATTTTGAAAAATTGCTAGTGAATTGCAGTATTTGGCCCAGTAACAGAGATTCTAAGAATCTACAGAAATTAATTATTTTAGTTCTTGGCATTTTTACTACTTTTGCTAGAATGTAGCTAGTCACATTTTATTTAGAAAGAATTAGAGACGAAGATGGCAGAATTATGTCTTTCTGCCATCATAGTTTTTTGACAAGAATAATTTTTAAAAATCATTATGTTTTTAGTACATACATCTGATGTATACATATGTATAAAATAAATACTAGGTGTGCGCAAATGTGTGCACACCTGTATTTATGATTTATTCATAAGATGTTATTTCATCTATGATTTATTCCCAGAATGTTACTTCAGAATGTCTACAAGTTGACAGTTTATTAATATTAATATATTCCAATTGCTTCAGATTATTCTGTTTATTGAACAATGAGAAAAAATAATATTAATAGATTCCAAGGAGACAAACCAAAGTGACTAGTGATGTTTTAAATGAAAATCTGCAAAATGTCTTATGGGAACTGTTTTGCACAGAGAAGAAAACATAGATGTTTACCATTTCACGACAAGCAACAACCTTGTAATTTACTTTAAACATGACAGTCTTGCCTAGGACCAAAAAAATAGACTTAGCTACACAAATAAAGAGGACTTTAAGAGTCATATAAAATGTCTTCTTATTATAACGATACAAAATTATTTAAAACTCCATACATGACATAAACAACAAATTGTTCAAGCAAAGATAGAACAATTAGAAAAAGCTGAAAAGCCTCTGAATTTCTTACAAATATGTACTGAATTTAGCCTTTTATTAGTTTAAAAATTTATTTATCCTACTTAATGGAACTAGATGAATTCACTGGTGAGGACATACCTGAAAGTCTGTGTCCAGTTCTGGGCCCCTCACTTCAAGGAAGACATTGAAGGTCTGGAGCCTGTCCAGAGAAGGGCAAAGAGGCTGAGTGAGTCATATGGGGAGTGGCTGGGTCAGTTGGTGTTGTTTAGCCTGGAGAAAAGAAGACTCAGGGGAGACCTTATTGCCCTCTGCAATCATGTGAAAGGAGGTTGTAGCCAGGTGGGGGCTATTTCTCCAGGCAGCCAGTGACAGGACAAGAGGAAATGGCCTCAAGCTGCTCCGGGAGTGGTTCAATTTGGACATCAGGAAGAATTTCTTCATAAAAAGTGTTGCTAAATATTAGAATGGGCTACCTATGTAGTAGTGGAGTCACCATCCCTGGAGGAGGTTCAAGAAATGACTGAATGACAGTTAATGCTATGGTCTAGTTGACAAAGTGGTAATTTACCTTGGAGATCTTTTCCAACCTAAATATTTCTGTGATTCTGTGAATTATTATTTATTGTGTATTGATCTGCTGTGCATTTTCTATGTTACATATATATAAAGAAGTATTAAATCATTGGTGTTAGTGTAATAAACGTAGCCTTCAAGGAAATAAACAACTTCCACAAGAAGTTTTCTAGAACAGCATATATGTATAGATTTTATTGAAACTTAATTTTAGCTGACAGAATTCTTTTAAATGTATCATTTTTTCTGAGTAGTTTTGCATGAGTAGTTAAAGTTGCTGAAAACTTAGTCCACAAACTTCAAACTCCCACTTAACATACCTTAAACTCTTGTTTAGTTCTGTAAAGGGAGGCCCTGTGACCAAAGCGAAATGGAAGATGTGAAAGCCACCACTGTCAGCAGAAGCTAAAACCTGTCCAGATAAACAACATAAAACAGCCAGGAGACAGAGAAAGAATCCAGTCAGGAACAAAAAAGATTTCAGAACAAAAATCAACACTGGACGAACAGTGCAAGGTGCATGAAGAGCTTGTGAGGGTTGTAAGTACACATGTAAAGGCCCAGGGATTTCCTTTTTCTGTGTCACTACCCAGAGGCAGAGATAGATCTGTTTCTGTCAAACTACCTCCAAAATCATCTGGAATTAAAGCCTGAGAATCAGCTACAGGGTATCTAGGATAGAGAAAATTCATTAAGACGTTTAGAGCAATGAGAAGCTTCCTCAAAAAAAAGAGGTTCAGTTTGACAGGTGCTTGAGCTTTTTGATAAAATCAGAGAATCATAGAGTCGTGTAGGGGGGTATGGTGGGTTGACCTCGGCTGGATACCATGTGCTCACCAAGAGGCTCTTTCATCTCCCTTCCCGTCTGGACAGGGGAGAGAAAATAAGATGGAAAATATCTTGGAGGTTGAGGTAAGACAGTTTACTAAAGAGAAAATGTACGTTTGCTTGTGCAGAAGCAAAGAGATGAAAAATAGGCTTATTCCTTACAAGTCAGGGTCCATCAGTAAATAGGGTCTTGCCTCTTTCATCCACTGATAACTTGTTTGGAGGTGCATTTTGGGCACCTGCCACCTTCTCAGGCAATGCTGCAGAATCTCTGCCTTCTGGTCAGTCCATCTCTTCCAGGATTTCTGGGCAATTTGGTTTCCCCATTCAGGATTGTTGTGTAGTCAATCCTATTCACTTACTCCATGTAGCACAGGTTGTATGATGTGTTAAGTGGAAGTTGCCTTTGAAAATCCATCTAATGCCGGCTATTGTGGTACCGAGAGGAGACATGCTTCTTTCCAACAACTTTCTGAGGCAGCTCGAACCCAATCATAGGCTGCTAATATCTCTTTTTCTCTTGGATTGTAGTGGGCTTCTGGTCCTTAACAAGGACAACTCCAAAACCCTAGTGGTCGACCTTGGGTTTCTCCTGAGGTCCTTTACCAGAGGATCTGTGTGAGATCCTGCTTCCCAGCTGCAGTGTAGAGTATGTTTCTCGCAGCTGGTCCTGTCTGAACAGGCCCAAGGGCCACCACACAAGCTATTCCCTGTTTGATTTGCTCAAAGGCCTGTTGTTGGTCAAGTCTCCATTCAAAGTAAGTGGTTCTTCCTCCAGGTCAATCGATAGAGGGGTCTAACAAGCTGACTATAATCTGGAATATGGATTCTCCAGAACAACTCAAGGCCTATGAAATTTTGTGTTTCCTTCTTGTTAGCTAGAGGAGACATGTTCCTATTTTGTTGACCACATCTGTAGGTACATGATGGTGGTCCATACTACCATTTTACTTCCAAGAACTTGATCTTCCATGCAGGTCTCTTTACATTGCTTTTTTCTATGGTTAAACCAGCTTTCAGAAGAATTTTTATTTTCTTCCCTCTCTCAAGAATTCTGTTTTATTATCACCCCACATGATGATATCAATATACTGCAAGTGTTCTGGAGCTTCACCCTGTCCCAGTGTAGTATGCATCATTCTATGGTAGATGGTAGGGCTGTGTTTCCACCCCTGAGGCAGTTGGCTCCAGGTGTACTGCATGCCCCTCCAAACAAAAGCAAACTGTGGCCTGCACTCTACTGCCAGGATTGAGAAAAATGTACTGGCAATTGTCACATATCACTTTGCAGTCTCAGACTCCAGCTGAGTCCATGCAACCTCTGAGTACTGCTTTGACAGACATGATGGAACTTCAATATGTTGAAGAGGCTGCATGACCCCATTCAGGGGTCAAAAGCACAGAGCTATTTTTTGTATTTGTATGTTCCCAAAGTTGGCAAAATAAAGAGGTAAGTGGTGCAGCTGACAAACTCTGTGTCCCACACAGGAGTTTGCTACTCAATAACTACATATATATATATATATGTACAAACACACACATATATCTCTATATATATGTGTCTGTGTGTGCATGTGTTACATGTGAGTGTGTGTATAGTTAAATATAACATAGTTTAAGTCCCTACTATGTGATACTGATAAATGTGATATGTCTCTCCAATATAGCTCAGGCTGTTGGTGCACAAGATAAGACTAATAAGAATTAATGAAAAAGTTAAATTCTTTGTGTGGTAATCTATTGTGATAGTTAACACAAATGTCCAGAGGAAGAAAGTAATTTGTTAAAAAAAATAAATAAACAAAAAAGCTACCTTGTCAATGATATGATGTGCCTTTTAGTTTCATATTTGTTTGCTGCTGAGGTGCCAGCCTGGAAAGTTTCTTCTGCCCATCCTATTTTTGTGCTTTCTTCCATGCTTATGCATGGTAAGAAGTGACTTACCTCTATCCTGTGCCAAATCTGTATCTTCCATTCATTCAAATTCTTTTAAAAATTCATTGCTCTCGATGAATCACTAAACTATATCCCTCTCTGTCACATTGATATGCTGGATCTGAATTTATTTAGAAATAAATTATAGTCTGAAAACCTAAATTTCTTCCTCCCTATGATCCTTGCAGTACATTTTCAACATTTCAACTTCTTGTTCTTTCCCATCATTTCAAACAGATATCACAACAGTAATTATGAAATTAAAATCACTGGAGCTCTGGCACCATTGGTATTTGAGGTATCTTACATTCTTTGAAGATGTGACTCTACTTTCACTTTCCCTTTTCATGCACCTTTAAAAGGCTGAAGCATTTTGAAGGGGCATGTAAGATCACACATCAAGCCAAGATGCAATTCAATTCTGAATGCTTGCCCCATAATCCTCTCTAGTAAATGCCTGCTTGAAAGGCCATGCTGAGCAGGAGAGGAGCATGCCAAGGAGACATGTGAAGGCCTGGCACTTTTATGGGCTTCATGATAGTCTGAGCAACAGCTCTCAGCTAAATCTGGATGGAGATGGCTATATTACAGGACAGAGAGTTTTCCAGTCTGAAAAGTTAAGCAGTCAGTGTTACTCACAGATGTTCCTGTTAGCCTTCTCTGGTGCTGGGCTATGCAGTTATCCTGTGTACAAAAAAAACAAAGTCCCTCCAACACCCTTTCACTATTTTGAAATGCCAAAGATTTCAGGGTGCTTATGTAAGACTCTTATTATAACAGCTAAAATGGTATTTTATTTTGGCTACCTAAAGGTCAAAGATGAATGATTTAATAACTAGACTTTAAATTCTGTTTTGTTCATCTTTCCTCTGATACTCATATCTCAGGTCTAAAATGTATTATGTAGTAGAATGTTTTACATTTAGGAGATCTGCTGCCTGAATATCTTTATTGTTCTTGTGACGACAGGAGGCTGGTACAGCACCATGCAGGCTGTGAACATACACTGTGCAGGAAACACAATGGCTAACCTTTATTGAGCAGAATTATACCAAAGGGCAGATTTCCAAATATCACTAACTTGACATTTAAATTCTTCAATGTGTTAACAATGTCAGAAATTATTACTGCAATGCAACATACTATATCTATATGCTGTACTTGGATTACAAAAAGAAGGTGTTAAAATACAGTCTTCATTTGTCATTATCCTGGGGCTTAATGATATTTGCTTGTTTTGTCATTTTGGTTAAAATGTGGTTCTGTTATAATTGGATTGGTGTAAAAAACTTCAGGTGAAAAATACAAATGTAATTTGTGTAAGAAGTACATGTTCGAAGAAAGTTTTGTAAAATAAAGATAAATTAAAAAATTATCACTGTGGGAGAACTGCTATTTAAGTAATCCAGGAAGTTAATTCAGACAAGCTTTTTTATATTCTTTCTATCTAGAAGTTCATAGTAGAGAATTCTGAAGGCTCAGGTGAACTCCAGTCATATATTTTTTAAGTCCTAGATTTAAAAGTTTTTAATTCTCTTTCAACAAATTTGCTTTTACTACTGTCACACAACTATGTGTCTGAAAGAGTCTTTTTCAAAATTCCTTTTTAGGTTGTATTTGAAATATTTTTGATCAAATACTGTATTATGATCACAGCTGTCATTTACATAATGAGTGTTTTTAGTCCTGCAAATAACAGTTCTAATTATTTAATCTTTTAAGAAAAGCAACTTGAGACCTGCTTGAAATTTAAGTTGCTGTTATCAACTCCTATGCAGCGTTTTAAATCCAGACTAATAATCTTAAGAATGTTGTTCATGTAAAATAATAAGCAAAATTCCATATAGCTTATTAAAGTTATTCATCTTCATTATGATAATATCTATAATTACAATGATTCTACTAAGTGCAATAATTTAAAATTATATATTATCCCTTCTGATATTGCACCATAAAATATACCTAGCATTGAAACTTGAGCTGTATTTCACTATCTCTCTGCTCCTGCTATTCCTGCCTGAGAAAACCAAACAGACAAACAAAAAACAAAACAAAAAACCCTTCAGAAAGTGGAAATCAAGATTAGACATATTAGGACAAATGGTTGCTAGTGCTAGCAGTAGAGCAGTGTATGAACGTATGTTCACAGCCTCTTGTCCACTCTAGTTTTAATGCTTCATAGATTATCAAGGTCCCCTCCAATCCATTCTATGATTCTGTATGTATTATCAAATTCCACATTAAAAAAATTAATCATAAAAATCCCTGAAGACTTTTCCTCAGCATTTCAGGAAATAGGAGTCATTGACCAGCTCAAGGGGAATTGTTTGAGTCGCTTGAGTGCAACAAAACCTATATCCTTCAATATTATACCTGTTGAGCAACAGTGCTTCCACAGCATCAACATCTTTCTTCTACACTTTGTCCCCATAACCAGTAGGCTAGGAACAGGCAAGATGCTGGAAGGGGACATAGTGGGGACAGTCGTTCCTAATTGACCAAAGAGGTATTCAGTACTCTATAATGTCATGCTCAGCAATGAAAACACTGGAGGGGTGGTGGCTATTTTTCCATAGTATCTATTTCTTGGAGACTGACTCATCTGCTGATTAGGAATAGGTAAATGCCTTTGCATCACTTACTTGGTTGATTGTTTTTTTTGGGTTTACTTGTTGCTTTGTTTTGTTGGTGGCTTTGGGTTTTTTCTGTTTCTTGCACCTGTTAAACTGTCTTTATCTTGACCTATAATATTTTTTTTCAATTTTGCTCTTCTGGTCTTTTCCTTTATACTACTGGTAGCAATGGGGAGAGGAATGAGCAAGTGACTGAATGGTGCTTAATTGCAGGCTGGAGTTAACACCATCACTGAGACACAGAGGCCTTTTGACATATGCCAAAGAAATTATTTTGACAATAGTGACCAATAAGGAAAAAAGAGGAAGATAGTAAACCCCAAACAAAACCAACCCCAATTAATTAAATCTGTACAAGGGAGCTTTTCCTGATTGCTTCAATCTAAACCTCTTTCTGAGTGAAGATACAACTACTGTTCCTCAACAGCAAGACATGAGCTGAGACCCACATCTCCAAAAGCGTTAACAGATATGTGTGGACAGCTGTTTAAAAGCAGACCTGACAGCATGTTTGAGACCTCACAAAGTTGATTCACTCACTTGTTACTGTGACACAGATAGAAACACACAGCAACACACGCAACAGGTGTTCAGGCAGAGAAGAAGAAAGGAAGTCTCTAGTTTATTGTTGACCTTGTATATATAAGTTTCTGGACAGTGATCAGAGATTGGACAGAGAAGTTACCACTTCTCCATCTCCACTGGTCACTTGAGAAGTCCATCAGGTGATATCTTTTACAAAGGAATGTAAACATGATTCTTGTTTATCTTACAATTCATGAGAACTGACTCCACTATGTTAAAACAAATCAGAAGGCTTATTTTCAGGGACAACACTCACCTCACTCACTCACTCACTCACTCACTCACTCACTCACTCACTCACTCACTCACTCACTCACTCACTCACTCACTCACTCTTTACACTATCTAGCTCTTGGGAGAATGGTGCTCAAGGCTGTTTTAAGGACAAATCAGCTAACACAGATAATGAATAGATAGATGTTCTTCCTATAGAAAAAACATAGAATCAAACCTTAAAAAGTTGTAAGGATGATGAGAAGAGAGAGGGACAATCCCATGGCTTCTATCTTCTCTTACCAGCAACGTGATGGGATCTCCATGATTCACCATCTGTGGCTCCATCCATGACCGCACAAACCAAAATATGAGGGATTCTTTGATGGCACTGTACTTGGCTAGATTAAAAAATATGTATAGGTTCTGATTTTAGACAAACTGCAGTGCCTAAATAATCTTGAAAAGCTAAGTATAATAGAGGTGAACTCTTGAAGTTATCCTAACTATATGGTTTAGATCAAAGAATGAACAAAAACATTTCTCCTTAATTTTTGTTTATCTTTCAGGAGGCAATTTCCTGGCTATCTCTAATACAGAACACATTTTGGAGATGTAAAAGCAAAAATAACAAGGATAATAATCTAACATTAGTGGGGTTTATTACTTATTTAGACAGGGTATTTCATTTTACTACGAACACAGATTACTCTTTTTCTTTATCCATACCTGTTAATTTTATTCAAGTCTCCTACACCCTAGATCCTTGTAATAATCACAGAACTGCATTCTGGTACACTGTCTATTTCAAACATCTTTTAGACAACAATATTTTGTTGTCAGAAAGAAACAACAGATCGGCTTTGATAGACGAGAATGCAAATAACTAATATCTCAGAAGTATGACAGGAAAATTCGTATCTTTTGAAAGTTTATGACTCCATTTAAGATCCAAAAGATGTCACAACAAAAGTAGTTTTGGTCTACAGACCAGCATCAGTGTGACACATTTTACTGAGATGAGAAGAAATTTTTTTTATTATTTCTCTTAAGTCACTTGCAGGATTTGTTTTAATCACTTTCAGATGAATGTTACTTTTATATAATAACAAACATCCAGTTTTTGTGAATGACAGTTCACAAAATCACAGTAAAGTGATGTGAGCACAAATGGTAAAAGGTTCCTGGTAGGTGGACCCCTGTTTCAAGGATGCCAAACAAAGTGATAAGTGACACATACCTCTTAGATAAACTGGATGTCATCAGAAATTTTGCTTATAAAGTGGTTTCGTTGGATATTGGAGCTTAATTTTTAGCTAAGGGCTGTTAAGAGCCATTTTATTTATATTCATATATTTAATTTACAAATAGATTCAATTTGTGAACACATCAGAGCCCTTCCAGCACAAAATTTTGCTTAAAAAAATGAGATACAGCCCATCTATTTCACTATGCTGCTCAGGGACGTTGTCATGAGTAGGATAAAATTGTTCTGCAGTTGAATTTTTAATTGCAACTTCCCAAAATTCAACACATTAAAAATATTTTTTTTCTAGCTAGAGAGGATAAAGTCCAAAGGCACATCAACAAGGCAAATCTTAGTAGAAAATAGATTCTCAACAAGGAAATGTTCAGAGATTAAAATTTTACTACCATTTGTAAGCAGACCTCCTACACTGAATATTTTCTACAGTGTTTTTTCTTCAATGTTTAGGCATTTTTATTAGAAGTGTACACAGGCATAAATTCTATCTATATCCAGAAAGTTCTGCTTGTGTTCATACCCAGAACTAACTCCTAAGAGAGCTGAATAGTTTTGCATTTAGCCCAGATCTAACAATGCATACACTAGGCAATTCTCAGCCTAATCCAAGAGAGGCTTTACTGAGGCTGAAGGGTATGAATAAAACAATCCTCCTGCCTGCGACAGTGAGTTCAAGAAAAATGCAGCTCTAGTGTGTTTTACAGTTCAGCTGAAGGCTCATGTAGAGGTGGACACTTAAAAGCATTTCAAGTGTCCAACAATTAATAGTTTCCAATAGCCCCCTGAGGGTATTGGAAACTACTGTGGTTTAGTTTCTGCTTTTGCTAGATATCAGACATGCTTTTCTGGATTAGATATTAATCATTATGACATAAACATTTCTAAAATATTCCTATATGTTCACCCCTTCTTTGAATCAGCCCTGCACAAGACATCAGTATTCCAAAATCAGTAATACTGACTAAGAAAGACACAACAAATCCAGCTTGACTGAGGAGTGCTATTGCTGGACTTCACTAAGAATTCAGCCCTCCAAATAATTTTCAGATCCTTTTTGAACTAAAGAAAAGCTTGAAAATTATATTGTGGGTCTGCCTGCCAATATTATGTAACAACTTATGTAGTTGAAGTAATGCCAGAAATAAGTGAAATCATAGTGAAAATCTCTGTGCTCAGTGTTAGAATTTTGACCACTAAAAGGAGAGGGTAGGTGCTGCTACTTCTTTGAAAGAGAAAAGATTAATCTTGACAGTGTTATTAATTTGATTTGAGAGTACAGATCTCAAGTGTAAGGAGATATCTTCCCTTACACCCAAGTTAGATGGTTGAGCCTAAGGAAGGGGAAAATACTCTCATTCTTAGACATTTGTGGCTGTTTTATTCAAGCACTGCTTTCTCTGCCCTATCTTCTGTGGCTGTACCCTCACCCCACACATACATTACAAATTCATTTTCACTTTCAAGTCTACTTTCATGGCCTCTTAGGGATTCTAGGCAATTTAACCTCTGGTCTGCACTGTTAGGACCTAGATGCTACACAGATTTGCAATCCATGTTCTTCCCCAAGTTCCTAATTGGATCCAGCTTTTTTTATCTCACTCTTCTTTCTAGTTATGTCAGATGCATAATGTTTATTCAATCACTGTTTAATTCAGAATGCATCAAATATGATTTTTACAAGGAAATCTCATAATTTTAGGAGAAATTTGAGGATTTTATGTGTGCACCACATTGACTACTGCTATAGAAAACCATTAGCTGTCTCTAAATCTAAAATGAGAAGAGAATTCAGGGTCATACATTTACAAGAAGCACTGCATATCCTTTGCCTAAGAAATTTTGATAATTGAAAATTTAGAGTTTTGGGAAAACTGGTTATGTAATATTGCTTTTGGGTTGATTCATCTTTATGCACTTGAGCAGAAACAGTAAATTTTAAAAGTGAAAGACCCAGTTAGCCTGTTTTGCCAAGGGCTAAACAGGTAAACAAAGACAAAAAATACTAATAAGACCTCTCTTCAAAGAAGATAAATAGCACTGAGAATTATTTTAGAGTTGCACCATCTAATGTAGACTGTTACACTTATTTAAAAAGAAATACCTCTGTTAGCTTCTGAGACACTACAAAAAAAGTTATTTATAAAATATGAGGAAAAATTCAAGCAACAACCACATATAAACCTGCTGTTCAAACTCTCACTTCGGATAATCTGGACAGGAGAAGTTAATAAAGCCAAGTACACTCAGATTATTTCATTTTAAGGGAATTATTCAAGTAAAGTGATTTCAAATGACATCATGAACTAGGTAAATTACAGTGAGAAATGAAATGTACAAACCAGAAAAAAGCCATGGCTATAGGAGTACTGGATGTGCTGCATTATAAAGACAACCATAATGAATTAATTATGTGAAAAGTTCCTCAGAAGCCATTTTTGCAACATTTGGAGGATGACAGCAAGGGAAAGAAGAAGAGTAACAGAGGATTATTAAAGTGATACTGTATGAGGATAGAGCTGTCCAGGGAAAATGATTCTGCATTAATTCCTGTGTAAATTTAAACTCTTTTTTTATCCTACAGTTTCATCCTAACTCTTAAGGTTATTTTAATGACTGACCTACATGTTTCAAAAGGGATGGAAGAGAACACTAGAAATGAAAGAAGATGAAAGAACCATTGAGGGGAAAATAATGACACCCTTTGTTTCCTGCAAATTAAGAAAGTGACACCATTTAAGCAGTATAAATACAAGCAATTGCTGTCACCTTTGGTATGTTCTGCTGCTGTCTTCTTGAGAAGTTTATAAATGAATAAAATAGCTAGGGGCACCTGAACTAGGTTATATTAGAATAATAAACTCGATTAAATGAACTATGTATGAAAATATCTTGGGGCACAAAATGACTCTTAGCTCTATATTACATTCCGGCAAACTTAGACCAACATGTTCACTGAAGGAAAAGGTGCAGTGTGCATGAAATTATCAGCTGGAAACGTATCCAGAATGGTATTAATTGTAAATTACTTGTATCAATAGAATGGTTTACTTGGTTTAGGGAACTTCTCTTAACTTTTGTGGAAATTGTCAGCCAATTCTGAGATTTTGTACTAGAACTAACTCAAAATGAAACTTAGTCCTCTTAAATGTAGACCACTGAGTAGCAGTAGGGTGCTGGGCCAGCTCAGCCCATCCTGACATTTCTGTCATCAGGTTGGGAAACCATAGACCGTTGCACAGTCACGTTGGTAAACTGTGAATCTTTTTCTGGGGAAGAAGAAAGTGCAAGACTAGTTAGGGGAACAACAGTGTTAGGAGGTTGCAGAATAAATTAACATTTCAGCCTACACCTGCTGATAAAGCTGTAAAATCCATGCTGTGGGAGGGACTCCTTTCCAGTTTGAGAGCTGTGTACGGGACATGGGCAACCTACGTTCATCCACCACTATCAGCCTTGTAGGGCTGCAAGAAATTACTTGTGATTTTCTTCTGCAGGGTAGCAGCTCTCTTCTTACATTTATTCTCATGCCTGACAACAAACATACATCTTCCGGAAAACTGTTAACAGTGAATAATCTGTCTAAAGTAAGGTCGTTTTGTAAGCTTTTGTGGAAAGGAATTAAGAAAGGTCCGAGTTATTGAAAAAGTAATTATAGAATTGCTTCTAATTAGATCACACAGTTCTCTGGGTAAACACAACAATATTGAGGTTTGATGTTTTGGCCCCGCATGCAGACATGCAACCACATTTAGCAAAAGCGAAGGTCTTGCCAGGGTGAGTAAGATGTATCTCAGGAATATATTGCATTGCTGACAGAACTGTGGATTAAACTTCAGTAAAGATTTTTAACTTGAAGATATGACTCACCTGACTTCTAATTGTCATGAAATAAACTTATTATTGAATTTTTAAAGAAGTGTTGAAATAGTATGGGTTTATTTTCTAATGAAAATATTTCAATGAAAAAATTGTTACATTTTTTTAGCTCTCAGTTATTGTTGATATAGCTCTCTTTTGATGATTTTTACACTTTTGATATTCCCTAATTAATTTGTGTGCTTCACAGTGTATTTAATGAGAAAGATGGTACTGATCATTTTTTTTCCCATTACTTTTTGTTATATTTAGCAAATGGGGCAGACATTTACAATGATTAGTCTGTGCCAATTTGTAGAACTATTTTGACTGGTTCTGCAACCTGAATGTGTGGTTTTATCCAGATATATTCCCACAGAAAACAGAAGTAGAATGTTAACATTTCTAAAGCATCTGTCACTTTTAAACAGAACTGCTTTTATTGAATTGGAGAAAACAATGCTATCAATAAGAAGGTAAAGTAAATTACCCTACCATAAATTGGTTTAACTAAAATACCTTACCTTTGGAAAAGACTGCCCTGGATATTTAAGGAATTATCTGATAAAGATGCAAATTTTACAATGGAATTCTGGAATTTAGACCTTTATAAGTTTCACTCTGTGAATCATTCCTTTAAGGACGTGATAAAAATACTTAAACTGGTGCCTTCAGTAGCAACAGCAATCAGCTCCTCAATCATAAGTTTGGTTACCAGGCTGCAATAGTCCCATTTTTCTGTTACTTTATATCAGCATTTGTAACAGCTCTAGAAAGGTGTAAAATTCTACTCAGTAGTAACAGCATCATAATGATTTGGCTGAATCTGGGAAAGTATTGGTGTGCTAGACAGACATCTGCTCCAAGCTGTTTAGGAATCAGATTGAACAGACTAGGAAAATAAGTAAAGGAAACAGAAATCTCATTTCTAAAATGGGACCTTGGGGAAAAAAAAAAAAAAAAAAAAAAAAGTTTTCAAATACAGAGAACACTCCTGTTAATTCTGTTTTATTGCCAAAGTAAAAATCATAGAACTTCTAGATCTAGATATAGATAGCTGATGGGAAATGATGGAGAAAACTGCAAAAGCATTCTTGACCTCATCTCAATAAAATGGGGAATTTTTCATTTCCTTGGAGCATAATTCTGCCTTTGACATTTTTCCATAGGAGCTTCAAATTGGCTAATTTCAAGGTGTTTTTTCCCTTGTTCTTTCGTGATACATTTTATTTAAATAGAAAAAAATACTCTGTCAAAAAAAAGTGTGTAAAAAGATTGTTGCTGGTCAGCAGGGAAAAAAACCAGTACAAATTGTTTTCATGTCCATGCAAGCACATCAGATACATACCAACCAGCTTTGTGAATTCACCATTCCAAGCTACCCACTTCAATATCTGCTCATTGGCTTTGTTAAAAGTGTTTTATCTAGAGTTCATATTTTAACCTAGAGTTTATAGTTGAGTTGATTGAACACATCCAGCATTTGTTAGGTTTCAGGGTCTTAGGGTCTAGGAACAAAATAAGATTGAAGAGTGAAAAAACCCAACAACTGCAAACCTAAAACCAAAAAAAACCAAACATCCAATGATCTACAGCTCCGTATTCTGTATACTCATACTGAAATCAGAGATATATCCCACTAGATCAACTTTTGCCCTTTAGTTTCTGTAATTTTCAAAACCAATTGTTTATGACAGAGTGTAGGAGAATGTGTTTTTTATTTAAACACACCTAAAGTAACTGGAGATTCTCATTACCTTGAATGTCACTGGAACAGATTTGTGAACATGCACAGACTTTTAAAATTTGATCAGAATAATGGATGTAGTCTTGAGTTATCAGTCTAAGAGTTTTTTCAGTGAATGGAACCAACACCTTGATTTTTGAATTGCTTAAAAGAGCAATATATGGGTAGAAATGTGCACTGATGTAATAACTTATCACTGAATTTTTACCAGTTATTGAAGCCTGATGTTTTTGAAAATTAATCTACGTACAGCTTAGTTATTTCTGATTTTATTATCAGCTTCATCAAAGTAATAATTAAATATTTTCATGTGTTCATTAAGATATGTCTTTATTTAAGGTGGGACAAATAGGTGTCTGAAGACAATATTTGATCAGATATATGTTAAAAACTGATGATAAATAATCACACTGAGCCTGTTGGTGTGATGGTTGAAGAATAAGAAGTGTAACTTGTTCTCTGAAGGAATGTAAAAAGACCCAGAAAGAAAATAAGTTGAGCTACTGGTTTCTTTGGTAAAACCTGAAATGAGAAATTGAAGTATCTGATATGGTAACACAGAGATTTCTGAATAAGGAAGTAGCTTAAGTAGAAAATTCATATATATATATATATATATATATATATGAATATATTTTATTATTTTTTTCTGTGTCATATTAGTTTCTTCTCTCTGTAAAATCTGGTTATATTTACTTCTACTATCAGAAAATACTGATGGGAAAAATATAATTTACTCTTTGGAAATCTGGGAAATAACATGTTTATAGCATGACACTTGTAAACACTACATTTAGGGGGTCCCACTGCATATCACTCACTGTCACAGTCCTGCTGGTAAAACTCACCGTTGTTAAAATTCAAGAAGGGAATACTCTGGGTAAGCTACTCCCTTGACTGTAAGTAGGTCTATATTCATCTTCTTTAAAAAAAAGAGATTCAAATAACTTTATGGGAATCATGTACTATATCTGTAGTAGGAAATAAGACAAGCCCAGTAGTCATGGAAAAGTATTTTTTTTGTACTATTGAGCTCATTTACTCTGCTACTGGGAAAGATCTTTGGCATGTGTTAGCTCCCAAACCATGTCTGGGGGTTGTTTGTAAATTACAAATTGATATAGATGTTAACCTTACAAGGGACTGTTCTATTAATTTAATAATACAGATGAGTGTGTCTTAGCTTCTGAGTGCTCTCAGGCAGTGGCTAGTTCACTCATATAGGAACTGCCAGAACATGAATAGAATAATAATCCCAAATGGGTTGTTATAGCAGGAAGCAAATAGGAATGTGACAGTAATTTATATACAGATGTTGATACACTCCCAACGTAAACTCATTGAGACAGATATAAGATCTTTTTTTTTTCTTGACAAGAGAAAAATTCTAGAAGACATGTCTATGACAAATATATTTCTGTGCGGTATATGCTAGTAGGGTGGTGTGGTAGGTGACCTTAGAAGATGAGAATACAAAATTGAACATCCCTGTAGGGAGTCACTGCTTGTGCAAACTGACAGCTGAGATACAGCCAAGAGGCAAGGTGTTATGTTGAAAAACATAGATTTCTGTTGGGATGCAAGATATTAAGCTGGACCTACTTCCTTTTCCAATGTGCCAGAAAAAGGCAGAAGGATCCTGTAGAGCACCAAACTTTGGAGAGAAATGCAGCTGCCAGACTAAATCTATATAAGCCGAAATTTAATTTCCAAGCAATGGACATAAAATGCATATGAATGAAAATAAAAAAGCAAGAAGTTTAGAAGATCACTCTAGTCATCACTACAGGACACTGCTAAGCTGCTATGGAAGGTTTCTCCTCTAAAGGGAGATTCACAGCCAAAAATCTTCTCCAGATGCACACTGCATGTCTACTGGTTGTCCCCAGGCTGCTCCACCTATGCCTGAACAACACCATTGGTACTTAAGCAAACAGCTCTTCTGTTGAAAAGGCAGCTGGCTGTCCCAGTCCGAACCCACAATGCCACATGAGATGTGACATTATGCATCCTGTTTTCTTTGGTCCTTTGGTTTCCTTTCTTATTTCCTCATGTGGCACTTGCTGTGACAAGAGACCAATAATGCATTAGCCACTTTCGCTCTCAGAGAATGCGAAGAGTATTAAATTTTGTTAAGGCTATTTGTATTCCTGTGTCATTGACAGTTGTATGTGCTTGTTTTCTCAATTTTCAGAAAGGTGATATAAAAGCTGTTGGGAATCCACTGTGTATGATTTGACCACTGCTAGAATTCAACTTGATCCTTTCCTGTTGAAAATTGATGCAGAAGGGTTAAACTTTCATCACTGAAAGGCTCTGTCAAAGAAGGCAAATAGAAAAGATTTGGAATTCTTCAAATACACATTTTTATAATGTGAAGTGGAAATCTGTTTTCAGATTTACTGTAAATCTATACAGGCATGAAAGTAGTTATTCTGCTCTGCATGATGGCCTCTGGGTTCTTAGGTGACACTTGTTTGCAGCAGTTAGACTATCTAGGATGGCAAAATTGAAAGGTGTAGCTCTTGTTATGTGAAGCTTTATCTTTTCTAATATTAAAGTGTTTCTGGAAAGTTAATAATGGCTCAGAAATCAATGCCAAATGCACAGTCTAGACTTCTCCCTCTTCACAGTTTGTGAAGATTTGCAGACTGTAATTAAACCTTGCACTTTCTTTCAGTCCCCCACTAGAGCACCTCGTCATTCACTGTACAGTTTTGACACAATTACCATTTCTGCTGGCCTGCCACTATCACCCTGTCCCTCAGGAAATGGTCTGTGTAGAAAGGCATAAGCTTCAAAGAACAAACCAGATCTGGAAACATCACCACAATCACTGTTCAGTATTACTCTGGAGTCCCACAGAATACTAATACTGGTTCAGTAGCATAACGAATAATTAAACAACCTGGCGTTGTTTTAAATATTCCTCCAATGTCTTCAATACATGGCGGAAAGGCAAGTATTTCAGAAGCATGGATCTTTGAAGGACCTGTTTCATGATGAATGTTAGTAAAAAATTACATACTAAAAATGTGACATCAGAAAAGTACACCAGGTTTATAGGATGGAACTTATCTGCATATATTGTTAAATTTAATATGTATTTTAGTTTTCTCTAGTAACATTCCTGTATTTTAGCTTGTTGCTTGGCAACACTATTTTTAGATATTCAAGTAATGTGTATCTTTGCAAATTAATCTATGAAACATGGTCGCTGAATCCTTTCTAAATAGAATTTTTTCAGGATGCTGAAATACAAATCAATATAATAGCCATCTCTAGCATTTAAAAATGATGAGTAGAATGGAAAAACTCCAACAAAAACACACATTTTATAAATTTGCTCTGGGGTATCATTATCTGTATGTCACAACACATAAAAATTTAGAAACATAGAGCTGTGAAAATAGTTTAAGGGTCATTATTAAAACTTCCCAATGCGCTGAACAGTTGCTGAAGATTCTCAGACAAATTAACAAATGAAAGTTTTCCCTATAACTATTGCTGGAATATCTGACCAAAACTTTTCAAAATTTTCAATTTCATTATCATTGGCAAATATGCATGAGTATGGAAAAATTTTTAAACTATTATATACAGAAGTATATTCTAAAACTAGTCATGATTTTGTTTCATTTGGATTATTTTTGGTGGAACAAAATACAAGCTAAGACAAAACAAATGATGTGTTGGAAAGAGTTAGTTTCAAAAAAGAAGTTGAATGGGAATATAACAAAAGAAATAACTTAGATTTTTTTATTCAAGATAAATCTGTTTATTTTTATTTACTTTTTTAAAATTTTCATATGCATATTCATGTAGTTAATACTATGCACTATTTTAGTGGTGCTATTACACTATTTCCTATTATTTTTTGTTCTTTTTTTTTATAAATGAAATGTTTCATCATTACATATGACCATGTGGTACAGGTCTTGTGGAAAAGGTGGTATTTTTAATCTATTTTTCTCAGAGTTGCCTCAAACTGTGATCATTGTTCAAGAAGATGGAAGATCCATGAAGAATACATTACCTGTTGGATTGTGCAGGGTGGCACTTTTTCCCAATTGGAAATCACAGCTCTGTGTGAGTTTATTTATTAAAGTACATAAAAAAGCAAAGTCTTTCACTTGGAGTGGTTATTCTTTTGTTATGTATAAATCAAACAGCTTTTCAAAGGCACCACTATCATTCATTTACTGTGGAATACCCAGAGCAGCAAGTCTCAACATTGCTAATGCAATTTTTGTGGCATTAATGAAACATTTTGATATCTACAACGCTGTTAAAAATAACAATCGTCTAATAGCTGCATATGGATATTGTTAGCCCTAGGCAGTAATTTCTCTCTGACAGTTTCTGTTGTATCAATTCACATGTAAAAAATATGTGAAATTCACAAAATTACTGATTTGTTATATTTTTTAAGGTTTTGATATTCAGGATGACACACCTTATCAAATGCATGATGACCTCCATGTTCTTAAGACATAAATGGTCAAACATGGTGTTTGTATTTTTTGGTAATACTATGAAATAATTGTGCTCAAGAATACCCGAAAAGAAGAGGAACACAAGTTAGTAGAGTCTTTTACATTATTTGTGACCTTGAAAATTACCATGAAAGCATGATGGGTTTTTCCTGTTTATATTCTTATTATTCTTACCTTGATACATCTCTCAAAATTCTGAGTAGGATTTAAGTGGAGGGCCTACTAGTCCTTAGTACAGAGAAGAATATTTTTCTTGCCACCTAAGCTGGAATGATAAACTGAACCAGAAACTGATACAACAGATGAATAATAAATATGGAACAACAAGGACTGAATCTCAAAAGAGATGAAACCTTAACTCCAGGCCCAAATAAAATTGTAAATATTATTGTGATAAAGATGCCCTCTCTGATATCTACTGGGTTTTGCATGAAATGTTTCACGTTGCATATAAATATAAACAAGACTGTAAAGAATTATTATTTTGCCATTTTACAAGTGTGGTATTTATCTCAGATGACAATAACACAAATCTTTGAAAGGGAAACAATAATAAGAGCACAGCAGCATGATAACAGAACTTCAGAGCACTGTCTTAATAATGTCATCAAATACAGTACGTTCAGAATTTTTTTTCAAAAGAACACCAGGATATTTCCCATTTTTAAACATGCCAGCAACTACAACCAGAGGAAGCACTCAAATTTATTTTGGCCTTGAATTAAACAATTTTATTTATCAATTAAAAAGATAATTTGTGCAATTTTTAATTCCAAATTAAGCCATTATGAGAAAGAAATAGTGAAAGCTTCTCTCTCAGAAAGGGTCTCTACTATTCCTCCTGCATGAACTTCTTTCTCCATGTTCTGCCAGGAGCCTGCTCCAGCATGGACTGGTATGATTAAATTATTAGAGATGCCTCTACCCAAATTAAGATGCAAACAAGATCATGTGATGAAGTCAAATAGTGCAGATTTTACTGAATGGTAAATGTGAGAGAGATAGAAATAGAAAAAAGGCAAGAGGGCAGGAGAGAAAGAGTGCAACAGAGAGATAGATTAAGAAGAAAGATATCACCACTCAGTAGAACTTAATGGCATCCTGTTGGTGTTCTTCTGTCTTCTTGGTTGTGGGGGTCTAATGAAACATAGAGTTCAATGGGTTAATATATGTTCAAGCAGAGGGGCATGGGGGTGGAGTTTTACAACTCAGCCAGTTTGTGTAAGGGAAGAAATTGGCATGATAGATAGCATCATCCTGTCTCTGCTAGGTCTGCTTCTTATTAGCCTCTGGTGGTGGATGTTCTTATGCAGACTGGAGCTTTTTCATCCAGACACCCAAAAACCTCTCCTCTTCCCTCTTGGTTGGGAGGAAAGAGCATGCAAACCTGGCCTCAGCAGATGAGGCTCCTGGGCCTCTCCCAGCTGGACCTAGCCTTGTTTAATTATCCTTAGATCTGAGATAATTGAACAACAGTACCACATTTATCTTATCTCAAGTTTCTGTCACTGTGGCTTAATTCACAGTCCAAATTTCTGAAACCAAGGAGGCATATTTGGGGAGGATGGGCTTCGGTGGTTGCAGCCCCTTTGTACAATTTTCCATAGTGGGCAAAATCCTTCCATGATCTTAACAGCGTTTAAGACAACAATGATTTTTAAATCTCTTACATGGACCTACCATGGAGTCACAGCTTCCTTTGGGCATCCACCTGGTCCTCCATGAGCTGCAGGGGACAGCCTGCTTCACCATGGTCTTCATCATGGCTGTAGGGAATCTCTGCTCTGGTGCCTGGAGCACCTCCTTCCCCTCCTTCTTTAATGATATGGATGTCTGCAGGACTGTTCTTCACACATATTCTCCCTCCTCTCTTATGTATGTTCAGTTTTCACCTGTGCATCAACTTTTTTCCTTTCTTAAATCTGTCATCCCAGAGGTGCTACTACTATTGATGATGGCCTCAGCCTTGGCCAATGACAGGTCTGTCTTGGAACTGTCTGGAATTAGCTCCACTTGATGAAGAGGAAGCTTCCAGAAGCTTTTCACACAAGTCACATCTCTAACCTCCCCATTACCAAGACTTTGCCATGCAAACTCAATACAGCTGTGAATCCAAAAAAAAAAAAAAAATCTTAATATTGATGAGTTTCTAACAGCTTTGCCATGTTTCTAGAACATCTCTACAATATTTTTCCAAATGTAAATGGAAAAATAGATGAGAGAAATTAAGGAATCAGACCCCAGTAAAACTGTCTGTAGAAATCATATTCCAGGTAGAGATGACAAGTGTTTCTGAAGTACCTTTAAGAAGACACAAAATAGGGAAAAGTTTTAATATTCTTCTCATTTTGCATAGGTGGGGCACTAAAGTTTGTCTACATACAGTTCATGTTCCCCTTTTCTGAGCCAAGACAATCAGAACAGTCACATGATAAATCAAAATAAACTAGTAAAGGAATGATAAGAGGTAAGCAGTAATTAACTTGTCAGTGACTATTGATCATTCCCTGTAAGAAGATGAAACTCAAATGGTATTCCATAAAGACAATCAATTGCTTTACAGCCAGCAACAAATGTTGATGAACTGTTAAGATGTATGTATCATATATGATTAAGGAATAAATGATGAGTAACAAATTTCTGTAGCCTAATCTCTGTACACATAGCCGAAGCTGCATGCATATGTCATGGATTAACCCAGCCAGCAATGAAGCCCCACACAGCTGCTCACATGCCAATGATATCAGGTAGAGAATTGGAAGGCAAAATCTAGAGAACTCATAGATTGAGATAAAAAGAGTTTAATAGGCAAAGCAAAAACTGTGCACACAAGCAAAGCAAAACATATAATTAAGGGCAGGCAGCTATTCAGCCTTCTCCAGGAGAGCAGGTCCCATCACATGTAAGGATGACTTGGGAAGTCAAACACCACCACTCCAAACATCCCCTCTCTTCCTCCTTCTTCCTCCCACTTTATAAATTGACCATGATATCATATGGTGCGACGTACCCTGATTTCACAGGCTTCACAGAATATTCTGAGTTGTAAGGGACCCACAAAGATCATCACATCCAACTCTTTAGTGAGTGGCCCTTTGGTCAGTTGGGGTCACCTGTCCTGGCTGAGTTTCCTCCTATCTGTCATGGCTCAGTCCTGGGGTCCCAACCAGGCTAGCTCTGAACCCCAAAAGTAAGCTCAACAAGGATAAAAATAAAAAGAGGCACTTTTTTTCCTTCTGGGACTCAGACCCTGTGGTTTTAATGGAATCAATGCTAGGGAAGAAAAAAGAGACCCCAGCCTCATGGCAGGGAGAATTTAAACTTAGGATCAGGGGGGTGGGGTAGGGGAAATAGAGCTGATGGGAGGCACTCAGAGGGGAAGGGCCGGTGTGGGAAGACACACACCATAAGGTTAGGAAAGGGGGATATGGAACATACCATATGCAGTATGATAAAACAACTTATATGCTATATATTAGTCACCCAGTGTGAAAGCATAACAAAACCAGCTAACTATTTGGTGCAGTACAACACCTAACCTCCCATGTACCCTCAACTTCCTTGCCAGTGTGGCAGCACAAAAAGCAGAATAAGCTTTTCGGCTCTGTGTAAGCCCTGCTCAGCAGTAATAAAAACATTCCTGTTTTATCAACACTGTGTTCAGCACAAATCCAAACCACAACCTCATATTAGCTACTGTGAAAAAATTTAGTCTGACTCATCCAAAACTAGCGTAGTATTTCACCTAATTTATTCAGAAATAAGACAAGACAGAAGTTTTGAGCAACATGCCATTTGACCTATGCATCAGCCTCAGGATACAACACTGGCATGAGATTCCTCAGTTGAAACAAGGGAGTCCTGTCATGGGAGTTCAGGATGTGAGGTCCTTCTAAGACTTAAAATCTGTTTTCTATGTTGTTCTATGAAAATAGGAACACTCATTTCCCTCCTCTTGAAACTTGCTTACATTTCAGCCAAGAACTTAACAGTCATGGCACTAGCTTGTGCACAGGCAAGAAGAAATGCCAGGTGTATCCCTGCTGAACATGGAGTCGATTACCTGTCACTGACCTATTTAATAAAGAAAACTCTCTGTCTGCTTTGGTATGGAATGACTAGGAATGTCATTTATTCTTCAGATAGTTGTTCTTAAGCAATGATCTGATAAATATAGGTACTAGAGGTTCATAACCCTGTATCTTGCAGGTAAACCAATAATTAACATTTTTCAAGTTGTATTGTGGAAGATGTTTAGTGCAGGTAACTCTGTGTACAACTGCAGTGTGAGGCTGAGTTCTCAGTAGCAGAAGCCTGAGGCAGGAAGCCCTGAACTGGTGCACAACACTTTGCACAACAAAGGGCATGGGGGAATATGGCACCAGCCAGTTGACTTAGAAACACAGCAGGACACAAAGACTCAGAAGGAAGACCCAGGTGCACAGGGTGCATAGACTGTAAGTGTATAAAAGTCCCGTGAGTCTTTCGTTCAGGGTCCCTCCTTGCAGGCAGGAGCTCAAGCATACGCTGCACTGTGATTAAATTTTTTTAAGGATCCAGAGATCTGAGATACCATTATGGGAAACTGAGAGTCAAGTCATTAAGGAAACCTTGTCCATCTGTGTGGATGAGGTGTATATGGGGAGTCAAGGGAGGCATTCCCTGGAGTTCACTCCAGCTGCCCAGTGTGAAGGGGCTTCACTCCCATTGCTGAAAGTCTCTGGCAATGCAAGTGTGACTGCCAGAGTATCTCCTGAATGGTCAGACATGAAAGCTTCCTTAAGATTTGAATAAATAACATGAGGACAATAACAATTGTATCACTGTTGT
The DNA here is from genome assembly GCA_032173965.1 of Sitta carolinensis. Lineage (NCBI taxonomy): Eukaryota > Metazoa > Chordata > Aves > Passeriformes > Sittidae > Sitta > Sitta carolinensis. The sequence goes on along the minus strand of JAVUNC010000005.1, from coordinate 22,843,480 downwards.
TATCACTGGAGGTCAATAATATTCTTACTTTAATATTAAGAGTACAAGGAGAAAAGTCCACCCTGTGAAAATGGTTAACATCTTGAGCATTTTTGAATCTATCAATGGGGAAAAAAAATAAACGTTTTAAAAACTCTAAAAATATAAGATGCTGTGAAATATGTTGAAATATGTTGAGGTGTTTTGAGTGCAAATAAATTTTGCCGATACTTTAAAATCTGATTATGGCTTACTTATATTTGCTTTGTCTTATGAGCTGCATTGGAACAATCTACGCAGAAAGATGAATTTATGCTCAGAGTAAACCTTCATGACAAATTAATTTGAGTAGACTCTGCCAGAGCTAACAGTTGAATAAGAAGGTTTTTTCAGAAAGGAAAAGGTTTGCAATATTCACTGAAGTCATGTGTCTAAATAGATTAATTAAAATCCTCTATTGGAAAGTTTAATGTTCTTAGCATAAGTTTAGACCTTTGTCTTGGACTTTACTAGACTAATAAGAAAATTTTTTATCATCAAGTTTTCTTCTTGATGTTTTTCCAGGGAAAAATGTAAAGAAATTTTTATTAAACATTTATGTAAAAAATATGTACATTCTACAAAGAGTTAAAATTTGTTTGATCAGTACAATTCATTTTCATGATGTCTAAACAAATAGTTCAGGAATGTTAAGATTTTACAATCAGTATCTAAACACTACACTCAGTGTTTATGCTGTATGTTTTATTGAATAGCTCAGTTATTGATTTTTTAAGCATTAAATAATAGTAAAGAAGTAATTTACCTTCAGAATGGAGGTGTGCTCTTCTGACCCAGTGTTGTGCAAATAAGCAAGATGATGTTATATTTCACAGGCTGAAAGAATCCAGCATATTACTATATTACTATCAGCCTCAGTTTTTTCCAAAGAATAAAAACCCCATAAATCTTTAAACTTGGTGTGAGTGTGTGTGTGTGTATTTGTTTACTGCAACGTTTTTGTTTTGTGTGGTTTGGGGTTTTGTTTTGTGTTGTTTTGTTTGTTTTGGTGTCCTGGTTGCAGCCAGGAGAGGGTTCATTTTTGCAGCAGCCAGGAGGGGCAGGGCAAGCACCCTGATGTTATTTTACAGCACCCCACACCATGCACAGTAGGGCCACTTCTTTCTGTGTTTTGAGGAGTTCGTGGTCAGGTAATCATGTGTGAATCATTTTGCCTCTCTAGTACAATTTACTATTAGTATTTTTACTTTTTGGTTTTGTTACTTAATTGCTGCTTCCAGTAAATTGCTCTTATGCCATGATCTTTACCTTTTCTGTGCCTTCCATTCACCTCTGCATCCCACCATCAGAGAAGACGGGAGGAAGTGAAGTGAGCAAGCAGCTCGTCTGGGGTATTTTCAGCAGGAATAGGAAAACTGGGGAAAGTGCTTCCTAAACTACAATATTGTTGGGTTGTTTTTTGTTGTTGGTGGTGGCTTTTTGTTTTGATTTGGTTTTGGGTTTTTTTGTTTGTTTTTTTTTTTAAATTACTATGTGAGAGTATGAGGGCAGATTCTATGTTGTTGTATTTTTGGTTCATATCACACACTTGAGGCAGTTTCAAGCTTTCTTTTAGCATCTTGAGAAGTTTTAAGATGTATGACAGACTGTTCTTTCAGGTAGTATGAGTCCAGAAGGTAATGTTTCTGATTAGAATTAATCTAGGTTGAATCTCTTTGATCATTGGATTTTCCAGACTACAAGATGCTGAAAGTTTGTGCATTATCTTTTTACAATATTGGGGTATTCACTTGAACCATTTGGCACAAATCTCAGGGAAATACAGAGATAAGATTTTCTGTACCAATGATATTACCTCAGAAAATCTGAGTAAAACAGCAATGTAGCCAGCTGTCTATTTTTCACAAAATGTATAGATAGTTGATATCCTTGAAGCCTCTGCTTTTCTGCCAGATTTGCTCTAAGAAAACAATCTTTTAAAGTTTTCCAGAAAGGGCACATGGGTGAACCCAGATGGAGCCAACCAGGAAATCAAGCTAATTACTCCTGATGTGGCACTGCTCTCTAATGCTGAACAGTTTTCAAAAAAATATACATGAAAACCCATGAAGGGAGGATGAATGGAAATCTCCATTTCAGATAAATTGCCAGCAGGAAAAAGAGATTACTAGCTATTTTTAAGGAAGCACCTATTGCTCAGCTTCTCACAGTTGGTTCAAAAGCAAAGGATGTTCCACTGCAGCAGGTCTTTTTGTTCCAGACCATCCAGCTCTACCTGCTACACAGCTGCTGATGTGTGACTGAGTATAGTTCTGCCACAATGACTTAAAGGCTTACCCTGGATACTGCCATTATTTTTGTACAAATAGAAGTGAGCTCTGTGTCCACAAAGTAGCTGTTACGTGAATGAAAGAAAAGTTTTACTATTTAGTATAGCACATCTCCCCATCCCCATCTGTCTTTGTGAGGTTAAAGGTAGATCCTAAGCTGTTGCTCAATACCATTACTATTCTGGTCAGGTCTGAATTCAGCCTTGATTAAAGCACACTGTTCTCAAGCCATGGATCTTTTGTTGTTCTCTCTGTTATTCTGAAGCACTGCACAGGAAGCATAGCAGAGAACAAATAACCTGCCTTTGAAATGCAGGTGTTGGTGCTGTTCCTGAACTGGTACAGCATTTCATTAAAGTTGACAAAGATCTATTGGATCATCAGATCAACCCTTCTGAATCAGAAGTATATTTCTATGAAGTAAAGGGTTTATCTTCTTCTGAAGCTTTAGCTTCTGTTTAATAGCACTACTCCAAGAGCAGAATCATTAGGAAGCCGTGTCTAATGTTTCCATTCATATTCCCAGAGGAAGGAATCCATCTAGTTAAAAGAGAGACAGATCTTTTCTTATTCTGGTTAATGAACTAAGGGGTCCAGTCAAACATCAATTAATTATCTGAAATTTAAATTCATCTGCACAGAAAAATGAGTGGTAGCTTCAAAGAAGTAGATGTGCTTGTCAACTTGTCACTATAAACTACAGGATGGTCTGCACTCACAGGGAGATACAAAAGCGCTTCTGCTGCTTTGCTCCCAACAGGGACACCATCCTTTGATTAGGACTTTGCACTGAGCTGAGCACTCTCTAGCCAGAAAAATTGTGACTTCTGATGATAACCAGGCATGGCTTTCTGCTTTGTGGTATATTCTGTCTTTCATAGCACAACACAAGCTTTCAAAATATATTTAACAGTACAAAAAATATTGAAAAAGAGTTTCCATTGCTTTTTTTCTCTGATGGTTTTATGCTTCCCTCTTGCTACCTCTTCCCCTAATATTTTCAAAAGGTTTGTCATTCTGGGTATGAAGGCAATTGCTTCAGAACATCAATAGAAACAACAAAGTCATAGTGAAGTAGTGATTCACTTGGAAATATCTGCTTTATGGACTAGATTCTCTTGATGGTATTAGTTGGTGTATTTATTTCTAAGTTTTAAGTTAATTTCAGTGCTTCCAGTGTATTTATATAATTTTATGTTATAGAGTGAATGAGTAGTTACAGAGTAGATGGAATTTCTTACTGTGCTTTTATACAGTACAAAAAATACTTGAAAGACCCTTTTTTAAAACTTCAGAATCAGTCAGATCCTGCATTCTTTCCTTTTTAGTTTTTTTGCTCCTGGGTATCTGAATGGCCTGAATAAAGTGTGTCATCCTTAGCTCTATTACTTACCCAAATATTTGCAAAGATTGATTGCAAATATTTATTGATTCAGCATGTACCAGTTTGATTAAAGTAATAGTTTCCCCCATTAGAAACGTGTTCCTGTACTTACAACACCTATTAACTAAACACTTAGCCTTAATTGTTGATCTGTTATTAGATGAGTGTTGCCATAGGAAGAAAAGTATTTGGAAGCTATTTCTACTCCTCAGTGCTGGAACTTGCATGCTTTATTTATATATAAAATACAACCCTTATGATCTTTACTGCAGAGATTGGAGATCTGTACTGGCCTGGTAAGTTGTGAGAATCAGACGTTTTTCTGAAGTGGTTATTAAACAAGTGGCAGTAGATTCTTAGTCTGGATAAAGGGAGAAAGAAACAAAGAGAAAACAGAGTGACAGCTGATTATGCTAATATTGACAGTTTAACTGAGATGATGAGGTCAAGAGTTTACATAGTGTTATCATAACTCTGGAAAAAGTGTCAGCTCTTATTTCAACACTGTGTACATGAAGAGACCTGTGGTGTCTTAGAGGACATATATTAATTACTCTTTATATAATGCATACACTGCATTTTATATCTCTAATTCTCTGTTTTTCCATTCACAGTTTAAAACCCCCACATATTGTCAAGTTTAAACAAATATGATTTAAAGAGCAAAAAATCCTAAAGAAAATTAATGAAGGAGATTGACTTTATTGTTACATGATTATCGAGAGATGCCTTTGCCCAAATTAAGGTGCAAATGAGATCATATGCCAATGTCAATAGTACAGATGTTATTTAACTGTAAATGTGAGGTAGAGAGATAGAAAGAAACAGAAAAGTGAGGAGAGGGAGAGAAAGAGATTAAGCAGAAGATACCATTTGTGGATCCTGTGGTGTCCTGTTTGTCCTTCTTCACCCTGGGCTTCTCAGTGGTGGAGGGGTCTCAAGATAATTCTAAATTTTTCAGTATTTATACATTGTGGAAAACAAAGGAATTTTAAAAATGCTCATTGGCTACACAATTTTCTTATTCTATTGGTTAAATGATTTGTTTGCTTTTGATGCTAGTTAGTTGGCATGCTCAATCTTGTTCTTTTTTTGAGTTGGTCAGCTGTGAGTTGGTGGTCACAATCTCCCCCTGATGGAATTAGCTTTTACCCAGTCCAAACTGATTTCAGCACAGTTGCTGTGTTGGCTTTTCTTGTGGCACATAAATTTTGCATTCTTTATGTCTGTTATCAGTGATACAGTCCTCTCCCCCATATTTGATAACCTCATCCTTGGTCTGAGATAACATCCAGACAACAATACCACCTTTAGTGGTAGTTCCCATCATGGTGACTTAACTTACAGTCCAACTTCTGGGTACCCACGGAGGCATATCTGGGGGAGGAGTGTGTATGCACTTTGGTGGTCACAAATTATATCTGTCCCATAACTTGGGGTGATTCTTGTTTGAACAGTGATATGTGTTGGAGAAGTTGCTTCTTTACACAGTTAGCCATAAAGGGAATTTTTGCCTTGCCTTGCCTTGCCTTGCCTTCCCATCCCTTCCCTTCCCATCCCATCCCATCCCATCAGCAACAGGACAAGAGAAAATGGCCACAAGCTGCACCAGGGGAGGTTGAGGCTGATCAGCAAGCAGAATTTCTTCACCAAAAGGGTGGTCAAGTTTCAGAATGGGCTGCCCAACATCCCTGGAAGTGTTCATGAAATCACTGGACACGGCACTTATACTGTGGTTTAGTTGACATGGCGCTGATTGGTCAAAGGTTGGACTCAATGATCCTGGAGGTCTTTTTCCAGCCCTAATGGTTCTATGATAATATGATTCTTTAGAATACCATTTCCATGGTGGTATACAATAATTTCTTTAATTAGCTTGGAGTTTTAGCCTCAACAATTTTGCCTGGCAGGCTTGCTCTACCCTTTACAGATTCTTCTTACGGAAAAAAAAAAAAAAAAAACATTTCTTGACATCTGTTTCAATGTTATTTCTCTTTATACTCCCTTTAACCTCTTTGTCCTACTGGTAATCATATTAGCTGGAAAAAAATAACAAAATAACTAGTATCAGGATACAGTTCCTGATTCCTACATAGAACTTTAACAAAATTCCCTTTATCTGTATTATATCTGTATTGCAGTTGAAAAAGAAGCAAAGATTAATAGTACTTTCTTTTGTTCAGCCCTGGGGTCAATCTTCTCATTTCTTTATGGTGTTAGCTATATATATATGATCTTTTCATTTAAATTAGCAAGGAAGAAATATCAAAGGAAAATAACAATAAAGCAAAACATAAAATCCAACAAAAAACCCTGTCCTTAAATTCTTGTTTATAATCCATATACACTGCAGGGTTTTTAATTTTGTTCTTTGTTAAAGAGTGTGTGGTTTTTTTGAAATTTACTTGCATTTAATTTCTACTTTAACTGTTTGGGTTTTTAATGAGGCTGTATTTTCTTGGTATTTTGAATTAAAGTTGTTACAGGCCAGAAATGTTGAACATTCACCCATGTGTCAGTCTTTGAAAGACACAGACTTGTACAACTTGTGTGCTTTCATGGGATGACATGAAGAAGTGGCTTAAACTACCGTTGTTTGAAAAACAGTCCGATTTTTGAGATGGAGATATTTAGGAAAGGGCTATCTATATATAATTATTCTTTCTGCTTTCTTTTGCCATGCTTCTCTGTGAGACAATTTGAAATGAATATTGCTGCAGAGGAGCAGAGTTGTTCTACATCTACTCATGAGGATACAGCCCAGATCCTCACGCCATGTAACCATGTCAGTCCTAGAAATGTTTTCTTAAAAGAAGTTTGTGTGATACAAAGTATATCCCTTGTCCATCTAATTTCCTGTTATATTTTCAATTTAAGAAGCAATTTTGGCTTCCATGAAGAGCCATTTTTTGCTGTTTCAGTTTCAAAGTGGCTGTATCTGTTCACTCTGCTTATATGTGGAATCTAATATAAAAATATTCAAGAAGTGTCCAGACACAATCCTGTGCATTGTGCTCCAGAATGACTCTTCTTGAGTCAGGAGGTTGGACCAGATGATCCACTGTGGCCCCTTCCATCCTGTCTCATTCTGTGATTCTGTGATTTTATAAATATAGCTTATTTATCCTTGGAATATTTAAGTTTATTCATATAAGCCACAAGGTTGTTTACAGTCACTTAGACTTATAATATTAAAGGCTTGCAACTACCCTGCCCTAAAAGGCCTAGCAAACACATGATATATACACACAGCTAAAACTCTTTCACAGTCTGGTAGCTGCAGGATGAAAGGGTAAGCAGTAATTGAAAATAGTAGGCATAAAGCACAACCAGTGCACAATGGAAAGGTTTGTATTTACTTTGCATAGCTGTAACTACAAACACAAGTTACAAGCAACGGATCAATCCCTGACCTAATATAAATTTTCCTAGCTCCATTGATTTCAATAGAGGTAGAAAATTTACAGCAGTGAAAGCTGTAGGCCATTTTATTGCCCTGATTCTGTTCTTGCCTGTGTGCAGCAAGGATGGATATCACAGACCCTGATTAATCTCTCACCCTGTGGAAGATGAATTTGTTCCTGGATAGTTTTAATGTGTTTCACTCAAGAGGCAGCACTAGGACTGGTGAGGAACAGGAACACTTCACCCATTGCAAATTCTGGGCATTCTCACTTCATCTGTATATATGGGCTACTGGTGAGGGAGAGCAGTATATGAGCAGAGACATGAGCAGCAAATACTTCTGGAAGAGATCATCTGCATGGCCTCTGGAGGTCTAAGATATGATGAAAATCCAGCCTTTCTCTACTCTCTATTACATAGTTTTAATTGATGGGATTCAAAAGCAGTTCAAATGTCTCAGGGCACTATTCTGCATAGGTTTGCATGTCATATCACATTTTCTCATAATTTATTAATTTTAATTCATAATTTAAATGAGAACATTGTAAAACATGGCTCTAGCTGAAGGTGTTGAAAATTAGTATTCTCTACTTTTTTCCTTTGTTCAGTTTTCTGCATCATGAATCTGATATAAAAGCAGAGGAAACTTAAAGGAAGGGAAGTTTTTTGGCAGACAAAAAAAAGGTAAAACCAAACAAAAATAACATGAGTTTGTATCTAGGAGCCATATTCTTTAAAAACAAGTTAACAGTTTTTATTTGCAAAAATTTGCTGGTAAACAAAGGAAGAGAACAGAAACAGATTCCTAGCGATTAAAGAAATGTGTGACAAATTCACCTATTCATCAGCTTTTTTTTTTTTTTTTTTAATTGCCCTTGGCAATAAAATTTGAATTGATGGCGAGGTGACAGATGGGCAACTTCAATGAAGCTGAATATACAGAAATATTTAGGAATACCTTTGAAGACATTGCCACATACATTGTCACAATGTGTGTGACTATATGGGAAACAGTTAATGGAACAGAAAAGACACTTAATGATGTCCCCTTGACATCTTTTTATTACACAAACAGAAAAGGATGCTGAATAAAACTGAATGGTGGGAGATTAGAAAATTATTTTCAACAACATATAATTAGCCAGCAATCGGCATTATCCTCAATATCAGCAAGAGTAAGGGCAACAGTTAATAAAGTAGTCAGGTGCTTGCACCAGCATGGATTCCAACAGGATTTGCTAAAGAAACACCAAGATATTGTAATAAATCCCCACTGATTTAGTTTACGATCCTCTAAAAGTGTGATCTCTGGAAATAGCTTTGCATACAGTTGGTTATGCTATATTACAGGGACACAGAAAATACACAGGTTCCCTGTGAGACCTTCCAGTGTATCTGGAAATATGCAAGAACCCCAGGTGTGCTTTTGGGATCCCCAGTTTTTTAAAGGTGTTTGCTGGTCAACAGGAGCATCCAACTTGAATACTCTATCAGCCATGGAGGTGGGATCCGTGAGCTACATCAAACAGTGTCTTTTGAACATGTCAGCAGATATTAGACATCATTAATTTATGGCATTTTATACCTTTTGTGAATTTAGATGCTATGACCTTAGGAGGACTTGAAAAACATACTTTTTCGTTTTCTTTTTTTTTTTTTTGGTTAGCTGAGGTAAGAAGAGAGATATTAATATGAAATATCTGTACCAAAAGAAAACTGAAAAAAAACCCCAAACCACTTTGAAAGAAACAGAAATTCTTTTGATTTAAAGCATGAGCCATTTTCTATCACTGGATTGTTTTCTGAACATGCTTCAGGATAACAGGTAGTGCTAGTGTCATGAACAGGGCTTATCTGAATGCAGGCAGCCATGCTTTTGTTCATATGAGCAAAATCCAAGGTCTGCTAGTTAGCTGCAGCTAGCCAAGCTCAGTCCTTTTTCTGATGAGGGCCTCTACACCTGTCGAACTGTGACCTGTAGTTGGTCACATTTTCTCTTTTTTTTCATTTTAAACCTCTCTCATCATCTTCACTTTCTCATGTCATTTTTTAATCTGTCTGAAAGGATATGCAAGAGAAAGGACTTTAAATTATTTTGTGTTTTAGAAATGCTTAATGTAGGTGGTGCATAAGGGCAGACAGAATTCAATTTGGGTAAATGTTAGCTAATAGACACTTGCAGAAAAATTGTCTGAATTTCTTGTGCATTCTAAAAGGCTTTGGTCCTGATTCAATGAGTGTTTGAGTGCTCTTGAGAGGATAATGCCCTTCATTTCCTTGTCAGGAGTTAAGGAGTCTCTTTCTACTCAATCAGTAATGCAAAGAACTTTTGGAGCTCTGACCCCTTTTAAGAAACATGTGATTGATTGTTCAATGACGACCACTTCTTGGTGTATTGTTGTAAACAGGCTGCTTGGACAAATTGTAGGCATTGAAAACTATCATATAAATATCATAATCCTGTTATACAAAGCAATATTATAAGCTGGGTAGGTTCTGAGTTCCACATTTATAGGATCACTTCAAAAGATTTAATACTAGAGTTTCAGAGAAGGTTAATGAAAGCAGTAAATGATATTCTAGAATTTGCAGGAAACAAGGCAGTGCAAAGAGCAAGGCATTCCATTCCACCCTCACTGTGCCTTTTTTATGATGGCAGCAAAATAGTCAAACTGACCATTTCCCTAGACAGAGAGAATTTAAAGTTACTACAGGCGATTTTATTACATTGCCCTCTGCAGTCTTAAGGATTGCACTCTTGGAAGCTGGCCTGGAAAAGGAAGGCAACTGCAAGATTTCTGTGCTGGATACTTCGTCTAGACCAGTGGGGTTCGTGAACAATCCCTCTCAGCAAATCCCTACTTAGTAGAATATAGGCAGGAGCTGCTCTCTCTTAGTGTTGCAAAAAGCCAGTTTACATTGTTCCCCAACTTTTTCCCGTGGGCAAGTATGGATTACTGAAATACAAAGAGAGAGGCTTCATACTGAGTTTGGCCAAAATTTGACTGTCTTATAAAGTGCTTCAGTTTCTTACATATTTCAGCATAGAATGAAACACTAGAATTCCTTTTACCCTTTACACACTGTTTTTATGAGCTGCAGATATTTCTGCAAAATACCCCTCTCTGGCTGAACATGGCAAATGAGGTTTCTTTATGTCTAGACATAAATATAAATGAGTGGAAAGTTATATATCTACATGTTCATTTCAGTATGTGTAGTTTAAAAAGTTCTGAATGCACAGAAAAAATACAATAACTACAATGTTAAAAAATATGCCAAAGTTTCAAAACTTTGCTGGGATTTAAACCGAATTTAGCTTCTTAATGCTTACAAGGAGGTTGTTATGGTATTAAGTGAGATCTGTTGCTAATGACAAGTGTTTCAGTAATTGTAAAATCTGTAAAATAGACTGAGCTATTTAAGCTGCTTTAAAATTTATAACATATTATATTTAATTAATACATTCAAATATAAGAAATCATTAATAATTTGAAATATGAAACAATATTTTTCTATATGCATGTTTTATATTAAAAATAACATATACAATTCCCTTAATAGTGTTGGAATGGTCAATTAGTCTAAAATGGTATAGTGACAGTCCACTACTGCATTTCTTGACCTCTTTATGTCTGAAAATGAAATCTGGATTAGATAGGAAAGAATTACTGTGGAAGATTCAACAGAGCTCTTTGCTGGCATGTGAAAACCAAGGTTTATTAAAAGGGTTATGGTTGTGTAGTCATTGCAGTGTTTATAGTTCATTCATCTTCAGATGCAATTACCATATCTAAATTCACACATAGTAATTGGTTTTATTAGAAACTACCTTTTTTCTTTCTTCATTTATAAATAAATAAATTATATTTCCTTCAGCATAATTATGTTTTTAAAATGTTAGAATGAAATATAGATAACTCTAGAGTACTACTTAAAATGTTTTTTTCAAAGCTCCTTGAGGTCACCAGATAAGTGAAACTAAATAAGTACCGAATAATAATAATAGTAATAATAGTAATAATAGTATTTATAATAATAGTAATAGTAATAGTAATAATAATAATAATAATAATAATAATAATAATATATAATTATTATATTATTATTATTATTATTATTATTATTATTATTATTATTATTATTATTATATTTTACAGAAAGTATAGGTAAGACTGAGTACAGTAGGTGTATACATATATGTCTATATATTTGTACTAGTGGTGCATGAATAACATTTCAGGACTATTTCACTTGGGATATTAAAGTCATAGTATTTCACTGAGTTTTAATTGGGAAAAGATGTGCAGGAAAATTCTACAAGGTTTCCACTGTTAACATTTCTCCAAAATTTCCAGTAGTGTGTAAAAGATGGGATGTATTTTTCTCAGAGACTCAGTAGTGGTAGCCACCCATTCCAGAATGGAAGATCTCTGTAGATTTATAGTAGTCTCCACCTTACCCTCTCTACAAGAAGATACAAGACCAAAATGACAGTCTCCATTTTAATCACTTCCTCTGCAGTGATGCCTCGTTAATTAGAGAATTCCTGTTCCAAGGTGTTCTCTGAACTCTGAAAGGGAGACATCAGCATGAAAAAAATTATAGCACTCTTGCTTCTCTCAGACTGTGGAATGAATTTAAGAGACATATGAAGATCTGTAAATCTATAGGAGTTTAAAAATCTAATCTTAAAGAATTTCTGCAATGGCTGCAGTTTGAATGGAACTACATTTAAAGTAGATATTTCTAACCATGTAGAATGCCACAACAGTTCAGCAGCTGACCCAATCCAGAAAGATTTTACAGCTGTTGTTGAATGCCTTGTCATAGCTGCTTTGCTGCATTGTTAAAAGCAGTGTGAGCACCTTTACAGTGGCAGCAGTACCATCGTGTGTAACCACAGAATGTGTACCTAGAGATTGATCTGATCCAGCTGCAGAGGTACGAGTTAAACATGCACCTCTAAGCTAATTACTGTTATCAATGGTGAAAAGTAGACACATGGAGAGATTAATTAATTTGACTAAACTGCTGACTAAAAGACACTGGCCACAAGGGACAGGAGCCTACATACTTACCTTAAATCAAGACTTCTAAATTCTGGTGCTGCATTAGAACAGAAAAATCCCATTCATATTGCTTAATGGATTAGAAAAAGATAAAGTAGGTTCCACTTAAGACTTCACTAAGAATTTCACACCAAACCAGAAGAGAAATGAGTCAGAGAGACAGGATGGAGGTCTTGAGACAGCAGATACTCCTGAGAATAGTAAAATGTCTGAAATTATCCTATTGCAGTAAACATTCAGGCATAGAACAGGTAATATCACTGTGTGCCTCACAAATTTCACAGAACAGGACAAATACCTGCCTGGAAAGAGTCCATACAATCTCCATATACATCTCTAAGAATAAGAATATAAGAATGTTATTTTTCTTTCTAGCCTCTAGGCCAATGAAAGGAAATTAAGTGTTCAGCTTTGAGGAATATCTAAGGAGGGAACTAAATTTAACAGAACAATATATGCTTGTGGGTGTCTGGAGAGATGCTAGTAAAATGTTATGGGCAGAAGAGGAATGAGACACTATCTCAAGACTTCATAAACTTCTATGTAGGAAGGCAGTCACAAAACAGAAGATGATGGTTGCAAAATCTGGTTAAATAAGATGAAAATACTACTTCAAGGACACCTATAATTGGAAGGCCCTATCATGCAGCATTAATTCAAAGTAAGTTTATCCATGAAATCTTATCTGAGTAGTTTTAAAATTTTCAATTTAAGTAAAAACTTCTACTCTCCAAATGATTAAACTAGTGAATCTATTATCTATTTCTGTGGGGCAAGACATGCAATCTTAAGACAGACTCATTATATCACATATGAAAAGACAATGGAAGGAGAGGTAAGAATTTTGAAGGCAGAACCTCCAGAGCTCAGTGACTTCCCACCAAGACAAGTATGACAGCATGTAAATATGAGCATGTTCATGAAAACGAAATTTTAAAAAATAATTGAATTGATTTATTTATATATTTATTTATTTAGTTGCCTATTTATTTATTAAAAGAGTACCCTTCCAGGACTCAACAAGCAAGTCATGTTCCAAAACTGCATTGGGAGGCAGATGGCTGAACTTGACTCCAGAAAGTGATAGATAGAACTCCATGCAGCCAGAAGATAGCATTGCCTGTCCAAGTGCTGGAATTTTATATGTAGAATATAGCTACTAGTTCTCAGTAATAAGCATTAACACTTTGTATTTATATTCCTGGGTATGTGATCTGAGTGCGTACAGCCTCTTGGTTTGCCTGTCTGATTTCACAATAACATTTAAAAAAATGTTTTGATTAACTTCAAACAGCTTCAAACTTAGATATTTCAAAAGTAAATGCCTGAGGACAACTCATGAGGCAGGAGACATGAATAACATCTCTAAAAAAAGAGAAGGATGGGGTTTAACCTAGGTAGAAAGATTCAAGGAACAGGGGTTTGGGGTTATTACATATTCTCTGTGATTCTGAACAACTTTTTAAGGATTTTAGTATTCCCAAAATTCTATGAAGATTGAAGAAATTTAAGAGTACAAATGTTTTGGGAACTACTCTGTCTTACAGCAATGTCAAAGAGCAATACAATATATTCAGTAGCATGTATTTTTTTATTGGCTAGATGTTGTGGTCTTATGTTCAATAATTATATGGTAATTAATAATTAATGTTTTCTGCAGTAATTTTACAGCAATCTCAGATTGTCTTGACCGAGATCATGTGTGCTTTGTATGTCATTTACACTCTGCAAAAATCCTATGGCTTTGTGTACATTGTTCTGTTAAATTTCTCCAAAACATTTTCACAGCAAAAGCAGTTGATAGAGTTCCATCAGCACTTCATTGCAGAAATTAAGTGCACCTGCAGAGAACTGCCTTTTCACCCATATTATATCATACACTGAGAAAGCCTTAGAATTGCTTGTCTCATAAGTCCTGCCAGCATCCTTTCAGTACTTTCAAGTATTTTTCAAAGCCTTTCCAGTACTTTCAAGAACTCATCCTTCACCCACTCATCATCTACACTGTGATTCATTCCTGCTTTTACACAACATTCATGTGTTCAAACAGTCCAGGTCTTGAATATAGGTTGGCACAACCTCTAAAAAAACCAGAAAAAAAGAATAACCGTAACCAGAAAATACACCTCCACCACAACAGCAGTACCCAGAGAAGTGCTAGAGGTGTCACAGAGCTATTAGAAGTAGGAGGTAGCTCTCTTATGGTACAACCCAAATGCTGCCACAGAAGCAGGTCCCTTACCAAGCACCTGAGAAGAACTAACCAAAAGGAATACATGTTGCCCTCTAAAATTTACATGTGTAAGTTACTTCTAAGTTTAGAATACCTCAAATATTTAGTAGTTCATTGTGTGAAAACCCTGTCACTAGAAGATGTGGTGAGATACATGCAGAAGGGTATTGCTGGATTATGCTCTGCAACTTTTATTCCTGTGCATTGATTACAATGAAATATAAAAAGTAAAAATAAAAATAAAAATATCCAAACTGATAGGGAAGATAAAATCCAGACACCTGATTTTTAAATCACCAAATCTCCAAATGATATACAATTAATGTAATATATGACATAATTCCTGTCAGCCTTTCGTTCTTGTTGATCACTACATGATGCAGAGTGCAATGGAAGCAGGGAAATATTTCTATATCACCTCATCTTGATCTGAGAAAGCAGTGGGCTGATGGAACAATTTTTTTTTCCAAAATGTACTTAGTTTATTGAGTGCAGTCTCAGTTGCAAATCACTAAAACATTCCACTTCTGAACTATTTTTTTTTTTATTCTGAAGGAGCTAGTGTTTTCCACTGCCAGAAGTCTGATACTGGATTTAGCAGACCAGGGAATTGTTTTATGTTGTCACTTCCTCTGTTAGAAAAGTGCCAGGTTGCCTGTAGAAATTGTATTAATCATCCTTCTGGTTCTCTTTAGGCAGAAAAGGTTGAAATAAAAGCATAATTGACTGAGAAAAGAAAAAAAGAAACCAACATTTTCTGGTATCATAGCCTTGAGACTCTCATCATGCTTTTCCTATCCTCCTGTGAAAGTGATGGAATTTTTATTTCAGCTCTGATTCTCATTACTGACATAATGTCAGGTGGCTAAAGGTAACAGCTGGGAGAAGAAACACATCTATTACATTTGCATTCAGACTATCATTAGGGCTTTAGAAATCTGTAGCACTTCAGGGCTAATTTCTGCAGCGTTGTAACTAAATAGGGAGGCAGATTTGAGAAACTTCCATGACAATTCAGTAGCAGAAAATGCTGAAAAAATTATAACAGCAAGAAACATAATATGTGTATTTTAAACCATTTTGTTATTATTTGGTTTTGTACCTTAGTAATAAATTACACAGTGAAAACTGGTTGGGCTAACCAGGAAACATATAACAAATTTAATATTTGCTATGAAGACTCACAAAAGATTTTTTTTGCTAGTGGCAGCATGAGGTTGTAACCTATTTCCCACAACAATATAAACTTATTCTCTCCACTGCAGTCATTGTTTTGTTCAGTCATCTTTATTCGTGTCTATGTATGCTCTATCATTTACTTATAGGTACATCATAAATCACCAATTTAATAGAAAATTGTCCTGCCAGAAAATATAATTTGCAAAAAATTAAAAATAGAAATAAAAATATTACCACTGTTATAACAAATTCCTTTGATGTTAACAAAATAAAAAATGCAAGAAAAACCCCCCAAATTCAGTTTTAGTGAATTCAACTGAATGCTTCAATTGAAGTGTTTCAATTGAAGTGGTATTGTTGTGTGTCAGGTTTGCATTGTTTCCTCTACGGCACTAACAGGCAATATTAAATCATCAGCTGATAAAGTAAAAACATTTCAAATGGAAGCCTTTAAATACTTTTAATAATTAAAATTAGTATTTTCTTTCAGGATGTCTGAATTACTTACATTTCCATTGTTTAGTCTGACATACACAAATGATTATTCCTTAGCCATGAAAAATCAGCTGAAAACATCTGCATGAAAAATGCAATGTAAAATGGGCATGTGGAGCAGCTTCTCTTTTTCTCAGGTAGTATGTGAAATAAAAGATGGAATAGCAAGGGTTTTTGCTCTGTCACTTTATTTTACTGCTTGCACTGATGCATCTTATGCCTTCAGAGAATCACAGAATGGGTAAGATTGGAAGAGACCCTACTGGGTCATCTGGTCCAACCTGGCTGCTCGGTCAGGGCTATCCCAGAGCACATGGCACAAGGCTATGTCCAAACACCTCTTGAATATCTCCAGTGAAGGAGACTCCACAGCCTCTCTGGGCAAATTGTTCCTGTGTGCAGCCACCTGTGCAGTAAAGAACTTCTTTCTTATGCTAAAGTGGAACTTCTGTGTGTCAGTTTCTCCCCATTACCTCTTGTCCTATTATTGCTCAGCACCAGTGGAAAGAGTTTTTCTTGTCTTTAACCGAATGAGCAAATAGACAGTAAAAAGAAGACCTGAACAGACATCCAGAACTCTTGCAATAGGACTTACAAATAGAGAAGTAATACAGGTCAGGTTGTTTGATTTCTCTTAAAACTGAAGGATGGAAGAATGCTTTTAGGCTTTGTATCACCCAAAACCAAATAAACCAGGTGACTGATTAACCTAGTTATTCTTTTTAATGTATTGGATTTCTTGCTCAAATCCTATGTTCTTGCCCATAAATAAATCTTCTTTTTGACAGACAACAGTCCTGTCTCTTTTGATATGGAAAAAGTGACACCAAAATTCCAAAATGATTTTAACTGATGACAGCAAGTGTTCATAAATTGCTGCAGCCTGAAATAAATGAAGTATGTCAACACATTCCACAGAAGCAAAATTCTGCCTTTTGACAAGTGTATGTAGGTTCCTGACAGTAAACAGTAACAGAGTCAAGCAAATTGACTGACTACAAAGGAAATGAGATTGATTTTACTGCATTTCTGTGATTATAATGGTAACCACACACTGAATATACAAACATGTAGATCCAAAGGTAAGAAAAGTGCAGTTAATTTTCATTTGTGTAGATGATAATTGGGCTTTTTTACCTTCATGGTTCATCCATATTCGTAAAATAATTTGGGCTAATTACTTTCCAAATAACCTCCAGTGAAGACATAGCTCAGATCTTTTGGAAACAAAATGTACTATGTCTGACAGTTCTTCCATGTTGCTGATGTGCTCAAAGAATACAGAAAATTTGGTAAGTAGGATTTTCCTTTGAAAAAACTAATCTTGTTCCTGCCACATTTCTTAGAGTTTCAAGCCAATGGTTCTGGCTTAAAGCCAAACTGTCTGATAGTCTACTGATTTACCTCTGATGCCTTTTACAAGATAGGTCCAGATTTACAATCCTCCATTTGTGTCATTAATTACTTTTTTTACTGAGAGAAGGCCCATCTTTGGTAGTCATTCAACTACGTCACTTTACCAGTTCATCTAATTTCTTTTCTCCTCTTTTTAGGTTAAAAAATCCTTCAAAAACTTGTGTTGCTTTACACTTGTAATTTGGTGGTAATGACTTCATGTTGATCATGAATAAATGCTGGGCAAAATTAAAGACATGCCATCTTAATATATGTAAATTAGGAAAACAGACTTTGTAGATTTGATCAATAAAGGATTAAAGGACTCTTGCATTAGGGACAATATAACCATATTTAAGGTAGGTCATCTTACAGCCCAGTGTTCTCTGCATATTGATTGGTTAAAGTTAGAAAGTTAGACAAGACAGTACCTTTTATTTTAAAGTACTGTTAGAAGAAAAAAAAAAAAAAAAAAAAAATCACAGAAATTGTTGATAAATAGATAAAGCACATTATACTTTTAATTTAAATAATTATAGTGTTTACAGAATCAAGTCTATGATTAATCTATGATATAAGCATATCAAGAACCATATTCAATAGTTTGTTTTGTATCTGTGTATTATTTCCTGGTTACAACACAGTCAGTGTCAATTATTTTCCACATTTCTTAAATGAATTTGGTGTTTCTGAGTTGGGAAACATGCCTGATCAAAATCCCCTAAAATTAAATATACGAAGCTAAGGAAGCACTATTGACTTGGGGACTGTCCTGGGTAACCCAAAATATGTGTTCTGTATTCCATACCTGTGCTACGCCATATGCCCAAAATTTGTACTGTTCCTCTAACTCCCAGGAGCCAGAAGCAGAACAGTTGTCTGGTGCTGTGTTTCAGGAAGGAGGGGCGATGCCAGGGTCACTTTCAGAATCAGAGGATACTCGTGCAGAGCCTTTTTTGCTTCTTGCCAGGTTGCTAAGTGTTGCTACACCAACCAAAGCTGAAGTGTTCTTCTGTTTCTCCCTGGGCTTGTTGCTTGCCTCAGGTCTCCAAGAAAATGTATTTCTCAGTCTTAAACTGTGTCAGGGTAAATTCTGCAGATGGGAGCTGCTGATGTCAGTGCATGGCTTGTCTGCTTCTTTCCTTCCGCAATGCAAAAACAACTAAGAACTGCAGTGCCAACACCAACTGGGTCCAGCTGGCTGAAAAAGAAGCAGAGAAACTGAGACTGCAGCTTTACCCACCCCAGTTCCCAGCTCCAGCCACAGCCCGAGTTCCTGGCTCCAGATGCTGTCCAGGTTCCAGCCCTGACCCAGTTCCATGTGCCACTGTTGACGGACCTGCTTCCATCAGGACAGACACCCTGTTGGATGGCGTGGAGCAAATGGATCGAGGAGCATTTGACTGTTTTTGGACTCTTTCAGTTTCTTTTTGTTTTGTCCTTGTTCCCTGTTGGCTGTTTGGGGGAAGAGGAGTCTGCCTTATAAATTGTCTAAAACTGTGACAGAGGCAAATGTTGCTGACTCTGAACCCATTTCCTCCCTTGTCACCCTTTCTAGAGGGCCACACAATAAAACTATTTATTATGAGGGTATTTTTAGTGTACTGAATACCTCTCTTCCAGGGCATATCCATTAAGTCACTTTGGACGTATCATTAAATTCCATCATAGTGTTAGAGTAAATAATTGTTTTGTCCTTGCTCTATATCTGGAAATTTTATGGATGTGCACATGATCATGAAGAGTCTTCATTTAACTTTGTGACTTTACTGTTGACTTTGTAACTCATTGAGTATGTCAATTTACATTCATTCATGAATACAATCATCATGAAGAAATAAGACATTTTTCACCTTAGTCCCCTAAAGGGGCTACATTTGAAGGATATCAAATTGAGTGGCATTAGACTTCACAGAAGATGCCACTATTCCTGCTTTTTTCTTAAATGCAAATTTGGTAGCTAATTTCATGCAAGATCTTACTTGCTTGCATACTAATTCAGGAAGTGAAATACCTATTTCTAGAAGATTTCAACTTGAATTTACCTAAGACATGCCCTAGAACACAGCCTATTAAGCAGATGTGCAACAGCCTCCATTGACCCTTCTTAGAAATCTATTTTATGCCACATATTTAGATGAATAAAATAGATTAAATGGATCCTAACCTACCATTTTACATAATTTAGGTAACTAATTGTCTAAAGCCTGGGGGAAAGAATCTAGACTTTGGTCTAGATGTTAATCTGTACAAATATGTATGAACTGTAAATATGAGAGCTGAGAAGATAACCAATTAAATCTCCACACCAAAAAGAGATATTTATAGTACCTTTTTCTGGGAAACTGAAAGTCAGGAGTCCACCAAGATTGTAAAAAAAAAAAAAATAACCTATGGAACCATCAAGCTTGGTGAAATAAATATAAACTGTTGTGGATATAATTTACTTAGAAGTTGCAGGTAATCTGAAGGACGGTACAGCCTACATGATTCATGTGTACTGAGAAAGCAGGTCTAATTCACTCCTGGAAAAGCTGTCTTCATTGCAGTCATTAAGCCAGGCTGATCTCAGCCCTGTGTGCCTCTAGGACAGCTGTATGCCTACTGTGCTTCAAACTCTGTCTCAGTGTGAAGATTACCAAGTAAGAAAGACCCTGCCTGGAAAGACTGTTCTTTAGTGCGTGCTATTAACATCTTTATATCCTGCTTGCTTGCTTTGGGCTTCCAGTCCCAGTCAGGCACAGCAGTACTCAGGGGTTCCTGGTACCTGCACATGGCAGGTACATAACATCAGTCTACATTTTGCACACACCTTACCTTGCTTTCCTGGCAGCAGGGTGGTACTCTCCTTCATGAAAATGTGTGAGGTAAACAAGAAGTGAAGACATCTTTGATAACAGTGTTCTGCCTAATTGCTCTCTCCCTCTATTGAGGAAGCAACAAAGCCTATTTTTTAATCCTGTTTTCAGCATTCTAGAAATTAAAATATAATACTGTATATAAATACAATTAGTCTAAATTATGAGGATGGACCTTGATGCCAAAAAATTCAAGCTGCTAGAAGAAAGGAAATGATTTGCCACAGCTGTTTTTTCAGTAGTTGTGGCCATTTTCTTTGAACAAGTTTGTCCTTTCAGTTCTAAAGGAAGAATTAAAAATATCAGTCTGGTTGTTTAGAATCCAGTCTGGACTGGATGTTTTATTTGGAAATTAGGACTGCCTGTTAAATCCTAAAAGATAACTTCAACCACGTAATTCCTTGATAGGGTTCCATATTTTACAGGAGATTTCTGCTGAGAGTTCTTATTTTATTGCCCAATTATTAAATCTCTGATCACCAGCTTGCTTGTGACACAGATTAGAGCTAATAGTGCTGTGATCATCAATGGTAAAAAGCACTTAGCAATGATCAGGTTTCTCTGCCCACCAGACTTACTGGTAAGGGAAATTTTGAAGAACAAAGGTAGGTGATGGAGTTTTCATTTAGCACAAAACTCTGCAAGGATGAGTTCCAAATCCTTTCCTGCCCTTCATTCTTCTTGAACAATTACCTATTCTTATAGCAGTTAAGAAAAGTTTCAGGTGATGCTCTGCAAGTCTGGATGAGAAGAAGCAGAACAATTCAAATATCTGTCATAATGTTCACTGCAAATGGGAGATTCTACTATCCATTGATAAAAATGCTATTTATGCAAAGAATAAAATTAATAACCAGCAAAGGAATATTTGAACCATAAACCCCCTATGTAATTTAAATGGATGAATTGCAGGTGTGATGACATGTACTAAGCTACATGTTTCTCCTACACAAGAAATTCTATATTTCCATCTTGTTGGAGAAAAGACCAGATGAACACACACATATGAAACTTTCTACTTTGAAATACAGAAACCATGGCTTGTTTTGGTATCTGTCATCATGTCAGCATGGGATTTTGAGCTGTATAAAACCCACAATAAATGTTGCCTGTGGTTTAATGTAGATATATGCATCTTTTTGGGTAATCTTTATCAGTTAATCTAGTGCATTTAATGAATGGCTTTAGGAATGTCTACAATTACATATACATATACTTAATATTCAGCCTGAAAGAATGATTGAAAGAGATAGTTATTTTTCTTTTTTTCTTCATATATTATTTATTGATTTTCCATTTCTGCTTTGCTAAGAAGGTTTAAGGTATAAGATATAAGTTACAATGGTGGCCATGCATAAATCCTGAAGTAGATCTTGCTACATAACTCAGTCCTGTTCTTTGACGGAAAATAAATGCCTGATAAAGTTTCAGTTTCTGTTGTATGATGCAACAGTTTCAGTGTGATTGACCAGAGACAAAAAAAAATAGAAGTGATGGATTCAATCAAAACTAAGTTGACTGCTACTAGCATGGAAGTAGTGGAGTGGTAGCAGGTGATGGTATACAGTTTATATATGTTAATTTCAGACACTAATATGGGACTATTTCTGCCAAATTCTGAGCTCTTCTTGAGCCTTTCTTGCTGAAATCCCATGTTCCCCCTGAAACTCACATAAGCTGAAGACTATTTGGCAACATAAGATGCTTAGTTAATCTTGCAAGTTTAGATCCTAAGGGAAGCGTTTCCTTACAAATAAAAGGATTATCCTTTGATGCTTTTCCTTCTAATTGCAGTATTTCGAGCATTCTGGCATTGTATTTATGACTTTTTCTATTTTGCAGTCCCATTTATTATCTACTGGATCAATTAATGTTTTTCACCCCACTGTAGGTGGGGAAAAAGTAATTAGACTATTATGGGGGATAATAATTTCTTATCTTTTCCCTCAAAATTTAATCTCTATTTTTTTAATAAGGATTCGTTTGATCCCTTTCAAACCAGAATGTTATATTAAAGTTTTGCTTGTAATCTGATTGGTCATTTGGTCATATTGCATGTGCAGTGACTTTATATCTATTTAAAATTATATAATAACAGGAAAAATAAAAAAGGGAAACTGAGAAGAGAGATGACAAAATCCTATACGATATTATCATAGGGATACTACAATTCTGTTGTTGTACATTAAGTCTGGTGACATTCAGACTCACCATGCCATTTTCATTCAGTGAGGCAAATCATGTCAAGGCATATTTTTTCCTGCCCAATGGTTACACAATGTTGCGTTCACACCTTTTATTATGGTATTAACTAGGCTATCTCAAAATTTAATATAATCTGAAAAAATTTATTGATAGAACTGCCAGGCATAAACTCTGAACATGGAGGAAGTGGGGGGAAACAAGCTGAAATTAGACCTTTTATTTATATTTAGCATTATGGTATTTGCTGTGTAGCTTCAGTGTTACCATTTGGAAGATGGTAAACATGGAGAAAACTGCTGGAACATAATCCTTTAAAAAACAGCCTTTGATTTTTTTTGGAGTAGCCTTGTGAAGAAAATCTCGACTCACAAAATGTGTATTGCCAGATTAACTGAACTCTCAGATGAAATACTGACTTCACTTAGATTTGAGGCCATAGAAATTAGACTTCTAAATTGTCAGAAACTGAAGAGTGAAAAACTCACTGATGGAATTCAGCTCCCTGAATGATTTCTTTCCAAAGGGTATCTAGTGTTAGCTGTTTGCCTGGTTTGCCTCTTCAATCAGCGGCAAGAAATAGACATTTCCAAGGACAATTAATGCAAACTTCAGAGAAGTATCTGCCCTCAGTAAGCACTAACTGATAAATTTTTTTCCTGCCCTGAAGCTTATATATAAAATTCCATGATATAATCTAAATTCTAATTCTTCCCAATGCCAAAAAACCCCACCATTTTCTGACCTGGATGCATACTGAACAAAACAATCTTTTGATAATGGGGGGAAAGCATGCCTAACTTATTGGGTCTGTGTATTACTGATAAGTGATTTCTTTGCCCTAAATATATACCTGAATATTTAGTTCCATGTATACAGTTATGAAGCAAAAAGACCTTTTGAGAAATACACTTAGCTTGTTTTGGTATCTTAAAATTTGAAATTTAAATAGTGCCACAGAAAATGTAAAATATACAAGTATCCTACACTGTTAGTTTGTGTTTTACCAAAGAAGTGAATTGTTATGCCACATTTTGTTGTGAACACAGTTGTCTATTGACTATGCAGAAGTTTACACTGTTGCTGCTAAGAGTGTCTGGTGTAGTACATGCAGAGTGATATGATTTAATTTTTCCTATGTTATTCATATGATAACAATTAAGGGTCATACTAGCACCAAAGAGGAAATAGGTTTTTATGAGAAATACAACGAATAGAAAAATCCCCTTGCTTATGTTAATGTGTTCTGAATGTAGAAGCAAAATGGAAAGCAGGATTTTTAAAAAAATTCTATTCACAGAATACCTTGCTTGTTCAGGCACTGAGATATAAAATAAAATGTGTGTTACTATGAGATAACGTTCACCTCTGGGGCTGTTGCAAAGGAAAAAATAATACAAATTGCATTCTAAAGAGAGCTATTGCCTTCAAAGAACTTGAGAAAATTGGTATTACTGCTAAAAACACTCTAAAGTACCTAATTAGGATTTTGGAGATGGGATTAATGAACCTTTTTAAAGAAAAAGAATCTGCACTTGTTAGAGCAATGATACATATTTCTACTTATTCAGAAAAAGAGTAGTGAAACATAATGGCTAAATCCTTTTCTTTCATATGTGGTCTTAAGTAAAACATTTTAAATATGCAAAAAACTACATTAAACTTTCAAGGAGGAAAGTGGTCAAAAGTCAGGCAACTAGTGTAACTTTAATTTACCCCTTGTGCTCATGTCTTAGAATAGCTGTCTCAGTTTAAGATAATTACTTGTTTTATCTGTAATGGAACAGGTTTAATTGTCTTTGCAGTGATCTTGGATCCATCTGAAGACAGCTGTTCCCTTCAGTTAGCTCCTATTTACACTTACTAAAATCCATGAAATAATCTTTCCACTCCACCTTTTTTTTCTTTTTTGAGCAATTCTTACTGCTTACTGTCTTGTACATTTATTTTTTTTTAAATAGGCAGTAGTATTCTGATCTGTAAAAAAATGAACCAATTAATAAGTGTCTATTGACACTGAAAAGAGTAGACTCCATTTACGTTACATATGAACCCCATTTACCCATTCTAGTACAATAACAGTATCATTTCTGTTGGAAATCATACTGCATTGTTGTTTTGTACTCAGCATTACTCCTAGAGAATTCACATACTCCTGTGCAAAATCCCTGTTCTGTGAAGAAACTATTTCCTCCCCATATTTCTGCAGATAATCAATAAGGTCCTAGCAGTTGTAAAATATGTTCCTGACCAGAACTTTCTCCAGATGAGGAAAGTTCTATCCAGAATTCTAGCTGTGAAATATCATCTGTACTAATCACTTCAATTAAAGTCACATCTGACCGTAACTAATGCTTACTGAAGATTTAAAAGGCTTTTTTTTTTACCAAGTTATTTGTCAGAAATAAAAGGTTTTAAATTTTTCTTTTTTAATTAGCATAAGTACTGAGGTGAGTACAGGAAGATTCCAACTAGTGACTCCCAGGTTTTCTCTGGTAAACTGCAGTTTTGGGTACTCTGAGGTTCAGAAGTTATCCCACAGAACCTCTTGGTGCTTGACAGCATATTGTATGCATTTATCCCTCTAGTCTTCCTGACTGATTGAGGAGCCAGAATCATGACTCAGCTGTTGTGGTTCAAGCCCAGATAGAAATTAAGCACCCCTCAGCCCCTCACTCAATCCTCTTCTCCCCCCACCCTGGTGCAATAAGGGGGGAGGGGGGCATCAAAAGTAAAACTTGTAGATTGAGAGAACAGTTTAATAGTTAAAAAACCCAAACAAACAAACAACAAAAAACCAAAAAACAAGTCCTCACAAACAAGCAACACACAATGCAATTGTTCAGCACCTGCTGATCAATGCCAGGCTCCCCTTCCTAAACACAAACTGGCCATTCTTCAAGGTAACTCCCTCAGTTTATATACTGGGCATGACATTCTGCAATGTTGAATATCACCTGTCCCAGCTATGCTCCCTCACAGTTCCTTTTTTGTACCTTCTTCTTGTCAGAGCATAATACACACAAAAAACCCAGTCCTTAATTTAGGATAAACACAACTTAAAAAAACCCAGAACATCGGTATGTTGTCAATACCATTCCATTTGGAATCCAAAACACAGCACTGTAGGAGCTACGGAGAAGAAATTAACTCTATCTCAGCTGAAACCAGGACACCAACTCATCAATATTTTATACTAGTTAGCTGAGAAGTTTTAGGAAGGTGCAGTTCTTATCCAAAAAATGGCTTTTCAAATAACAGCATATTACTGGTTTGCACTGTGTATCTAGATCTATTGACACCTAGCAGAACTTAGTGTCCCCATTGCAAAGATTCAAAGTAGTAAAAGAAAAGGAAGAAATAATAAAACGTGACTCAGTCTGAAGAGAACAGATGTTTAAGAAAGCATGTCTCATCAGAGAGTCCCCAGTCTTTGCACATTATAATTCAAGGAAAGATACCAATCAGCAACTTCAACTTGGCTGAGACAGGTCACATTGTTTAATATGAGTTAGAGCCTGTGTCTTTACATGTCTGTATTGCCAACAAAGCCAAAAGGTATAAGGCCTGTCTTCAATTGTTTTGAGCAAATATTAGTCAAAGCTGACAAAGAGCAGGTGAATTACTAGAGTGCTTTATATTTTGGTTTCTTAACATATACTTACCTCAGAAAAAGTTAATGTTTTATCACCTACATTTCAGTGATGGTAAAACACAAAAACCACAAAGCACATAAATAACTTACCTTATACATCAGATATTATAACTCCAGTATATTCATGGCAGCATGGCAGATCAGTATAGATGTGCATTTTTTAGTCTATAATACATTAACTTAGTATTCTTCAGTGTGCTGCTCTCTAGTTCACCAAGCACAAGATGTAGTTTATAAGGTGCAGTATAAGAGGCTGTACAGAGAGTCCTCGCCTTCTCAGCAATGGAACAAGTGAAAGATATGTCTTATTGTGTGGCTATTAAAAATGCTGCCAATTTCTGATGTAGTAACTGCTCAATGGAAAGGTTTTATGGGATAAACTGTTTAATTGCTAATAATGAGTGCCACATAAAGGAATCAAAAACTTAGATGAGGAAACTCTTATTCAAAAGAAGTGTTTTTCATTACTTAAATATATATCAGGCAGGTGAGAGTTCCTTTTAAGAAGATACCACAGACTTCACAAAAGATAAATACACAGGTATTCCCTGTAAAATATTATATTTTTTCCACAGAAGAAATCTCTTCCTTAATCCTACTGGATTATCTGCTCAGTCTTACAGATTTTGGAGAGGGGGTTAAGATAGTGGAGCTCTAGTTTATAAAAATCCTTCCAGATAATATGAGAAATGACTGATTTTCTATGACTTAATGTCCTAGCATCCTGCCTTAGCCTCGGGGTTGGAATTTATTTCCTATAACTTTAGACATACAAAATTTATACATCCAAGTATGAGATAGTCACTTATGCTCCACTCACAGTCAAAGAAGAGAAACAGGAACCTCCAAAAAGGAAATTCATCTGAGCTGTCTCATATGGCTATAGCAGCACAAGAGAAATGTCCCTCTGGTGCCTGTTTCTGTTCACTGACTATTAAAAGAGATTCATGTGAGTACAACAGACAACAGGTATAATTTTTAGATGCTTAAGATAATCCAGATGTATTCAACACTTGGTTCTTAATTAGTTCCTTTTTGTCTTTGTAAGTATTCATTCAAAATCAAATGGTTTCAGCTCTAAGGATTGAGCATCCACTATAAAAAATCATACTAGATTTGTGGTCTCAGGAAGGTGTGCATTGACATTCATGTCATTGAAAGAATAAGCTGGATTTGGATCTCCTGACTGCTGGGGCATTTTCTCTGTGGTGGTTTACTAAATATAGAATTTTGTCATATCTGGTAGACCCATCTTTGAATACTATTTTGAGAAAGGGGTTGATGGCTAAGGTTTAAAATACAGGAAGATACAGCAAGAAAAGATATGATGAGACAACGTTCCCTATGAAGCTGTGGAATCTCACAGACTTAGTAGGATCCTGGATGTTCCTGAGGTTTATTACAATTCATTGAACACTGTAGCATAAAAAGTGATTTTATGAATCTAGCATTTTATTCATTAGCATCAAATGATTTTGCTTGCTTTACCTTGAAATATTTTACTGAAACCCCCCTAATAATTATTCCCAATCTGAACTTCAAACTGATACTAGATATTAGACATGAACTTCATGTGTACAAATATCTATTAAGATATTTTTTTCTGTTGTTAGATATTTAATTATACTCCTGTCTGTAAAACAAAAATATTATCTCTTTAATAGCTATTCACTTGCTCATAAACAGGAAGAAATAACATCATTACTAAATATAAACAAACCTACATCTTCCAACAAAATATTTAGAATTGTCAGTAGCAGTTTAAAATAGTGCAATAACTTATGTTTCTTCTGATTCAAAAAGGCTTAATGACATAAATCAGTAGTCTATCAGGAACACAAAAGCTTTCCTTCCAGATTTTTCAGTCATCTCCTGTTCGATGTGTAATTGATCACTCAAAATTTTGTCATCCCATTCCTTGAGTGATTTGGCACCCTATAACCCTTTGAAAAGTTCATCTTTAACAGTTGATTGCATTAAACATGGGTAAGAATGGAATACGGACCATTAGCTAGGTGAGCCTTTAATCGAATTTAAGTTTTAGCTGTATATGAAGATAAAACTTGCTTTCATTTACTTGTACATTCAGTGAATACTGAGAATGAGTAATGATATGTTCACTTTGTGAAATGCACTCATTACATTTCATGACCCATGATTAGTTTACAGCCACATAAAAGACAGGTTTTATCACAGAGATAACACCTGGAACAAGGAAAAAACCAATTGATTGTATTAGATGAGGCACTTATAGAAATTGCATGTGATTGACTATTAACACACTGTCATAAAATCCAGCCCTAACAAGTGAAGAATCCACTGTTTTAATCACAGAGGGAAAATCAAAGAATACAGCTGTCAGCATCTACTCCAGCATAAATCAATTTTAAATAATGAATTAAGCAGAAATAATGGCTAATCTCTGTTCAAGCTGTTTTCATTGGTGATCTAAATTATTTTAGATATATTTTTAGGCATGTGTTTTTTCACACTGTAATTTTAGAAATCCATCATTCAACCTGCTGGGGGAGGTTTTCTTCTCTTAGAGGAAGTCACAGTTTAATACTCAGGGATGTTATTTAAGTCATCAGATGCCCTTTCATGAATGTTCTTTCTAGCCTCAAAATACTTCTTAGATAAATGATGCATGCAGTGTGTATCTGTGTTGCCACAGAATTACTGAGTAGACATTTGCTGAGGTCCGGCGGCCCTGATTAAAGAATAGATGAAATAATTTTAAATGTATCACCTCTTATTGCTATCCTGGACCCTAAGTGTTTTCACACTAAACAAATCATCTTTCCAATCTTCCAGTGTCTTTGAAACAATGCACTTACATAAAGCATATTCATACTATCTGCTTAAAAAGATGGTTCATCCCTGAAGAAAGGAATCAAGTAATTAATGTCTACAAGAACCATTTCTTCCTAATCATGATGAAATATTTTCTCCTGCCCACTGTGCCAAACACCTGTCAAACACATGTTCAGACTTGGCTTAATTTACAGCACAGCTGTGTGGCTCTGTTCAATTTTTAGTCATCAAAGAACTGTGAGTTTGCCCTTGCTAGAATGAGTAAAAATCTATATTTAGGCACCCATTGGTCACTAAAGTTCAAAAATTAAGGTCTCATGTTGTTCCAGTGTTTCTATTTGTATTGGTAGATAAAAAAAAAGATATGGCTACAGAGGTAAGGTCTAAACTCAGGTTATTTGAGAAAGGAACTTAATTAATTAATTTATTTATTAAATTAAAATTTATTTAGTCTGTATTCTCAAATATTCTTGAATAATTTTTACTGTACATGTTAAAGTGGTATAATGTATTCAAGAATATAAATAACTAGAAAACAAATATGTTTTTTTTTCTAAAAATAGTTTCTAAATTTATCAGATGCCTCTGTGTTTGCAATACATCTTTAACAGGATATAACTCTTATTTAGTCTAAAGGAGTTAGAGATCAAAGAACTTTTGTGGATCTTGTCTTCTGTCTCTAGAATTCAATCTAAGCAGAGTACAAGGGTGTATTGACTGAGATGAAATTCAAATATTTTCAAGAATTTATCATGGATTTTGCCTTTGAAACAAGACATTGATTTACAAATGAGATCCTACTTGATAAACTGGACAAATTATATCAAACCAAAAGGACTTGTATGGTATTTCAGCTTATTTCAATACAGTACTGTAAAGAAGGACTTCCTTCTACGAGGAAGATTACACATTCATATCACCTACAGGAAGGCATCTTGGTGCAAACTCAATTTTAGCTCACTGCATAGAAAATAAATAACATATTCCATATCCTTTAATTTCATTACAGATTAAGACTTTGAGAAAAAGAAATTATTTAATTAAATAATTTAATAATAAAAAGAGATTCAAAGATAGGATACAAGATATGTAATGCCCATATACTTCATATACTTTTTGTTCAGTTGCTGATAAAAACAAAAATAAAAAAGATGTTAAAAATAGAAAGATGATAGAAGCATGTGAGAGAGTGGATTTTTATGGGTCAATGACTCAAAACATTCTCCAGTTGTGAAGGCATCAGAGTGTTTTTAAGAGCTGCATTTAGAGGCAGGAGTCTTTTGGGTGTGTAATGGTCAGCCTCTAAGACAGAGAGTGAATGGTGAGCTATGACTGAGATAAGAGAAGAAAATGCTATGGAGACAGGAAGGAGTCTCTTGTCATGCTTACACAAACCCCTGGGGTGGAAATCTCCTCCTCCTCCCCTATCCATTGTAGGACTGATGTGGCATCCTGGCTCAGAAGCCTGAGAGGCAGCTGTCATGTCTTAGAAGGTGTCACAAATCATCAAGCACAAACCAAAGCACTCCAACACTCATTTGTGAGGCCTTCCTCTAGGAGACTGAAAGCTCTTCCCTGAGGGGGGTACCTGGGCATTCCCACCTCCACTGAGTGTATTTTAGCCCATTGGACTTTGTGTTTTGGAGGCATCCCCCTCCACCCCCACCACTGATGTACCATCACTTCAACCAAGGGACAGCTAAGTGACAACAATCAAGACTGATGGAAGGTTGACAGGACAGTGAGATTTTCACACTCTTATTCTCTGTCTCTGTCTTTCTCTCTTTTCCCTTGCACATGTCCTTGGGTAATATTTTTGTGCTTTCACATTGCAATGCTTTCATATTATTCCTATAGATAACAATCAAAACAGCTACATACCTGCTTTCCTTTGCAACCAGATTGTTCTAAAATAAACCATAATATATTATTATATATATATGTATTTATATATTTACAATCAATCGTTCAGTGTTGTTTCACTCTAATCCACCCCAAGGAATCTATTAACAAGAACCTGGGTTACTTTTGTCTCCTGGGATGGGTCATGACAAAGCACAAATACATTGGCTTGCTATAACCGTCTTTTAATTTTTAACAATACAGTGGAATAAAATTGACTATATAGAGTATTTTAGTTAGCAACATTGAACAATCATTTGAAAGAGCAGCTGGTGACATTGTAGTCAATGCTCTCTAAAGCTAATTCAGAATGATAGAGAAAAATCTGATGTAATATATAGCTGAACAGCTTTCTTTCTCACCCCAGATACTCATTACACACATCTGTTCTTCATTCCCAACGAAAAACACATTTCCTCTGAGTTTCTTCCAAAGAAGCTCGTCATCAACCCAGAAGAAAAAAACACACAAGTAAAATGTGTTGAATTCTATCCACCCTGTATTAACAGTTGTTCTAACCATTAGCAACTTCCAATCCAATTTCAAGTATATAATCAATGTATATTTTCTTAATTCAATTTAAAATATTATGACTTTTGTTATTGTCATACCCACAATATGAAAAAATACCTTCATAAATACAGAGAAATTGTTGCAATGAAAGTGTTTGTGATTTAAAAGACACAGCAAATAAGAATGTTGATTAAAATACATGTATTGAAAGAAGAAAATCCATTTTGATAAGTTGGTGTGTTTCTAAATGCTAATGCCATTTTCCTGACTGGTTTGGGGTGTTTAAATATCCACAGAGCATTTTTTATTAGTTCAGATAATAAATCAACCATATGTAAAAAAAACCAAGGAAAAAACCCTTTCCCTTATGTTTTCTCAAATGTCTTAGGTACTGAGCATTAATTTATCATCTGGTTGTTAATCTAGTAGACAGCTTTGTGGTTTCAGCAAGTTATGTTCTACTAATAACATCTTTTTCAATGCACCATTAATTGTATTTTTTTGTCAGCTGATATGAAACATCAGCTTTTCTGCATGTACAAAGCCATGGAGTCCTATCTCATTTGATTTGATAACATTTTCTGCGTGCTGCGAATTTGGCCCAAGAGTGAAGATAATGACGTGAATTCCTCTTTTGATGAAAACACCACAGCGTTGTTTTCTAGATTCTTATCTCTTCATGACTAAGTATGTCAGCTGAAATGGAGTCCAGAAATTGATCTTGTCTCCAAATGCTCATCTCTGCTATCAGGATGTCAGTAATTGGGATTAATTGTAATGGGACTGTGTTCCTGCTTGTGGTTGTTGGAGACACTAGAGTCCAAAGATGCAGAGCTGTCCTATCTCTCATACTGAATCTGACCTAGAAAGATTTCCAGTCTCTTACTGCTTCACAGCTGGGCCTGTACCAAATTATTTGTATTTCTGTATCATCTTTCTGAGATTCTGTAGCCTTACATCTGACATGGCTTAATAGACTTATTCTGAAATTTACTACTAATTTGGAACTATTGTTGGTCATGGGTATGGAGTGAAGGCTTGCAGATGCAGGACAGAGGTTTAGAGTGCTGCATTGCAGCTTTGAGTGAGTGTGCTTACTAAGTTCCACATGAGCTGTTTTAATTCACACTTCCAGTTTCTTTTAGTGCTACAACCTCTTCATGGTCAAATGACCCAGTTCTTTTATTTTTTCCATAAAATTACATAATGCATTGGTTATTCTTCTTTGGGAGGAAGGAAACTTGAGAAGTCTATAGAGGAGTTATGGTGGATATACTATATAACACTGACAAGACAGTACTTGAACTCCTTCAGACATGTATAAAGAAGCAAACCCCACCACTTGGTATTTGCCATCATCACTGCATCACAATCAGAAATGCTGCTCTGAAAAGGAGGCCCAGAGGAGTAATCCCATGTCAAAAAGTGATGAGAACTCTTATTCCAAATACCAGAAACACCTCTGAGACTTAATTTTTCATCCAATGCAATGTGAGACACTAGTTAATATACTATATTTACCATTAGAACCGTGTAATTATACCGCCTAGCACAGAAAATCTTTGAACTCCTTGGAGAGATAAAAGTCACCAGAACTAGTAAATTATACATTGTTTCACTAGGAAATACATATGTGAACAGTATTTCCAAAGTGCACACACAATGATACTGGTGTTTAATGCATGTTTTATCTCTGCAGTCATAGAGTTAAGATTTAAATGCATAAACCAAAACCCTGTGTTGTCCTACAGATTTTCAGTCATTTAAAAATTAGTTAATTGTCCTATCTAACTCAGTAGAACTCTAAAAGTCTGCACTTTAAGTGAATGCTCATTTACCAACACTCATTTACCTAGACAGTTTTCTAATCCAGTCTACTACTGATGATTATGTTGGATGCTAAACAGTGAAAACTGTTGTCGAGTCGATTTTGTCTGGTAAACATGTAGAAGAATGTAGATTTTTGAAGGAAGGCAGCTCTGATCCTGGGGTAGCTAGCATGATCAATGAACAGTTTCACCAAGCCTCTGGAAAAGACAAAACCTAACACCCTCACTTGCTTGCAAGTTCTCTCATGTTAATAACATTCTGTCCTCTTTCTAGGAACATTAAAAGTATTACTCCACTGTTACCCACTGTTTGACTTAGCTTCTGTGTTCTGTTGTGCTCTTCAGCATATTCTTCTGAGGGGCAAACTGATAAAATATTAATGTGAAAATCACTAATTCTTACAAGGTTATAATTTTGTGTTTAATTCTCCTACCAACTGCCGTCAAATGAGGGCGTTGTTTGATAATCTTGTTTTTTTTTCATTCTCTTTCTTTAATATTTTTATTTCCATGTTACTTGGGAAATGTATTTGATGACTTTTTTGGTAGAAGTAGTTCTTTAAAAATTGGTAATGATTTAGGTAGAACCACTGAACATCACTGAACAAAGGAGCTTTGGTTACATCACCAGGTTTCCCATAGAAATAATATGGCAGCCTGTGGCTGGGCCTGGCCAAGTCAAGAGAGCTTTATTATGTGGCTAAGGAGTAAACTAGGGCCCTTCTTTACAGGATCCCAAACCCAACAGCACAACAGCTGATAAAGTTTGAACTACGGTTAAGAATCTGCTACTAAAACCCTCTGCACATCTTACAGGCAGCAGTCTGAGTGTATGGTGACTGGCTAAAGAGCCAAACCTTAATTACAGCCTGGACCACAGGATCTCTCTAATAAATAAATTAACTAAGCTTCTTGCTGACTTTCTGTTCACTGGTCATCCATAATTTCCCTACAGCATATTATTAGAGTAATGTCTATAACATTGTTCTCAGTGGAGACATCCACAAGTGATTGCATTCCTTCAGATTTCTTCTTGGGACGTCACCTAATTCTTGGGAAAGGATACAGTTCAGTTCTGTTCAGGAGCATCCTGTTCTTCAAATGGCAAATATACAGCAGTGTATTAACTGATAAACTCTTAGGGTAGGATTCAGTTCCCAAAACATGTGTCTATGAAATCAATTTATGTGCCTCAATTATCTGCATGTGTCTGGAAAATAAATAGAAGGTCCTTCAGCAGAATCTTGATTTTCTGAAACAAAAGTTGCTGGCCAGATGAGAAGCGGCAGAACAGCTCATATTGTAACAATCCCTATATTCAGACAACTGTAAACCTCCCCTGATGTCTAATCCCTGCTGCTGAATCCATGGAAATTGATAAAAGGCAATCCTTCATATACCCCTATTCAGATGCTGTCAGCAACACATTTGCGCCAGAAAACACTTCCCTTTTTCCCTCTTCTCTTTTTAGAGATAGCAGTTCCTCAGACAGATGGGAAGCCTCTTGTTCTGGCTAAGCCTATTTAGGAAAAATTCTTGTGACTGTATCCAGTTGGGTCATAAAAATGTTTGAATAGCAAGCTTTCTGAAGGGCTTTCCTATAAATTATCTTGTTTTTAGCTTTTACTGGGCTAATGTATGTATATTCTGCTTGAAAACCAACCAAGACCTTAGCTGATGAAACAGAAGGCAAATACTGTTTCAGACATTGCTGTGAAAATTCCATTCTTAAGCACTGATGTCATCCTCTATCCACATTTTAGGGAAGAAAATAATTATATGGGTCAGTTTATTCTTTTCCCAGGATCCTGCAAAGATTTATGTCAAACAGACCCTGATTCAACTGTGAGTTCTCTTTGGATGCTTTTGTTTGGACTTCCAGATGCAGTGTGAAAGTATAATGATCAGAAAGTCCTCTTACTTCATTTTTTCCTGCATAAGGAAAAGAAAGCTTAACTATAAACCCCAAATTTAGAAAATGTATCAAGATGGTACAACTGTAAATTCCCTTTCTTTTGCTTCCAAGATTTGCTACAGGGTAGCACATCCTTCAAAAGTTAGTGAATATAAGCCTCTGAATTCACCAGTCCTTCAGATTCCAACAAGCTACAGGACCAATGCGTACCTCCATAGGCTTATAAGATACAAATGTACTTTAGGAAAGTAAGGATGATAAAATTTTGCTGTCCTCTTCAGATAAACTCTTGCAAGAACAGTGCTCTACCTTCCAATAGAAAAGGGTGGCTTGTATGTTCTGTCTGCTCTCTGGAAAAAAAAAAAAAAAAAAAAAAAAAGCAAGCAAGATTTTTGGATTTGCCAGTTTGAAGATCAGGAAGAATTGTTCCTGGGTCTAACAGCACAGTTAAACACAAAAGTGGAAGATTTTTTTATAACAGAAACATTTTGTGTAACTTTACAGAATCCACTTACCAAAGATGCACACACTACCAAATTTCTGTTTGAAGTTCCCCCCCTCTCAGAACAAGACTCAACTGAAAGACTGTCAACTCAATAAATCGTATCTCTCTAGAGAGGAACCAGCAACAGACTTAAGTTGAAAGCCATCCTAGTCCTACTTTAGAATAAGAAAAATATTAAAAGGAATTGAAAACATGTAACATCCCAGAAACAAAGACAATGCAAGTTTTAAATTTTGAAGTTTTGTTAAACACAATATGTTTTCTTAGATATAAAAGGGATACCAGGGAAAAGAAGTGGGTATGATCTTGCTTCTCAAACAGGTTACCTACTTATGGTCTTAACTTTTAATAGAATCTAGTAAAAAACCTGTTATTTCTAATCAAGAACAAATGTCCTATTTGTTACTTAATTTCCATAAAGTAGCAGGGAGGTGTAAGACAATTAGAAGACAACCTTAAGATGATAATATCACACTTATAGATCAGAAAATGCTGGTCCAGATTTTTTCCTAAATTAGTATGCTGGAGCTTAAATGAAGTGGAACAATCTTATGTTTTGAACAAATTCTTAGAACATTCGACATTACAAATTTTGTAGTTCTTGAAAAGTAGGTATACTGCTGTGAACGAGTAATTAGATATAATTAGACAACAAATTAATGAGCTGAAAAGCTTAAAAGTGATGAAGAAAAAATATAGCCCAAATGACTCACAGAGAAATATGTAGATGACAAAATGAAGTATGCAATGCTCAATAATTTTCAAATATTAAAAAAATAATTACAAGTATTTTATACCTGTTAAATATTATTTTATTTACTTATTAGGCAACATGATTTTTGATCTGTTTTTGTATTCTTTGCAATATTCTAAGCTGAAAGTAATAGTCTCTTTATTTGACATGGATGAAAACTGAAGGTTGTTTCTTACACATACTAGAGCATGAATGGCTGGGTGTGTCTGTGCACATGTATTCACTCATATGCAAGGGCTTGGTTTTCAGTTTCATACACCATCAAGCCCCCATTGATGTATTCCAAGTTCTTCTTTTTTAAATAATGCCTACATTGCTCTAATATGATTACTATGCATCCATTGCTGTTTTGCTTGGTGAAGATTGCTCATATGTGCTGCATACTAATTCAGGAAACATCCACCACTGGTGGTCAAAACTAATCTAATTCACGCTTTTTTGCTCACAGTGTAAATGCAAAAAATATTTTACTAATAATTTCTGCTAGATAAGAAGGAAATTATTTTCTTGTAAATTTTTCTCTTTTCCTACTTTACTTCAAATGCTGGTAGATAGAGTGATAATGCTCATAGATACTGCCAAATTTCCAGGAAGACTGATACTGTACCTTTCAATATAGATGGATGGTTAATAAAAATTAAAATAATTAAATATATACTACTCAATACTGAGATTCAGGGACATGTAAAGCATTCCAAATGAATGCATGCACATATGAGTTATGAGGCTGATCCAAGTCAAAACTGAGTCTTCAGTTGACTGAGCAGTACTAGTAATCTAATGCCGGTTTCACAATATTATTTGGAAGTGCAGAATAAACATGGTACTCAGAAGGAACATTAATTCCCACACATATGTTCATGTTCATAAATGAGTAGACCAGGATATCTTTTTTATTTTCATATTCTTTGGGTATCTTTCCACTGAGTTACTTTTTATTGTCTTCCTCACAAGAGGTATTGCTATTTCTTGTAAGTTTCAACTCTGTATCTCCTTTCTAGCTAGTACTTTATTTGCCTGAATATAGTTGCTTACTAGAGCCATGGTTGCCATTACGCCTGAAAATGATGAAAAAGAAATTAAAAAGAAAGAAAATATATTCAGTTTGGACAATATCTCTGCTGTGTTAATTAACAGCAGTTTAGAAGTCTCACCCTATCTTTGAAAAGAATCTTCTAATCTTCATGTAAGTGATAGGGGAAGTCCTCTTATCCTAACCTTTTTATACTCTTACCTTTATAGAAGCATATTGCTCCTCCTACCATGAAGTCTCTCTCCTTTTATTTTTCTACCTTGCCAGTACCTAACTGGTTGCAGTCTTACAGTAAAATAAATGAATCAGCATACCTCTTAGCTGTAATCTGCTATAATACAGTAATCATGCTTATTTATTACTTATTCTTTTCTTTCTTTGTGCAGACAGAAGCATTCAAATCTGAACACTGCCCATAAGAGACCCATCAGCTCATCAGACCTGGTCATTACGTGGGGAGGCAGATAGAGGTTGGTGCTGTGTGTGCATTTGCAAGTGTGGACCACATACTGTCATAAATTAATCTGTTAGCCAACATTCATGTAATTCTTCTCATTGGATTGACCTTTATTCCTCTTGAGCTAAAAGAGGAGAAATGTTGCCTTGACTAAAGGCTTCTAAAAAGTGAATTAATAGTATGTGTTGTACAGCTTCATGAGGTGATTCAACAAAATAAAGGTATGTTATTTCTGATAATGTAGCTGATATGCCTATGTTTTTGAGTTTGTGAAGTAAGGAAGGTCTGAAGCTATTCATCTTGACATCATACTCACTCAAAACACCTCCTAATAATCACAACTGGGAAAAAATTTAAATAATTGGCAGTTAAAGGAAAAATGTGTAGAGAATAATAAACCCATACAAGTTACAGAGGTAGGGCTCACTTTCTGGAATGATATTTCAAAAAGCAGAAGCCACTAGTTCAGGCTGAATAAAAAGGCACTCAATTTGGCATCATTTGGCAGATAAAACCTTCAGAATGTGCTCGCTAGGGAAGATGTGCAAAGGCATCAGGCAGAAACTTCTATTCCCCACAGGCAAGGATTCCCTAAAAATATTCATCTAGGTGCACAATGGAAGCATGTAAGGCTCTGGTAAGTTTCTCTAAGTTACATTAAATTATTTTCCTCCATTATAGTAGTTAAGTCCAATGTGTGAGATTTTTAGGAGATTTAATAAATAAGAATGAAAAGTTTGTGCTGGTAAAGCCAATGACTGGACATTTAGGTTCAGACAGTACTAGTCTACCACTTGGTATCCTTGAAAGCAGAACTATTACAGGATTGAATTATTACACTGATATTTGCAATTGATAAATAAAGCTTGTTTCCATATATGGAAATAGTTTGACCTTATTACAAAATTCTGCCAAAAAGGTCATTGAGAAAGATAAATTCTTCTTGAATTTTTCATGTGTGCCTAGCTGTATGGCAAGAATATTTTCTATTTATGTATCCTAAATGATTTCCATTCAGTATTTTCTTGAAAGAGCACAACAACTCCCCTTTGGGAGAATTTCCTAAAACTTAGTCCTGATGTGTAAAAAGGAGATATGATTTGTACAGAGACATATAGCATAACATTGCAAAACTCTGGATTCTGGGGCTATGTCTAGAAAGTCTGGGGAAAGTCTTACTAATTTGGAAAGCAAAATAAATTAAAATATCACTATGCCTGTGGAGTGCATAATTGTTCCTCAAATAAGCAAGAAACATTAGGATTTCAAAAGCATGGCTATTTTTTTCTCAAGGGAAAAATGATTAAACGTTGCAAGCTAGTCTTTCATAATCTATTATTAATTGGAACATATTTCTAGTTCCTATTATTGCCCTCAGATATTGAAAATGAATCAACATTTGTAGGAAATGATTTGCATTTTTTGTTAAGGTGACTGTATTACTGGACAGCATAATGGTAATACATGTGCTATTCGGCAATTCCTGCCAAATAGCCCACCTCAGGTTATTCTGGGTTGATGGCCATTTTTCACTAATGCAGTGGGGCAAAACATTTAAACCCTAGTCTAAGAAAGCAATTAAGCTAGGGCAGTTAAATGCATAAATGCTCTCCATCATATGTTTAAACTGCTCAAAGACATTTCACTAATTTGGATACCTGCAGTAATGAGAGTACTCAACATTACTTTTGGGCAATATTACTCTATCAGAACACAGCTCATTAATGACATGAGAGAAGTCTACAAAACTGAGATGATGATGTGACCATTGTTTTTTTCTCTTTGGCATCCACACTGCAAAGATCTCTGTATGTTTTGATATCAGGTAACTCTAGCAACAGGATTACCACTAATTCTTCATCCAGCTAACCAGCAACTTACTCCAAATGACAGATAAGATGTATTTCAAAAGAGGACTCAAATTCACACAACATATTTTTTCCTTTTTGTGAGTCATCTGGGCTCATAAAATATTTCAGTCATGTTTCTAAAACGGCGATAGGACTCTTTTTCAATATAGCTTAAGTCTAAGACTGGAAAATTTTTCTTTGTAGGTGTTACAAGTTATTCCATGTTTGTGATATTTTTCTTTGATTTCCTGCAGTACTGACTTTTTGGGGATGTCCATTATGTATATCTGTGTTTGTAGACATTACTTTTATGTTTCTGAATCTGCATAAGTACTGTTTCTGAGTTCCAAAAACATGGAAAAATTCAATTAATTTGACAGACAGGAAGTGTAATGAATTTATGTGAGAAGATGGAAAAGAAATTGAAAAAAAAATAACAAGCCCTATAAGTTTAATGAAAAATATTATACATGTATGTATATGAAATGTATATAAAGGTCTTCATTCGATGGTATCATGCAGCAATACAGAATGCATGAACAACCCAATATCAGCAGAATTGAAGCAAATTAGATTTTCCTGCAGATCTCCTAATTTTTCACTACAAGCAGTGGAAAAGACAAGATTCTCCCGAGAGAAATCCACATTGGAGGAACTTAAACTACTCTGAAGCTCTTATTATTTTTACTCTGACTAAAGCTGGAGTCAGGGCAAATACACTCCTAAGTGTTCAAGTTCAAATGCACCTAGTCCACTAGAATGAATTTAGAGTCTCTATTTGAACTCTTAAAAGAAAGTTTTCTTTTAAAAAATCAATTATTATTTTATGCTTTTCATAGAAATATTTTTTCTATATTAAAAAATGTTGTTTATAACAAAGTGAAACTAGTAATTTGACAAATATCAAAGTGAAGAGATTAACATCATATATACTGAATATCCATTCAAAAATCAAGAAGAAAGAAACTAATCAGATCCTGTTATGATCTCAATATCTTATGAAATAATTTTAAGTGCTATTACTTAACTGACTGGAGTGAATATTTTCATCATTATCTACTATATTTTAAACTGGCCTCTGTTCTAAATTATTGTGTAGTCTCAAAATACAGAGGAAATATTTGGGTTTTGTTGCACAGTTGTTTGGAAGGTTCATAAGAGGCAAGGCAGAGCTCATGAAATATGAATAAAGGATCCTTTAAAAATATTCTGCCCCATCCAGGTATTGGACTTTATGGGGAAATGGAAAAAACAGATTGACTTTCTTTGCTCCCACAAATCTAACTGTCAAGCTAACAGGATTCTAAATTTCTTTTCCTTTATTCCTCAGTGGAAATTCAGCCAGGTTGTTTCTTTGGTACCAGTACTATCTATAGATGATATTGGGGCAATAGAACAGATTGACCTTGACTTTCTGGTTTGTTTTCACCATCCATTTTCCTGTTACACAGAATCACACTAAACATGGCTGGTGAAAAGAATTTAAGGATACATTACAAATTAAAACACTGTCATGAACATATTAAGTTTTGCACTAGTGATGCAGAAGGTAATCTAATGACATTATTAATACATTTAATCATGTTAAATAACTCTGTATAAGTCCAAAAAGAGTTTTTTGCATTTTACTTGCAAAATTTAAAAAAAAATTAGGAATTAGCCCGCAGGCTGGACCAAGACCTGGTCAGTAGAACAGATGTGGTGATACTCGGCTGTTCAGGGTTTTCTTTATTTCTTTCAGATCTTTTTACTTCTTTTATATATCTATATCTATATCTATATCTATATCTATATCTATATCTATATCTATATCTATATCTATATCTATATCTATATCTATATCTATATATTTCTATCTCTATCTCTATCTCTATCTCTATCTCTATCTCTATCTCTATCTCTATCTCTATCTCTATCAATATCTATCTATCTCTATATATATATCTATATATATATTTCATTCTGTTGCATTCTATGAAATGCTCAGTGATGATTTGGGCCCTCAGCAATTTTTGGACAACTTTTGGTAACTTCCATGTGACACCACACAACTGTATTGCTTGTGTGTAAAGAATTTAATATTTTATAACTCATGTCTGCTTGCTAAAAGATGCAAAAAATATAAATGTAAAAGCATTTTAAATTACTGAGACAGAATTCCCCTTCCCTTGTTTCTCAGCGAGTAACATCAGATGCAACACTTGTGGACAAGAGCAATTTGATGTGAACAATAACACAGGAATTCAGCTTGCACATCATCTTAAATTAGGCCTTTATTGACAAGTTTAAAGAAATTAAAATAAGAAAAGAAATACTAAATGAAATTGGAGAGAGCTTAAGTTGTTATAACTTGTACAGTATGTGACATGTAAGAAACATGTAAATATACCAATTTATATTTTTCAGTAGTTTAACTAAGAATTATTTAGGTTATTTTATAACTCCATCTATGAATTTGGTCACTGGCTCATGAATTAGTTTTCATTTCATCCTTCAAATTTTGCTTGTTTATAACAGCTGATGTTAACAGGAGCGGGGTCATTTTTCTTGTTATTTTTCTACAGAATAAAATGAGGGATGCAAGCTTTAATTTCAGAACATCTATAATGGAATAGCAGAGCAGATTAGCATATATATCAATATGGTAATTTGTCACAATGTTTCTGAATCAGTTTTTCATTTAGTTGGGATTATATATCAACTGAGAAAACCTGAGGTCCTAACCTTCTATCTTCTGATAAGAAATTAAACAGGAATGGGGTCACTCTGATTGTACCATGAATTAAGATCAGTTTAGTATGTTATTGAATTCTTTAGTTTGAATAACAGCTTTCACTTGTCAACAAATTTCTGAATCCAGCTAGCTGATTTTTAATTAATTGCTTCTTTCTGCTGGAGTGTTATACCTGTCCATTTCTACAGGAACTATTCAGAAACTCTCTAAAACCATTATAAAAAAGATTTAGGTCACTTTTTCCTTCTGCAAGGTAGAACTATGCAATGTTTATGGATCTGTCTCCACCACCTGAGTTTATTGATGTTTTTACTCTTTCGCACAAATTAGCAAAATTTGACTTAATTTATCATCATTTTCATTTAAAACATTAAAGAGGCCAAATTAACAAAATATAGTTCAGTTAAGTAGTGAGCTGCTTACAATGTTCAGTATTTTACTTTCCTGGGATGTGTACTCTAATATTTTTATGACTCTATGTCATTAGGTCTCAAAATATTTTAGGAAGAATAATGCTGAGATCTAATGGCACAAAAACTGTACATAATTACAAAACAACTCTTAAGTCTAATTCTTAAACTGT
Organism: Sitta carolinensis; assembly: GCA_032173965.1. Taxonomy (NCBI): domain Eukaryota; kingdom Metazoa; phylum Chordata; class Aves; order Passeriformes; family Sittidae; genus Sitta; species Sitta carolinensis. The sequence goes on along the minus strand of JAVUNC010000005.1, from coordinate 22,800,404 downwards.
AGTAATTGATCCTACAGTGAGATTTATTCAGTAATCATGGAAGGCAACAGCATTTACCACTAGAATAATTAAAGTAAATGAAGAGGAAAATTGTATTCTGTATAACATTTAGTTCATTATAGGCTTAAACAACTATGCCAATCCATGTTCATCAATATGAGTTATGATGCTCACACACATAATTGAATAAAAATGTTATCACCAAGAAACAGTTCATGTAATACAAGCTTAGAAATTGTTACATTATAAGAGTTTTGCATTTTTTTAAGGTTTATTGGCAGTGCTCAAAAATATGACTAGCAGAAGATAGTATACATTTTTTTTTTCCTTTTTTCCCCCACCAATGTTCATAATATATAACATTTCAGCCTTTTCTGCACTCTCTGATGCTGGGTCTTACTCCCTTCTGTGATGATGCTTGATTACATACCTCATTAAGTGCCTCTGTTGCTCTTTATTTGTTCAGTTAAGGTCTCACTGGAGTTCATTAAACCACATTAAACACCACTGCTGTTTCTGAGGGAATTGCAACATAAGATGTGCAAGAGGCTAAAAGAGGATTCTATAATTTCGCATGGTGCATATGATCAATGAGGTCCATAAGGTGTGTGACAAAATATGCATCAGGTTGCCTATATATCATGATTTTCCCAGGATCTTGAAACCACAAAAGTATGTAGGCTTAATTTTTTTTTTGAGACATCATAAATGACTGATTGAATTTTTCATTAACTGAAATTTCCAGATACAAAGATTTAATAGCTTTTTCATGTTTGCATATACTGTCAAGAGGCATATGGCTCAAAGAAAGTAATCATACAATTTAAATAATTTCCTGTACATAAGAAATTGATTCAAATGCTTTTCTAATAGTCCTATTAACATTGAATATATGAGGTATCTTAAGAGGTTCTGGTGAGGTACAGAAAAAAAATCCTTTGTTTGCTGGTGTCAGCAGCTTTCGGTGGAGTGGAGCAAGAGAGAACAATTATTCATGCCGACATTTTTTTCCAAAGAAAGGAATAGTGGATGACAATAATTAAGCATATATTTACCTGAAAACATATTGCCTAGTCTGATGTTTCAAATATGACAGATGAGTTTAAAAACTCCTCAGGTAGAGACAAGAATTGAAGTACAGTTCTATTTATCCTTGATAAATATCCCTAGACACTGTGCTTCTGAATAAAAGAAAAATTACTCATTTGGCTTTCTCGTGGTGCTAGTGATTTCTTGAATTTTTTTCTTTCACAAATGCTTAGTATGGTGGCATCGTTTCAGATCAAAACGGCTTGCTTTCTATGGAAGTATATAGAAATTCTTTTACAATTATTTACTTCAGGGGGAAAAAAAATCAAAGCAAAATTTTTTTAGCTTCTTTCTCCATCTTTGGGGGTTTTTTCCTTTTTTTTTTTTTTTTTTTGTTTTGTTTTGTTTTGTTTTGTTTTGTTTTGTTTCGTTGTTGTTGTTGTTGTCTATGTGTTTGATGAGTTACAGCAAAAAATCATAGTTATAGCTCCACTAGAGATGCCATCATGGAGGGTTGACCTTGGTCGGACACCAGGTCCTACTACACAGCTCTATCACTCAGCTTCTCAGCTGGACAAGGAGAGAAAAGAAGATGGAAAATGACTTGTAGGTTAGAAAACGGCAGTTTGCTAAAGCAAAACCAAAAGCTTTAACAAGCAAAGGTAAAAAAAAATAAAAAATATGTTTATTCTCTGCTTCCCATCAGCAAGCAATGTTCAGGCACTTCCCATGGAGCAGGGCTTCAGCACGCACAGCAATGTGCTCCAGAAGCCAAGCATCGTAAATAACAAACACCGCCCCACTCCTCCTGCTTTCCTGGGCTCCCATATCTGAGCTGATGTGAAATGCAGAGCCATGTCCCTCTGGTCAGTTGGGGTCAGCTGGCCTCGCTGCGCTCCCTCGCAGGAGCCTGCCCGCCCCGGCCCCTCGGCGAGCGGGCACTGCGCTGAGGCTGCTCCGGTGCCCGCAGCTGCGGCCAAAGCACCGGTGCGCTACCGGCACCTTTCCAGACACCAGGCACTGCCAGGGCTGCTCAGGGAAATGAACTCCAGCTCAGCCAGACACAACACAATCACGGATGGCATCTAACTATTAACTTTACCAGGAAGAGAAAAATTCAAAGCAGTGCGGTACAACACTAAAGATTTTATCAATTTGTTAGTGCTGAGGATAAACTAATGAATTTTGACTCAGGCGGGTTCTTCTATAGAAAAGACAAATAAAGTACTGTATACCACTAGAGTTATGTCACATGCTTCACAAACTATTTCAGAACTGAGTGAGAGAATTTTATCCATGTGAGTCCACTCTGAAAGCAGCCTAAAGAAGGCTAAAGATTTTCTGAGGTAGAGATTTTATTTTCTTTCAAATTTCCATAGGATCTGACTTTCAGTTCTGATTTATTCCTTCTTTATGTATAATTAAGCATATTTAGACATATATTTAGGTATGTATACCCATATTCTATGAGTCTGTGATTCTGTAATACAAGTTAAATGCTTAGAGGGTCAGCTGCAAATATATGTTTTTTTTTTGACTATAAGCTCTTAAAAACCAAGCATTCTAATAGAGATGTACTGAGTTGCAGCAGTGGTAAAAACAAAGGTTGAAGAGGTTAAAGAGAATGTCAAATCTAATTGTATCACAAAGAATGAACTTAGACAAATATATTAATGATTAGATCATGGCTTAATCTCTTTTCTTAGCTGAGTTTAAAAATGCATAATTACTTTTTTTCTGTATCCATACAATAATAGTGTTTTCCTCTGAGCACATTGTATACTTTCCTACATTAATTCCATCTATATATAGATTTACTCTTAAATGTACAAACAGAAAAACTGAGCCTCAAAATACAGTTCAGTCCACCCCATTTCTTTTTAAAGCACAAAAAATTGAGATATATTCAATGAAAGAGAGTGATATTTTAAAATCATTGTTAGTATGAAGAACATGCTGCACCATGGCTTTATTACCAAAATGACTAATGACAACATGTACATTTACATTGGGATAAATAAACATAGAGAAATCATCATACTCAGGACAAAAATCAACTACTAACAAAATTAATTTTGAAAAAAAAATCCCTTTTTGGGGAAGATCAATATATGTAATGAAACTCAAGTAACTAACCATTGAAGTCAGCAAAACTGATGTCTACAAACCCACCAGATCTTACCAAGTGCAAACTAGAGAGAGAAGAATCGTACTACCATGAGTAAGTAATTGACAAAATGAAACCATATGTGATAAGAGAGCTAATGGATGTCAAATTCAGAGTTGGACAAAATAAATTTGGACCTTTGGGGGAATCTGTGTACCCTGGATATTCACATCAAATAAATTAATAAAAAATACATGTAGAAGAAGAGGTCCATCTCCCCACCAGTTTCATTGGTTTCATCAAGACATGTTTGTTCAGCCATGCTACGTGGTCCACATAGCAGCAGCCTGCTAAGAGAAAGCCAGGCAGTGTCCATCCATGTGGACATCATCTATCACAATGCTCAGGAGACACATACCAGAACCAGGTGGTGCTGGAATGTAGATTCTCCAGACTTCACTCAATGTCTCTATAAATTAGAATTTCAGCATTCTGTATCTTGTCCATGAAATTACTGCAAATACAAAAACAGTTGGTTTATATATAGGAATAGTGGAGAAAGGTCTTAGAGGCTTTTTGGGGGACTGGGATAGTTTGGGTTTTTTTGTGGGCTGTGTTTTGTTTCTATTTTTTAAAATCAGATTTTAAAAGCCAAATAATTTTAGGATTAATAACCTGGATACAGCCTTATTCCTTATTTATGTTAGAGGATGGAGGGATGGAGCTAAGTCTGAACTTTATTTATTTGCCCTATTCCTCTGATGTTGGTTTCTGATTTTACTTTGTGGCAATGAAGCATTTTTATATAAATCAATATTATAGCATGATTTTTAAACTAACCTGCATAAGACAAGCAGCAGATTTTTAAGCAATGGTGTTTCCTTAACCATTTTGTATCTGATTTCCTAATCAAGGGGCCACTGCAAAAAGAAATACATTTTAAACAGTTGGGAGGGCAAGTGAAAGAAATAGGAAGCATAGCCTGCAGAATTTCATACAATCTAGGAAGGGATTCTCATTTATCAAATGATTTTAAACATTGCACATCTCAAAAATTCATATCATAAAGAATTCACTTAATTTGCTCTGTTCTTACAGTCCCAACCCCAGTGATCCAGTGCATTTTAATGTGACTCTGCTTGGAGTCATATATATTAAAAGTAGCAGAAATGATAAATCTTGCTGCAATTCATTGTCAAGTTTATAGATTCATACTAGAAAAAAGTTACATATTTTGTAAGCATTCTATAGAAAAACATCACGACATGGGTAGCTGGAAACCAAAACATGAAGTTGAATTTTTTATTGTATTTGGAATGAAGCAAAACTTGTTAAATAGCATAAACTTTTAAAATAGTTTTTAGCCTCTGTTCTGTGTAAGCTTGAAATCTAAGTGCATATTTTTCACATTCTTATTTTAATCATGTGAAGTGTTTATAGCTGTCCTAGGGTGACGTTATGGTGTTCCTATCCCCATTTGTGTGTTCTGCTATGTAATATAAACAGCCTGTTTATTATATAAATAATATATTAATATAACAGCCTGTTAAATAAACAGATTCTTTCCATTTCTCTCTAAGGAATCATTCCCAAACTGGTTGGAAGGAGGGGCAGTGTGGGTTTGCTTTCTGGAGGAGCCCCCCTTTGGAGGTTTTCTCCCAGATTTGCCTTAAACCAGGACAATAGCCTATTTGGAAAAAAAATGCGTTCAAAATATGAAATGCACAATCTCTTTTTGCCAAAAAATGAGGAAATTTTCCAAAAACAAGTAAAATGCCATGTAAATCTAAAACTAAATGAGCTAAAATTTTGATTGAGTTCAAGACTTTTATGTTGTATTTTATTTGCATTACTTAATATATAAAATTAAATTTTATTAAAGCAATAACAATATTAAAACACTGAAAGATTACTGTGATTAATGTGTCATTTCATTTGATTTCTTACATAAAATAAGGTAAAAGAGTTCAGTTTTAATAAGCATAATTTCTATTTGAAACCTGGTTTTCTCTCCCAGAATTTATTTAATTTTGATGTAAGTACTTCAAATGATTCAAAGTCCAGTGAGCCTATCTGATTACCCAATAGCTCCAGTCATTATGATTAAAAAACCCTAAGAAACAGTAGAAAAAAATTACACCTTACTTTTTTCTTAGCTGACTTGCCTAACACTTTCCTACACTTTGTCTTCCTATACCACTTTCTTCCCATTTGAAAAACAGTGCCAGAAATCTCTTCCCAGTGTGCATATTAACAATATTTCCTGCCCCCTACACTTTCATAGGACGAATTGCACAAGCTGAGCTTAGCGTTTCATAAATTAGTTTATAATACAATGTATTTTTCAGGACCCAGATCACTATTGTTAATACTCTTTTCTGAATTAATTCCAATTTTTAAAAAAATCATAAAATGCCTCCATCAATCTTCTAAATATTGTTAATGCTATCTCTATGCTTATGAGTAGTGTTCTGTGTAGTCTGGTCTTCCTAGGCCTGCAGTTTCTAAGTTTCTAAGTTCTATTTCTTAGTGATGTTTTGGATCTGAAAGGCTGTTCTCACAGTTTGAACATAAACATTGCCATTGCTTTTGCAACAAATGTTTAATGTTTTGGATTTTTTCTGTGGGACAGACTTTCTCTGATGTCTCTCAGCTTTGGCCAGTGTGGGTGAAGAGTTCTATCACTCCCCCTACCAATGAGAGTGGCCTGTCCAGAAAGGTATAAAAAGGGGTCAGTTGTTTGAATAAACTGGAGTCAGATCATGTTCTAAAGAGGAATTGGTGTTGTGTAGTTGCTCGCCACAGTGACAGTTCTGCATATATACACTCGTAAGGTCAGTTTTTATCCTTCCGTGTTGGAACACTCACAGCATCTGCCACCTGCATCACCAAAGGCTGAAGAGCCTTATGGGATCAAAAGGATTCTCCTTCCCTCCCCTCTCATGGGATTTTTGAAATGAGTATTTTTTCTTTCAATAAATATTATGTTATATATGTCCATTCACAGGACACACATCAATTCTTTGGTCTTTTCCTTATATTTTTAGTTCCATAGCTTCAGTATTTGGAGAAAGGAATTTAGTCTTTGAACCAATTCCATGAAATATTTTTAAAAACAAAAGTTTATATCCAATGTAACAGTTTTCAATTTATTTCACATATTGGTAAAGGCACTATTTTATTCTCCTTTTTTTGTGGCACTGAGTCATAAGTTTTCCTCAACAAGGACAAGTTAGTTCGTTCTGGGGTTTTTTCTTTTTTTCATGACAGTGATTTGAAGATTTCAGTTACTAACTTTTCCTAGTTCTCTTTGCTCTATATTGCAATAAATTTTGGCTGACATTAAGATCACTTAGGGGGAATGATTTCTTCACTTCTCCCATGTCTGTTGTCCGAGACATTCTCTAATGTTCATCTGTCTGTTTCTTGACTAAATATAATATGTGCATATGCCTAAATATTTAAAATCCACTATAGGTGCCTTTAGACATTGGCATAATTATTTTTAAGAAAATGTCGTACAATAGACTAAGAGGACCCAGTACTCTTTGTCTCCCCATTCTTATGATTTTATGTATTTTATTCTGAAAATGACTGCTCAATTCCCTTCAAAAATACCAATTCAAAAATTCCAGTGGAACTACTGCAGAATAAGCAATACACTGTTTTATTATGATGGTGTGAAGACAGCAATTCTTCAAGTTTCATGTAGATTCAATATTGAATTGCTATGGCTTGGTCGTAACGAGGATAATGTCTGTATTTCCTCAGCTCATTTCATGCGACTAACTTTAGACTCCCAAAGTAGATAAGTACCATTTAAAGTAATATAATGTGTTTCCTATAAGTTTCAACACACTGAACTAATGAGAAAAATCTATTTGTAAGCGTGAGAGAAGATGTCACTCAGCCTTGGAGAGTGTCATTGCCACCCTGTTTGTGACTTTCTCACTCTAATTTTCTGTCTTGAAGTGAGAAAATGTTGGATTTCAGGTTCGAGGTAAATTTAATGCTCAGGGCAATGATAAACCAAGGAGTAGGAAGTGCCATCATTAGCTTCCACTGAGCTTTTTGTTATTCTACCTTTTCACTTCTGGCTTCTTTTTTATTATTGTCTTTCCTTATACTCTGTTTTAAAACTAATATGTCCCTCACAAATTAATCTTTTTTCTTTATCTTAGTGTTTTACATAGAGACTTAACATTTTTGCATTGATCAGGCTGCTTTCATTTTCACTCCTGATTTCAACACTCACAAAATACATATGAAGGGGAGAAGGATTACCATCAAAGAAATTGTGCAACTTAACAAAGCAAAGTAAGGACAGAGATAGGCTTCAGGATTCAGGCAGAATACACCAGAAGGACATGGGAGCAAGTGCATCACTACAGATGAGAAGTAAAATGTACAGACCTATTAAACACTGTATCAGTGTGGCCATGATCTGGATCTCGAATCCCATAGAGAGATTGGCTTCTTGTTTAGCTTTTCCCCTACACTACCTTCTGGTTCCTTCCCTGTTATATCAAGATTTTTGTTGTGGGGTATTTTTTTGTTTTTTTTTTCTTCCCAAAAAACTCTATTGCTTCTTACAGATTGCTTTTTTTTTTTTTTTTTTTTTTTTTTTTTTTTTTTTTTTTGTTAACAGTGGTGCTGTTCTTCCAGCCACAGGCTTCTTGCTGTTTCTGCCACATCAGTTCATACAAACACAATGTAATGATACAGCCCTGAAGCTGTCAATTCTTAAACATTCTGCATTTTCTTTTTCAAAGGGTAAAAAATACAGGTAGATGATAGATACAGGAATAAAAACTAGAGATTTGCGGAACAAGACAGGAGTGATTATATTTCAGAACATTCAGGCAGTCGGGTTATTTGGAGAGCAGTTATGTTGGTCTTGCTGAGAGCCAAAACTGTTTCTAGAAGACTCTAAGAGGACACTGTACTTCATTATATTTATAGCTCTGTGAAATGGGACAATTTCATTAGGCATTGATTTCCATTTCTTTTCTCTTTTAATATTTCTTGGTTTACTTGCATGTCTCTTCCCATTTCAAAGAAACTTCCAAAAGGCTTTGATTACATTCAAAGATGGCTGAATCAGATGAAATGTGGAAATAGTTATTCCAAGACAATAGAGAACATAAGAGCAAGTTCTCTGAAGGACATGCTGACCCTACTCTACCTGGCCTAATCTGTACTATAGCTCCATGATCAGGTGAACTTGATTTGTTTCAAGGTTCCAACATTGAAACATTTCTAATTATTGAATTGATCTCTTTCTGTGCTGTCTGTGTACTAATTGTGTTACACATATGTAGTGTATGCATATCTGGAGTAGCTTCTTTTTAAAGATGAATAAATCTGCTCCTTGAAGTCTTTCAGTATAGAAGAAGACAAGAAATTCTCATTTGAAAGCTTATGTCTGGTTTCATACAGTGTCTTAAAGTGTGTTTCTGGAATATGCAAGAATTTAGAATCTGTGAAAAGAACTTTCCTGTTTGGGATTTCAATGCCATATAATACGGCTAAATCAATTCAAGTAAGCCTTTTAGGAACAAAATGTGACCAGGCTGACCAGGTTGTAAGTTGAGTGCCATTCCAGGGGGAATTAAATTCACCCAGTTATAAAACACCCGGAAAACAAGGATTGTAATAGAACTGTTCTAGAAAGCATAGCTATAATTACCACTTAAATAATGACAATGGCAAAGTAAAATGACAAGTGGAACACACTTCTCTAGTGAAAAGGGAAATCTGGCTTCTCTGTCCCTAGTGGTAATGAGTAAGTTTAACACTGAAGAAGGACCAAATGTGGTGGGGTTTTTTTAAAAACCTGAATGTGGCAGCATCTAGTTGGTCACTCTACTTCCTTCCTGCTGTTTTGCTCACCATTGGAAAAAACAACATTGTAATTTCATAATTGTAGTGTTATCCAGTGCACAAAGGCCATAGTAATTTTTAAAGATTTGTGTTTCACAGTTCCTTTTCTAATTCCTTTTCTTGCTGCTATATATATATTACATTTGTTCTTCATTGAGATGACCTGAATAAGGAAACTCACTGCTGTGCTAGTTAATATTTGATGCCATCTCATTGTTTCTTTTAGTTCTTCAATAGATGTAGAAAAGCAATAATATCAATGTCAGAAAAGATATCAGATAAAGACATGACTGGTTAATGTTTTATGGGGAAGATACATTATTTATTACAGAAAAATAACAATCTTCACAGAATCACAGAGTGGATGAGCTTGGAAGGGACCTCTGAAGGTCATCTGGTTCAACATCCTTGCTCATAAAAGGCCATTTGCAGCATGTTGCCAATACTTCTCTCAGGTAACTCTGAACTCTACAAAAACAAATCAGAAGGCTTGTTTTCAGGGACAACAGAAAATAAATTAAAATAAATAATAATGGTAAATGATAATAATAATGATAAAAAAAAGGGAAAAAGACAAAGCAATACAATGGCAATTTCTCACCACTGCTGACCAATGTCAGACCCCTCGTTCCAAACCTAGATTGTCCATCCTTCTGGGTAACTCCCCCCAGTTTATATACTGGGCATGGTGTTCTGTGGTGTGGAGTGTCTCTTTGGTCAGTTTATGTCACTTGTTCCAGCTATGCTCCCTCTCAGTTTCTTTTGCATAACCCCTCACAGGCAGAGCATGAGACAGGAAAAAAAAAAGTCCTTGACTTAGGAAAACCCAAAACATCAGTGTGCTATCAACACCATTTTCCTTCAGAATCCAAAACACAACACTGTAACAGCTACTGAGAAAGAAACTAACTCTACCCTAGCTGAAACCAGGAAAATAGTACAGATAAATTACACCTGACATCCATATACTGAATATGGTTAAGAAAGGCAGGACAAAACTTACCAATGCTAGCAGTTACACATTTTTAAAAATTAAGAATTTGTCCTAAATGTAAAAGAAAGTCCACTTTTCTTGTTTTATAAGTGCTTGCTTTGTTGGAAAAATGATACAATAGACTTTTCTCATAATATTGAAAAACAGGTATTTTCAAAATACATATTAAGTTATTCTTACTGCAGACATATGAAAAAAAGAATTTGGTATATGTCACACTGCTAAGATAAAAAATAATTACATGTCTTCTGTCGACTACTTTTCTAAATAAGGTTAATAAACATTTAAACATTTAAAAATAAGTATTTCCATACTTTTTCCCCATCTTTTTCTTATTACTAGATTCCATCATATCAAAATAGTCTGAATAGTTTAGCTGGTTGATTATGATGCATAGATCAAAGTTAAGTGGGGATATGGCTAGCTCTATGACTCTCAGTAGAACATCAAAGTTAATGTTCCCTTCCCACTATAGGTTTGGCTCATTGAAATGTATTTAAAAAATAATTAGAATCAATGTTTCCAAGTGCTCAAAAATAAGTCAGTTGCAGTATTCACAGCTTTTTTTTTCTTTCATATATATTCAAAATTACCAACTAGTTTTGGATTTCCTTTAAGTGTAAAGTAGCATTAAATCCCAACAAACAAAGCAAACTCATTCAGAGGGGCTTTCCTTCAATTCCATTATTCAGATTATTTAGTATACAAGAAATCACTTATCATGCATATAATGCTAAAATGAGAATTCAAGTCAGTACGAATTTTAAAAATTATACTTGGCATATGCCTGAGGATGTTAAGTGGTGACTTTGTTAGCGTTTATAAACACATAATCACAGGTGGATTACATGTCAGGTGCTTTTATTAAGAGCGCTCGGGAACTAGGGGTACAGCTACCCAAATCTAGCTCAGTCCATCTGCTCAGAATGCACATATTTTATACCATTTTAGTTATGATTATATAACTACATATTTGTTTAAGCAAAACAATTACTAAAATAACTGTACTTATATTGTCCCATTGTACAAACACGCTCTCATCTACAGGTACCCTGGAAACTCTAAACATTGATTCTCATGATCCCCAAAGCAACAAATATTTTACCTCCAAATAATGACATTGTTTGTGTTTCTTATCAATCTGCTTAATTATAACCTACTTAAGTGCAGTTTTGCATGGTCCACTAAAAACAAAGCACAGAATTCCTTTCCCATGATTTTAGAAACATTTTAACCCTATACTAACAGCTTTGGAAGAACAGCAGTTACTGTTCTTCTCAGTAAACAGTTCAAAGACAATTTTAGCAACTGAGATGCTAAATTAATTTCCATTATTCATCTTGCTGTTTGCCATATTTGGTTTTTGCCCCTTCTTCCAAGGCTTGAAATCTATTTTACACATTAGCAACATGGGAAAGATGGAAGAATGATTGTCATGTCTCACTGTTACTCCTTATGGGCAAGTTTCAATCTTGTGTTTCATTTATATGAAGACTGCATCTGACATTGCAGCAGCAAATGATGCCTATCACTTCAAGCCACATAACATGTACTACTTTGTTGGTTTGAATACAGAAAGAGCATCCCATAAAGGGAGTTATTTCTGGAAAGGCATGGATTTTCTCCTTCTCATATACAAGCATAGGAAAAGTAGGACACAATATTATTTAAAATAAGTATTTTGAATTTAACCATTTGATTAAGCCAAACCACCAAACATTAAGGTTTATTTAGACCTTTGAACTATTTAATCTTAGTATTTCTTAGTTCTGAGAAAGCAAAAAGGAAAAGGTACATTGACTTATCCCTCTATGCATGACTTATCCATGTGATGATAAGTGATGGAGTTTGTGCTCCATGTAATGTTTAACAAATTAAGCCAATTAGCTATGTATTACTTGCTAAATCTGTATATAAACTCCCCAACACTTTTATCCTTATCTCTATAAATATCTACCAACTTCTTTATGTGGATTCGTGAAGGAAAAAAAAAATTTGTATTGCTCTTGCCCTTTTACCTACATTTACTTGGTGTGAGAAAAAGAACCTATTTTAAAGGCCAGGTTTTTTTCATTTCAAAAGTTAGGGAAAACCCTCTGTTTTTGTTTTACCCTTTCTAAGGTGCTGGAAATGTAATGTTATTACCAAAGTACGAGTTCTTATTTTGGAAGTATTTGTAAGACATTTGATTGGGCTGCCAATCAAACCAATATTTCTGTCAGTACACCATGCATATAAACTATGTGATCCAAATTTCTTTCAACACAGATCTTTTGGGGAATTATTAACTAAATTAAATTAGTATTTTATGATCTGCTTATTCAATGCAGAAACCAGCAATGAAAATTCTGTTTCCACCATATGATGATGTGAAATTGGTTGCAGCAAGAGAAAGAACCCTTATACCAGAGCTAATTTTCAAGTATTATCAAAAGCCTCTGTACTGTTTTTATTCATAAAACACTTGTTTCAGAAGGACAACAACATTGTTGATCATTCTTAGGTATTGTCTTAGTTTGGAAGACAGGTATCTGCTAAGGACAAACAGGATCCTCTCCTAGAATAGAGAATGCAAAACTCCTCTATCTGAATTGTTATAATTTTAGAGTTAAGGGGGTCTCAGGCAAAAATGTGAGGATATGGATAACAGTTCTTTACCTGTGTTTAGCGAGGCAAAACAGAACAATAACTATGAGATGAACAACAGATAGAACCAGGGATAGAGTCCCAGTTTTCTCTGCCGCTGGCACCCTTTCCCCGTTGGTGTAGTTCCCGACACAGGCAGCTGTGGTGCAGAGTCCCGGGATGCTGGAGATGGATCAGGAGCTCCCCGGCGGTGGCTGGAGCTGCAGCACGAGTCCCGGCAGGCAGGGGGTGCGGGAGGAGGCGTGGAGAACACTCGGAGCAGAAGCCAAGGAACAGCGAGGGGGGCAGGAACTGCAGCGGCTCCCGGCCAGGCAGACAGGGGCAGGGTCAGGATTGCCGGGACACACGGAGAGACCGTGGCAGGAAACCCTGAACTCCGCTCCTGTGGGGCCGGTGAAAAATCTCCCTGAAGTCTGGAAACCACAGCCTGCTGTTCTCTTCTCCAGCCAAGCACTCCCCAGAGAAAAGTGAAGTCCAGGCGCTCGTCCTCTCCCTCCACCTCAGCCATTTCTTTTGTCTTTCTTAAGTATCTATAAGTGCCCAGTGACCAATTCCCTAGCAACTTATGGGAAAAAAAATCCTACAAGAAGACCCGACCCCCAACAGGTATATTTTAAAAAAAAATATCCTGAACTTGAAAGAGAACAATGCTCTTTTATATATTGAGTAGATTCTTGGGAGAAGGATAAATCCAGCACCAGAATATTTTTCAACTTTAAATTCCATCTAATGGTTTTATATTAAATGAGAATTCTTATTTGACAAATGAAGGAATATTGAACTCTTTTAGCTACACATTAAAAGTTACAAATACAATTAAAAAAAACCCTTTTAATAAAGGAAGCAAGTAGTCATGCAAGGGTTGATTAATGCAAAATGCAAAGATACAGATTTCAGTACCTTACTAGTATCATTGTTGAGAAACTATCTTAGTGGTGCATTTACCAAATATGAGGAATTTAACAAAATATTTCTGCCCTTCTGATAACAGTCCTCAGTTTTAACAATACTCCCATAAGACATTGCGATGTTATCACAAAAGGCAGATAAAAATTTGAGGATTTATAAGAGTAGAATCTTCTAAGCCTGAATTTTAAGAAACAGTATAGACATAGGACCTTGATTCTAACCTGATCCAAATGATACCAATGGGCTGCAAATGCTTTCCTTTGTAAGCCATAGGAGCCCCTAAACAGAACAATACTCACACAAAGGGACTTAAAAATGCTAGAAAAGAATGTCATTGCATACTGACTTAAATTAAAACTATACAAAAACATACAAAAATTTTAACTAACAACACAGACTTGCATAAAGCCAACAGGAAATAAGTCATAGTGAAACAAATGCTAAAATAGTTTTAATGGCATTATCCCACAATGTGCCAAAAAGTTATCTTTACATTAAATAGCCTCTCTTTAAACCCTGGTGTATTTCTAACACAGACTATTCTTAGAATGTAGAATTTTACCACTAACAAAAACATTTAATACAGCAGGAAGTAGACCCTACTAGAAATGACCATACCATGAGGAAAACAAAACTAGCATTTATTTTTATACTGAAGTTAAATTGGTGTAACCAAGATCATACAAGTTGTTTATTTCCTTAATGAACACTTATAGATGTTATGTCATTAAACCCTTTAAATTATTTTATGGTAAAAATTCCCTTGGTTTCCAGTGATTGCAATAGTCTCTGGTAGCTGGTGACAGCTGATCTGGGCATAAGTCATATTGCATATAAAACCCTATTCATGTTAAGAAGGAATAATGGAATTAGGCACACCATGCTCCTTTATGAGTGAGCTGAATGAGTTTCAAGGTGACTGTTTTGGTCAAAGTTAACTCTAAGCACAGACAGCACAAATTATAGACAGTCTTGAAAAGGAAGGTGTTTATTTAAATAGTGAAACATGATCTGAAGTTCAGTTTTCATTGAATTAAGTAGCCAGTTCCTGGAAGTCATGCTGGTACAGAAAGTCAGATGATTTGAGAAGTCCTGAAAGAAATTACCATTCTGTAATAAATAAGGTCCATAGCTGTGGAGAGGGCAACTGAATTTATAAATACAGTTCCATTTAATTGTCTTACTATTTAGTTTCAGAATATTTGATACTGCAGTAGGTAACCTGATGAATAATCGTTGTGTATAATATATGTGCAATTATTTACAATTTGATATAATATAGATACAATTAGTACAGAATGTGTAAAATAATATAGATATCTATTATACTGACACAAAAAACCTAAAACAACAGAAGAAAGGGGAAGCACAATACTCCTTTTGACATTGAAGTTGTAGAACAGGCTTCAAGTTGTGTAGAAAAGTCTGCAGCATATAAAAGCATATGAATTGTTAAGACAATTATAGAACATCTTGAGTTGGAAGAGTCCCACAATAATCATCAAATCCAACAAATCTGCACAAGATAAGTAAAAAAATCAGTCTTCCTGAGAGCATAGTTCAAATGCTTCTTAAACTCTGGCAGCCTTGGTATGATGACCACTTCCCTTGAAAGCATGTAACAGTGCCCATCCACTCTCTAGGTGAAGAACCTATTCACAATAGCTCTCCTAAATCTCCCGTGACATCTTCATGCTGTTCCCTTCGGTCCTGTCACTCATCACCCACCCCTCTTTGTCCCTTGTGACAAAGCTGTGCATCACAATGTGTTCTGCCCTCAGTCTCCTCTTTTCCAGGCTGAACAAGTGACCTCAGACTCTCACATGGTTTCTCCTTCAAAGCTTTCACCATCTTCATAGACCTCCTTTGACACTGTCTTAACAGCTTTATAATCTTTCTTGCATTGCACCCAAATCTGCCCACAATACTCGAGGTGAGGCTGTCCCAGAGCAGAGCAGAGTGGGACAATCCTCTCCCTTGCCCAGCTGGCCATGCTGTGTCTGCTGCACCCCAGGATATCTGGGGTGGCCCTCCTGTGCCAGGGCACACTGCAAGGAGCTGCATTCAGCTCTGGAGTCCTCAGTGTCAGAAGGACAGGGAGCCTGGAGTAAAGAAGTCTTCAGGGTGTCCTAGGTCCAGCCCAGATCAGAGGAAGGTAGTGTGGACAGGATATATGATGATTCGGTACTATCTCACACCAGGGCCAAGGGTGGGGGAAAGGGACTCTCTTTCTCACTTCTGAGAAGAAGGGACATGGTTTCTGCCTGGGGGCAAGTGGGGCAAGGGTGGGGTTGTGCCAGCTCCTGTCACGACAGGCCACATCGTGCCTTGGTGGGCATTTTGCATGCAAATCACCTGCTTTTCACAAAACCTGAAATAGGTAAAAAAAAGGATAATTTCTTCCACATTCCTTGTGAGGAATGAACAAGCAAACCAGGAATCTTTGGGCTGAGAAAAAGACAACTGAACAACAGTATGAGAAAAAGCAAGAATGACAAGAAAGAATGTTAACAGAAAGCTATTGCTTATGCTCTCCATCTATTGAAATGTCTAGAGGCAGTCATATCAAGTGGCAGCTGGCATTTGAAATGAGAAAAAAGATGTTTCTTCAGTCATTTATTTACATTTGAGGACTCTCTGCTATAGGGAAAAAATCATTTACATGGATACAAAAAACAACTGGACAAACAGGGATGGTGAAAATCACTGAGATTAATAAATTGCAGCTCTGGAGCAGAAAGTTCTTGAGGTAGGAATGTCAGGGATGTGGGAGAGGGAGATGCAGAGTACAAAGAATTCCTGATCACTCTGACCCAACCTTCTTCCACAGGCCTTCTCTACTGCCTGCTTTTGGATGTGGCATTGAGATTGTAATCTCTTGGTATGACATGAAATAACTTCTTCTTGAGCTCCAGCAGAGTTCTGTCTTTCTTCAGTAAGATTCAACATTTCCCCTTTCGTCTACTTTCTAAATGCTTGTATAATTCCATTTCTTCATTCATTTCAAATTGAAGAACTGATTTCAAAATTATAAATCCAAAAAGCCTATTTCTGTCCTGGTCTTCTTTTATCTATTAACTCGTCTCTTTAACTACATTGCATGATATATTGTAATTGAAGTTACCTTAGGAACACCAAAAATTTCAAATTATTAAAATGATGTAATACTGTGGGGTTTATGTCATTATTTTTCACAGTACTTTTATGTTCCAATATATTTATTTTTAACATCTTACAACTGTCCTCAACATAAATTGAACTATGTGAAGATTTTGCTAAATGAACAACATATTCACTATGATAATCAACAACATATTAATGTTGTTTTTTCCCTCAAATTGAGAATGACATGACCTGTAACCCCATTATTTCATTATGTACAATATTCACTGATAAAATCCTGGGTTGCTTTAAGTTAGCCTAATAAATTTCTTTCCCACTTCTGTAAGCATTGCACTGAGATGCACAAGCCCTCCAGCAATTCTTTTAAAGTTTTTGATTTTACAGAGCATTTTGGTTATTGAAAGAAATAGAATTCTTGTATTCCTAGTGCCCAGAGAACAACACAAATGATTAAAAATTTCAGTGATAACAAACAGAAAAAAACCATAGAAGTTCCATACTTGCAGTACTGAACAAGTAAAACAGGAGTATTTGAATGATATTTTTACCTTCTACCTGGTTCACTGTGCTTATAGTCAGCATATTTTTCATCCCCCTCATTTTGGTTTCTGGATTTATTTTTAAAGAAAAAATAAACATGCTAGTAGAGACTCTTGTAATAAAAGTAGTGTAAAAACCTAAAGACATGTACAGTTGGAAAAATTATCATAGTAATCTGACACTTTGGAATAAATAGTTCCTTTGATGGATTTAACTTTTTACTATGCTTAGGCACTGTTTTGGAAGATTTCACATTTTTCTGATTTTTTTTTTATCATTTGAAATTTCAGATCCAACACAACTGATATATACTTGGGCTGCTGTTAAGTCAGGAACAATTTATTTTAAATATCTGACACTGCATGTAGGCACATTTACTAAATTCTAGCACCTCAAAATTTCTGAGACTAATGTAGGTCTGCCTGTGCCCATCAATCCTGTCATGATTTTTTTCTCAGGCTGCTGTCCCTGAAATACGTTCACTCGAGATAGCTGCACAGCACACTGTACCTTTGCATTTGCTATTATTATTGATTTATTTATGCAGACATTATGCTGATTCTCCAGAATGACAGGCATCTAAGTCTTTGATGAATCTTCCAAAGTTTGAATGTCTGATCTATAAAGCTCCTTGTGATCTAGCATCCTATAGACAACTGAACCTCAGAGCTGAGTCATACCTGTAAGCCTAGCAACTCTTGGACAGTAGCTGGGTAATTAGCATCCATATGTATGAGTGTTTCATGGGGACATATAGTGCAATGCTATACGTAGATAGTTTGCAGCAACGAGCACTTTATTGACCCAAGCTAATGCTTTGCTTACTCCCATTCTTAGTGCAGATAGGCTTCCTCGTATGCAGGTGTAATTTGAGTGGTAAATGAAGGGCATTTATTTTGCACTCCTAGAACTCTTACTGAAGTATTGAGATTAAACCTGGGCTGTAAGAGGAGGGAATCAGAACAAGCTGCCTTTTACAGATGTGTCAGTGAATACGTTCCTAGCAAAAGTGGGAATAAATTACTGCTTCTACTGGTAGCCACGGAAAATGAGTTTCTGTTCAGGGGCAAAGAAGACATGAACCTCTTTATATGCAGCTTTGATTCAAACCTGGATTTTGCCTTTTTTGCTTCATTCTTTCATTTCCTTTATTCAGTTAAAATGAAAGCCCTCTTCTATGCCTCCTTAGAATAATTGTTTTGATGCCTATAAATCCTCTAATGAAATGAATTGTTAATAGAAGATTAATATGGAGAAATGATTGGGTTTTTCCTCCTAACTCATCTGCTCACACTGAGGTAAGAGTCCAGTACAACTGTGTTGTTTTTCAGTTTAACTTACCATTACTACACAATAATTTTATATGTTGAATTAACATTGGTTCAATTCTGCTTCAGATTTTTAGACATGATTCTTAGTGGGTTTAATAGGCAGTTTAGTTACATGCCTTTGCACATTTTGCACTGAATAATGAATGAGCCATTAAATATAAACAGTGGAATAAAATAATACTTGAATTTCATGCTTTTGTGTTGCAGATGTTTCTACTTTCTAATGAATTGCAATTCTGAGTAGTCCAGTATAAATCTTCTCAGTGTCAATCATGTAAATAGGTAATAAACCTCAAGCCTTTTTTAAATATTTGAAGAAAATTTCTGAATTTTATGTAGGCTTGTGCATGTAGCTCTAGATAGCTTTGCAATATAGACACTCAAGGTTTTTAAGGAATATTATTTGTAATGTTCAGTAAACCTCATAACAATGTTGTTTCTCTTAACTTTCTTTCAGAAACAAACAAAAATTTTGACAAAAATGGAGGCAAAAAATTTCATCCATATCAAAAAGTTAATGAAGTAGGTTGTTATTTCATTACTTATAAGAACTTGTGAAATGAAAGGAGATGAGAATTCCCTTCCAACCTCACACATAACGTGATTCTCTGAAAGTACTGCAGTTCTAAGTGGGGTTCCAAATGAGAACTGAGAAGCAAATCAAGTGATAAAATATTATTTTTATGTCTATAACAATTTTGTGAATGATGGTTATTTGTTATAAGAAAATAAACAGAATTACTATTTTCTTGTAAAATTAGCTATGTGGAAGATTTTCTTCTTATAAAAATATAAATTAATTTATCATTAGTTTATGTATTTATAAACACTGCAATGTACTGTTTATAACTGTTCAGACATAATTTCAGAAATGATGAAGCAAAAAATAATTCATTGTAAATACTCTGCTTGAATCAACTTCAGGGTGAAATCACCAACATGCCTTTTCCAGATCTTTGGAATAATACCCAGTCTTGTGAATCGAACAGTCAAACAACTAATTATATGGACTTATAATTATATGGACTTATAATTATATGGACTTATAAATCATGAAGCTTGAATCTGAAGGTTCTAGAGCTCTTGTGGGAGCTCTCAGATGCCTTTTTCAGCTTTTATTCTTACTGTTGTACCAGAAGAAAGGCCACTCTGCAGAAATGGTGAAATCGTCTTTCTTTAAAGAACACAAAAATTATATTTATATTTGCTTACGTTTTTAAAAGTTCTTTTCTAACTTCTTTTTTTGGCTTTCATTATGATCTCCCTACTTTACATTTCTTTTGGATGGTGTGACAGGTTGACGTTGCCTGGATTCCAGGCACCCACCAAAGCCTCTCTATCACTGCCCTCCACAACTGGACAGGGGAGAGAAAATATAACTAAGGGTTCATGAGTTGAGATAAGGACCAAGAGAGGTCACTCACAAAATACCTTTGTGTAGTTGTGAAGACTTAATTGTTTCTCAGAAAATTGAAATTGAAAATTTTTTCTCCAAGCTATTTCAAATATTAGATATCACTGACTAATTAAAATAGGGGTGGATTTTCCCATGTTTCCTATTTAGAAAGTGGTTTGGCACAAAAGACAATCAATGGGTTTCTACCACGTGCTAAGTTTAGCTGTGGTTTTAAAATCCAAAAAGGACAAATATTTGCTGTGTTCTTATATTTTAATTTATTTCATTACATGCATTTGATAGAGGTGTTTGTTTAGACATTGTTTTCTAACTCAGGATTAGATAGTACTATGATGACAGTAGGTTTATTTTACAGCTCAACTGTTGACTACTCACTATAGAAATCAAAGTAATTCCTTTCCATTTCAACAACATTCTTCCAAGAAATCCATCCCTAAATCTGTTACTAGGAAGGCAAAATAATCATAGGCTCGAGACACCTCCACAGTCATCCTCAAAAGTATTTTGACATCTGTGGATGTATTAAAATCACTAAAATCTTAATTCTTAATCAACCAGCTACTTAAAAATCTACAACAGGCAAGTAAAGGAATATGAATCTTCAAATGTGCTTGGAATAGCTCATGGCAAAAAAACCCACTTTAGTAAATAAAGATCCGTTATCTTTTCTTTCAATATCATATTACACCTTTGTAATTAAAATACCAGTTGTTTGGCTTAATATCTTCATTCTTAATACACTGTCATCTCAGGAAATAAGAAATGGGTCCACAAAATCCTTCAGTTCAATCAGTTTTGAATAAGTTTAGATCATGCGTTAGGCATTCAGAGTATGATCTCATTCTCTATTTTGAATCATGAACAGAACTGAAATTAGTGAATATAGCCAATATTTTTATGCTGCTAGGATATTAACTTCTCCCAGTTTTTCGTTTCGTAAAGAATTTTACATTCTGTTTAAATATCCTTAAATCACCATTCATGGCTTGCATCTCAGATCTGTATTTATAGATGTAAACCTGTTGGAGTAGAAACAATATTATATTTTGGAGATTAGATTTGGACTTAAATTAGCCTCTTGTTTTATTCCTCTCAACTTCTAAATTGGTAACAGACAGTTGAAAAAAATAACAGATTGTTTTAAATTGTTGGAGTCACTTCAGATTGCATTGCTTAGATTCTATGATGTTGCTGATTACTATCACATGATGTAACATAATTTGTCAAAATGACATATCAGTAACATGGCAGAAACACCAGATGTCATAGCAGTGTAAGCACTGCCAGCCTAATTTAGTTAATTTGTCCCTTCCAGCCAATGAATCTTTAATAGTGGCCAGAACCAGATGCCTCAGAAGAAGCAAAAAACCCTCGACAGTGAAAAATGTTCGAAAAATCAGTGTAGGAGAGCATGTTCTTTCTTTCTAAATCCTGCTTAGCAAACAATTGGCTTATTTCCTGCAAAATTAAGATAAAAAATTCTGTGCTAAATCCTACATTCCTCAAGTCTGCCAAAAGTACTCAGTTTCCTCTAATTTTGATTATGTTCTTCATACTTCCTTTCATGTCATTCTCAACTTTACTCCACCTCTCAACTGGCTTACTCTGTGTCATTTAGGATGTCATTCAGCAAATCAAACAGAAGAAATATTTGTGCCAGTAACCACCCCCCACTGATTAAATGCATATATAAAGAAAAAAACCCAAATGATATTATACTGATTATCTTTCACAAAAGTATGTTTTTAAAAAGAATCTGAGAGAATCAAAATTATATTTTCTTCCAGATGCAGATGGCACTCATCTGGGGGTCCTTTACATCATATACCATATACACAGTTGATAAGCAGTGAAGTGATATCCCAGATTTTATTTTGTTGAAAGTTCAGATGACCTTTGCATAACAAGATTTTGACTACCTTGAGACAAACAGAGGAAAGTAGTCAGTTGTTTTTTCTCACAGACTGAGTTAAAGAAATTTCAGAATTTCTGTTAATAAGAACATAGACTTCCTACCCTTTCTTATCTGAACAACTTTGCTGATTCCTAGTCTAATAAGCAGACAGTCAGTATAGAAAACTGTAATTCTTCTGTGAGAAGTAATGATTTACTGACATTCTATTAAGTTAGACAGCAAAATTCAATTTTTTGACTTCTGGTAAGGAGTGAGCTTCATTTCACACCTCGAGTTCTTGAGACAGTGTCCATATAATTCAAGAGGACTATCCCTCAGTTCTTGTTGCACACAAAAACAGAATTTGTGACTTTTTAAAAGCAGTTTTTCCCATTTTCAAAGCTTTTGTACACTTTTAAGACTATAAGGGACTTAAGTAGCACTACTGCTTCAAATTCTCATGAGCTGCAGAAAAAATTGTTTATTTCTTCTTGATGAATGCCACTTTGCAGTGACATGCCTAGATAATTGAGAAACATTGTATAGGGATAGCACCATGGAGGAAGTGCATGGATAAAATAGGTAAAAGGGAGGAGAATTTCACACAGAATGTAGCTGGTTTGTATCTTCTTTTAACAAGAATTTAATTAGAAAGAACACATAAGATTAAAAAAGAGATTTTTGTCCCTAAAAATGTCTTAGTTGCAGGATGATGCCCAGCATAAAAAGACTTATGAAGCAGCACTGCTAGACAGTGAATGACTGACTGAGCAAGCAGCCTCCTCAGAGGCATCTGCACACTGCTTCATAGCAATCCAAATCCGGTTATGTATTTATAAGGTATAAACTATTTACTTTGCTACATTTTGTTTGGCTTCAGTCCTGGAACCTGACTATTTAAGAGAAAAAGCAAGGGCAATGTCATATACTGCAGTACAGTTCCACTTTATTACATCTTTCTGATAACTAGATGAAGTTTGACCTTGACTTGGATGCTTATAAGATAAAGAAAAGGTACAGCACAAAGATGAGACAAAGCAAGCAGGCAGTAATAAGCAGCAACTTTTTTTTCCCTTTATTAATACAAATTATCTTATTACAGACTTTCACATTTCTCTTTCTCTTACTTCCTGTTCTGATGTGTATATAGGGGGGGACCAGATGCCTATTACTCCATAATATCAAATCAAACATACGAGCCTGAGAGCTAACATGGCCTACAGCCCTTCTACTGCTAAATGTATCGAAAAAGAAATAATTTCTTTTTCGCACTAATTATTTTTTCTTATTAATGAGTTTTTGATACACTATTAGACTATAAGTAGAGACACTGGATTTGCGCACATGTAGTTTTTCTCCTTCTGCTCCTCATGAATATATTTTTAATTGATTCCTTCTAGAGGCTGACCTGGAACAGAGACTAGACAGAGCAAAAAGATAAAGTAGGTAGTTATTTAAAGGCCTCACTTTAAATGGGTACACTTAGAACAAGAGCCCAGCTGGACTACACCCAAGACGAACCCCAAAATGATCATAAAAATGGATGCCCATCACGAGGTCTCACACTTTTGTAAGTTCTGGTCCATCAGCATATTGGAGTTAACTGTCCAATTATAGATTCAGGTTATGAAGTTCCATCCTCTTTTTTCTTCTCAGTTCACCATGTTTTTGTGAAAAAAACTGAAAAGTTCTATTGGTTGTATTGGGCCTGAAAGTTGTATTGGTTGTCCTTGGTACCAAGCTAGAAACGGAATTGTTTTGTCCACCCACTGCAGAGAGAGTTTAATAGCACTTAATATGAAACCCAGAACTACACACTAAAACAGCACAGAATCTGAAAAATATAAAAGCTAAAATTTAAGGCATCATAATCAGCCTTTAGCTTTAGATTAAGCTGGCATGTAAGCTTCCACTTTTTCCTGCAAAATAAGTTTAGAGTCAGGTCCATTCATTCTGTTACAGACTTCTGGCTGAAGAATGGAGCACAGCTGTTAAAGATAAGATTGTCTGCCCACACATGGACTTGCAGAGTCATAAGAGGGAAGCTGGAGAGACATACCATATTTTGGTTTTGATGGGTTGACCAGAGTCAGTAGCTTAAGTCCCTACACAGCTACTCTGTCACCCTGCCCCAGAGGACAAGGAAGAGAATAAGAGGAAAAAACAAGAAAACTCATGGATTCAGAGAAAGACAGTTTAATAAGTAAATGAGAGGAAAAAACAACTAGAAGCTTAAAGTTCCTGAAAGCTTTCTGAATGAGCTCTAAAACTGAATACTGTTGAGATAATGTAATGAACAAAAATAATTCTTGTCAAACTGGTGGCCCCTCCTTCCACTGTGTCATACACCCCTCAGACCCTATTGGATGTCTCAGTCTAAGGTCCCTTATGCTCTCATAGGGCTTTTTTGCTGGCTTTATCCACAGAGCTTCTGTTCCAGAAATACTGGATGTCCAGGAAACATGTTCTTAAAAGACATCATAAACACACCCCCCCACCTTGAACTGGAGCCTATTTTTCTGAGTATCAGTACAGAGAATATGAAACCTTTTGACACTGTGTTTGCCCCACTATGAACCCCTTGTTGTCTCAGAGAAAGAGTGTAAACTAAGTACTGTAGTTTTATTGCTCTTAAATAATATCATTAGTAAGAGTCTTCAGGATTCTTAATCAAGATTTTTTGTAAAAGACTATGTAGAATGCCTCAAACTTCCATAGACAAATACTAAATTTGTTTCCCATTGCAAAGGTATTGTAAAGCAAGAAAACATGTCTCTGCATGATTTAAATTTCTATGGTTACGGGCATGGACAGGACTTTGGAGAATTTATCACACCTTGACTTTTTTGGAAGAGGCATCTCATGATATATCATAATTTCCTGCAAATAGAAAAGTTTAAAAAAATTTCAGGTTTGTGTACTCTGTGTTTTTTTTTTTTTTGGTAAGAAGACTATTAACCTACAGAAATGACCGCTGAACATGACAGCTGGATAATTTTAATTTTACTCTAATCAAAATCTTAGGGAAAGTAAAAGATATTTTAAAAAAAGGATTCTAAAGAAAACAGGGTTTAGTACTATGCATGTAGCTTTTTTTTCTTGAAATTTTTAAGTGCCTATTTAAGTTCTGATGTTTTGATGCCAAGATATAAATTACTCTATAGACAAATAATCCTTCTGAGACTGAAAGAAGAAAAATGCTAAGAAAGCCACTGTAAGCCATTTTTCTAAAGAAATAAAAGTGAATTAATGTATCTTCAACAGTTTGAAATTAAACCTAAGTGAATTGTTATTGTTGGAGTGGGTATGAGGAGTTATGTAGTATTTTCTCATATTATTAAAATTAAATAAAAGATGCCAAGACTTAATTAATTTAAATACTGATGTAATATGGTTTCTGTGAGAAGAAAGGCACTCATTTAACAATCCCTTTGTTTACTTTAGCAGAAAAGTCTCAAACCAAATGAGATGAAGAAAATGTCCATTTGTCATTTACAAGGCTCTAATGGCAAAGACGGCACTCTGAAGTAACAAAATTCTTGGTCTCCATAAGCAAATTCATTAATAAGCATAACAGTGGGTAGAATAAGGCAACACTAAATTTATAATGTATTTAGATACAGTAGCATGTTGACTTCTAAACAATAATTGAATATTAATGCTGATTCATCAAAGGAAAATGGGCAATTATATTTTTTTTGTCTTAATGAATAAGTGTCATGTACTTCCATATTTATCCACTCCCAATTTTTATGGTATTGTTCTAGAAATAATAATCTCAGTCATTATTATCCTATCAAGTGGGTATTACACCTATAAAGACAGTCAGCTGTTTCTGTGAACTGAAAAAACTAAGAGATATACTAGTTCCCTAGATGCTCTCATCCCTGATACCTCTACATGCCTTGTCCTTTCATATTAGTTTCATGAGGTCAGAATGTCTGCTGGTGATTCCCTTACTGTGTGAAACCTCACTGTCTAAGTAATACACCACTGCTGATGTTAATTTACAAAGGAAAAAGAAAAGAAAAGCTGGGTTCAACTTAGTGTTCTCCATATAATCAATTTATCTTTTATACCATGTTAAATATCATATTAGAATTTCCATTTTACAATCTGAAGATGAAGCATTTGCCCAATTTGGTGCTTACTTTACTTAGATTTTTGTCATCTTTGCTCAGCCCCTTCCTTATTCACACAATAGAAGAAAATGTGTTTAATCTAATCTCAGGAAGGTAATTTGCAAAATTCTTATTGAGATTATAGATAGCTCTGATTCCCTTATCTTATTTTTATTTATGTGATTTTCTTAAGTTAATAGAAGGATTATTTTCTTGTTAAGAAAATAGGATATTTCATGATTAAAAACAGAATGAAGGCCTTAAAATACTCCTTCACATCTTCAGAAAAGAACAGATGCTGTAATGAGTTTATGATTTTCAGTGGATGTTTTCTGTGTATGTACGTATTTCTTTAGAAACATATTTGTATTGTAGTGCTGTCAATAATCTGTCAGGCATTCATCATCCCTTTCTCATGTTCTATCCTAGACTAAGGAGAATAT
The DNA here is from genome assembly GCA_032173965.1 of Sitta carolinensis. Classification (NCBI taxonomy): domain Eukaryota; kingdom Metazoa; phylum Chordata; class Aves; order Passeriformes; family Sittidae; genus Sitta; species Sitta carolinensis. The sequence goes on along the minus strand of JAVUNC010000005.1, from coordinate 22,773,967 downwards.
TTAATTTTTGTTAAGAGAATATGTGGAAAATGGTACCTTAAATCAATTACATCCACCCTTCTTTTTTTTTTTTTTTTTTTTTTTGTTTGTTTTTTTGTGTGTTTTTTTTTTTGTTTGTTTTTGTTGTGTTTTTTTGTTTTTGTTTTAATGTTTTGATTTTAGTTTGAGTTGAATATTACCATGAAACTGCAAATTTTTTTTAGTTCTTGCCATCTTGTCGTCTCATTTTATATTCTTGCAAGTTGTATGAGTGCTCTTTAATGCTTATAATTAATGATGAAAATCGTGAGTAGAATTTTTTTTGTGACCAACAACGAGGACAATTTCAGACACTGTGTATGAGAAAATCATTAAAGTATTAATTGGCGTCTTCATCTCCTCAGAAATTTAGAAATGGCATATGGTGATGTACACTCAGTGACCAAGCTTCTCATTGAGAAATTAAAGGTTACTCAGGTCTAACAAAAGAAGATATAGCACCAGTCTCATGTAGCTAAATCTAGGTGTCTTAATATGTTGTGAATCACCCAGTAACTTAGAATCTGTACTGAAGAATGTGATGAAGAATACAGTGTGTTAAACCTCCTTTCCCCTTCCACCATTTCACAAAAGCTTAAAGAGCTTGCTCAATTATTTAAAGCATGTTCACAAAAGCTTAAAGAGCTTGCTCAATTATTTCAGGTTTACTAATGATGGGAAAACGTTTTTTATTTATTGCAATTTAGTCAGAATGAACTCATTTGTAGTTAAAAATTACTTGTCTGCTGTCTGTTAGCACTGACAATTTAAAGTATTTTTCACCTTAAACACATCCATACATGCATGCCTGTCTCATCCTTGCATGCATTTCTTCAGTCTCTGCACATCTACCCCTCCATTCAATTAAATTAATTTTTGTGGAAAAGTTGCTTTGCTCTGTGGTTAACTGAACCCCATACCACCCTCAATGGATATAGATACAAGAGTAGGTACTACGTGAATTTTCTTTTTTCTTTTTCCTATGGCACATAATGATTGTAGCAGCTGCATCAAAGTTGCTAAGCAATGTCATTCAAGAAGAGCAGAACCATAACAGGAAATGGTTGCTGCTGAGTGTTAAGATATGCAGCCCTGGCATGAAGCTTAGCTATCCAAGCAGACTCTAAGAAGCTACAGAACGTGACGTGAGAAATTGCTGAACACCATAAATAACACAGTGAGAAGCTGGCAGAAATTAGTTAGTGCTGTGAGGAATGGCTGGATTGCACAGATGGCTAAGGAGGAGGCATGTGAGAAACAGCCAAGATTCACAGATAATTGTGAGTAGTATTGGAAGCCTTTAGGGGAGGAGCACCTAAGTAACCATATTGGTAATATGAGGTAAGGCTTAGATGACCAAGCGTCAGTACTACCAAATTTGAATAAGGATGCAGCAAAACCAAGACCATTGGACAAAAGCCCTAATAACACATACTCTCTTTATTTGGGAGCTGACAAGGATGGAGAAAGGAAGGATCAAAGTGGATGGAAAAGAAATACAACTACGGAAAACAGAGGGGAGAAAGCTTTTTTGCATGTAAGAAAGGGTGGTCAGTACACTTGTATGACTGACCCTCACTACTTTTGTTTTTTAATGTCACTCTCTTTTCTACGTGAGCATGAGTTGGAAAATCTATGTGACAGCAGCTACAGACTGGGTTGTCTAGTGAACCTGTGTCCTCTGTGTACATGTGTGTATGTGTGTGCACATGCTTGTATGAAATTCATGCTGTCCTGCTACTGGCTGGACCTGCAAACAGAAACTGCAGCTTTCCTAAATTTCAGATACACAAAATGTTGATAATTAGGAGTTTCACTTCAAAAGCACATTCTAAACAGGAGCAAATACAACAGTATAATCACATGCAACACCATTTCCTATGCTCTTTTCCATTTTCACTTTTCTAAGGCTGATGGTCATGAAATTTTTCCTTGTGCTTCTACACTTTTGGTCATCTATTTTAATCTTCTGCAAATTTTCTAGCTCTCTTTAGTGTTTTTTGGGAGGAGTGACAAAGGACAAGTTTTTGCTCAACATATATCTGTGATGGAGAACTGATGGGTGCCACTGTCATGCTCATGTTTTCCATTTTGTGTTCAATTACTTATCCTTAAGGTTATTTTCTCTTTTCTCATGTTGGCTGATGACTTTCAAAATGTTATAGTGGAAATAAATACAGGCATTAAATTAACAGATAGTGCCTGTTCCTGATTAGATACTAAACTGGAAGGTAGCAGAAAATACTCCTGTTTTCTGAAGGACAAACACAGAGGTGAGATCTTATCTGAGGTCAGGTTTTTGGGTGTTGCTTTATGGCTGAAACTTTCAGAGGCAGAAAACCTCGGCACAGAGAGATTCATGTAGACCTTGTTAAAGCTGAGAGGTACTAAGCTTGGTGCTGGAAATGAGATATGTGAATGTATAATCTTTAAGATATTTTTTCTGATGAGTCAGACACAGGAGCAGAGACATCCACCACAGTAGCAGAAGGCGTAGCTAGACAATGCATCTTCAAACAGAAGACCTTATGTAGCGTTTCTATGACGGAAAAAAAAACCCAGAAAACTGGAACAGTCTTCTACTGCATTTATTCAGATACCTGCTTTATTGTCTCAGGTAAATAATTTCAGAAAATCACATGCCCATGTTAACATTTGTGGCACAACCATTGTGGCAGTACTAAGTAAGAAGGAAAGAACAGAAGGGCTGATACAGATCATTGAAGGAGAGCAAATACAATCTTAGCAATGAAATTATGTTAGTTCAGCTCTTCGTCTTCCTGGGATTAATGAAGTTTTCTCATTCAACTAAAATGTGAAACAAACAAAAAACCTGTCACAAACAAACAAATAAATTATGACTTGAGAAATTCAAGAAAATTAATTTCTTTAGAGAAGAGTAAAAGCAGTATTAGAAGATCAGCTGTGATCACTTTCTTTCAGGTAAAATCACTCCTTTAGTTTAACTGAGTTTTAAAAATATGAGATATATTCTGGTTAAGTCTTTGCATGAAACTGAAATATAAATTTATCCTGGTGAAGATTTGATTACCTCTGAGTTTGCCAGTGAAAATTGAAACACTGTTGAAAAGTTTCCTTTGTGAAAGTCTCCTTTATATTTTTATTAACTGATCATTATTAACATGAAAATATGATAGGAAAGGTTGTTGTAGAACTATCTGCTTTCTGTATATTTTCATTCTTCATTGGTTATTGCTAATTTTTTAAGTCTGCATGTCAAAACAAAGGGTTTCCAGACCTTTCTTTTCTAGTTACCAGGAAAAAAAAGAAAGCTCTTTCTCTTGGTTCATATATCAAACCATTTCTTACTAAGGATCTTGTTTCAGAATACTAAACTCCATTTGCAATTTTACTGCATAAAGAAAGCTAAATTGACTATAACTTGCTTTCATAGGCTATGCAGTAACAGCTGTGAAATGCTGGCAGTGATTAGCTTGTACCAGAAATAGGCAAAATCCACATTTGACCACTTATCTTCTGCAATACACTGGATTTAGTTCTGAACATGGAAGCAGAACCTACTCTTTCAGTGGACTGAAATAAAAGTCAATTTGGAAATGCTGGGAGAAATACCTATTGGTATGGTAATGCGCGCTCAGATATTTTAAAACCAGTTGACATAAAGGTGTAATAATGTGGAGAGGGTACTATTTTCATAGATTGCTTCATAAGACTGTCTCATAGCTCCAGGGCTCAATTTCAGTTTCTTGCTGAGTCCCAAACATGTGCCAGGCTAAGATAGGAAATTTTTCCCCCAAGCTTTGGCTTACCTTGAGATGAAACAAGGCCTGCAGGAAAAAAACTGAAGTTTGGCAGGAGGCACTTGACTATAGATGAATTGGTAGGGCTGATCACAGATAATGAATGCCCCTCAGTGCAGAGGTTTCCATAGAGACCTTTTTCCTGGTCCAAAGTTCATTCTGCTATAAAATTTGCTGACTAGAACTCACAAACTACAATGAAAAGTCTATAGCTTCCAATGTTTGGCCTGAAAATTATTAATTTCCTGAATAGTACCGATTCATACCTCTGTGTGTGTATATATATATATATATATATCAGAAACTCTGCCGGTAATTTCCTCATAAATAATTTTAAAATTGTAAATGTCCAATGTATATTTCTAGTACTTGACTATGAACTGAATCATATAAATCCTTGTAAATAACAGAATCAAGTATTTTCTCCTCGAAGTGTTTCTTGCAAGAGTCATTTTACTAATGCTTTTTTTGAAGTAAAAAAGCATTGTCTTTGTTAGGAAAATGTCAGCTTGCAAGATGCCCCTCCTCCCAAGAGAAAATGCAGGACAACATTGTTCCAGTTCAGGCGTTTTCCCAGTTCACAGATCTGCACTAAAGTTCACAGGGACTATGGAAATGCATTTGTCATTTCAATGAAAATTATTTTTTCAACCTCTATAGATATGAGCTCACTGAAGTGATGGCTACAAACACATCTGCCTTTACCTACAGCCTACCTTTCTAGAAATTCTCTCATTAATGAAAGACATAATTTAGTATAGGGGCAACATCATTCTCCAACCAAAGCAGCAGTAATGCTGACAGATATCTTTTTGGCATGGATGAAGGGAGGTATATTTTCACCAAGTTAAGCTGGGGAAATCTATATGATTCAGATGCTACAGTTAGAAAATCTCATATCAACCCCCCTACTTTCATGCTGCAGTGTTTGGAGGTATGTAATAGACTGTCTTTTAATACTAAATATGAGGAACATTTATATTCATTTTCCCTTCACAATATATATCTAATTCTTCTGAGAGTTGGGATCTCTTATTAGCTCGGTCAGCAACATATTAATCCTTTTTCTAATAAGAACTCCCTTTATATATATATATATATATATATATATATATATATATATATATATATATATATATATACTGGATTTGCTAAGAACTTTGTGATGTTTACTTCTGGTGTGCTTATTATAAATAATAAGATTACCTAATTTTCAGCTGAATTTTAGAGTCCCAGAAAAGACATGTAGTTTTCAAATGCTGGGGACTTTTTTAGAAAAAATAGAAAATCTGAAACTCAAATCCCAAATTTATTATATATTAATCTTATATCACAGCATGTCTGAAATAGTTCTCGAATTTATTTGTCATGATTTAATACATCTCAAAAAATTAGTTACTCATTGTTTTTATCCATTCTACAAACATTACATGTTATCTGTTCCTCAGTTATTTAATTTTACTATCTATTATACCTTCTTTTACCTCTTACAGCATGTTGGTTTGGACTACTTTTAAGTACTTGTCTGCTACCAATAGTTTTGAGTGCTTGCTTTATATCCTCAATAAATCCACCAATCTGCAAGATCAAATGACAAGAAGGAAGTGGCATCTAATACAGTACTGTTGATGCATCATCTCTCTCAGGTAGTATTTTGCTACTGGTACATCTATGTTCTAAACACAAACACAAGGCTCATTTATGCCAGTATTATACCACCAACCACAATGAACTCTCAAAAGCATGCTGAAAGCCTCTTTCATGGAAGAGAATAAGAAAATATTAGGAAACACATGCTGACACCCACATGAATTCAGCCTAATCAGATCCAAAACACAGAGACTGATGCATTTCCTCATGTACAGATATGAGAACAGAACTGCCTCCGACACTCTTTGTCCTCTCTGTTTGGATGGGGAAGAAGATCTTGGGCAGCACTAGCTTGCCCAAGCCTGGAGGGAGAGGTGAGAGCCTCCAGAATTTTTCACTCTCTGTTGTTATGAACAGCTCAGCTAACAATCACACAGACTCATGCACCACTTGGAAGGCCCAAAGGAATCAGTCTGTTGCTTTAGAGAAATCTCTTACTACAGTGATACTGATGAAAAAGATCTATTTGAATAAAAGAAAAAAAATCTCAACAATTAGAGATAAGGGAGTTACATAAATGAGAGGAAGGAAGGAGAAACAGACTTCTAAGTACAGAACACCCCTGAGTGGTACGTCTGGGATTATATTGCTTTTTGTTCTATGACATTAAGACAACTGGGACTGCATCTGCCTGTCTGGTGTAATAAGTAATTTATCTGTTTCTCCAGTTACAATAAAGGTATCTCGAGAGAAAAACAAGCATGTCACTGACTTCCCTCCAGGTTCTCTCCAGGATTTTTGAGCTTCTCTAGCTCAGTTAAAAATAGTGGAATAAACAAAACATCCATTACTGTTATCTAAATATTTTAAGCTCTTATTCATATGTAGCACATATAGAAAGGCATCCAGTAGAAAATTACTTGGAGAACAGAATGTTAAATTGTTGCAAAAATAATTAATAAACTCTTTAAAATCTAGTCAGACACTCTTCATCTATTTCCCAAATCTGAAAATTAATGTAGTTTATAATTTGAAAGAATCTCAAGTGAGAATATCCAGCTGGGCTTTTATTTCCATAAGTAATTTTTGTTCTATGTTAAGGTAGTAAATAAACAAGTACTATAAATTTCCAGCAAGCATATATCTGACATTTTAAACCAGCTTGAATAGCACCTACTGGGAATAATCAAATTCCTTAAACAATTAGACATTAAAGCAGTGCATTTTGGGCCAGTTTTAGTATGCCTTGGGTAGTGGAATAAAATATTAGACTCAAGACCCAAGTGATTCTAGTCTACTGTGAAGTATAATAATGGTCCTGAAATACACAATGCCTAGAGCAGATTATTGTCATTATAATTTAGAATTTATGCAGAAAAACAATAGAGTCTCACTAGACTCTTTTGATAAGGGTTTGACATTAAAATCAGAAAGTTAAATCTGGAAATCTACATTAATTTTGCAGTATAGACTTCATTCATTGTTATGTCTTTGTCTTTATACCATCTTAGTTGTGATTTTTGCCAAACAGAAAAGCTTCTGTTCTGGGCAATCACACAGCAGTTAGTTGACAACTGGAGCAGAATCTGAAAATTTGCACAGTCCTTTATGGAAGAATAGTTCAGATATGTTTGTATTGTCACTGGCTATTATTTCAAAAATAGTATTTTAATCAATGCAAATATACTTAGCAAGCTCTTTTGTGGCTCATATTGTTTATTGCCTTTAGACAAAATTCTGGATGAAAACCCTGAAATGGTGTCTTCAATATAATGCAAAAGGAAATAACAGTCAGCTATCATTGTTTAGCTCTTCTTTACAGGCCTACCAAAAACATCTTCGAGATTTTGCATTGTTGCTACAAATCCCAAGAATTGGTCAAACTTGTTACCTCTGTACATTTGCCATAAAAGACAGCGGCACAAATCATGTTGTGAAATACTGAGAATAAAATATTTGTGTAGTTGTTATCTGTGCTTCATAACGACAATAGCAATTTTTATGCACATAGTTTTCCACAGATTCTGAACTACTGATAGAATTAATCAGCCATTCATTCTCTTGTAGAAAATAGTCTAAGAGTTTGTGAGAGTAGACTAGGTGAAAGAAAACTTTTCTGGAATTGGATACTTGGACTTTTAAGAATGAGTCATAAAGATTTTGCCATTGTAGAAGCATTAGGATAATAAAATAAATAATTAAAAGTAACATATCTTGCATCATGCTGTCTTGAAGCAATGTTTTGGAATTTGATATGTCTTACTGAGGAAAATAAAAGGTGCCTTTAGAAAAAGCTATTATATTGTTAAAAATCCTTTTTTTTAGGTAGTGACAGAATTGCATAAGAGATGTTCACAGAAAAATATACATTCATATTTTTCATGAAGACATGGTTAACTCTTTTTTTCTTCTATATAGTGTCTTATCTTACAGTAGAAGAATTCTGTTGCATTTCTGTACCTTTAACTTTAAAGCAGTCTTTTGAAACTGTTTCCAAAAGAGAGAAATTATAATTTGTGAGGAAGACTTGTGTATAAGCAAACAGTGGAAAATTCAAAAGGCTGAGGTGCTAAACTTTCCATTAACTAGCTAATCTCTATAGACATTAATATCTTTTTTGTAATGAGGGAATAAGCTGCATGACACAAACAGTTGGGTGGAGTTTGCTAGGTCGGCTTCAAATTTTAGTTAGATGGATGATGAAGGGGCATTACAAGGAGCAGCATTTTTATAGGATTTGCAGAGGAGACAATCTTATTCTTAAGAGTTTTTTCTGTAAAGCTGAGCTTATTTAGATTATTATTAAACTGAATCTGCAGCTGGCTTAATGAGAATAAATTTTAATAGCATCACATACAGAAGTCAGAAATAGGATTGGTCTTAGAATTCTAGGACATTTGTTTTTAGAGGGAAATATGGAAGAAGTCCCACCTGCTACCACCAAGCCCACAGGCCATTTGCTCCAGCAGTCAGTCCCTGTCCCCTGCTCACACTGTCATGACTGCCTGAACCAGCCACCCTTGTTGCTTTGCCAGGAACACCAGACCCAGGAGACTCTTTCTCCAACCTACACACAAGGACACAATTTAGTTTTGGTCACCATTTTATGGGAGGAAGCTGCCATTTTGTTAAACCACAAAGCCCACATATTTTCACATTGGTCTCTGTTTGCCTAATGTCCATTTCTTAAATATATTGTATATAAATGTATATTTGTATATTACACCTCTCTCTCTCTCTCTCTCTCTCTCTGGATGATAGATTAGATAATAGATAGATAGATAGATAGATAGATGATAGATAGATAGATAGATAGATAGATAGATAGATAGATAGATAGATGGATGTGTAAACATAGGGTCAGACAGTCCTGCCAGACAAACACGGGTGTGCTTGAGGACACGAGTGTTTTACAGCATTTAGAAAAAGGCCATTGGGCTACAATGTGTATACATATATATAGATATGCATATATATAAATTTAAACATTAACATATTTAATTGATGTTTTGAGAAGGTATGCTCACACAGTAGTAAAGATAAGTCTTTAGGTGGCATGTGCAAGATCTTTCATTGGATGAGCAAAGTACATGGAGATAAAACACAAACGAATAGAGCAGGTGGAAATAATCAGACCAATTGACACTAAAATAGCATTTGGTCTCTGATGAGACACATTTTTGACCTACACTTCTGCTGCAACTCAAACATGAAGTATGAATTACACAACTAGACTGCAAGCAGTTCTTTTTTTTTTTTTTTTTTTTTTTTTTTTTTTTTTTTTTTATTTTCTGCCCGAGTTCTGTTTTGAATAAATTTATTTTTATAGCTGAAACATGAACAAGTGACTTTCTTCAGAGGCCTGCAGTATGAATTTTGAAAGGTGGTTAATGGAGGTCTGGTGAAATTCTGTTGAAATAACTGCTTACAGGCACAAACTAGCATATGCATTCAACAGCATTTCCCTTTTGTATTAGCTGAACCCATTTCAGAGTATGCAGAACACTGTGAAAAGATTCAGTTGAAAAAGATGAACATTTTTGACAGATTGAGCATAAAGCAGTCATCTTGATTATTTCACCATTCTCAAACCTCTAAAAGAAGCATTCCAACACAGAAATTCTAGCATTTACTGAGTCTGAAGACTCTTTTTCCCTTTCTTCAACCAGGGATTACAGAGATCTTTTCAGCACCTGCCAACACAGAATGTTAGTCTGACCTTGAGGTCCAGGAGTTCGGTTTTTTCCTGTGGAAAAAATTTGGATTTCTTCTACTGGAACCTAAGAAATAAGTATTGATAATACATTATCCTTCTTTGACATTCCAGGTGACTTTTGCAGGACAGGAACAAAACATTTGGGAAAAAATTAGCAAAAGGACTTGAAAAAGCCAACATTTTATCCATGTGCTCTTTGCTTGATTTGTTAATAAGCAGAAGGTTATATAGTTTCTGGAGATTTTATCACATTTGAAAAGCAGTATTTCCACATTTCTCAGAAATCTAACCTAGGAAACCACAAAATGTTATGTTTTTGTGTTACCTTGGCCTAATAAATCTGCAAATTTGCAAACCTCAGTAACACAGGGTCTGTGAAAGAGACCATAGGCTACTGGCAAAAGACTTAAATTGCATATAAGGCAGGAAAGAATGTGTCTGTTCTCAGAGATGTATGTGGTTGCGTTTCTATGTGATAATGTGTTTGTTTCACATGTGATGCATAGTAGTGTTACTATAAGGTTAAAATGTTTCTAAAATCATGGGAAAGGAATTCTGTGCTTTGTTTTTAGTGGACCATGCAAAACTACACTTAAGAAGGTTATAATTAAGCAGATTGATAAGAAACACAATGTCATTATTTGGAGGTAAAATATTTGTTGCTTTGGGGATCATGAGAATCAATGTTTAGAGTTTCCAGGTACCTGTAGATGAGAGCGTGTTTGTACAATGGGACAATATAAGTACAGTTATTGTAGTAATTGTTTTGCTTAAACAAATATGTAGTTATATAATCATAACTAAAATGGTATAAATATGTGCATTGTGAGCAGATGGACTGAGCAAGATTTGGGTAGCTGTACCCCTAGTTCCCGAGCGCTCTTAATAAAGAACCTGCATGTAATCCACCTGTGATTATGTTTTATAAACACTAATGATAGAAGTGAACCTAATTGACATGAGGATGTATCCTTGCTGATGGAGGATGCAGCCTGCTGTAGGATATTAAACTCCTGTACTGAGGTTGCATATTTCAATATTTGAAACTTAACCATATCCTAAATATTGCATATCTGAGCATTGCATATCTAATGCATTTCAGTTCCTACTGACTTCACTGGGAGTTGCTAATACAAAGCAGTCTGCAAGATCATGTGCTCTGAGCACTTCAAATCCATGAATATGTATGGTAGCAGGCTATTTTATACTGGAGTGCAGATGTTACTTCTTCCCCATGAAGAAGACTAATTGTCCAAAAATACAAATATTTCATCTTTTTACTCTGTCTGATAACTATTTCATCACTATCTAGATCAAAATTTCATAAAGCAAAGATATTTAACATTTTTAGAGCTGGAAAAGATTGGATAGAGAGGATGTGTGTATACGCAGAAAGGTGCCAGCTAAACAAGCATGTGCAAATATAATCCCAAGGTTAAACTGACTTGGTTACTACTGCAACCCTGTTCTCCAAGTAAAATCAGCCTACAAAAATATTGAACCAATATTTATTTGAGCAGGCAGGCAATGAAATAAAAACACTATTAAGTAGCTCTAAACATGGGTTGTGTTTCACAGTTCTTCACAGTCTGTGATGTAGTCAGAGCCCAATGAATATTCCTCTTGTCCCTAATTTGTCCATTCAGATTACACATCCTCAACAGTCCCACTCCTTGATGTTTACATTGGGAGAACTTAGATAATCTAAGTTGTAAAAGAGGAATGTTCAGTGGCTTTTATCATAGACCTCTGAGTAATAAGTAGAAAAATAAGCATTTATTTTGATAAGATTAAACAAATGAGGGATTTGAACTACATTAAAGAAGACATCACTAATGGGCCATGCAAATGTGTTGGAAAAAAATAAACCCCACCCCTTCACCACGTGGGTATTTCTTTTTTGTGTGATAAGTATGAATAGAGTTGATGCTCTAGTTCAGAAGATTTGTTTTCCAACATATTAGAAAATTAGTAGATCCGTACTGTGGCAGGTAAAGCTTCATCCAGAAATATCAGACACACAGAGCACAGTCATGGATCAAGAAGAGGTATTAGGAAGAATAGGAAAAAAATGTCATTTTTTGGAAAAGCTTAATATGGATTCTAGTGAAAGATTTATAAGAGGAGATATCTGAAAGAAAATAAAATTACAATTTGTAGGAATAAAGGGTCACTACCTTCAAACAAGACTAACATTTTATATATAAGATAAAACCTATACTACTAGATTTATTGAACTAATAACAGACAGCAATTTCCACTCTTTTCTCAACATCACACCATCCCTGGATCACACTGATCACTTGATCACTCTGATCTTTTGATATGTTATTTAATACATTCTCTTATGAAAACCAGAGTCTTATACTCATTAATTTCCAACCTACCCCAATAGTATGTTTTTTCTTGCTCGATTCTATTATAACAAGTACATGTTGTAAATTTCCTTCTCCTAAAGATTATCACTTGTATTTTTTTGCTTGTTGCCACTCTTCTTTCTAGTCTTCAGTCATCTGTTCTTAGACCCTTCTGTCCTCCATCTATTTAAAAGTGATTTCTGTGAGCTTGTGATTTCTTTTCCAGCAAAGGCAAGGGTATGCCGTTCTCTACATAGAGTATTGAGGTGAACAGAAGACTGAGAACTGGATAGAAAAGGTTTGTAACTTCTAGTATTGTTTATGAGATAACATGTATGGCTTATTAGATTTTTCAACAGTAGGCGTTAGGAAGCTGAGCTAACTTTCTTAGTTATAACTGGCCACTACATTCACACTGCATGATGTCTGATCTCTAATTATAGGAGCATGACTATAACAGGAGAAATAAGTACTGTAAATCACTACGGGTTTAAGTCTGCCACAGAGAAAAATTGACACAGGAAGAGGTGGCAGACTGAAAACCTAGTGGGACTTTACTACTACTAGATTTACCTGCAGCAACATGCCTGAAATGATGAGATTTATTTTCTCTCTTCTCATTCATGAAGTGTAATTGCACATATTTTCACCAGCCTGTCCATCTTGATTCATTCAACCATTGCTGTGCTTGTATTGTATGGAAACACATACTCTGTTTTCTGAAGTGGTTTACTGCAGTATATAAAATGTACTCATATAAAAACTTGGAATAGCCCCACATAAAATGTTCTTTCTGCAAATATCCATGCAATGCACACATACCTCTCCTGGAAAAAAACCAAAACATAAGAAAGAGTATAAGAAACAAAGAAACTAATTCAAACTCAGCCAAACACTCATAGAAATTATTGTTGCCTTCACTCAGCATCTAGTGAGCAACACACAATTCATGCAGAATGAAATGGAAGTAGACACCCTGTCATCCCTATTTCACCTAAAGTTTCAAAGCAAGTGGGAGGTCTATTGGACAACCAAATGGAACTCTCAATAGCAATATCAAAAACTTCCAGTAAAATAACATCTTTTTATTACTTTGTTTACTAATGTATATAATCTTTTTTATCTGACAATTTTTTCCCAGGAAAAGCAATGCTTAATTTGTCAGCAAAGCCATTTGACATCCAGGTATAAACAGAACAATTCTTTGCAGAATGTCACAAAACTATAGGCATTTCAGTTCTTCACAGATTGGCAGGCATGCTGAAGTACCTACTTATTTTTGCAGTGTATAGCAAAGAAATTATTTTTGCAAAAAATTACTGTTTTGTTCTCAAATGATAAGAACAATTTGTCTCTACATATTAATGGTCAAGAATTTTATGTCATTTCTCAAAATAAGTTATATTCTGCCATTAGGTTACTGAAATATTACATCTTTGCATGGACTGAAATATCTTACAATGGCTCTTTCTCAGACATAATCTATAGGCCATGAATCTGTAGTTGCAAGCATGTCAGTAAATATAATTAAAATGATGCTGAAAGTGGAACTTGATTGAAGCTTTAAAATCAGAGAGAATGCCTTAAAAGCCAACTTTTTAATATCATAAAATTCTGCGTAATTATGAAAATTCAGTTCCCGAATTAAAATTTAATACAAAAAATTTCATTAGGACCCCAAAGTGAACTCGAAAACTAATAAGTATCAAACATAGATTTTATTGAATCATGACTAATACGTTCTTTGCAAGCTGCCTAAAATGTTATTTCCTTATTCAAAACTATACTCCTATCAAACATGCTGTAATGATTTGGGAAAAAACCCCATTATTTTTAGCATTTTTTCACTAAGCTATTTAAAAATCAATTATAATTTAGCCTGAAGAACAAATCTCAGAAGGATTTTTCTTCATGACAGATTTTTTCATGGATTCTGCAGAAGCTGTAATGGTCTGCAGTAATATTTTGACCATTCATAATGAGCATAACATTTGATACATTTGTAATTTTTTTGACAATTTCAGAATAACCAATCAGCTAAAATGTAAAATTCATATTGTCTGTTATTAAGAAATAGATAACTTCATAATTTCTCATAACATGTCCCATTAACCTCCTCCTTATCTTAACAGTTACCTGATGAATGAAATTTGTATGTAGCAACATGACCAGAGCTTTCCTTGCTTTAACTCCTGTAGTATTAAAATCAGCAAATCACTCAGTGGAAAACATTCTCACTAGAAGGTCAGAATAAGGGTGCTGCCCTTATTTCTCCCTTCTAATTACAACCTCTTATAACTCTTATATGACAGAAAACACGGAGGGGAAGGGATATTTGTGACAGTGTTGGAGGGAAAAGGGACATACCCACTGCAGACAGCAGAATTTCTGGAATCAAAAGCTTCAGCATGGGACAAACTTACTGTGCCTACCTGCTGGCCAATAAGCTTAACCTGCATAAAAAGTTTTCCCGGTAGTGTTGGAGAACTTTTGACAGAGCCAGCTTTGAATTCTCCCCCTGTGCATATCTTCCTCTAACTTTCCAAAGCTGTCCAAGGCTAAACTGCACTGCTGTATGTTTATTTTGCAATTTCAGTATGAATATGTGCATGATGTAGGGGTGGGGATTTGGAGGGGGGGGGGAATGCGGGTGGTTGATCCTATTTAGTAGGATAGAGAACATTCTCAGTGCCTAAGAACAATGGCTACATAATTAAGTGATTCATTCCACTGTTTAGCTCACAGAGAAAGGATTTCTCTCTTCTCCATATTTCTATCTATCTTTCTCTATTTCTACTGCATTTAAAGCAGCAGATAAACACAAGGAGGAAAAGTCAAAACTGTCAAGATGAATAAATTGTATGGAGAGAACAAAAAAGTCTGGCAGTTCAAAGTTCTTCTAAAATTCCTCTTAATGTGTCTTCAAAGACAATATTGAACTGTGTGATGGGAGTTTTTTTTTCTAAGAATGCATTTAATTTCTAGGACTCTACATTAGAGTGGCCAGATCATAAATTCAAAGAACATATACACATATATTCACATTGTATCTTAGCCGGTCCTCTTAACAGCAGCACAATTACCTAAAAAATGCAGTTTATACATATCCCATACCAAACAGAATTCAAGAGACCTGAACGTTTCTTCAGGCTCTTCTGATGAGCAGCTTTAAATCTCTGGACTAACTGTTAGATGTTACTGTGCACTCTGCGGGATGAAGATTACACAGGACATTTCTACTTCCAGAGTCCAGGAAGCACTGTATATTTTCATAATTAAACCAGAACTTTTCACTCCAAATATGCATTTTATCTCACTAAGAAAGAGATTGAAGCTTTGCTCCTGAACATCCTAAGATGACCTCTTAATTATATACAGATAACAATACAGTTGGACATGCCTAACTCCTCAGATAATCCAATAATGATTTCTGTTCTGTAACTGAAAAAGAAAAAAAAGTAGGAGATGTACCCTCCTTTCTATATAATATTGGAAAGAAGCACACAATTCACAACTAAACCTGAAAAACACTTTCTAGTCTTATCAAATGCAGTAAAAAATATCCAGGAACAAAGAATACATTTTTAGGGATATAGAGTAGAAGATTCTAGGAGAGCATTGACTTGGACAAGAAATTAGAGAACATAGTTTATTATTGTCCCAGATAAAAGCTTCTAGTCCTGTGTTGTGGCAAAAATTACTATTGAGGCCTTTGAAGATACAGAAAAGGAATATCCAGTAAAAGTAAAAAAATATAAGGGAGGAAGTTGCTACTATGTATAGCAGGATTGTTGAATTTTACATCCTTATTTTAGAAGAGAGAGCAATTAGTAAACCTAGCTTTCTCTAGAAGGTTATGCTCTACAAAGCATATGTTCAGAACCTCAAAGAGCAAAAAGGTCAGTACCTGAATCCAAACCATTGGGTTATTTCATCTTTTCTGACTTGGTAATCTCTCCTTACTTGGCAGTAGTAGTTATGTTTCCCGTATATTTACTCATCTTTCTAAGAGAGGAAAGACTTAAAATAGTTAGAGAACTCAAATGGCACAAAGCTGAAGGAAAAATAAAAAAGAAGTAGAGAGATAAGGAAAGAAAAATTTTAATTTTTTAGAATTATCATATTGGGAAAAAAAAAAAAAAGAAGAAAATAAAATACTTCAAACTTATGGAAGGACTGGTGAAAATAATGCTGATTCCATGGGTAAAGGCTGTTTTGTAAAGAACAACACTTTTGGTACATCTGGAAAATATTTTTTTTTTTTTATAGTTGCAATGCAAATTTTGTTCCAAAACCCAAGTTTACATCTCTGTGCAGTTCACATTAGACAGTGCCACTAAGTAAATGAATTATCAAGAGCCTAATGTTCAGTACTGTGGAGTCTCCAAAATGGTGATTGAAAGCATTGTGTTCTGAGGTTCTCATTCTCTACAAACTGCAGGGGTTACTTTCATCCTTATTACTTTCACAAAACTGAACCAGATCCAACTGTAATATTCAACTACGACTGACTCAGTTAACTTTGGGGGGAACAGGGTCCGTACAATCCAATTACATTTAAATTACTGTATTCCTATAGCAATGAACAAATGTTTGGCTTGAAGTAATTATACATTTATTATATGTACAAAACTAAATCCATATTAACACAAATCACCTCCTGTGGCAGTCATGCTTGTACAAACATTGGGGAAACCCTCACTACAGTACAAATAAAAAATAATTCAGTAATATATAAAAGAAACTTTTACTCAGCTTTTGGCCCTCAGTTGCTATCACATTTTAAAATTTTTTATAGGAGACCACACTAGTCAGTTGTGGGCAAAAGTTTCTGTTTGTTTTAAATTGATGTGTAATCTATAATGTTCCAATGCTGTACTCTAAATATTTCCTTAAGCATTTATGTTTTCCAAATTTCTTACCTCTCATAACTTTCAGAAATATACAACAAGTAATCCACTAATTGAGTTGCAGAAGAGTAAAGTGAAATAACATCTTAAAGGATAAATGTGTTGGGTTTCTTGTTCTTGTTTTGGGTTTGTTTGGGTTTTTTTCCTTGGTTGTATATTTTGTTTTTCTTGAGTAACTAAAAACCACCTGAAATGGCATTCCACAAGAACTATGTGGCTAGGGATGCTTGTTCCCCTTGCATCCTCTTCCCTGCATCACAAGCAGCCTGGAGAAAAAAGCCCCACCTAAAACCAGGGATTTGGCCAAACAGATTCAAACCAGTTTTGATGTTGTGGCATTTTGTCATCACTTAAATATTCATAAACTTTGCTGCAGATACTTAAGAGCCGTTGGCTGGATTCATGTGGGTACATTAAAAACAACAAAAATGAAGTTATGGGCAAGAAGACCACGATGTGAAATGATTTAACAAGTTTGTGTTAATAGTCAAAAGAAGTGATGACTTATATTAATCTCTTCTCTGTCATATGAACAGAATCTCTATTTACGCATCTGAAATGGTGGCCTGGTGGTGGTGCCAGGCAGTAATGTGAAAACAAAAGGATGGTACCAGTTTTCCATGTGAGTTTCTCTGCTACTGCATATTATCAAAGACATATTGCAGTTTTATGCAGCATGAGGGATCTCAAAATTTTGTAGCTGAATGATGAGTACCCACTCATGGAAGCCAAGAAAAAAGATGGTGTAAGTTGTAATTTAAGTTTGCATTACTTTATGCTATCTGCTGCATCACTGAGCAAGATGTTCAGAATTTATAGGGTGGTGGAATCAAAGGAGAGGCCATAGATCAGATAAATCTTTTGATCAGCTACTGCAAATGACTTGAGAATTCTCTTCTGGGATTAAACTTCAGTTCAGGGAAAGCTTGCTTTTTAGTGGATTTATTAAGGAATTTGAGAAAATTGTTCATTCCCTCTGCACAATCTGTGTGGGGTTGCTGCTAATTTTGGTATGTTGTTGAGACGATTTGCGTCTGACTTTGCATTTGAAGCACAAAGAAAAAAAGCCTTCAGAAACCTTGTCTACATAAATAATACAGGAGATAAATAATGTTCTCAGAATAACTGAAAATGTCTAATTTTAACAAACCCTGAATCATGTAAAACTATTGCAAAACATTGAAAAGTATGCAAATATATATACTTATGCACATATGTATGCGTAGATTCTGTATTATGTTTCATTAAATACTTAAGCGTTTATATAACTGCAATAAACCATTATACGTATTCTACTTGCTTTTTTACTACTGGTATTTTAATATTGTTCCAACATTTTTTTGTTCCTGTGTGCAAGTTTTATCTAATGTAACATCTCTTAGGACACAGTCTACCCTGCAAGGTAAAGATATTGCTACCTGACAGATGAGTTGGGACACTTTCATAGTCATATCAGTGCCAATGTTAAACTTAGAGTGTTTCACAGGAACTGAATTTGTTATGAACTTTTAATAAGTGAGCCATAAAATTACTTGATATCCTAAATCCTTTGGAAGTGCTTCATTTTATTTATTTATTTGTTAAATCACAAATATCATAAAATTGCAGAGTAAATTGATTCCTTTTCCTATGAGAAACTTATCTCTTGAATTCTAAACTTGTGTTTCTCTAAATGCACAATTAGACTGTTGCATTCATGCAGGATTTTTCATCTGTGTTTTTTTATAGGAAATGCTATTAAGATATAAAATCTATGGGCTATATTAAAAAAAACTGATACACATTATAAGGAAAAGCAAATAGAATCATCTAGAAGAATGAGAGGGTTTTTCTTCTCCAGCTTTTTCTTGTAATCTGATTTTGGGATAAAGTGATTTAGAAGTACTGTGGCAGAGTATTAGAGTTAAAAGGCTGTAGAAATAATGCAGGAGATGGAATATAGGCAAACACAACATGATCACATAGCAACCAAGCCTGATTTGATTTCATAAAGCTGAACAAATTATGAAGAGAGAATATATAAAACATATTATATAAAATACTTCTGTTAGAGATAATTACAGATGAAGCTAAAATAAGACACATCTTCAAAAGTTTTGGAGGGAAAAAATGGTGAAACTGGATGTCATAAAATGAATTTTGAGAAGAGCAGAAATAATGTGACCACAAGAAAATGAATCTTAATGTCTTTCTTTCTCATCCAAAGTACAAACTGGATCTGTCCTTAGTATTGCCAGTTAAAGCTGAAAGCATTCCTGATTCTTTGTGCCTGGAGAGCACATATGATGGACTCTGTAATAACCAAAGAACTATCCCTATGCAAAGAGTCAGACATGTTAGTGATTAGAAACAGGCACTGTGTGCATCCTTCCTATCTCTGGCCATGGACTTAGAGACTCTAGCGCCTTTATTTAAAATATGTTTGTTCTACCTGATGCATTTTCTGTTGATGTACAATCCTCATTGAATTAGTTTATAGATTGACTTTATACTTTAGAAGAAGCTTGAAGTTTTGCCCCATACATATTTGCAAGCTGATTGTTACATCCTGACTGTTCTAGGACATTCAGAATAGATGCTTTCTACAAAATAAGAGAGAAGCAGTCATAGCTCTGGATATGGATTCTACTCCTATTCATATATTCCTATTTGACCTGCTGCTTCAGTTTAATTCCCAGAACTACTGTGCCTGGGTAGTGGCGATTCCCAGAAACATTTTTCAAAACAAGGCAAATCAATGACTTGATGGCTGAAATCTAATTTCTAGTAGTTTAGTGTAGTATAGGACCAGAGCCACACAGCTGAGAATGATAATGCAATCAAAAAAAATTAAGGGCTGGTGGTGGGGGAGGCTATGTCTCCTGACAACATGTGGTAGCATAAATAGCTACATGAATTCATATTTCCAGATTAAAACTTCCTTATTCTAAAGTCTATATTTTGGATAAGTGAAATCCCATTTATTCCTATTAAAAAATTCTAAATTTGTTTTTCAGCTCTTATGCTAATGAGTTTCAATATTAAAAGACAAATATAATCTAAGGGTATGAGAACACTATTTCTTTTCTGAAACTACCTTAAAAATTTATGATTTATGTATGCAATCATTCTGTACTATCATTTATCTTAAAAAAGCCCATTTTATGTTAACAGTATAGTAGTAGTCTTCCTACTACTTTTCTAACACTATGGTAACTATTTATGTTTAATCAGAAAACTTATCTGCGACTAACATTTATAAATGCTTTTTGTTTTCCCCTCAAAGAAACCCACAAGATTCTCTTTTCCCTAAAATAATATTATTCTGGCATGAAAACATACATCAATCCATCCAATTTTTAGTATAGTAAAATTCATTATCTTAAATCATTAAAACAAATGAACTGAGTAAACCTCAGTATTTGTTTTCAAATTGATCTGTGAATAGTACTTGCACAGTGCTGATTTAACGAAAAGATATATATATGAAAAGCAATTGTAGAGATTGAGAACTTTCCTTGAATTAGTGCACTTTTTAAAAGGGATTAACTGGAATCTTGAAAAGCATTCAATAACTTTTGTGCATTTAATATCATTACAATTATGTCTTTACTCAGGTTTATCATGCTCTATATTTCACAGTAACTCTTGATCTCCTATCTTAACATCATATGATAGATTTTATTTTTCGCTGTCTTTTTGAGAAAAGGCACCACAATGACATGATTAAAAACTAGCATTTGTATTACATTAAATCATATTTTCAGTTTTTGAAATATAAGTTATCTTTAGCATTAAGAAATCACTTGTAGAATCTGTGTTTGTAAGCAAATTTGAAACTCTATTTTTCTAGGGATATTTTTCAGTGTTGTGCAGTTTATGACTTTTTTAGAGACTGATTCCTCTGCCTTTGTCTTTATTTTTGTATTTACCTTCAAAATATGCTGCTAGCAGAGCACTGCATAGTGATAGTCCACTGGGTCTAGAAGTTACACCAGTTCTGTTCAGTAATAAGTCACCTTAGAAGACACATACTTTAACACAATAGGTATACCTTGACAGGTATTGCCAGGGAAATATTTGTGAAATGTTTGTGTGGTATGTGTGTGTGAGGAGTGAAGAATTAGCTTTTACCTATTTTTTCACAGATGACAGGGAAAGTGGCATTGTGAAGCATTCCCTAAATGATAAGCAGAAACTCTTGAATACTAGATGCTAAACAGTGTGCAAGGACTACTACTAATATTATTATTATTGTTGTTGCTGTTGTTGCTATTGTTATTATTAGCTATTATATCAGAAAATGCCAATAGTACAAAAAATTCTGGAATGGAATGAGAAAAATTTGGGAATCAGTCCCAAAAAGCAGGTAAAGTATTCAGGAAATACTTCCTGTATTAAGAGAATCATTTGGAGTCTTCTTAAAGCTTTTATTTTTATTATTTTACTGCTGAAAGCTGGAGTTGAGAGAAAAGATGAGCAGTGGATCATAAATTGAATAACAAAGATACTTGGATGGTGCCCATAATATTTTTTGTGTGAGATCAAAATAGTTTTTTCACTATTTAAGAGCTAAGACAGTTGAAAAAATGGGCAAAATAATGCTAAGATTATATTTCCTTTTAAGCTGGGCTCTTGTTTTTTTATTTGGACGGTATTTAAAGGACATGATTGTTAATCTTACTCTAAGATACTATATAGCAATAACATTTTGTATTAATACTTCTCCCTTCCCAGGTTCTTCACAATCTATATATTAATATTTAAACAGTTTGATAAAACACTGCGTTTTTAGTGTCCCACTGAAATTATTTTATTAAAACAATGTCCTTATTACTGTATTGAACCATAAAATTTTAGAAGTCATATGACACTATTTATTTTGATTTGCTGTAATAAAGAAAAATAAGTACACCTGTGCAATGTTTTAGATATTTCAACACAAATAATTTATAGTATATTTAATTAGGACGCATAAAATAATGATTTAAAATACCAATTTAATGCAATTGCAATGCAACTGCATTGATTTTTGCAACAGCAACCTTTCCAAAACTCCTTTCCTGGCTCTCTAAATGAATGATAGTAAAAGCAAGCACTGACTTTTATACCTAAGGGATTTACAGAATTATTTCAACCTATTTACAATACATCAATTTAACAAGAACTGCAAGAGGAGAAAGAAGGAATATTTTTCTCTACTTTGATTCCTATAGAGCAGTTCCTTTACTTGCACACATAGGCTCAATTATTAATATATTTAGCTGAAGTAATTGCTTTTGAAAATACTATTTCTGGCCCAGATTTTTGTGAATGGTAATCTCAATGCTTATTAAAAAAAACCCATAAAATCAAAGAAAAATTTAATAAAATTAAATTTCTTTTTTTTTAATTAAATTTAAACTTTATTACTTTAAACCTTAGTCAGCATTAACCTAGAAAGATATTAATCTTTATTCAAAATCCACATTTTAAATATTAATATGAAAAAGACTGATTACTAATCATCACCATTGCTAACATGCTATTGTCTTCCGTTACATTCAATGTTTTGAAGATATCACTGAACAGACTATATTATATGAAACTTGAGGTCGTCAAAAACCATAAGTAAAATGAACAGCTGTCAGTACTTAACCTGCTACCTGGATGACAGCATTTGCTTTAAGGGAATTAGTTCTTTGCAGTATGAATCTGTTAGAAGAGACTTCATCCAGAATAATTATATAGTCAGAGCTTCTTCCTGGTATTTCTTGGATGAACTCTTTCTATCAGATAAATTGATGAGATGAAGATAAAGTAAAGTAATAATCAGTGACTTAGTACAGAAAAGTTAAAGAGAGAATTTTCCTAATGTCAGTGTGCCATCTTACACTTTGATCCAGTAAAGCTAACGTGCTAGATCCTGGTATTTAATTCAGCTGTTCTTTGTCCTGCCACAACCTATTACCAACACCATTTGTAGTGCAACCCCATAGAAATGTATCTGGTTCCCCTTGAGTAGCCATTCACAACCTTTGATTTCACACTCTATCAGCTTTAGATCAGATATATTTCCCTGAGTATGGGCTGCCGTTTTGATAGATAACTCCTGCCTTGGAAAGTCTTCGTTCCTGAATCAAAGCCTGACATCTGGGTTTGGGCCAGTTCTTTTTTTGCTGTATACATTACTGGAAGAAATTCAGGGTCACTTGTCAAATTACTTTTCCTTAGGGTAAAGAAGTGGCTGGCCACCGGCATTCTCCTGTAAATGGATTGTTTAAAGCCATTTAACAGTGATGTTAGGGAGCATGCACTGAATGGGCATTGGGCTGGATGTTTGTTCCAGAGTAAAACTAAAGATAAAAGTAGGAGTTTCTTCCCAATAGACAAAAATGCAACTATACATAAGAACATTGACATGAATGTCTGCCAAAGCATAGGTTCCTAGCTCCTATGTTTTAAGTGTCAGCCAATGAAAAGCAATCTCATCATGTGACCTAGTATTTGTCTACTTGGAAAACTGATAAACAAGAGGAAAACATATCTTGAGGCTTAAATCCAGTTTTGAGTCCCTAAATCCAAAAATATATGGAGTGGTTGGCTAATGTCTGGTGGAGAGTAAAAGGTTTCATCCAAGATCAAGGAGACATGAACTATCAGAGAAGAATAAAGACTGTAATTGTTCTGAGAGAGAAACAAAAATGAAGAGGTAACATAATTACAGCCCTCAAATGCATGGAACTTTTCTGCAAAGAGGAACAAAACTGTGAAGTTGAAGAACAGACTGCTTGAAATCTCCTCTCTGATCTGCAGTGAAGGCATAATGTGTTGGAATGTAACAAGAAGCCCTGCACTGTGTTGAAGGGAAGAGCAAAGCACGGTGCTCAAATGAAGAGGGAGGCGTTGCACTGTGGTGTACTGGTACTAGTTACTGCAGTTCCTAACAGGAAGAGAAGAGACAGAGAAGTTAATCTGATACACAGATGTATCATAAAGCATCAGCCTGACATTTGTTTCCTTCTGTCTCAGAAGGAAAGAAGCCAGCAATTCCTGTCATGGGAAAGTTCCAAAAGAAATTGTATCCACCATGAAGCAATCATAAAAGGCAGGTAAAAGGGTTACAAAATTCATAAGCTTTATCCCTGGACCATTGTTAACAAAGTGCAAGCAAACATTTGCCACCAACACTTCAGTAGTGATCATGCTTTGAGCAGCATTTATTTCATAAATAAACTTTGGAGGACCCTGGCAAAATTGGGACATAGTGTTCATTAGGTCACACAAAAGAGGAGGTTCATAGCATGACTGATCTTTTTATGTGATTTATCAATCTCATAAAATGTGAATTGAAATTATAAGAGATCAAAGTGAGAAGTCTATGGATGCTGAATGTTATGTATGGTACTTTAGATCCTTCCCCACTGCTGCCATCTGGAACAAAGCTGTCTCTGTAAAATTTTAGTTTTCATGCCTCAGTCCATACTTTTCATTTTGACCCTTACAAAAGTGATGAAAGTATGACCTGGAGCCCAGATGTTAATGCTCTTAGGAAGCTGGTTAAAATCCTTTGTAGACGAGAATTGCACCTGTCAACATGACCGCTAAAACATTCATATGCTACCATCCTGCACAAATTTAACCATTATCTAGGAAGGCAGAAAAGATTTTTATGCAGCCACCCAATCTTATTGAGTTAATTTAATTACTTATTTTTTATCCTGTATTTGAAATACAAATCATATTTTATTACCAAGATTTGACATCCAGACATTACTAATGGTAAGAACTTCACTGGTAACCTGAACACAATTCACAGCAAATTAAGAATATAAGTGAAGAGGAACATGACACTCTAGTTCTCTTACATAGGGTGTGTTGAATGCCTGAGGATAATATATCATCCACATTATGCAGATTTGTCAAAATATAAAAAAGCACTGGTAGTGGCTTCATATGATGGTTTTAGAATTACTTAATTTCACTCAAGTTTTCCTTCTTTTCTTTGGTCTGGCTGCGATGGACTTAACTTTTCCCACAGCAGACCTTGTAGTAATGTACTTTGTATCCATAGATAGAGTGGTGTTGATAACACACCAATGTTTTGGCTGCTACTGCTCAGTACTCCCAAGCTTAGAGGATGTCTCTTCAAATCACCTCCCCATCCCTCCAAAAAAAAAGGTTGGTGGGGGACAAGAGTTTGGGATGGGCCATAGCCAGGACAGATAATCCAAATTCACCAAAGGGATATTCCATGCCATATGACATTTTCTTATCAATAAAAAGTAAGAAAAAGTTGAAAAGGGACATTTATAATTTAGGCATTTGTCTTCTGAAGCAACCACAATGTGTATAGAGGACCTACTTCCCATAAAATGGCTGGACCTTAACAGCTTATGGGAAGTAGGGAACAAATGTCTTTATTTTCCTTTGCTTCTCTGTAACACCTTTGCTTTGTTGAATTAATCTACCTTTATCTCAGCCTAAGAGATTTTCCATCTTATTTTCTTGCCCTGTTCTGCTGAGGGAACAGAGACTGGCTTGGTGAGCACCAGTCTGTTTTTGGCACCCAATGTGGAGCTTTCAAGGAATTTGAGATAAGGACAGAAATTGAGAGAAGTAATGGGCAAAATATTGATGGAAGATTTAAGTGAAATTTTTAAAGATTGTAAATTGTGCTATGAATATATTCGAATGATAATTCTTAAATATGTGATTTGCAATGGCAAAGAATGGAATGGATTTGGTTTATGTGGAAAGTTTCAGTACTGGAAAGTGCTGCAGTGGTGGCTTTTGGAAGAGGACATCAAAAGTTTCCCCCAAGC
Organism: Sitta carolinensis; assembly: GCA_032173965.1. NCBI lineage: Eukaryota > Metazoa > Chordata > Aves > Passeriformes > Sittidae > Sitta > Sitta carolinensis. The sequence continues at coordinate 22,748,311 of JAVUNC010000005.1, read as the reverse complement.
TGTACAGAGCCACTTCCAGCCAGCTCTGAGATTTCTGTGCAGGTTACTGCAATCAGCATTTTGGACACATGCTTTTTTGGGTTGACTTTTCCATCCATTCAAGGTATGGGAATTATATCACTCTGGTAAGAGAGAGCCATGGATGAGCTGTTGAACTTTGGCAATGAAGTTTCAGAAGTGACAGCTCTGCTTAGTGCCTCCAAACAAAAAAACATGCTGAAGATTTACTCCTTGGGCAATTAATATTTTGTCTCAGGAATTCTTCACTCAAGAATTTCTGGAAGTAATGCAGTATGTTCTTCCGTTACTTTTTACTATGTGCTTGATTGGCAAGTATTGGATTCAGGATGCTGGTCAAGAAGAATCTTTGGTTCAACCTCTAGACCTAACAACCTCCTGTTAGGTCTGCTGTTGCCATAGAATATCCTCTTATATCATCTCAGTCCTCAAAGAGGAAGATGTGAGCATCAGAGCCATATCACATTGCCAGCAGAAGGGAGAAATACAGAAGACAGCTCTCTCCTGACTCCAATTATTTGTCCTTAGCCAGGACTCTGTTGGCACACATATTCAGACTGGACTAATAAAGCATTTTCAGTTCCGGCAAATTCAGTGCCATTCCATCATCCATGTGTCCAAGATGAGAATGTTTTATTGAATTTGTGTTATCTTTTAAAGAAAAATGACACACAACTGAAATGTTACTGTGTTGTTTTCCTCCATGACTGAAAAATGTCAAAAGAGACATATGACACTAAACCATAATTTTCCCTTGGGATAGGGTTCTAATTACTAGTTACTATATTTTTAAGGTAAAAATATGTTGCATTTCTGTAACTGATTTATTATTGAAATGGTCAAATGCCTTGATTCCATTTTCCACATCTTTGAAGGAGAATTTCATTTTAGTAGATGTAGTGCTTTGCACAAGTTATATATGGATGCTTATGAGATGACAGTGCCACTGAGGAACAAAAATTGTTATTCATCATATGTAATATTCATTACAGTAATGATTTTCTTAAATACTATTTCTAACCTAGTGGTCACAGCACCAAGCCTGCCAGAGTTCAAGAAGCTTTTGGACAACATTCTCAGGCACATGGTGTAGTTCTTGGGGCTATCTGGTGCAGGGCAAAGTGCTAGATTTGATGATTCTTGTGGGTCCCCTCCAACTCACAATATTCTGTGTTTCTGAATCTAACTTTTCTTATTTTATAGTACAGTGTTGCCATGAAAACTAAATACACTGAATAAGTTTCTAATTAATATTTAAGATAATGGGAAATTCTATATGATATTAAAATAGGTGTATAGATACTCAAATAGATGTATAAGATCTTATTAAGATCAGTGCTCATATGAACTACCCATCATACTGTTAAATGTAGAAAGGTGCTCTACATAGGAGCTTTGGAATTTTTCTGAAAACGAAGCCTTCCAAGAAATTATGAACAGATTGTATGCAAATGATTTTGTGCTGAAAGATTACTTCAGACAAAATATTTTAATTATTTATTGAAGAACTACTTTTGCATTACATAGCATGAACCAGCCAACCTCACTCACTCTATACTAAAAATTTTAAAAATAACTAGCCTGATATGAAAATTAATCTTAAAAATTTTTTTCTGCATCCATAAGGAAAAAGTAGTAGAATTAATTTGATTTTGTTTGGATTATAATATTTCTTAAAACAAACAAACAAAAAAATTGGTTTTGCATATTATTTTTCTTTAGTTTATTTCATGTTTAAAAATTCATATTGATTAAACTAGGAGTTTTTCAGTCTGTTTAAAAAAAACATATTACTATTTAAAATTAATATCCTTTTATTTGTCTAATACAAATGAAAAATAAACAGGAAGACTTCTAAAAGGGATTTGTTTTACTTGACTTAACCCACTGTTTTAAAAACCTGGGGTTTTTCACCCACTGTGAGAAAAATATTCTGTAAGGAATTATATACTGTGACAGAAAAAAGTCAGACTATTTCTGCCTTTTTCTGATACAGAGTCACTGAATTGTTAACAGTGTAATTCTGATTTCAGATGGGGCAAAATGTCTTTGAATTTCCTGTTATTTAAAAAAAGTTGAGAATCTTATTTTTTCTTCAACATTACAGTATGATTCTCCCATCAATACAATACTTTCTTGTCAGTGCAAATCTTTTAAAGACAGAGTTCACAAGATAAATAAACATCAAAGATAACCCCATAATAGTTTTCATCGTCATACTTTCTGGTCATAAATTCCTATGTCTATTTTTATGGCACTATGATAATATTTCTTTGAAATACTATCATTTACTATCTCTGACTATTCATAAAAATTTGCGAAAGTTTTATTTTGTAAGATTCCTCTAAAATATCTGATATTTAGATTGAAAGTTTTCTTCCATGAGAATTATTTTTGCTATAGATACTTATTCAAATGCCAAAAAGCTCTTGAAAAAAACTACATAAGTCTCATATTTATTTGCATTATCTTTGGATCCAAAATTCAAGTCTTCTTAGAGCAAAAGTGAGATTGGATGTTTTGATCTTTATCCTCACTTCAGTAAAATCAATACGATTGTTAGGTGAAGGACCAGACAAGTAGCATGAACTTTTAATCAACAAAGTACATTCCAGCTTTGGTTTTAAAACCTATCTTGGAAGGCTGATCCTTTTTGTTTTCTCATCTCCTATCAGATCATCTATTAACAGCTTTATGAAGGCTCTCTTGAGTTCAAAGATTTTTCTTTTATGATAATTTTTCTTTACAGTTACTATTAGACCCCTTATTTTTATTCATAAAATGTAATAAAATAGTAAAGATTGTTGAGAAAATTACTGTTAAAACACAGCTTAATAGCTCTTATTCTCCTATTTAAAATGCTTCAACCACCAATTGAAGAGCAGAACTATCACTGCAGACTTTGCATGATGACATATAAAAAATAGTCATTCATTGCTGTCCTGTCACTGGAAACTATTTATTGAAACTACTCAAAGAATAACTAAACAAAACAATTTGGAAGTGAACATTGGTGTCACTTCTCAATCAGTTTGGTAACAAAGAAATAATGACAGATATAATTAATTTTGACTAGCTCTGTTATCAAAATTTTAACTGGAGATAATCTCATCCAGCATTTATTTTATTGTTAGGAAAAACAAAAGACGTATGACATGAAATTTTCTTAAAAGTCAACTGTAATAATCTCTGAGTGATAATTTATCCTATTTTTTCCAAGAGTACTAAAAGCAATTAGGTAACTTATTAGGAATTATTATAAGCTTATTAGCAATTAGGTAGCATGTTTTCATCTCACCTGCATATTATTATTATAACTTAGTTATCTTGTTACTGAGCTTTTCAACAGCTCCTTATATTTCCTAAACAACTTCCTGCTAGTAGAACTTAATTATAGTAACAAATCCAAATTTCTGCTCCTAATATCAAAACCTCCATTTTGTAGGATGGAAGGACAAAAACATTTCTTAGGAAATTAAAACTCAAAAATTACATTTAACCAAGAAATTAAACCTAGGATTCCTGGAACTTTTAGGGTTTTTAGTATTTTACATATATGTGCATATGATCCTTCTAAGAATCAGTCCCAAATGCAAAAAACTTCAACATAAATGTGTTTGCTTGAATCTTACATCTCCATGTTGAGAAGCAACCCTCTATGATGGGTTTCTAGTACATTTACGGATTATGGGATTTAACCAATGACATTAAGCTTCTAATATAATTTGCAGAACTTTTCCTAATAATGGTATAGAGAAAGCTATTTGTCTCAGAGTACAAGGCAAATTTGTGAAATTGGTATTTACAGGTTTTTTATTTATGTATTGAAAATTGTCAGAGAACTCCAGGGAATAGAAATTCTATATATCACAGTGTTGAAGTTGCAGAAGTTTGGCTTTCAATATGAATCCTAATCCTTGTTAAAATCCTGTTATCAAATTTACTAGAGTGATATCTCTGCCCAAATTAAGCTACAAATCATATGCCAAAGTCAATAGTATGGATTTTTATTTAACAGTATACATGATGTAGAGAGGGAAAGATATAAATAGGAAAACAGAGCAGGTGGGAGAGAAAAAGAGTGTCAGAGAAACAGATTAAGTAGATAAAATATCACCCCTCAGTGGATCCTGACAGAATCCCATTAATAATCTTCTTCCAGTCTCATGAGGGTCTCAGACCTGTCAAAGTGATAACCACTATCTCGATCTGTTAGGAGTTAAGGGAAGCCCACCAAAGAGAGCTTACTGGGTTTACATCTCAGGTTCAGGTCCAGGTGGGAAATTTTACATTGAATGATGTAATGGTTTATGACCTCTTTTTAAAATGTTACACTGACTCCTCCTACATCAGCCAAGTCATATATGACCCATCAGCAGGGGTGAATATCTTCAGGCTATGTGTGGATGTCCCAGTCCTTTGGAGTGGAGTTTTCACAGCTGAGATACTTGTATAAGGACTTTGTCATGATAAAATGCACTAACCCCACCTCACAGGATTTGCCTCTTCCCTTGTCTTATTCAACACCCAGCTGTAGCTTCTGGTTATGGGTGTGAATGCCCTCGCCCTCTACACCTGGGTGGTTAAGTGGTCAATTAAGTCATCAACTATTAACAGTCCAGTCACTCTCAATCCCCAAAAGCATTTCATAGTTCAACTGTGGTAGAAGTGCTAATATAGCAGCCTCTTTGTTCTTTAGGTCATCTTGAGACCTATGATGCCTAGACTCAAGGGGATGTCTGTCCATTTAGGAGACAAGTTTCTTTTTGTGTTGCCAAACAGAGTTTTCTTTTAAAAGGAACCTGAAAACATAGGTCAGGCAGAGCTGGTGTATCTGTGTTCCTGTGCTCTATCAGTGTCCAGCAGTTATCTTTTCATGTGTGATCATTTATTACCCAACATAAAAATATTCAGAAAGCAGAATGCAATATTTTTAATTGAAAATTTTTAGATGACAGAAATAGAGTTCTTCTATTAGAAGAATGATTTAATGAGCTTGTGAATTTTGCACAGCTTCACCAAAGGGTTGGCAACAATCAGCACTGTCTATCTCCCTTGCCATATATACACAGTTTCTCTTTGTTTAAGGGCATTCCAATTGTAAGGGTGCAGGTTTGAGTCTATCAAGTGGAGAAGACAGCCTCATGGGTGATTATCATACTAGAATGCTGTTTTATGGACGGCGTCTATGTTTTTATACAGTACTAATAACTTCACTCTCTAATTTATTCCATCTGTGATCTGAGCACACCTCTTGCATGGGTCCCTCAAAGGACACAGATGCTGCTCTTCCAGATGCCTGATCGTAGCAGTGGGTAGGCAGGATTTAGGTACATACCTGACTACAAGAAAGTGATTCTGGGCAATCATGCTGAAGATACCTAGAAATTATTGCAATACATAATTGAGTGCAGAAACCCATTGAGAAGATCTTCTGTTGCACAGTGTGTCTGACTTACTGTTCAGATCTGTCTCTGTATACTTGTAAGTTTTGAGAGACAAAACATATTAATTGCATTTTTGTTGTTTTATAGTAAATTACATAACACATTAATTTAACACTTTCAGCACTACTAAGGGCTGAGTTGACTCCTGACTTGAGGCTTGCCTATAATTTTTTTCAGAATTTGGACAGTTGTATTTGTCAGCCAAAATGAGAGTCTCCTGCAAGTCTGCTCACTGGAGAATGCCTCTGACACTACAAACTGGCACATCTTACCAAACCAACTGTGATGTGGATGTGGGAGGAAATAAGGAACTGCACACCAGGAGGGTTGCTACTGCAGGGCAGGACAAGGATTCTGCATGCAGAAGGATTCTGCCTTGTGCCCAGCTAAAGATGATCAGAAAGACTAGAGTTCCCTTAACCTTCTGATAAACCTCTTTTCCTCATACTAGAATAGATGTTCAAAATACAAATGGTAGGGGAAAAAAAAGATGGAGGGATTGTATAAGGGTAAATAAAAGTCAAATATAGAGTTTGGAATGACAGCAAAAAACTCATCTTAATTGCACCAAGCAGATAGTCAGTAGAGAGTTTGTTAGCTTAAAAGGAAATTACAATTTTTGCTTAATTAAAATTTTTTTTGGTGGATGAAGCGAATAAAATGTGTGACAATACTGAAGGAATGGGAACTACTTATTCTGACACACTTTACCAGGAGAAGAATATCCTTGTTCCTTTAGAGTTGCATAAATTAAAGTATTTGCTAGAATCTAGTATAAGAATAAAGTCTTTCTATATGCCAATGTCTGATAAGCTCAGGGGACCTCTCTTCTTGTCCAAATTACAAGGCCCAGAAAGACTCCTCTAAATTACTTCATAAAATCTTCAATGTGTGAAACACCCTCTGACATACCAATATAAGTAAATGTAACATGGTTTATTTTGAGGTTTGTTGGGTTTTTGGAGGGGGGTTGTTGTTTTTCTTTTTGGTTTGGTTTTTGTTTGTTTGTTGGTTTTATACAGAGGATAGGGAAAAAGGAAGAACAAAGAAAAACAAAACTTAGTAATAAATATTCTATACTTCAATGAACATGTTACTGATGTTCTCTGAAAAATAAAATTTAGCATTCAGAAGAATACAAAAATTTTTATCCAGTCAATTACGTTTCTACATTCAAGGAAGACAAGATGATCAGGAATAATCAGCATTCATTTGCTAAAGGTAAGTCATGATTGACCAACCTGATTGCCTTCCATGATGAAACAACTTCAGGTAGTTGGATGAAGGGAGAGGAGTGAATATTATTTGTCTTGACTTCATCAAATACTTCAATGCTGTCTCTCATGAAATCCTCATAGGCAAAAAATCCTAGAAGTGTAGGTTGGATGAGTGAAGAGTGGGATGGATTGAGAGCTAGCTGAGTGCCAGATCTCAGAGGGCTGTGATCAGTAGTACAGGCTAGCTGAAGGCCTGTCACTCATGGAGTCCTCCAGCCTTCTTTACTGGGCCCGGCATTGTTCACTTTGTTCATCAATAACTTGGGTGAAGTCCAAGTTCAGAAAGTTTGATGATGATACAAAACTGGGTGGAGCAGCCAATATCTTAGAGGGTTATATGGCCCTACGGAAGGTCCTTAATAAGTTGTAGAGATGGGCAGAGAAGAACCTCCTGAAATTTAGCAAGGGCAAATGCAGGATCCTGTATCTGGGGAGGATTTACAACATGCACCAGCACAGGCTGGGGGCCAACATGCTGGAAAGCAACTCTGCAGAGAAGCACCTGGGGTCCTGGTGGACAAAAACTGTCCATGAGCCAGCAGTGCCCTTGTGGCCAAGAAGGCCCATGGAATCTTAGGGTGTATAATGAAGAGCTACAAAGATGAGCTGGATAATCTCTCTTAGGACAAAAGGCTGAGGGAGCTGGGCCTCTTCAGCCTCAAGAAGCTACTGAAAGGGAGCCTTATCAATGAGTATAAATATCTAAAATCAATGAACATAAATATCTAAAGTGTAGGTGTCAACAGGAGAGAACCAGGCTCAACTAGATGGTGCCAACACATGGAACAAGAAAAAACAGGCAGAGACTGATGCACAGGAAGTTCGACCTACATATGAGGAAGAACTTCTTTACTGTGTGGGCGACGAAGCACTGGAAAAGTTTGCCCAGAGAGGCTGTGGAGTCTCCCTCACTGGAGATATTCAAGAATCATCTGGAAGCAATTCTGTGCCATGTGCTGTGGGATGACCCTGCTTTGAGCAGTGAGGTTGGAGCAGAAAAAAACACCCTTCCAACATTACCCATTCTGTGATTCTGTGAAATTTCTGTGAATTTCTCATATGAAAAAATCAGTTGGAAGACTTACATGTAAAAGCTTTCTTACAGGGTTTTGTAGCAATTCTACTTATAGACCCTGTTGCAAATAGAGTACTGAAAGAATAAATCTCACAACTGTCTATAACATTTTACTTCCCCAGCCACCTGAGTCACATAAAAAATTCACAAGCATAAATAATATAATATAATTATGCGTTTTCTTTCCTTTTATGAGCATCACTGTAGTACAGGGCAAACAAGAAAAATTTCAGTTCACATTGCTTTGTTTTCATAAACTTCCAAAAATGCTCAGTATTTAAATACTTCCAGGGTATGAAATATTAGCTTGTGCTAAACTACTTGCCAGTGTTTGAGAACAAAAATATGAATACTTAAATCTTATTCACAAAATTTGGTGTTGTTTAAAATGATAAAGAATTGTTCTTAGATACAGAAAATAGAGTGCAGCTGCTAAGTCCCTGTGGGCCTTGTGTCACTAGATTGCAAATGCCACATCACCCACGTTTATGTCAAGATAATCCCTTTTGATGTCTCACTTTGCTGTCTCATTTCTACCCTGTTTCCATGTGTAGGCAGTGCTCAAATCCCAAAATTTGAAGCCTCTTGCTCTTCTACTGCCTTCTATTCCAGTTATGACAGAGGGTGAAGACTTCAGGTTCCCAGAAGTAAAGAGGTTGAGGTTTTATGTGATTCAGTTGCACCTAAATGCCCTTATCTGAGAAGAGACAGTGCCAAAAGTCTAGGTGTTACAACTGCCCAGCCCCATAAGGAGAGTTATTGGGAATTTATCTGAAAACAAAGTGTGATGAAAAATCTTGTAGTCTCTGAGGAAATCTATGGTTTTGTCAGGTTTGTCTGACTTAGCAGTAAAAAAGTGCCTCATTCAACTCTTTCAGAAGCCAAGTGTAAGACAGGATAAATTACACTCCTGAAAGCTCGGTGTGTGTCCAAAGGTACTGTATCATTCAGAGCTATATCAAAGGCAAGGAAGTTCCTTGGAAGCATAGCAGTTGATACCTCTCACTAGTAATATCTGGAGGTCCTCATATTTGAGCAGAGCTCAAGATCTTTTGTTTTGATGAAAGGTGTGTTTAAATAAGGCGATGAGATGATAAGGGATAGTGTTAAGAAAAAGAAAAAAAAGGTGCCACAGTTCTGCTGATTTGAAGTGTCTCCATTTCCCTCTTCCCATTCTTTTTCTAATGAAAACAAATAATTGTAGTTATGATATGTTTGACTGTGTTTTCCAGAAACAATATAATTTTAAATTAAGTGTAAACTAGACATTTTTTCTCTCAATGTCTTTTTGACAAATGATTTTGGTACAAAGTAAAAATTTGTAATATTTCAATTAACTTTCACCACTGATTTTGTTCTGAAGAAAAGATGAGAAACAAAATTCCTTCCTTCATATTCACATTTTGTGAATGCAACCACTGTTAAACAACCAGTCTCTTAAACTGAATTAATCAATACAACTGCTGAATTGATGCATCATTTCTGTAACAGACTTGTAAACTTGGAATTTAATCTTAAAAACATTAATTATCAGAGTAAATATGAGTAAAAAAAAAAACCAGAGTAAGTATGAGTAAATAATTTTTATCTTCATAGAGTGGGACTGTAAAAATAAAAATACTGCTCCTAATGAAAAAAAAAAAAAGTTAAAACCTTTTTCATTAGTTTATAATAATCGCAGTTTCCCTTTCAATTATCTCATTCCTGAACAGCAAGAAACAACACAGAACCAGCAGGAGGGAGGGGATTAAAGATAAGCGGATGGGAGATTAAAGATGAGAAAATGTACTGGTTTTTTGAACAGAAACATCGAAGGAATCAAATGTACAAACACAAAGAAGATAGTAACAAAGAAAGAAAGAAAATCATAAGAGAAAAAACAAAACTTGTGGTTAAATCAAAGGCTAAATTGGCAGATTAAGCACCACAAGGCTGAGCCCAACAATAATTCAGAAAGACATGTTATGTGAAGAGATATCTTTTGCTCATCAGTACAAACTGAAAGCTGATGGATGATCTGCTCTTAAAAGTGGCATGCTTGTGGTTTCAACCACTGTTTGTATTTGAGCCGGCTTTATTCTAGATGAACTCAGTGTAGTTCTCTACAACTGATCTTCAACAATTGGTTGTAGAATTGCTTTTATACAGAATCTATTGAATATGAGAGATTTTCTTATCTATTTCTCTCTCCCTGTCATTTTTTCCTGCATATCTTTCTAATTTTTTTTCATGAAAAACTGTTATCTTTTCAAACTATCAAGTGTTTTCTATAAATTAATACTATTGTTCTGCTGTCTTTTTCCTGTAATGCACCTTTCTCCCCATGGTGCTTAGAAATCCTTTTTAAAGGCTTTATTTTAAAATACAAAGTATATTCAATTATATAAAATATTAAAAGAAGTATTATGCATGCAGAAAATGAAAACTTCAATGATCAAGCTCTGCCTTTCACATCCAAGAGCAGAACACTCCCCACAGTGCTTAATTCATCCTGAATTCAAAGTGAATTCCAGATTTAGTACACAGTCTTTTTCTACTGTTCCTGAAAACACTAGACAATTTTTTATGTGGCAAAGCTCTTTCTGTTTGGTTTTAATTTTTTCTAAGTTTTCTGATTTTGTACATGAGCTAAAATACAGGAAGAGATTGGAAAAGATCACTGATAATTACTGCTGTCAAGAGGGAATCGACATAGAAATTTAAGAAGAGTGAGTGCATGCAAATTTGCTCTCAGAGAGATCTCAGGGTTTGGGTCAATGGAAAGTTGAATATGAGTCAGCAGCATGCCCTGATAGCCAAAAGGGCCAGCGCTGTCCTTGGGTGCATCAGGCACAGTGTCACCAGCCAGTCAAGGGAGGGGATTGTGCTGCACTAGTGTAATTCCACCTTGGCACCCTCGGAGAAGTTTTGGGCATCTCATTTTAGGAAAGTTATCAAATTATTAGAGTGCCTTGAAGAGAGTGGCCGAGATGGTGAAATTTCTTGAGGACAAGGCTTATGAGGAGAGGCAGAGGTGGCTCTATTTGTTCAACTTGGAGAAGAGAAGGTGGGGGATGCCTCATCATTGTCTATGACTTCCTCAAGAGGGACAGCATTAGAACACAATGGAATGGAATGAACCTGCATCAGGGAAAATTCAGACTGGACATTAGGAAAAGATTCTTCACTGGAAGTTAGTCAGCCACTGAACAGCCCCAGGCTTCTTAAAGTTCAAGGAGGATCTGCATGGTGCTCTTAATCATACATTTTAGACTTCGGCAGTCTTGCAAGGTGCAAGGAATTGGAGTCAGTGATACTTATTGGTCCCTTTTCACTTGAGATATTCCCTGATTCTGTGAACTGCTTATCTGGATGTGGGTTTACCAGCCATTGAGCAGATTTTTCGATACTGTTAATGAAGAAAGTTTTAAAATATTTGCATTATCATAAGTGCAGGAGGTTTTATTCTCATCTAGATGTCATTGCTTGAGGTTTTTGGTGGCTGCTTCTGTTAGAGGTTACAATCATGACACTGGACTACTACCTTCTGATTTGTTTTAGTATAGTGGAGTCAGTTCTCATAAATTGTAAGATAAACAAGAATCATGTTTACATTCCTTTATAAAAGATATCACCTAATAAACTTATCAAGTGACCAGTGAAGATAGAGAAGTGGTAACTTCTCTATCCAATCTCTGATCACTGTCCAGAAACTTATATATATACAAAGTCAACAATAAACAAGAGACTTCCTTTCTTCTCTACCTGAACACCTGTTGTGTGTGTTACTGTGTGTTTCTATCTGCATCACAGTAACAATCCTCCACTTGAATTATGTTATGGTTTCAAAATGCTAGATACAAACATTTGATGAATTCAGTTTTATGTTCTCATTGTGGTTTTATTTATAGTTTTCTGGCTGTTTTAATTATTGTATAGTTACCAGAAGTACTGTGGTAACTATACAATTCTTTTGTTAACAGAGTAAATTAGGGCATTTCTTTCATTTTTAATAACAATTTTAGTAAATATTTTCTAACAGATCTTCTTTTCTAACATATATACCAAAAATGATATAATAATTATTTGTTTTTTCTACTAAGTACAAAAATCTGTGCTTGAGTAAAACTGTATTTACCATATAGAGTGAAACTACAAGTAAATAATTTACATATTTTATGTGCTTCATTTGTCATAATTGAGGGGGTTTATTATAATTCTCCTAGTCAACAACTTTGAAAAGCACCTAAATTACCCTTAATTGCATTTATTAAAAAAATAAATGTTTATCTTTACTTTCATAAGTTTTGTGTTTATTCTCTTAGCCTACCTATTTTTCTTAGGGAAAAAATTAATTTTTTTGTAAGCTGCTTCCTACTTTTGGAGCAACTTTTTTATGTAATACTTCTTCACGTCTTTAAACTCATATTTTATTCTTTGATAACATATGGCAAGTTCACTAAATATTTACAGTTATTGAAATGTTTTTGGATGTTTACAAATAAGAAACCTTAATAATTCTCTTGATAACTATTGAATTGACATTTGCTGGATTTTGCTAGTCTCTTATTTTAGTGGTACTTAGTAGTTATTTTTAGTAGCATTTAGTAGTTTATTTTTAAGCTAAAATTTAATTCTGAATTCACAAAAACAAAATCTTTGCAAAATGTTCCCACATGCTTTGGAAGCATGAGGAAGCCTGATGAGTCCTATGATAATGTGGAAATTTTGGCTGAGCACATGGTCACATTGATCACATTGTCACATTGATCACCTTGCATTCCATAGAGGTACCTTGTTTTATTGTTTTATTTATATTATTTACCTATGAAGGTAGTCACTACTCCCTTAGAAAAAAGCAAAAAATAATTCCATATTGATTCAACAGTTGCACTTTCAAATTTTGGTTTAGTATAGCTAATGAGCATCAAAGATGCCTTACAACTTCAGTGGGTCTCAGTGAGCCAATCTTTTTAATGGCTGTTGCTGTCCATTTTATTTTCTAGAGCGGTTAGAAAAGAAAAGAAATTAGTGAGAGGATAGTGGCAATATGCAATCACAAAAGAATATTTGCTGTGGTACTGCTCAAAGAAGCACATCTGGACAATTTGCCATAATCACACAGTGAATTGCTGTGTATCAGTCTTTATTGTGTTATAAATTAAATGATGGAAATTTTAAACAAAGGATTCTTAAGACTGATACTTATTTGGAACCGTATGTGTCTGCTTTGAAGACAAAGTAAAGAAACCATTATGTTCATGAAATAGAAGTTTATTCAAGAGTAATGAATGCAATAAAAGAATTATGAAAAGAAAGCATTCAAAGCAAGTAATTATTGTGGCAAATAAACACTGAGTAATCTATAAATTTAATTTTTTCTACAGGAAAGATTTAGAAACTCAAAAATAGATATTTTGATATATTAATTAACTTTCTCATTAGAAAGTTTAAAAACAAACAAAAAAATACAGGTTTTTTTCTTATTTTATGAAAAGTATTTTTCAAAAATAAAGGAGAAGATAAAGCTTAATTCAGAGGTTTCCTTTCATGAGTTTTGATTTGGTTTTAGATTTTTCTTTATTATTTCAGCTGCAGATCAAAGACTAAATAGAGCCACCACCTTTCAGTGCCTATACATATAAATCACATAATCCATTTTTTGTAATTTGGTACAGAGTATTATGAGGAATATTTACAATGGAACTTTGTTCAAGATTTTGTCAAACAAATGGAAGTCCATACCAAGATCTGCCACAACTTGTACTATCACTGCTGTCCAATTCCAAACAAAAAAAAGCTCCAACCCCAAAGCATCCTTAGCCAGCATCTGATCAATTTTATACCTTCTACCATTGCATTTAAGTATAGAAATCCAGCTAGGAAAATAACTCTCTGAGCCATGATCTTGGACTGGAAAGTCAAGGCATATTACAGATGATTACATTGGATGTAACTTTTTTTGTTCCCTAAAATTCATGTTGTTTGGTTGACCATTTACTAGATCATTCGCTTCAAACTTCTTGTGTATCTACTTTAAAAGTTTTGATATTGGTACACTGTGTATAATTTATGTTTCTGTTGCATAGATTTATGTGGCTATAAAGACTATCTGTAAAGAAAAAAACGTGCATTTGAGAATATTATTTTCTTTTCTTATATTTTTCTCCTGTTTGTGGACATGCCTTTGACAAACAGTGCACGTTTAAAATAAACTACTTCAAATGACAATTCCTTTCTCCCAGTCCAGTCATCAACCATATCTTTAGAGGGGAAGGTACTATAAAAAGGGAGTGCAAAGTGAAGTTACATGATGTCTAAAGGAAGAAATGAGACAAAACTTGCACTTTATTGCCTTTTCTTTTGTAGAAGTTATTTGAATAGCATTAATTTTGGAACATATTTGAAGGCCTCCAGTCTCACTCCATTAGATTTCATGTAGTACTTACATCTGGGCTGTTTGTTCCTCACATCTGGAATTATGTATCTAATCTTACCTTTTGGGGTGAGTCCAAAATCAAGGATATTTTTTATACCATTGGCTTCAGCCATTTTATTGTTTTCCTTCTCTCTTTAGCAGAACGATGCACCAATAATTGCCATTTATTGTGTGTTGTTGCCTAGTTTTCCATGTAACAAATGAAGTAGCAACTAAATTAGTAATCCTAAAGATTTCTTGCAACAGATAATGTGACATTTGTGTGGACTTTGTTCCATGGTTGTCATGGTTAAATTCCATTCAGCAATCAAGTACCACCTGGCCTCTCACTCACTTCTCCAGCATCGTGATGGGGGAGACAACCAGAAAGGTAAGCCTGATCACTCTTATGATTGAGATAAAGACAGTTTAAATACATAAACCTAAACCTTGTGCACAAGCAAAGCAAAACAGGGAATCTTCACCACTTCCCATGGGCAGGCATGTGTCCTGCAATCCCCACAAAACAAAGATCCATAATTCATAAAGATGTCTTGGGAAGACAAACACCATAACTCCCAACATTTTCCCTTTTTCTTCTTCCTTGTCCTGCTTTTTGACAGGACAGAGTTAATTTTTTGTAGACTTTTCTAATCTGGGTCACCCATGGTGATGGGATGGGATGAGGGGAAGCTTTATGATGAATGGCTGAGGTCACTTGGCTTGTTCAGCTCAAAGGAGACTGAGGGAAAACTTCTTTGTGGTCTACAGCTTCCATATGAGGGAAAAAATAAGGGTGGGCACTGACCTCTTCTCACTGGCAACCAGCATTAAGACACAAGGGAAACTGTATCAGGGCAAGTTTAGGTTAGATATTAGGAGGCGGTTCTTCAGCCAGAAGGTTGTCAGGCACTGAAACAGGCTTCCCATGGAAGTGGTCATACCACCAAGCCTGACAGAGATCACGAAGTACTTAGATAATGCTTTCAGGAATATGCTGATTCTTCATGTGATCCTCTGAAGGGCCAGAAACTGGACTTTTGATAGTCCTTGTGGGTCCCTTCCAGCTTAGGACATTCCATGATTCTCTGTTTGCAACGCTCCAGAGATCTGTGATGTTCAATATGAGTCAGAGGGAAGAAAAAGCCAATAAATGAAAACAGGAATATTATCACAAGGGTTCCAAACCCTCAACTTTCCATTGAGACTTATTCTCATATCTTACATAAAAAGTCTGTAGAACAATATTTTTGTTGTTATTTTTCTTATGGTCTTTTTCATTTTGGCAGTCTGGGAAGCTAATCCTTTGTTCTTATCTTTCTTCTTTCTCTTTGTGACTCCAAATCCATGTGACTACTGTGACACTTGGTTTCATGCAGTCATCAGTTTTCAAATGTGATGCTTCCAATGGTGAGACCAGTTTTCCTTGCTTCACAATTCATCACCCCTCATGCCAGATATAGGAATATCAGCCATCTCTTCTTTCATGGGCAGCTGCAGAATGGAGGGAAGCAAATGTAGAAACATCAATAAAAAAAGTGTATTTATACCTTCATTTGAATTCATATTCCACTGTAAACCAATATATACTTCCTATAGCACACAAAAGCGAGAGGTTGCATTACTATTGAAACAGAAGGCACCTTTATTGATAGATTTATTTGTCTTGTGAGGATATCCTAGAAAGTCTGACATACTGAAACTTCTTGAAAATGTATTTCTACATGCTAACCATTAGCTAATAAACAGGAGGTCCAGTCAGATAGATCTATATAGGACAGATAGCTCAAATACAGTTTTTTGGGTTTTTTTTTGGTTTTTTTTGTTTTGTTTTTTTTTTTTCCTTGCAGCTATACTAGGCGTTTATATGCAGAAATAAAATTCTACTGAATTTAGTAAAGTTATTTTAGATTCAGAGTGACATAGAGTTGAATTTGGCTTAGAGAAGGCATTTTCACTTTGCATCAGTAGCATGGCCTTAAAATGGAATGCTGATTAAGATCTGAGGCATTGGTAATCTTTAATTTTGCAAAAGAATATTCATAAAAGCTGCTCCAGTGATATCATAATTCATTCATGACTTTGTTCTTATAGCTAACAGTGCAACACAGGCAACAGTTTCATACTGTAGGAGGTCAAGGACAAGAACAAGATATCTACCAAGTATCCATGTTTGAAATAAGTGCTGGGATTAGTCAGTAGAGAAACCCTCACACTTGATTATGCAAGAGAATCTTTTAGAGATCATTGTCAATATTATGATCATCTGGAATTGTTCACTGTTCTTTTAGTTTTCTTTTGCCTGATGTGTTACAGCACTATTCTGAAGGACAATATTAGAAACTCCAAACAAAATTGATTTTTATTTCCACTTACTTACTTTTACTGTGAAATAGGGGGAAGAAAATACATAACCTTTGGGAGATATGGGAATACCATTGCCTACCCTGATGAGGGCAGAGTTATCAGGCATCTCTATAATACAAATGGATTCATAATATCATTAATCTCTGGAAAATCTTGTTGAGTCTTGGTCAGTATTCTTACTGCAAAATTTCTTATTCTTTTTTAAAGTTCATGAGAGATGTGTGACTATGTATTTGCAGGGAAACACTTTGTATTCATAGATCCTTTCCAGAATTTCTCTAGAATATTAAGACCTCTTGCCTTAGTATCTACATTGTGCAGCTTTTTACTCTGGACCAAATCTGTGAATTCATTTACATCATTCTACTTGAAAATTCTTCAGAACTAATTGCAGTACTGAGCTGAATAAGATTTATTTATTGTCTTTGTTCCATGTAATTTTCTGCATAGCTAAAAATGATCTGATGTCTATGATGCCAGTATGTAAGTTGTAAATAGACATGCTTAGAGATAAACACTGTGGTGATTTAAACAGGCTTTCTGAATACTATAAGTAAATCTCCACATGTATGAGTGCCCCCAGTTTAATGATAACAAAGTATACTGATAAATAAATTTTAGTTTAAAAACTAAAACAAGCAAAATCTCTGGCATGGGAATAATTCTAAAAGAATATATTCATTCATGATCAGTATTAGCTAAAGTTGAAATTTAGTGTGATGCTGTTTCTGAAGACGACACCTTTCAGAAACTTCTTTGAAGTGTGATATTTGATTGGATCCCAGTCTGCATCAGTTTCAGAAACGTGTTCTCAAAATATTCTGCAAGTACCTGAGGATTCACCAATGATTTAGGATAGTGTTAGCAAACAGACAAACACATGTCAGAAAGAACTATGGATTTTTAGTGCAAGAGTGATCACAACCTCACAAGAGAAATTCACCTTCTCCTGTAACTAGACTTGCATAGGGTAACTAAGACTTTTGCTGTCAGTGCAATACCTAATTAGATGTATTTTGGAGTTCTTAGCTTGAGGAATTGCTGACATAACTGATCATAACATAACAGAACAGATCAAAGCATAAGTGCAGTTGAAACCAGTTAGCTTTCACTTATAAGTTATATACATTTTGGAATAATTTTGTGAGATTTTCATTCTACTCTTGTCCAAATAGGATTTCTACTGTATTTTCTATAAAAGTTGTATGAGATAACCAATTAAAGTGAGGAATTGTCATCCAAAAGAGAGAGAAATTATGGCTGCATGTAAAATGGAATTTTCACTTAGGGGAAATTCTTTATTTATAGATATAAGTAAGACACTAAAATTAAAATTTGTTGTTTTGAAATATCATAAACACTAGAAAGCATTTAAACCTTTTATTGACAAAAATTAAACTAGTCTATTTTAACTTTTTATTTTAAACAAAAATGATGAATTGATCTGACTGCCCAAGTCTCCATGTGACTTACGTTTCAGGCACAAGAAATCTGAAAGCCCTTACAGCTCCCAAATCTCCCCTTCTCCTTCAAATGAATGCTGGCTTAAGATAAAGCTCTTTAGTTCCTAATACTTTTAACAATCAGACGATTTTGCAGCAGATACAAATGATTTTTTAGACATTAAAAAAAAATCTGCATTTTCCAGTGGCAGAAAACATGTCAAAAACCTCTTGGCTGTCTTTAGAAGTTAGTTTGATGCATTATATGTATCTGACTAATTTAAGGATTTATTTGAAATATAGGGAAAAAGAAAGTGGATTTCCTTTAAATGCTGTTCCATGTTGTTACTGGCCAGTTATTCCCATCTACCATATGACAGAAGACCAAAACAGTGATTTTCATATCTCAGCTTCTAGTGCTATTCTTGTAGACATTTTACATATTTTGTAGAAACTGACAAAAATAAGAAGGGTATGCAGTTAGAAATCTAAAGGTCAGCATCTAACATTATATATGAATAAAAATTCACTATGAAAAACCCAAGGAGAGTATTCCAGTTACATGATAAATATGTAGTCATCTGATTTTCTGATCTCCTAAAATTCTTCTCTTATGCAGTGAATAATATATGTAAATATTTTCCAGTAGGCAATGCTAGTTGCTGACACTCTGCTGTACATAGCACAACCTCGAAGTAATTATGGCTGAATATGTGGTTATCATTTTGCTGTCTCCTCATCTGTCTTGTTCCAGTTTTGTATATCTCTCTATATTCCTATCTGATTATACTTTGCTTTGCATGTGTATCTCTTCACTCTCCAAATATCTTAATGTCATTTTTGCTCACTTCCTGATGCACAGTCTGCATTCTAAATGTCTGAGACTGCAAGAAAAGAGATCTTTCACATGGATTTTCTTTTTTTTTTCCTGAATTTATATTGCAATCTTGATAGAAAGTCTAAAGGAAAGAAAATGTGAGGTCAAAGAAATTAAAACAATCATGGAATCAACAAAAATATTGCCAGATGATAATTTCAACTGTTAATTTAATAATGAACTTGCAAGCAGAGAAAGACCTAATTATAGTACCAAAAATCCTGTAAGAGATAAATATTTTCATAAGAGATTGATGTACAAAAAAGATCTGGAAAATGAAAAGAGAAACAATTTATATTTTAAGGAATTGAATCTATAAAGGCAAGGTAATGCTGATTGCATGCATCTGAATGCATGAAAACATTTGCACTCAGGCTAGTGATATTGAGAGCTTCGAACATTATTGCATCTCTCAGTTTGTAAGAATTCCTATGGTACATTAGATCTTTCATTTGTTTGCCTGTGTATCTTGTCTAAAAGTTGCCCATACTTCCTCTTCTGAGAAAAGTATATGCACAGAACACACAGCAGACTATGCTTCCTCAATCTTAGGTATTTTCTCAATTATCAGAGTTTTCTATAAGTCCTGAAACACAGAAGTTAAAAGGCACTCTAAAGGTGGTAGGAAAAACCTCACACAATGCAATTTATGCACATTGAGTTTGGAAATTTCTTGACCTTAAAATCTGTGGCAATAAGTTTCACAACGTGTGTAAACGAGTTTGTTTACAGATACAAATTTTTAAATATTTTTCATTGTTCAATTTTTTCCGGTTTTGAAAAAGAAGTAATTTATGATAACTGATATTCTTGATGTTCATGTTTTTTTCCCTAGATAATGTTGACTTCCTGTTTTCTGAACAAATATGTTAGTAAATGTTGCTTTCCTGCAGAACCTTTCTTTTTGAGCAAGTATGCAATTTTTCTTGCATTCCTTTTTATTAGTCAAATACTGTCAATTTCCCTAGTGCTTCTAAAGGTGTTTCTGGTTTTTCAAGGTCTACTGTTTCTGCATAAATAAAATATTTTGCCACATCTTAGCATGACTTCAATGTCATTATGTATTGAAACATTTGTGGAAACTTATGCTACCCAAGGGTTTTCATTGTGCCATAATGAAAAAAAACCCACTAAATTAAGAACTAGAAATAGAGTTAAAATCTACCATATATTAAGTGGGAAACACAGCCATACTTTGTGGCAGACAAGCCAGATCTGAAAAAGTTGTATGAAGAATATATGCTTTTTCACTCTGCTGCTTAAGTTCTTTAGTACTTTTTGGACATTTTAAAAGAATTTTTTTTAAACATAAATACATTTCCATCTACCTCCATTTTTCCTTATCTACCATTTTCCTGTTAATTCGTAATAAAGGCCATCTTTTCACTCGACCTTGCCTACATATACATATACAAGCATATTATTCTGTTGAACATCAGGACTCATGTTATTAATTGCTGTTCAACTCCAATCTTCATCAAAAACTTAAGAAAAAAAAATAGATGAGTTTTGTCACAGGACAAATATTTGTTTAAATTTATTTCTGAAGCTTTGCTGTATATTTCAAATTGCAACATCTAACTCTAATGTAAGGTTCAAAAATTTATAAATTAACATTCTTTCCAAAGCTCTTGTAAGTTTTGTAGAATTAAATTTATGGTTCACGAACTCTCTTTTCTAATTAATTTACTTTTTTTGGCAACCTCTATGAAGTCTAGGCCTGCTATCTCTCAGATCAATATATTCATCCCCTTTTTCACCAGGGTCCTAAATATTTTTATTGTTTATCTGAAATCAGTTCACTACTTTTCGTTTAACCTTAGAACTATTCTCTGTAAACATTTCAGCAGCAATGTCTTAAAAGAAAGTAGACAAAAATTGAAAACATATTTCTTTACCAATTCAGTATTCAAAGTCACTGCTTTCTTTGTGAGTTTTAAATTACATTAGAAGTAACAAATTTAACTTTTTTGAATGATTCAATAGACCATGGGAGCTATCATAAAACACCAAAAAACCTTGAAAAACTTATATATTATAGTGCTTATCTAACTTTTTGTATATGTTCTCAGTCATTTTTATCTGGACTCTTAAGAAAATACACAAGATTAAGTATATAGAAACAAAAGTACTTTGGTGTGATAACACACACCTCTATCTCCAATGATGAGCCCTGTAATGAGTTTAAATGATATTATATTTATTAAACAGTGAAAAGATATATGGCACAGCCGACATCATATGAGAGTTAATTCTGAGATTATAAGGAACTCTGTCCTACTCAAAATATGGTGCACTCAGTTTTGTACGGCTGATAGTCCTTTAAGTTATATAGTTGATATTGTGCTCATTGCCAATTATTTACACCAGATTGCTCTATGTTAGTTGTAGGTCAGATGATGCTATGAGTAAAAAACTCCCATGTATGCCATGCAGTGACATTCAGGTTCTAAACCAATTGGTTGCGAGGAACTTTTTCTGTAGTCTCTCTTTGTATAGTCCTACTTGCCACAACTTTCTATTTCTTTTAGAGCTGTCAGCTCTACTGTTTTGAAACATTAGCTCTTACCCATTTTTCACAGTTATTAGCTCTATTCCATTCTATTCCTATGAGCAGATTTGTTGCTCAGATCAGTTGCAAAGAATAATAATAATGAGCCAAAGATACAGTGGTTCCAGCTGCTGAATTTGTAGAGTCTAAAATACGGTACAGAAGCAAATGCAGCAGGATAAGCTGTATAATCACAAAGCTGTAGATGAATGGACGGTCCTTTTACACATGGAGAGGGAAAAGGCAAGGGCTGTCTGCCAGTTAGAACAATGAGGACTAGATTTGCTTCTCAGGGTATGCATTCGAGATGCTATTACTGCAAGTTTTAGGCCAAACCTTGTTATTATTCATGTGCAAGGATTTTATACAGATTTTTATTTGTTTTAAATTTTTTGTTGAGTGTCTCTAGCAAAATTTTGGTTGTAAGGGGACCTTACGGGTGCCCTCTGAGAGAAGTACATAGGGATGCCCCATGTGGGAGACAACAATTTCCAGACAATGCCAACAGACCCATCACAGGGCAGAGAAGAGCCTCTTGGCCAAGGAAGTGGCACAAATGGGAAAGAATTTTTAAGAAATGGCAAAACCACAGCATAGCCATGAGAGGGAGAAGTGAAGAAAGTGTAAGAGGAACAATGCTGCAGACACCAAGGTAAAAGCAGAAGGTGGAGCAGGAGGTGTTCCTTGCACTGGAGCAGAAATTCCTTTGCAGCCACTGAAGAAAATCACAGAGAAACTCTTGTCCCCCTGCAGTACATGGATGACCATGGTGAGAGTAGGAGAAGATACCAGCACAGCAGCCTCGGAGGACTGTTGCATCCCTTGAGGTAATAGGAGATGCTGAGGTGCAGTGTCACTGGGATGAGACTCCCATATAAGGAACATCCTCCCACAGTCCCTTGTGGTTTTTATGTTGAAATCCCTAATATGTTATCCTAATTATGTCACCCTTGTTCACTCCCCAGTTCTAGAGAGTTCTGTGTTCTCTGTTCCCTGGTTGGTTCCTGTGTTTTGACATTTCTCCCCTGAACCCTGGTTGGTTACTGCTCTGCAGCCCTGCCTTTGTACCACCCCTGAACCCTCAGATCATTGGTCCTCAGTTCTGTTGCTGCACCCATGTCCCTGCCCTTAAAAACCTTGGACCCTCCTTTGTTTCCTGGTTTTTGGTCCTGATCCCCTTCCAATAAGGATAATAAACTCCTGGAATGTCACACAAAAGCTCCTCCTGTGTCTTCCTTTGCCAACCTTCAATTGCTATCCAGGCACGTGAGCGATTGGGACTGCAGAGCTATCCCTTCCAAGGACCACGCTCTTGGGAAGGTGGTGGCTTTGGCTGCTCCTGACATGCCACCGCAGAGGTCTCCATAGTGGAGCAGGTGGAGATGCCCTGAATGAATTTGCAGCCACTGAAGGGTCCATGCTGGAGCTGTGGCTTGTGCAGAGGAACACATGCAGGAACTGGTTGCTGGAAGGAACTTCAGACTTTGGGGCACCAGCACTGGAGTGCTCTGTTCCTGAAAGACTATCCTGTCTGAAAGGATCTGTGCTGGGCCAGCATGTGGAAGGAAAAAGTGCTGGGAATGACGAAGTGAAGTGAAACCTTGGAAGAGGTAGGCAGAAGGGTAATTTAGTTCAGTAGTTCATTATTACTAAAATTATTTTTTCTCTCAAGAAATTAAATTACATTTCCCCAAGTCAAGTTCGTTTTCAATGATGATTGAAAATAGCTCCCTCCATATTACTATTTCTGTCCACTAACATTTCTATCTTGCTTTTCCCTCCTGCTCTGCTGAAGACGGACAGTGAGAAGGCAACTGGGTCAGCCAGCCAGCCAAGATCATCCCACCATAAACCTGTAGCAGTATATCAGACTGGAACTGTAGCTTAAAGTTTGTTCCTGAGTTTTATTCAAATTTTACAGCAAGGGTAGATATTTTCATTAGTGGGCTCATAATTCTCCAGTGTCTTTCCATTTTTCCCCACATTAAAATAGGGAATAATTTTGTCTTAAAAATAGTCAAAAAGGGTAAGACAACACTATGCTCCTTCTTGATCAAAGGAGCAATCAAAATTCATGGTGTGTGGCAGTACTCAAATAAAAGGGACGACAAAATCTTCAAGGACACAGAATGCATTTTTCTATTAAGTTCAGTGAAGTTCACCTGGCCCAGACTCATACAGCTATTTTTCTTCGTATTTCAGATCTCTGAGTAAAGTTTCAGTGTGAAAATATCATTACTTTATATATATACATTTTCTCAAATGCATACATCAAGAAAAACAAGCTTTAGAGTATCTTTCTTTTTCTCTCAGAAGTATTTTAGATTAAGTCTGAAAAGGCGAAAGGAGTATTTAAAATTATCTGCTTCATCAGAATATGACCTTCGGCAAGAAGCTGTCAACAAGCTAGTGAGATAGAATTATTAACTGGACCCCAGAGAACTTGACTGCAGGCAGTGTTGTGAGGTTAGAGAGTTACAGTATACAAATCAGACAGTGGAACCTTTCACTTTGCTAATGATAACCATCACTTCTAGACTTCTAATCTTTGGGATAGTGGTTCAGCTGATTCATCTTTGTTTTGTGACAAAGGCATAGATTCTAGTGATTCATTACTTTTTCATTCCTGTTAGAAGAATATTCTCTCACTCTAGGGACTTGTGTAACAGAAATCCAGTGAGAAGAAAATACTTCGGGTTGTGCCCAGTCTTTTCTGTAAACAATTTAATTATTTTGACTTCAGATAAATACTAAAATTAAGGAACTCTTCTATGCCTGTTATTCTCAGATAAGGCCTGAGACAACAGATAAAAACCATAACACAAAGTACAAAGGCTGGGGAGTCACACAGTAATGTAGACTATACATGTCATATGTGGCATTCTGAGGTCATGATTTACAAAGCAGAAAATGATTGTATCACAAGCACACAACAGTCATTATCCACTCATCAATTGTTTTCCTCACCGTTAATCATTAATATGCTTTCTCAAGAGATAGTTTTCTTGACAGGACTGTAGACTTTGCAGGCACTATTTTTCTTTTCCTTTTTCACCATGATAAATTGGAAGGATCTGGACTGACCAAACTTGGTACCTGCATTTGGTAGTTCTGCACTGTTGGCTATTATTCAGTTTGATAAAAATGCTGCACTTTTAAAGGAAATTATGTCTTTGACTCAGTGAAACCATCCAACCATCTAGACTTCTATACAGTCAATAGAGAAAGTGGACACTGTGCCATGCCTGTCTTCCTAGGTCAAATGATTTGTATTCTGAAACTCTAACTGACAGAAAGAAAGATGAGATTGCTTGATGAATCCTGTTCTGTTCAAAGATCTAGTTTAGACCAGAGTAACCCTTTGCTTTTACTAGTTTAGGAACCTTAATTAAATAGTTAAACTTAGATAAAATGAACCCACCCCTTCAGTGTGCACACACACGCATGCACACATGGTTCTTTTACCATAAAGAGCTGTATTAACTCTCCAAGATTAATGAGATTTTAATATTAGCATTGTTACAAAGGATTTTTTCTATCTAGACTCCAGACATAGGACAGTAAATAGAAGCAATCCCTCTTTCACTCAAATACTGTGATAGAAAAGGCCAATTTTTCAGTCTACACATGACTTCCAGCAGGCAGCTACTCAAATTAAGATGAGGTATAGGGACTTAAACTGATAGCAGTCAATGGAAAATCTGTCTCTGTGAATGACAGCAATAATAGTTCAGCAAATATTTTTATCAAGTCTCATGTTACTGTTTTGTTCTGCCAGCAGTTGAATTACTACTTGTTAAAGAGTTCATAACATTACGAATGCCTAGGTATATTTCAGCAAGTCTTATTTCAGTTTGAGCTCTCTTGAATATATTACATGCTGCAATAACTCTCTTTCCCCCTCCCCTTCCTCCATCAAATGTAATTTTTGTAAAATGTACTTTTTTACTTTCAAAAGTAAGAGTTAGACCATGTTAGTAAAGTTGCTATTGTTCCTACTATTAATACTCCAAAATTTTACAAGTGGAAGAAAGAGAGAGTCCTTCCAGTAAAACTTAAAATCTGTCACAAACACATCACGACTTTGTGGATTTGTTGCATTCCCAGTAACGAAGAGCAGTAAATTCACTCTAAAAAATAGGAAAAAACATATATTTTTTACATTACTGACAGCATTTATTGACACCATACTTCCTACTTAGAAGCATTATCAAAGCCTTTGTAAATAAAAACACAGTCTGCAGTTAGTGACTGGGGTTTTTTTTACAAATTTTGAGGACAAATTATTCCTTTCTGGATCTGAGATGTTAATTTTAACTGCCTAATAATGTGTATAATTGCTGTTGCATTCTTGGAGTCTCTCCTCTAGTGTTGATCTGTCAAGGCCTGCTTGTGTTGTTTTTACCATAATAATTTATTGTGATGTTGGGGAAAGTGGTCTATATGTATCATTTAATTGTATGTCCCATTATCTAAAAAAAAGAATCAGTGGATGTGATCCTGAGGTGGCATAAATATTCAAATCCATTAGCTTTAATAAAGCTGTAAGCTTCCAGCCTGTGCCATGGAGATGCTTACCTTTGACATTCAATAACCATTGAATTGGACAATATTTTGCACAAAATTATAAGGTTATAAACAGACCTGTAAAAGAGGAAAAATATTTCAATAATTAAACAATTAAATACTTAGATAGTTAAATAGTGATTTGATCCAAAGCTAAGACAGTCTCCTTGCTGAAGAAGCGTTTCCTAGGTTAGCAAATTCACATCTGTTAATCTCTGAAGTGTGAAAATTTTGTGCCAACATTTCTCCTTATAAATCAGGAATATTTAATCTGAATAAACTCTGCTGAGCTTCTTAGCATCTTTGTACTGCAACATGTAAAAACTGCAGAGAAAATATTAGATACTAAACCATCCCTCCAATTAAAATATTGATAGTATCAATTATGAAAGTCTGGAAAGTAGTTATATTATATTTATGCTTCATATTTTCAACTGTCTAGTTAGGTTTCCTGTATTTATCTATCTTCTCAAATATTCTGAAGCTGACTTAAATTACATGGTACGTTTTCCATTTCATATTTTTTTTAACAGACAACACAGAGCAATGGATATTATTGCATGGTTATTTTTCTGAATAGTAATATTAATAATTTAGGTAATTTGTTGTATGGAATCACACTAGGAAATTACTAAAGTTTTCAGATCAAAGTAAAACAAAAACATACTCATTTTAATCTGACAGTTTCAAAGTATTTAGTAAGCTATATTTTATTAAGATATATTAAGATATATTTTCTGGGGACTATTGATGTTTGTATTGTTATACATGCCTCATTTGCTGTAAACAAAAAATGTTTTTTTAAATGTGAACATTCGGGTACATGTATCTATGTCAGAACCTGTAAACATAATAATCTAATCTTAGTTCTACAAGTCCCTTACAAGTTTTCAAACTTCTCCAAAGCTGAGAAAATACTTTACTGTGCAACATGAAGATTCCTTATGCAGAATCTGAGGAATTTTACAATTTATTCAGAAATTACTATATATGTGTGTAGGCTAAAGCCTATATTATTGTTCTTAAGAACATTAACTTTTAGATGGCAACAGAGTATTGACATAATTTTTCACACCAGGTATTACCTCAAAATTTGAAGCAGTGAGCACAGTTACTAGAAAAAAATTCTCATTTCGCTACAGTCACTTTCAGAAAAGAACTGATCCATCCCAAGACAATGTTTGATCAATCACATTAGCATGTAGAAATTAGGTGAAGGTAAATTCAATTTAATTTTACTGGTCTGAAATCTATGATACATATTGAATGCATATAGTAAAAGTGATGAAATGTGTTTGACCCAGTTTTATCCAACCTCTTTTCTTTTTTTAACAAATTGAAGCACGGATTCTTGCAATGGTCTGGCAAAGAAGTAGAAAAAGAGAAAAATTAAAAGATCCCGAAATTTTAGTAATGTTTTGCTTAGTTATAATGCATCTGATCAGTATGGAAAAGTTTTATATAATTAGCTAGATTCTTGAAATAACTGGAATTTTACTAGTTTTGCTTCTCTTCATACAGTCAAACTGTATTATATAAAATATTGCCATATTTCCAAATATAATTAATTGAGAATATAATGGTCTGCCTACCCAGCCTCACCCTGAACAGTCAAGAGCCATGTGTCAAGTTTTATACAGAAGAAAAAAGGAGAAAAACATTTGCTTTTAATACATAAGCTAATAATATGGTATAATATTATGGTATAATATGGTTTGAGCACTTATAATTGCATAGTTTATTGAGTAGATTTAAAGTTTCTATAGATGAAATATTCAAACAAGTGCTCAGAACAAAATAATATATACATAGAGGCTACTGTATCTATTTCCCACAGAAAAATATTTGGTGGTTATATTCTTGTATGTATTGTAGGTCTTGTGTGACTTGAGGTGTCTTTTTATTGCATCTTACTTTAAACTTTTAGGCAGCACACTCTATATCATCTTGAAAATGTATTAAAAATGTAAACAAGTGTGCTTGGTTTACTTTTCTGTTGTTTCAATAATCTTTATGGGTAGCAAAAATATGATTCTGTTGTTTTTGGCAGTTGTGGTTTCAGTTCTCCTTTCCACAAGGCACTGGGATGTATGATTTTTCTGTCATGTGGACCAGAGTAAGCAACCAGGAAAAGAATGAATGCTCCAGCAGTGCCCTCTCTATTTGTGAACTTCTAGATCCCCCAAAAAATGATTAATTCACTTGGTCTGTAGCTTTCAGAACTGGCTCTTGCAAAGTTTATCAGTGAATCTGTAATACTATCTCTGCGACGAGGACCTTTGTGAAAGCAAAACATAGCAGGCATCCATTTTCTCTTTTATCAAAATCACTATTGATGAAAAGGTCCCAAACACTGCAGTGTATTTGGGGTTTGGCCAGCTACACTCCTAGGCATGTTTATATGGCAAGTGAAAGGCTAAATATTATTGCACCAGTGCCAAAGCAGTTTCCTCTCCTTGGCAGCTGCTGACTAAAAGTCATCTTCCTGAGACTGGTAGGGTGGCTCTGTCCTGCTGTGCTATGACATTTCTGGTACTGTCCTTTTGCAGCTAATATCATTAAGTATTTCCTTCATGCACTGAGCATGTTGACAAAATAAATCCAACTGAGAAGAAGCACCTGGTATTATAATTTTTCATGCCTCTATTGAAAATGTAAATCAAATTTAACCTCAGCAGTTTACTGTTTCCCATAACAAAAAATGTAGGGAAGCCAATAAGAGAAACATCAAATCAATATATTTTAATCACATGCTTTTTAATGTTGTGATACTGTGACAGAGGGGAATTCTAAAGATTCATGTGTACCAGTCTGAAAAATTATTATTAAATTATATTCGGTGTGTTTTCAAATATGCATGGAGTGGTATATATTTGGTTATTTCTACAGAGTTCCTAGCTGCAAAAATACATTAAGAGGATTAAATATTTAGAAGGGTGCCTAGCTCTACAGAGTCTTCTAAATGTATGTTGCAGCATACAGTCTGCATTATTTAGAAATTTTCTATGTCATAATCTTGACTGCTATTTCACACACCGTATTATAGTTATATAAATTCTGAGTTCAGGAAACAGGTATCAGAGCTCCATATAAAACTCAACTGAAGCAAAGGAAGGGTATTGTTATACTGAGAAGTCAAGGACAGAGGAATACTTTACTATTGTGTCAGACCTCTGACAGAGTGGCTTGTCAGCTAAACATTTTTCCTGACTTCCAACTGTTTTCATTTGTAAACAGATCAAGCAAACAGTTGTAATGGAAAATGAGTGCTCTCACATCAAAGTGGAGGTAACAGATCAGGCTTTGGAGAATGATAGTCTCCAGATTTGTCTTGTTACAATTTCAGTGCAAACATGAGATCCAGCTAAGTTCCATGTGTGGCATGACTTGAGTCTTTCTTTGTTATGACTTGCTGCATCGTTTGTGTGGCACTCAGGAGAATCTAGGTCACTTTCTTTATATCAAGCAGCTGAATACTTCAGGCATTTTAAAACAGGAACTGTGACTTTTCTGAAAATTAATTAAACATTAAGTTTCATTTTGTAAATCTGAGATTGTCAAGTCCTTCTCTGCTTCTTAAGAAGTGGTGGTATAAAAAACATTTTATTGTCTTGGACTAAGATGTTCTGTCTTTTTTCTTGTCAGAATAGCAAAGCACGGTGAGTGACAAACTGGAAAATGTTTATTGTCTGTTTTAGTGAATCCTGAGCTGTGAATGTTTCCACTGAGAAACAGCACTTTGCATCAGAAATTGAGAGTCTCCTACAGTAGTGTGGAAAAGAAGCCATAGAAATACATTTCTAAGTAGCAGCATTCAGAGCTGCTGGATCTTAATTATGAGATATGTCAGAGCTAGCAAATTTGTGGAACCTTTAAATTCTCTGAGTAGATTAGTATTTGTATTGTCAATAGATTTCACACTGCTTCTACAATATGTCATATATCTGAAAAGAATACAATAGAATCACTGTGGATGATAAGGGACCTAAGGCCGCTTCTCTATTTCTAAGAAGCGTGCACCTTGCTCGGTTAGGTACCTACCCATCTTAGCTTTCAAATGATCCAAAAGTGTAAAGGTTCAAGTCCTGAGTCACCCATCAAAGCTGGTGGGAAGTTCTGGAGTTCTCAGTCACCACTATATTTTATACCTGTTCTGAGTGGCTTTCTGCCATCACACACAGATTTTGTGGATTATGTTTCTAAGGAACTTCTCTATCAAATTGATAGGGAATGAATGTGCATATTTGTGGTGCTGTGAATTATCTATCCTGCTGGGCTATATCTAATTCTGACACACTGTGAAACCACTTAAACTACATCAGTTCATGATGAACCAAAATGGAAGCAGAATTCATTCAGGTCAACAATGTCACATTGTTATATATCTACCATATCAAAACTGAAATATAAATTTACAGTATTAAATATTCTTGAGATATGTAGAAAAAAGTACAGCAAAATTCTCTAGGATGGTAAAGGATTTCCTCCCTTGAAATACAATTCCTGTGGAAACTGTGCTGTGGTCAAAGTCCTTGACAGATTGGAATTGTCATGTAGCATGCAGGGAGATAGCACTGACGCAAGACAGCATTGCATTTCAGTGAAGGAAAAAACACAAATGGAAAGGTACAGAATTCCAAAACACTAAAAATCAAAATTGTAAAAGACATGTCAATATGATATAACACAAACAAATCATGAATTGAGGTAAAATTATATGTTTAATTCAATACTCAGAATGAGAATATAGTGAAATAACTCATTCACCATGTTTGTATGATAAAAGAATGTGCAACGATGGTGCCTTTTTTACCTTTTTTCTTTTCTGTAAATCAGGAGTTGTACTTAAATTTGAAAGGTTGGGTTTTCACATCCCTTTTGACAACAGAGTTGGGCTAACTTGCTAATTCCTAGGTTAGCAATGCTAGCTCTTAAGTTTGCACCCTAGTGGGCAGGTGCTGTATTTGAGATGATGATGAAGAGATTATATATCAACACCTCAAGCAACTCAGGAAGTGGAAACTAAAACTTTTAAAGTTATCGCTGCTCCATTTTTCCTTCAACATGCAAGTTCTCCTGAGTGGTTTTCATTTGCTCTTTTTTCAGGTCATTTAGTTTCTTATTTTAGCCATTATTCATTAAATATTAAATTTAAAGCATTTGATCAGGGCGCTCAGAGCTGGCAATGAGTCAGATCTAAACATTATATCTTACTGATTTGCTCTGTCATTCTAATTTCTCTAACTGCTAAATGAATTATAGGAGATCACTGTAATGCAGAAAATACCTTCTCAAACGCACCTGTGAAAAAGTGATATAAATCAGTGGGCAAGATATAGCAACAACAAGTTCTTTATCTCCATTCTGAGTTAGTAGGATAAAATGCACTTAAATTCAAAAAATGTACACTGGAATAAGCTATTTTTGACAGATTTCAGAATCTCTAAACCACAAAATACTTCTTCTAGATTAATTCTCTTTTCATTTTTTTTCATCATTTTAGGATACAAGAAGAAGCAATGAAAATCTCTATCAAATGTGAAGAAAACAAATAAAGCATTCTGAAACCACCTCTTTAAGATGTTGAGCTTCCCCTTTTAGGATCCAAACTGCTGCTGGATACTATATCGGAGGAACTGTCTGTTTTCTTGTATCAGATTTTACTACAGCTACCATAGCATTATAAGCAAGTATTTGCTGTCTTACCATCTTACTGGAATCAACTTGAAGGTGACCTTTCACTTCTAGCTTTCAGTGTCAGGGAGGTAAATGAGTTGCAATATGAATTTTCTCTGCAGCTTCAGGAAATAGCAAGGGGTCCCCTTGCAACCAGGATATCTGGTAGAATGGACTGACTTGGGATGCTGAACTGGGA
This sequence comes from Sitta carolinensis, assembly GCA_032173965.1. Taxonomy (NCBI): domain Eukaryota; kingdom Metazoa; phylum Chordata; class Aves; order Passeriformes; family Sittidae; genus Sitta; species Sitta carolinensis. Next base: position 22,716,419 of record JAVUNC010000005.1, on the reverse strand, counting down.
TGAAAGGTTTTTGCTGCCCCAACACATGGCAGAGAGAGAAGGAGCTTTGGAGGTGGACTAGACTTAGGAACATAGACTTTTAAACATCAGGTAACTTAAAATAACCTGTAAAAAATAATCCCATTGTGCCTCTCCTAAGAGTCAGTGCCATAAGATACTCACTGAAAAATATTCTGCAATGGACCACAGCTGTATAAGCTGTAAGCTTTTTTGTCACTTATATGCAATAATTAGCATAATAAGAATAATTTTCTAAATTGTTCACATTTGCTTCTTCTCTCCATATCCTTTCTCTGTATGTACCAGCTTGAATTATTAAGACTTCGTCTCAGTTAAATTCACCACTAATGTAATTTGAACTGATTTTACTGACTTAGCAAAGAGCAAATGATCAAAACCATTGTTTAAATTAAAGACATTAATGTATTTTAAAGATTCCATACATACAAAGAAACATGTTACATGAGATCTGCCTGTCCTTGAACAATGCAAGAAGTCCAAGAAGTTATTAGAATGCTTTCCTCTTTTGAGGTTTTTCATAGGAATTTGAATAACAGAACTTTTTCTCTCTCACTGTAACCCAGCTAGGATAAAATGGTCACAGATTTTCACATTAAGGACATAGCTAAAAAATACAGGCATACTCCAGCGTTGCTTTCCAAAGATAGATTCCTTAGTACTTTTTCATTTGACTTAACTCTTTCCATCAGTTGATCTGAATTCTAGTAAGAAAATGAAGTTGTACATTTTAAACAAAAATAATTTTAGTAGTGTTGATCTAAGGTAGGCTATTGAGGCTATTTCTAGTGAAATACAAAGCCATTAGATTCTAGATTAGCCCACTTGGTCAGAGCCCAGTGCTGGTAACACCAACATTGTAGGTTTGATCCCCATATGGCCTATTCATTTAGGTGCTGGACTAGGTGATCATTGTGGGTACTTTTCAACTCAAAATATTCTGTGAATCTGATGCATTCAGCCTACTTGCTAAATAGGGAAACAACTTTGGTCCAGTTTTAGGGTATTTAATGACCTTACCTTTGGAGTTGTTCGATAGGTTCATGGTTCAGCAAATGTTTCAGAAACAGACTGTATATCAATTAAATGTCCTGAAACAAGATGCAACAAATTGGTCCCTGCACTAAATAGATATTCCACCACAGTTTAATGAATAATAAATGGTGTGACTGTTCTTTATTAACAAAACAAGAGAGCTCCATGTCTGACTATTGGTTCCAACTTAAGAGCATATGACACTATCAGAATATACAGCAAATAAGTTCAACCACCTAATATTGTTATAATTACCATTACACCATCACCTATCAAATGAAAAATAATACTGTCTCTGGATTTGTCTGCAAAGCTATCTGCTGTTGATACATTTCTGGTGTACTATTAAGCAAAAACTCAGAGGAAAAACCCTCAGTGATAATGTATGGAATGAAAGAAAAAGGCTTTTATGTACCCCAGTATAGAACAAAACATGGAAAGCATTTAAACAGCTTGAGAGCTAAACAAATTGATCTTTATTGCATTTCCTTGTGCAAGTTATTTCTAAATCATCTGCACCTCTGAGTTCCTCCAGAGAAATAATATCTCTTAAAGTCAGTAGGCTAACAAACCCTGGGACTAATAGAGCTGGAGTTTTTTCAGAATTCTAGTTTGTTTGATTGACTTTTTAACTCTTATTTTTTAATATTTGCCATACAACTGTTACCTGCTCAAACACAACCGTTTTATAGTGAAGTGTGCACAGTAGGAATTAGCATACTAGCATTGAAAGTTGTTCCTTTTGTGTCTTGTAAACCATCTTTATCTTAATCAGTGAGTTTTATCTTTCCAAATTCTCTTCGTCATCCTACTGGGGTGGAATGAGCTGTGTGTCTGCCCAGTTAAACCAAAACAGTTCATCTTTTCTCACAGCTGAGTTTACTGTCATGATTTTTTTGCTGAAGGGGTGCATTTTAAGCTGATACTGCAAGATATAAAAGGCAGACAATTTCTGTGTCTCTAATCATTGCTATTTATACCACAAATCCCCAATTCTTAGAGACAGTCATAGGACTAGAAAACACCCTGTTTCTGTGCATCCTTTCAAAACTTTGTGTTTTAAAAAACCCAAACATTAGAACAAACTGCTTGAAGAATAACTTCCACAAATAATTCTAGGGAATATTTCTAGCATAATAAGCATGTTTGATGAGATAGGAATTGTGGAGGAAGATTTATTTTTACATAGAAATATAACAAAAATTATTTCTGAACTATGAAATATGATGATTTGATTCTTTGCTTTCCGTACTAACTTGTGGTAATTTTCTGCCTCAAGCAAGCAGTAGTAAGCAATAACTCATGTCAGAAGGCACATTGTCTGCATTATTGATTTAGAGAATTTAAACTCTATCTGCAAGAGGGCATACTAAAGGTAAGAACTAATGCTGCTATGTGCACCTTTAACTCTGAAGAGAAAGTAAATACCTACTTACTTCATGTTTTAGGATGTTTAATAATAAAGATTTTTGGCTTCTCTCAGCCTGATTCATTGAAGAGGAAAAAGCAAATAAAAAGAGAAATCAAGTGAAGTAGAGCCCTTTGCTGCCAGTAAGCATTTATTTTCTTAAAAGCAGTTTCTTTTTTCTGCCTGATCAAAAGTGTGTGAGCTATAGTCAAAGAGATCCAATCATGAATCATCTCTTTAAAATGGTGGATTTTCAAGCTTCAAAACAGAGCATAACAAAGCAATGTAAAACAGATACAGGCAACCAAGCTGGCATTATGAAGAACCAGTTCATTTCTATAGAATTTATTAGATCAGGCACAATCCTCAAGCTGAGAATTTAAGCTAAAGCAAAATAGCTATATTTCCATGACCTTGATCCTAAGCTAATAAACCCTGTCAAACTTGATTTGACACCAGAGAAAAACAGCTCAGATATCCTGGCACAATCAGTTCTGTGAAGACTCATTTGTTCAGGCAGACCATCACACGGTCACTGCAGTTTTCATCTATCCAGTATTGTGGTACTCTGTCAGATCTTATAACTTCTTTAAGAACCAAATACATTGGCGAGTGGATTGCAAACTTCTCAACCTGGTTCAATTTGCACTGGATCAGATCCACCCCCCTGGAATACATCAGGCCCGTATGGTTTGGCATAAGGAGACCAAATGGTACATATGCAAGCATCAATTTACTTATAAGCTAATCTTCACCAGTAAAGGCAAAACTCAAAGGCTTGAAAGACATCTTTTAGTCACATTTTCTTGCAATAAATATAATGAATTTCTGTGCTGTTATCTTAAATAGAGGGTCTGGAGGGTATCAAAACATAAAAGTTGAAGAGAGTAAAACCTTTAACACATGGTCCTATCAAGAGTGGTAGGAGAGGTGCTGGTCAGATAGGCTATATCCACTGTGTTTATTTGGGATATGGAGAAGACTCTTTTCAGCAACTCTGCATTTGAGCTCCAGCTAAACAAATATAAGCCTGACAGGCCACCTGACTGTGAAAAGCCATTGCTGGAGCAGGCAAGAAGTGTGAGAAGGAAGGAGCAGCTGATAGCTGTTTTATAAGCTGGCTGCCATTCCCTGTTCTTTATCCCTTATACTGTCAGGGGCTAGAAGGGAAGGTGGTAGAGAAAATGGGAGTTATGTCAGTTGAGACTGACTAAAAGGGGAATGGGTGAGTGTAAGGTGATTTCATTTTTTCTGAGTCAGTTATGTCTATGAGAGTAAATGTAAAGTTATTTTCTCGCTTTTATCTCAACCCATGAGCTTTTTCATCTTACTTTCTTCCTCTGTCCTGTTGAGGAGGGGAAGTCGGAGAGCAGCTGGGTGGATTTCAGGCAGCTGTCCAAGGTTAACCCACCTCAAGAATATTCATTACTATTTTAGTAATCTCGAGAAAATAATGTATATGTGTCAATGTGGGGTTTGGCAGAAAAGACAGAGGTGTTTAAGCTGAGAACTTCTGAAATGAAAGAATATATACCTTCATGTTGACCATTAATTTATTTGGAAATTAAACAATATATAACAATATTCTGTCGCTGACAGAAGAGATATGTCAGAATCTTTCTCCAAGGAGATTTGTATTCAAAACAAAGAAGATTAAATTCATGCTGGATCTTGCTGAGGTCCATGAATTGCATGTGATGATTCAGACATTTCTGTGCTCCTTCTCTCCATTGCCTAGTAAATTCACCATTCTGAACACAATTTCTTTACTGCAATGCCATTTACTGCAACACCACCTTGATTTCTGTGTATTGGCTGATTTTCTGTTAAGGTAGAAGACTGTCAATTCTCATCTGAAACACTACTCAGTGAGATTCTGATATACTTTAAGTAATAATAAAAGCAATGTAGGGAATGACGCAGTCAGTTGCAGACCTAGCTTATGTGCTTTAGATTTCCTTGGATGGAAATCACGGTTTCAGGCAGTTAGCCAACACCAGGATGGGCCATATTTTCTGCTGGGATATTTTCTTTACTTCTTTATAGTTTATTTCATAGATAACATAGTAATGTGCATAAAGTTTAATTTCATAGTAGTGTAACACTTTGCTTAACAATTGTAATGACTCGTCATTAAAATGTCACTACATTCTGTCAGTTTGTGCATGCATTATAAAAAAATTGTTATTAGTTTTGATTTTTACACTGCCAGATAGAGAAATTTCTAGTTTCTTACAATATTTTCCTTTTTTCCTGGTGGAAAAAATATTTTTCATCTCCAAAATTCTTGAAATCCTTTTTCCTCTTCTGTCTTTCTCCTTTGCTCTTTGATGTGTTCTGTTATTTGGTAAAAAAAAAAAAAAAAAAAAAAAAAAAAAAAAAAAAAAGCTACAATTGCATTTTGAACGGTATCTAAAAAAATCACCATTCCCTTTTAAAAGTGTTCCCCTGAGATGTTGTTTACATGTCTCAGTTCCTTACAATGTTTCAAATACAGTTTTAAAGTTAGAAGTTACTTAGAACTACAGGGTTTTTATAATAAAAAGTTTCATTTTGTCACAGAAAATCACTAGTGAACTAATTATATGTTACATCTATTGGCAGAATTCTCTGTGGAGTCTACAGGAGTTTCACCTGCAAAAGAAGTGCATATTTCATCTTCGGATACAGGACAGAAATGCCACAAAATTTTTAGAGATGTTCTTGTAAAATTTATGTGGCTTTACACAAGACCTTAGATTTCTAGAAGTTCCTAGAAAAACCTGTACCAAAATGGTTTAGAAGAAATGGAACCATTTTGTCTTTATGTTGCCCTAAATCTTGTAATAATGTGTGGTCTGAAAGGAAATGCCTACAGTAGAAGTTTAACCATGCCATGAATGTTCTCTGGCCGGTAAGTAAATGGTGTATCATCAGGTGCGGGAATGCTGGAATTGTTTGATAAGTTTTAGTGATAAGTATAGGATAGTTATATTCGTTATTTTAGTGTAGTTTTTTCTAGTCTCTGTAAAGGGGGCCCCCTGCTTTAGGAAACATCTGGTCAGACTCCTGATAAGAGTTCCCAAAACAACCCTGGACTCTGCCCAGAGACCGTTTCCTATCAGTTTGCCCCGAGATAAGCTTCTGTCCACCCTAGCAATGTAGCTTCCTCCCTCGGTCCATCAATTATCTTCAAGGTCCAGTGCGGTCTAAGACTTTCAGAGGTTAATGGATCCCCCAGAGACCCCTCCCCAACTTACTTTAAGTTGTCTTATTGGTTTGTAATCTGTATCCACCCCACCCCATCTCCCTTTGGATAAAAACCCCCTTGTAACCCAGGTTCGGGGTCTCTCTTGCCTGAGGCACCGGGCCTGGGTCAGGGGCTTCCCCTGTAACCCCCGAATAAAACCTATGTTCCCGGATGTCTCTGAGAGTCCCCTCTTTGAAACCACAGCCGTGACAGCATAGGCTAAGGTGCTGCAGAGCCAAGGACCCACACACGATGACTGTCAAGGCGTATGAGAGCTGGTGGGCGGTCAAGCCGAACGCCAGGCTGACCAGAGATACGCACGACGACAATCAGGGACATTTTTCCTCTCAAAAGAGGGTGGCCAGATCAAAACTGAAAATGGTCCCTGACACACCCAGTTACCCTGACAATGCAGCAACTGTCAGTGAGACTGTTTGACACAAACCATGCCAGGGACTAAAACTGTGCTAAAATTTAGATAGTGTCTACAATCACAGGCTGTTACAAGGTCACATTCTGAATAATTTTATTTACTTGTTTAGACATAGCCCATGAAACAGTGTAAGTCATCCATTTCCAACTCTCTCACAGATAACTTTGTTATTAATACTTATATAAGAAGGATTCATATATCTTCCAAAAAGGCTTCTCAACTCTCCAAAATACTGCAAGACACAGAAGTACACCTCAGATACCTCACAAAACTTTTTTTAAGTTCTGAAGACAACATGTGTGATTCATGTCACTAAAGAAGGAATTTCAATCAGGTTGTGAGTGTAAGAGCATAGAAGTGTTGGTTCCTTTCCATTGGACATATGGAGGTAGATCCTATGATGACAGCAAGCACAGATGTCTCTCTGGCAGACGTCTGAAGCTTCATTAGATAAATGTCACCCTGAACCCTTAATGCCATGAACCTAATTTTTCTCTCTTCTTTAATGGAGCTCACCTCTCTTACACCATATAGTCTCTCCTGTACAGCTTAAAAGCACTAACTTAGATTCTGATGTAATGTTCTGAAAGCTGAAATTCCACAAGAAAACATCTTACTATCAAAATTTTAAATTTCAAGATTGTGTCTAATATGATTGTTGTTATCACATCAGTTTTTATCCCAACTTAGGTTACATTTGGATAAACAAAATGAGCTCTCTGAAGACAAAAAAATGGGTAAATTATTTCCTCTGTGCATTAGACCCTAGTTAATAGAATTATTGGGAAACTCAAAAAAGTCCTTAAATATTCACCTATCTAATTCAATAATATTCCACTCAAAATACACTTTCTAAAGCTCAGCTTGCCTTCCTGAAACTCAGCACATTATAAAAAGGACAAAGAACAGTTTATTTTCAGGAACCAAGATTTCTTCTTTATATTTATGCTGCCCATGGTGTGGCAGCTGTTCCCCTGCAGTCCACGGAGGTCCAAGGGGGAGCAGAGTTCCCCAGAGTTCCCCATGGCAGAGCAGGGGGTTGCACCCGAGGGAGGCTGTGACCCTGTGGGAAGGCCATGCTTTAGCACTCTGTTCTTGAAGGATGTCACCCTGTAGAAAGAACACAAGGGATCCATGCTGGAGCAATTTCTGGAACTGCAGCCTATGGGATGAACCCATGTTGGACAAGTTCATGGAGCACTGCCTGCTGTGGGAGGGACACCACACCTGGAGCTGGGGAAGAGTGTGAGGAATCCTCCTCCTGAGTCAGAAGGAACAGCAGAGACAATGCGTGATGAACTGACTGTAGCCTCCATTCCCCATCCTTCTGCATTCCTTGGGAGAGAAAGGTTAGAGAAAGGTGGGAGTGAAGTTGAAACCAGGAGGAATGGAAGGCTGGGGTGAAGGTGTTACAAAATAACGCTTTACTTCTTACCGTACTCTGATTTGCTTGGCAAGGAATTAAATTAATTTTTCCCCAAGTCAAGTCTGTTTTGCCTATGATGATAACTGGTGAGTGATGTCTCCCTGTCCTTGTCTTGACCCTCAAGCCATTTGACTTAATTTTCTTTCTCTGTCCAGTTGAGAAGGGGGAATTACAGAGAGGCTTTGGTGAGCACCTGGCATCCAGCCGGGGTTAATATATCACACAAGTATATATTTTTATACAATTGTTTTGCTGTAATAATATTTTTAATGTAAAAATTATTATATTAAATCAAATACAAAATAGCATAGGAACTAAGCTGTGCAACTTGTCTACTTTTAGGAATTTTTTTAGATACTAGCATTTCCTAGGAAAGTATGCAATATTTTTTCCTACTTAAAGTACACCTTTTTTTTCTGTAATTCTCTTTAGCAGAATTAGAAATTTCTTAAAAGCAAATGTCTGCATTTAATTGTTCTATGAGAAAAGGAGAAATATTAACTCTGTATCTTTGACTACATCTGTTCTTCTCTCTCTTTATAGTCAGTTTAGTAAAGCACTTCAGATGCAAGTTAAAATGAACAGGCCTTAACTGTATAATGAGAACCCTTACCAATATTACAGCACTGATTCCAGTCCTAGGGCTTATACAGAAACAATATATTTCTTTTAAATTTTTCAAAAGGAACTCTTTGTTCTTAAAACTATAAATTACCTGAAGAATAGACTCAATTTTGCTAAGTCTCTAGAAGTAATCTCTTTAAATGCTAATGTGATGCCCAAAAATATCATGGATATTTTGTATCTTGTATCTAGTATTCTAGTATTTGATATTGTCCACTGAGGAAAACAGAAAGTAGAATACATGCAACTTTTCTCGTTTAAAAAAAAAATTAGAAACAAAGCAAGGAAGATACGGAAATATTTATTGTGTTCATAAAAGCTAAGGCATGAGCCTGTTTTGAGGAGCTTTTCCATGAGGAAACTTTATTGATAATATTGCACTGAGTGTGATACAGCAGCTCCTGTACCTTCTTTCTTTTCAGGATTATCAGTCACTCTCAATATGAATATCAGCAGTATGACTTCACAAGAAATTAGCTGTATTTTCAAACCAGAAAACACTATACACTGTTCAATCTAAGTAATTCTTTTTCCTGCCAAAATGAAGCACTAGCTTTTATAGGAGCTTTCACATCTCTTTCTTAAAGAAATACTGTTTTGTACTCCACTAATAAGGAGACATATATTATATATATCTAATTCTCTCAATAATTCTGTTACATAAAGCATTTATCAACTTCAGAATTTGAACCTTTATGCAGTGCATTTCCCAGAGTTATGTTATTCTCCAGTCCAGTTTGTGGTTTTTTGAAATTCTCTTTTCTTATGAAGAAGTAAAGCACAGTCTGCAGTGGAATAAAAAAATAATTGTGGAAGTAGAATTTAAAGAAAGGTGAATTACAGTACAGTAACTCTCTAATAATGGCCTGACAGTATCAAATTAATGAGAAAATAATGACTACACTGATATTGGTAGGTATATTTATGAAATAGTATCATGCAACTCTTTTTTTTTTTTTTCAGACAAGACATTTTATGTGTGTCTGGTGGTATTTTTTTCAGTTTGGAGAAGGAGAATGAAATATAAAAAATTGTCTCTTTCACTTAACATTTTAACTCACTCAACTTCCATAATACCTTATATTTCTTCTCTATTTACTTTTCCTGTTTTATTATAGCAGCTTTTAAATCATCCCTTTGCAAGAAGAATCTGGGTTTCAATTTGCATCCCATGAGTAGCTTGGGGTATGCAAGGTACCTTTCACTTGGCAGTCAGATGGCAGAATGTCCAGTTCCTCCTTCCTCATATTTCCCATGCACTAGAATAATTATCATAAATAATCCAAAGATTATGTTTGTTTGTGTACACACACCATGTGAAATAAGGAAAACTGGAACATGTTGATATTAAGAATCCCATTAGGAAAACATTCTCCCTGTGGTCTCTGTGTCGTCTCCTGCTAATTGAAGGTTCAGTTACTCCAAGATGAGAAGAATATGTCTGTCTCTTCCCCATGACAACGGAGGGAGTTTATGACAGCTTCTGTCTCAGCACGGGCACGTTAGGTCTCAAACTAAGTGAGGCTAAACTGGATGAGCATGTACGGAGCATTCTCCTCTCTCTGACTCTGTTCTTCCCTCAACAATGGTCTCTTGACTGAGGCAATAAGTCCTCTGCAAGTGGAACTATACATAAAAGAACAGGACCTTGAGAGTTCTAGGCATTTTTCCATTGTAAAATATTACTCAAAGAAATAGAAGTTTCTATGGAAGAAACCGTGATTCAAGAAAGAGCTATCAGGGGACCTAGGTGCACAAAGTCAGCTGGGATGATGTTTGATTCCTGGCAGTTTCTGTAAAGTTAATTTTAAAATAATCTAATGTTTTAATTTTCTTACTGAATCATAATTTTATGGCCCCTCATAAGAGCTACAGCAATTATAATAACAGTTGCCATTGTTAATCATAATTTAAATCCTAAGTCTTCAGGCAGTTTTTTCTGGGCATATTTCTGATATCCTATCAATGGCAAATGAACATCCTTAAACCTTTACATTCTAGTCACACATTGTTAGTATCAACTTAAATCTCATTTTGTAGTCTTTCAAGTATCAGAGGCGTCCCTCAGAAACGTGTTTAAATTCTCTCATTTACATTCAAATTATGCTTTCCTTTAATTTCTAAATTCTTCCCATTAAATTATAAAGTTTATATAACCCATGTCACTTGGCATGAAAGGGAAAAAAAAAAAGACTGGTATGTATTAAGAAGAAATAGGTGATGATGTAGATTTGAAAAATGTTGCTACTATGCATGCAATTTACATTCACAATTGAGTTTTTCTGAGGAATTGGTTTCAATAAGTTGTGGCTTTGGATTTTGACTTTTCATTTAGAAATATAATACATTTTTATTCATGCAGAGATTTGTTTATTCTGTTAGAAAGAAGTGAATTAATTCCCTCTGGATATGTTGTAGGTTTGCCTCTTATGTTATAGAGTTCCTTTTAAAGTTTAGATTAGCATTCTACCTAGACAGGATATGAAAATTGTTCCAGCTTTATTGACATACAGGAAAAGAAATAAAAAGTTGAACATAATCATTCAAAACATAGATGACATCTCAGTAGAGCAAATATTGTAGTATTTGCAAACGAAGGTTAAGAAATGCTTTGTTGTAATAATTACCTATAAAAAACCCTGATATTTTTTGCCAATATTTTAAATGCTGCTAGGAAAGGAATGACAAAAGTAATTACTTGCATTATTCAGTATTAGAAAAATATCTGGAAAAATCATCTGGAAAAACCAGCTGATTCTGAGCTTTTTGGGTCGTTAATCCCATATAATATGAAAAATTCCACTATGGTAAATGTAGAGGTAAAGAAAGGATTGGTGAGAACACCTATTCTGAGGAATGAGGTTTACAGTTCATCTGTTTGGATATATGCCACAGCTGTTGTGATCCAAATCTGTGCTGCAACAAACCCAGGGAATATATAATTTCCTGTTTCTCCAGACTGAGGCACTGACTTCAACTGGAGTAAAATCCATATCCGTATATGAGAGTCAGAAAGAGCTCCAAGAATTTGCCAGTCTTGCTGCTCAAGTGGGCTCTTTGACACACACTCAGCCATACTATAAATCACATAGCTGAGACTACCTTGAGAGAAAACCTTTATTCTGACAGAATAAAAAGTATTAGAAGATGCCTCTAATAGGACACTAGAATTTCATCTGCTCCCTTAGAGCAGAATCGGGTTACAGATGAAATACAACATTCATAATTTCTTAGGCAATACAACTTGCAAGTGTAGCACAATATATTTATAGCCTGAATTCAGAAATATCAGTAGTTTGAAGATTATTTGTAAACACACACAAAAAATTCAATGATTTAGTTTCATGATACTTTCCCCTGAAGTGGGCCCATTTCTCTTTATTTCTTTGATCTGTAATTTTCTTTAGATTAGCTATTTGTAATTCTGTATTTCAAAGCTTTAATTTAAAGTTTTACCATGTCTCCATTATTAATTTAATACTGAGTTAATTATAAAGATAATGTAAAAGGGCTCTTTAATTTCCGAAGAGGATTTTCTACTTATTAACTGTATATGAAACGAGACTGATGAAGTGTAGATTATTTAAAAAAATACTGTGAGCTATGCAGCTCACAGTAAAGTGGAATGTGGAAACACAGGCTTAATTAAACTTGAAGAAACCCTCTAAAAATAGCTGGAATTAGTAATGAGTCTTATTGTAATGGAACTGCTTGCCTGTCTCATGAGAGAATGTACACATTCTTTTAAAATGCAATTGATTTGATTTGATGAATGAATTTGATTGATGAAATTTTGTGAGACATCTAGAAGCTGACAGCAGTTTCTTAGAAAACAAAAGCTTCCTGCAACAGTTTACACTACTAAGTATGAATGGCAATTATCTGTCTCAAATTGCATTACTCCTGGAGAGTCTTCTGCATAAATTCAGTGGGTGAATCATAGTGTTTTATCAGTGTCATATGTGTTTTTGTAGTGTATTGATGCTGGTTGGAGGCCAGGCGCTCACCAAAGCCTCTCTATCATTTCCCTCCATGGCTGGACAGGAGAACAAAAGGTTCATGAGATAAGGACCATGAGAGATTACTCACTAAGTATTCGTAAAACAGGCTAGAATTAGACATATTTTAATTTAATTTATTACTAACAAAATCAAAGCACAATAATGAGAATTATAATACAAGACATTAAAAAAACCTTCTTCCCACATCTCCCTCCATCCCCAGTGGTGCAAGGAAACGAGGGATTTGGATTATGGTCAGTTCATCACATGTTCCTCCCTCTGCTCAGGGAGAGGAGTTGCTCTGCTCCACTTTGGGTCCCCCCCATGGGAGACAGCTCTCCATAAACTTCTCCAACATGAACATACCACAGGCAACATGTTCTACATGAACTGCTCTAGTGTGGATCCCTTTGCATGCAGTGCAGTTCTTCAGACACAGCCATTCCAACGTGGGTCCTCTGTTGGATCTCAAGTTCTACCAGGAAACCTGCTCCAGCAGCATGGGCTCCTGTCCCCATGGGTCTGCAGGTCCCTGCTGGGACCCTGGTCCAGCCCAAGCGTCCCACAGCATCATAGCCTCCTGTCAGGCATCCCCCAGATCCAGCACGGGGCTCCTGCAGGGGCTGTGCATGGATCTCTGCATCTCCATGTCATGGGCTTCAGGGGCACAGCTGCTTCCCCATGGTCTGCACCATGGTCTGCAGAGAAACCTCAGCTCCAGCACCAGGGGCAGCTCCTCCCTCTCCTTCTCCACTGATCTTGGTGTCTGCAGAGTTGTTCCTCTCACATATTATCACCCCACTTTTCTCTGACCACCATTACATCTGTACAATATCTTTATTTTTCCTTCTTAAATATGTTGTTATGGAGATGTTACCACTATTTCTAATTTCCCCACCTTTGAATAGCATCACATTTGTCTTTGGAGGTGCCAGTAACTGATTCTTTCAGACAAGGAGGAAGCAGTTTTTCACAGAAGCCAACCCTGTAGACCCACCACTCCCAAAGCTTTGTCATGCAAACCAAATACAGTTTTCAAGCCTCTGATAAAGAAATCCCAGAAGTTAAACTTAGTAGGGTTCTAGAAGTTGTGCACTCATGGAAAATTGTTTTCTAAATTATATATTTGGAAACAGTGGCTGCTAGCAATTGCAGTCAATAATTCACAATTTGACATATTCAACACAATATACCAACTCCCATACCCCCACCCACCCCCCCATACCCCTTCCTAACGAGTCATTAATGACAGAAGTATCATGCCTGCTGCCTATGTATAATTTGAGAGTTTGATGTTCCATTTTTGAAGAAACATCTAATTTTGGGTTCAAATGTTCTTCACTGTGGCCCAGGATTTCAGCTCATCATCAGTGCCATAGTTTTTAACTGTGAAGAAGAGTGACAACATATTGTTCAGTTCTCAATTTGTATGTATTTGAGATTAGCAGAGGACAAAAAATTAATTCTGTCATTTTCATAGAATCTCATTTCAGTTTGGATAGAAGGCAGTTATAAGACGCATGAAATATGTTTGCTTCATCCTAAGAACAAATCTTTCCACTCTTCTCTTGCTCCTATAGTGATTAAATGCAGATTTGAAAAGATGGAATTATATACATCTATAGGAGTGAACCAAGCAGAATCTGATCTTGAAAGCAAAATTCTGATAGTTAGTCTGCCACAGAGAAAATTATTTGTACAGGGAAGCCTATTAAATTCAGAGGGATGACTTGTGATATATAGACCCATTCATCACACTGTACCATCTTTAAACTAAAATGGAGAGAAGTTTTCTGTTTAGCTGCTAATTATCACAGAACTAACATTTCATATTTTGCTATCAGAACCAGCTTGATAAAACCTGTACATTTTACCTGATTCAGAAATACACTTTTTTTTTTATTTTTCTCCACTCCCTCTCTTAATTCATAAGCACTGCTAGTTTTGCTTGCTTTCAGAGTTCCTTTAGCAACAAGCAAAATCTTAAAAACTAAAATCGAGGAACATTAATTTAAATTTTTTTAATTGATTTTTCAGTGACATTTTACTTTGTCTCAGTAAATTGCTAGGATTTCAAAAACTGTCCAAGTTCTTGTCTCTGAAATGACGTTTACAAATAATTTTCATATTGTTTCCTTGTTATTTTTTCTTTTCAAATTGCATAACATCTTGTGCATTTTTTAAGGGGAAATCTAGGACTTTTATTTATTTAGTCTAGAAACCACTCTTCTTTTCTAATAGAGCCACACCACAAAGTAAACAGTGACTTCTGTAAAGTGGTGATTTGTTTTAATCCCTCTTTTGATTTGATAAAAGCATAAAGCAATTTCTTAGTTGCCATAAGAAAAAGAGTTCTATCATTAGCAATTATCTAAGTACTGTATTACAAGGTATCACCATAGGCATCAATTGTACAAGTTATCACAATAGTCATTCTTATCTGTTGTGAGAAAATAGGTTGATTATTAAGAATAAGTGGTGTAGTACAAATTAGTTACTATTGTTTTAACCCAAATTAAATTTATGGCAGAACTGAGTAAATTAATATCTATATTTACTGTACATTTGTGTAGATGAGATGCAGAATTTGGTGGCATTAACCATTACCCTAGAGTGACTTAAGAAATTTGCAAACTTTGGTATATTATAGCAGATGCAGAAATTAATGTTGAACATTTTTCTTCCATACATGACTTTTCACACTTGCATTTGCAAGGAAATTCTTCAGGTCTCACCTGTACTTATTTACTTTTTAAATTCCAAAATATAGATTTCAGACAAGATAAAGAAGGATAAGGAAAAGGGGAAAAACCCACTAAACAACAAAACAGTCACATAAGTACTCTAAAGGATACAGTATTCATGTTATTAGAAAATGGGAAACTTTAGAACACTTTTTTTTCTTTTTCATGGAGCTGTGAATAAATAATGCAATTTATTAGTGAAGTGACCATCATTGACAAAATTTCCTAATGTTCTCAGCAGAAACTCTTTGTACAGTGGAGGTGCATTCAGTAAAATTACGAGCAGTTGGGAGTATTTGCTGGCACAAAGAGATCTGAGAAGAACTCTCTGTGCAGTTCATATCTATTTGAGTTCTCATCAACCCGAACAAGGGAAAATCTTCCATTTAATACACAAGCAGCGAGGCTTTACACCTTACTTAAAACCTAGTATTTTACAATTCATTTCTCCTTGGACACCCTGTTAATTGATGTGGAAGTGAATGCTAGGTACAGACAACAGAGGTTAAAATTTAGTTCAAAAGATAGTGTTTTCATTTGTGCTACAAACATAACTTATGCTTCCATTACGAGCCATTGAGATTAAGTTATTACCGCTAGTGTAAGCCAAAAGAGTGATTAAGATTTATAACAGTTTTCCACGGAATGATTCAGTTTGTTAAGCACATGTATTTATTTCCATCTGAGATTCTTTGCAATATCTTCCCTGATCTCCAACTTACGTTGGAAAGTATGATTGTTCTGCACGTCATGGGTCATATCTTCTAGTTTTGTGAGTCTGTCTCAGGTATCCTAAGGTTTCTTCAGTGACACTAAATTCTTTTAGGTATCTGGATCCTCCGCTGGCTATGGTAAGAAAGATGGGTAGCTGACATATGTGGAAAGACACTAAAATTTAGTTGCTTAAATTAAAATTACTTAACCTCCTAACTTAGAGGCCCCAGAAAGTAAGCACATCCAAATTTTCTTCTTAGGCAGACATAAGAGTCAGCCTTAGTATCTGGAAGAATTATAGAGCTAATACACACTCTCAATACTCAAAGCTGTTTTGGGGTATGTGAAGGAAGAAAAAAAACCCAAGCAAGTTACTGGGTATAGTCATCATCAATTTCTTAAGGGAAATAGTGTTTTCCTCTTCTGAATGAATGAACAGTTCTGAGTTTGAAGGGAGTACAGTGAATCTATTTACCTTGATTATATCAACATTGTATGATTATCTCCATTACATGAAGGTCTTCCATGGAGTCCTGATAGAGAAACTGAAGATTAGATGTGTGAAGTATAATCTGGGTGAAAAATTTGGACAATCAGACCCAAAGGGTAATGGCCAATAAGCCAAAGTGTACCTAGTGAGCAATTAAGGCATGTTCCTCTGGAACTGATTTACAAGGATGATACTTTAACAACTTTGACAGTAACCTCGATGACGATTCACCCTATCAGGTTCATGTATTATTTCAAATTGGGAACCATGGTTGATATGCTGGAGTGCTAGGCTGTTCTCGCTGATGAAAAAATTAACAAGCTGAAAAAATGAGCTAATGAGAATCTCATTATGATCAACAAATACAAAATGGTCCTCTACTTGGCATGCAGAAAGTCCATTATCAGTCCAGGCTGGGAACATACTGTCTGGGTGGCATGTCTTTAAGAACTGATCTGGGATCAAGAAATGTTTACAACAATGAAGACCAAATGCCTGCTGGGCTGTATTAGCAAGGATGTGGCCAACAGATTGACGGTGTAGTTAGCAGATTGAAGCAAATGGCTATCCTTCTTCATCCAGTGATTTTTGAATTCAATATGTATATCTGGAGTACTGTGTCTGGTTTTAGACCCCTGGTAAAAGAGATATATCAATAAAGAGAATCTAGTGGATTCACCAAGATGTTTGGAAAGGCTAAAGAACATGACATGTCAGGAAAGGCTGTTGAAACAGTTTATGGAGAAAATGAGGATAGGGAAGAATATAATTTCAGTCTTTCGTTACTTAAAAGGGAGTTAAAGTAAAAACAGGACCTGCTTTTTTTCTTGGATGGGTGCATCAAACGATCAAGGGCTGGTAACCAAAATCATGAGTAAAAAAAATTCTCCTTGGGTATATTATTCACTGTGAAAGAGGTCAAGCACTGGAAGAGGCTGCACAAAGAGATGAAGGAATCGCTCTCCCTAGTGATTTCCAAAATTCAACTTGTCAAGACGCTGGGCTGCCCTCTTTTGAGCAGGATGTTGGATTGACCTGAGTCATCTGGCCTTCTGCAGTTTCCTTCTTACAGTAAAAATGAAAATAACTGATGAGCCTTTTCACCAAATGCACATACTAAAAATATTTTATGCTATTCTTCTCCCTCTTCCTTATGATACATTTTTTATATATTTCAAAGCTGAATCTCCTAACCTGCATCTAATGATGAATCGATCTCCTGGCAATCATAAATCTTGGTCAGGCAGCAAATGTCAATTTTCAGTATGCCCTCCTCCAGTCCAATTTCCCTCCCTGAGTTACAGAATCACCACTGAAGAGCCAGGAGAAAACCAGAAGAGTATCCTTCATCAAAAAAGATGACTTTTCTCAAAAGCAAAATGTGCAAATTGATTTCTGAATCTCCTCAAAATTATTTTCTTTCTGGAAAAAGAAAGAGAATAATATTTTTTGGGTTTTTTTCAAAATTCAAAAACATTGTAAGACAATAGATTATTTTTTTTTGTCTTTTTTATTTTATTATTGTTTTATGTTCTTTGGTTTTGGAGTAAAGAAGTTCAATTGATAGAAGATTGCAAGCAAATGAATAGTGAGACTTATCTTTAATACCACAAAGCTAACACTTCTGGTTCTGAGTGTTTTCAAGACAACTATTTCACTTTGTGTGATTTTATTGGTATTCAGACCACATTGGAAGAAAGCAGAAAGGGCCATGTTACAATTTCCATTGTGCTTGTTTGTGAATTGAAGCGTAAGCTGACATCTTGTAGTAGAATCAAAGAATGCAAGTAGTACAGTTCATAAACCTGCATTCCTCAGGTTTCACAATTTGAAATATAATTGCAGTATTATATTCTACTCTTGTTTTGACTCAAAGAAGATAATTTACTAATTATATTTAGTATTTTAAATATTACATTAGAATCAGCAAGAGAATAATGATTTTGCAGACACAGCACTGGATGAAGAAAAGCATAAATGTATGCCCACAAGGTGTTAGAAATAACACATATTAGACAGTCACAGGGAAATAAAAGAACATAAGCAAATTCAGGATGGCTGGTAAATATGGTTGCATTATTTACTTTGGATATAGGAGGCAGAAGTTTAAGTACTGCTTCTTCCAGGTTTCTTTCAGGAATTTGAAAGTTTCTGGAAATTTTCCTAATCACCTCATCACTTTTAAATACTTCCAACCCATATATATATATATATATATATATACACACACATAAGGTTTTTTTATTTTATTGTAGTAAATTTGACTTTCCACCAATAAAATGTTCTATGTTCTTACAATTATGCTGTTTTCCATCTACTTTACAACCACAGTCCCAAAGACATGAAATAATTTAGGTAACTCAGGTACTTTCAGATTTCCATATTTGACAATCCTTTCACCTATTATTCTTTCTAAGGATATGTCATTCACACCCTGTCTGGTCATTCAAGTTACCCACTTGTTACTGCAGTCTACTGAAGTTGTGAGACACTTGTTTTCATGTCCGTTCTAGATTCACTTTCATGTGTATCTGATTCTATCTAATTTAAAGAAGGACTTTGAAATGCAAACTTTTATAAGCAAGTGAAGAAACTTGTTTCTGATAAAACCTTTGCAAGCAGCCAAAGTGAAGCTCACTTTCCAAGAAGATGTTGCCTATGAGACGTAGAACAAAGAGAGATGAGTAGTTTTTGTAGAAAGGAAAATATTTATGCTCTTACCCTTTGTACTGTATACATGTGTTTTGCTTTAAGAACTGGGCCAGATGCTGGCTTAATCTGTGCTTCTGCAACAAAAAATAAGCATTATCACTGTAAAAGAAATACATCCATGAAGAAAGAAAATTTAGAAAACCCTCATAAATACTCTACCAGGCCTCAATGCCTTTTATATTATAAGAGAACAAATGAATGTAAAATCATTTCTGCTTTCTGAAATGGTCAACAACAGCTTGATATTTCCAAGCTTTGGTATGGTTTAATTGTAAGCAAATTTATTTGGGTTTACTCTGCTGTATATAATATATAGTAGGTACATGTATAAATATTTTGCTATGCCTAGCAATGACTAGGTTTGCTCTGACTTGCGGAGATAGAATATGAAACCCTCGTTGAATAAAGTAGCTGGTCACCTCATCCATACAGTCAGTACGCACTTGAGCCCAGAACACATTATCTCTGCATTTTGAATTACTTTCTAGTCCTAAATCAGAATAAACTGAAGGATTTTGTGAGGACAGTCAGACCAGCTCAGGTCCCAAAGAGGACTGGCTCACACACAATGCTCTATCCTTCCTGATAGTACTAATGAAACCAACTTGATTACCTGAATATAGCCACTGGTAGCATTAGAGCTCTGATCAGTAGCAACAATTAAACCAAATTCACTTTTCAGACAGGTCTATGCAAAGGTGAATGAAGCTATTGAAATGAAGAAAGGAAGCAAGCAGTAAATGCCTAGGTATTATAAGGTTACCTGATAAATGAATTAAAATACTAGTCTTGGCTGTTCAGTACAATTAAAAAAATTCATTTGTTCTTATGGAAAGCACAGTCTGGAAGCTAGAAGTCATGCTGTCATCAAAAATTTTCAGTTCTTACTGCAAACATGTCTCTTAACTTGATGAAATGTCATGTTGCTATTTATACATTACCATATTCATGACATTGCATGCTTTAAAGCTGGTGGAACATCAGCTCCATCTATAATGACCAATAGCATAGGAACAGGTTACCACTAGTCTAGAAGTCAAGTGGCATAACCTGGGTGCACTTCATTCACAAAACCCTTGACTGTGTGATGTCACCTCAGTTTCAGGTGGCTCTTACACGTTAATAACATTTTGCTTATATTTTTATGTTTGAATGTGGAAATAGGCTTACAGAGAGAACAGAGAGAAACAAATCACTATAAACCTTTCCATGTTGCCCATTGTGAATGATCTTTGTCATGTGGTATTCCCAAAGTCACACTTGGGAATCTTGGGAAATTCCAGTTAAACAAACAGTAAAAATTCAGGTAATATGAGTAACCAATATCCCAAAGCTGACGCATGTTCCTTTTCCTTTTTTAGTGATACAGATTTGGTCATTGTAACCATGGTTTTAATACTATCTGTCAATGGAATTAAGCATAATGAAATTGCCATAAATCCAATTTCCATCACATCCACATTTTAAAAATATAATCTATAATGTTGCCCTATATTGACAGAAAAGTCCTTCAGTCTTTAAATTAAAGGGTTAGATCTAATAGCATGGATAGTTGTTGAGCAATAGTTCTGGGACTCATGTGTGATTATCTTTCATTGACTTCCATCCCTTTTTAAAAGATAGAGAAGAAAAAATTACCCTGATGGTTGCCTATTCTTGCTTTGCATTCCTCTTACCTTGGTGTTGTGGGTTAACTCTGAGTTGCTAAGCTAAGTCCCCACTGAGTCACTTGTGTGCCACAACCCTCCACTCCCCTTTCAAATGGAGGAATCAGGAGAGCAAAAAGCAAGAAAACTCATGGGTCAAGATAAGGATAGTTCAGTAAGTGGGGAAGATGGGGAGGGGATTCTTTCCCCCCCCAAGGGATGCAAAAAAATTCAGTCACCATGGCCAGACCAGTGGCCATCCTGTCCCCAGGCAACGGCTCTCTTTTGAAATACACAGGCACACATTTCATTTCTGAGCAGGATGATACATGGCATGGGTGTCTCTGGTCAGCTTTGGTCAGCTGTCCCAGCTGTGTCTACGCCCAGGTTCTTGCTCACTCCAAGCCCTGTTGCTGAGGGGTGGAGGGAGGAGCAGACAGCCTGGACACAGGGCAAGGACTGCTCAGCAATAGAGAAACATCAGTGGGTTTAGGTCACCAGCCTAAACAACACCATATGCATACATGTGAAGAAAACTAACTGCATCCCAGTCAAATCCATTACATTTTTTGTTGATATCCTTGAGTTTGCTTTTTTTTCCTCTTTTGATTTACTCCCATTCTAGTTAGTTGTTCTGGCACTGCAGCGTTCTACAGCAATGAGTAATTTAAAGCGGAATTTTCCAACTTTTCACATAATCTGTTCCTCGCATCTCTGTACTCATTTTTCTATATTGATATAATTTATGACAAATTTGAATGTAAAACTTCAAAAAGTCAAAATTTTTATAGGCTTCCCACATCAATGTGGGTCAAACAAGTGAATAGTTAGATAAGACTGAAAGGATTCAAAAGGATCAATAAGCTTCCTCTGCCTAGAGAAATTACAGTCCTTCAGAAGGGAACTTACTGCTCCAAAATATAACGTAATTATTTAGGCAAGAAATTTCTTAGAACTCATATACTTGATTCCTTCTGTCAGCTCTACTTACCTTTGGGAAACAAAACCCCTTGCAAATTCAAAAGTTTGTAAAGGAAATTGCTTTTCTTGTTTGCCTTTTGTCTGACTAACTACCGAAACTAAAAGTGACATAACTGACATCATGTAGCAAACCATTTTCTGAGCAGGTGGCTTGGAAATTGTACTAACACTATTCTTATTAACACTGAATATAATACTTTGAGTACTGTTAATATTTGCACTGTATTTTGCAAAATATTTCATTTTTCCCCTCCACAAAATAATTGTTCAGCTTCAGGAACATCATATCTTCGTTAAAAAAATAATAAAATTTTAAAATTTTACTTAAATGTATGCTACTTCTTTTTTTTTCTAAACAAGAGTTAAAATATAATTGTTTAAATGGTTCGTCACTGTTTTCTGAGCGAGAATTGAAACAGAGTTAATATTTTTAGACAATTAACAGTTCTGTAACTATTACTCTCTCTCAGTGCTATGCATTAAGTATTTAACATTCAATGTTTTGAAATGTATTATTACCTTGATATTAGAAATGAAATATTTTAGTAGCTATACTCATTATTCTCTTGGATGCTGCAGCTGGGAATTCCTATTTTTTCTTACTGCAAGCTCCAGTTATGTCTCTAAAGAAAATCCCTCAATCCATGCATAACTTCATTTAAATCTGAGAACTTCATAAATATACAGTGTTCTTGTTAAAGAAATGAAATTGCAAAATCAGAATGACAGTTCTTGCTTACCCATGTTCCATTTAGGATCTTGTCTTAGATCACCATGAATGAATCAGTATTTTCCATTTCAGACTGAAGAAAAACTAAAGACACCGTTATAGAAAAGGGCAAAAGAATGTTAAAAATTATTAATTTTCATATTGAGGATTTCCTCTCAGATAACAGGCTAGAGGTAATTATTTCTTCCTTTCTATAAGTTTTGGGGGGTTTGTTTTAAATTCCTGTTATGTCATGTAATTTTCCCTTTTCCTAAGAACATCTGCCTATTGAATTCAGAACTTCAGCTATTGTTCCATTCTTCAAAAAAAAACTTTGTGACTCAGCAGTATTATCTAACCATAGGCTTATTGCTCAATTATCTCTCTTGTTAAGGAACAGAAGTTTTTTAATTACTTGCAATATTTTTTTGAGATATGTTAGTATGACTTTAGGGAAAAGTACAGGGCAAACTTTATGTTCTTTGTAATTCAGTAAAAATGCCTTTTATATTAATAAAATGGACTTAATTGAACCCTTTAATGGTACAAAATGTTCTGCATCAGTCAATGGAAATTTAAGCAGTGATGTTATTGGTTGGTTGATATATAATAGTGGAACTTTAGGTACATATCTTCCAACTTTCTGTCAATACTATGTCTCTGCAAAGCCTTACAGATTGCTTATAATTCTTACTTAGGAATTAAGTAAGCTTTGCTTCTACTTGCAAAATTTCAAGGGTACCTTTAAAGTGTGTTCTCTGAGGAGAATGCCAGCAGTATCCAAGAACACTTCCTCAAGGTGCTGAAAGTTTTAAAGGCTGATGGGATGGATTCATACCAGACTGTAGATATCAAATAAAAGATCATGAGACCTTTATAAAACATGTATGGCTTTGATTAATAAAATAAATCAAACTAAGTGCTGTTTTATGACCTTTAACCACAATTCAGGGAAAGCTAATGCTGTTGGCTGACAACAAGCCAATCTTTCCTGTAATGGCAGCTATTAAATCCATGGGAAATCAAGACATTACCCAATTCATATCAATTAATCTGATACCTTGGCTAAGCAGAACTAATATCTCACTTTGTTATCAGGACACATAGCAAAATATAATAACTGTACTAGGGTTCATTTTGGTGGCAAAACTGAGGTTTTATGCTCAGGTATCTTTGCTTTTTGTTATTTATCTTCAAACCTACATTTAATTAAAAAAGCAACTCTTCTGTTTGGTTTTGTGGTATACATGACAAAAAAAAAAAAGAATATGTTGTAGATGTTGTAGTCCTTTAAAGCATCTGACATTACTGAAAGATAACCTCATGAACAGAATATTACACAACAAATTCTCTGGACCAGCTGAAAAGGAAATATCTTACAGATAGGTTGCTTCCAGATGTGTTTCTTTTTCTGGTTAAGGTAAATGTGTAGACTATGATGTGTTTCTGAAGGAAGGATTATTTCAGCAAGAAGAAAATGAAGAATCCAACCAGCAGAACAGTGTTACATCACATCTCAAGGTAATAAATTGGTCTTGTCAAAAATGATCTCTTTAAAGAACTTGTTTGAACAGCTTTTGACATTCATTATAAAGAATTCTCAGAAGGAAGGTTAGTAAAAGTCATACTAGAGTTTAGTATAATTTGTGCTGAACATTATTAAAATATTGAATATATTTGCAAGTTGTAATATGTAAGTTGCAACATTTTGCCAATGAATAGACTGTATATAAAGATTTTAGTCATAGCTGGCCATGTCAATCTTCCACTATTACATAAGTTATGGAAGGAACAGCCCAACAACTAAGGGCTATATTGATAGTCCAAAGGGCTGCCATGGGTTTAGACTTTTGGTTCATATCCTATTGTCCACTTTTGTCAGACTGCAACACTTGTGAATGTTAGAAAAGGGACAGCAGCTTTTAGCGTTTGGAGATATGTGAGTCCTTGATGAATACCTAAAGGTCTGAGTGAGATTAGGAAGGGTAAAAATCTTTACAGTTCAGATGGGCAGTAGTAGGATAGTGCAGGTATATACAAGATTATCTTCCTCCTGTAGAAACTGTAAAAATCAATCCCTGAGACTCCCAAAAGACAGAGTACACATGGTACTACTCTTGTGAGAGACCACTATAGGGCCATAATTTGAAGGGAATTTCTTTTCCTACTTTACCACAGCATGTACACTTTCCTTGTAAACCATGGAGATAATACCATAAATGGAACAGCACATCTTTCCAATTTAAGTAATCTCAGCAGAGCATTGTAAGTGAAATAAACTTAATTACAGAATAAAATGGCATATACTTCACATGTCTGATGTATTTGAACTATTCCATGGTGGTAGAAAAAACACAAGACAAAAGTCTCATGCAGCAGCTGAAGACGAGTCATCTAAATTAATCAAATATTAAAATCTCAAGAGGTCTCTTAACATTTAAGACAAGCAAAATTGTATCCAGTGCGAACAGAAAATAGCCTTCAGTATTAAGGGTGCTGGTTGAAATTAGTGTCATAGAGAATGTGCTGTACCAGATCCTCTTTTACTTAAAATGGTGCATGCAATTATCAATGCAATTTTCTCCCCATGAGAGTCAGTTGTGAAATTCTGCTGTTTCAATAGCAGTAGTACCAACCTTAAAACACAATATCACAGAATATGCTGAGATTCAGCAAAAACTTCTTAAGGCCCAGGAACTTCTTGCTAATAATTTATTGAAACATAGTATATACAGGTGTTTCCTAGAGATATTAGCTCTCAGGTTCTTGTAAGCATAGAACCATAGAAACTCAGAATCACAGGATGGGTTGGGTGGAAAGCAATCTAAGGAGATAATTTAGTTCCTAATCTCGGGTGTGATTTCACTAGATGAGGTCATGGGCCATTTGCAACTTCTTCTTCTTCAGCCTGTTCCAGTGTCTCATCCCCCTCCTAACAAATAATTTCTCCCTTATATCCAATCTGAACCTACAGTCTCTCAATTTTAAGCCAATTTCCCTTGTCACTTAATAAAGATATTGAGCAGTACAAGTCCTGGTGCAGTCTTCTGAGGGATATCACTCAGTACTGATCTCCATTTGGACATTTAGTTGTTGATTGCAACACTTTTGATTAAGATTTCCAGCCAATTTCTTATCCATTGAATAGTATGTCCATAAACCCCATATCTCTGCAATTTAGCAACAAGAATGTTATGTGGGATCACGTAAAAAGCCTTACAGTCATTAAGATAGATTAAGACAACAACTGCTCCTGCTTTATTCATTAACACAGCTTCTCTATTGCTGAAAGCTGCTAGATTAATCAAGCACCATTTGTCCTTGGAGGGGCCATTTTGGCCATCTATCCTCACTTCCTGTCAGCTATATGCCTTGACAGAGCTTCCAGGAGAAGCTCTTCTTTGATCTTACTGGGTACAGAGGTGAGGCTGGATGATCAGTAGTTCCAGGGTTGTCCTTTTTATCCTTTTAAAATATCAGTGTGATACTTCCCTTTTTCCAGCCACAGGTGACTTCACCTGATTGTGATTACCTTTCAAGTATGATGGAGACTGGCTTTGAGATTAAATCGGTCAAGTCCCTCAGGACACCGGAATATGTCTAACCAGGTCCCCTGGATTTGTGAACTTTCAGGTACCCTGGGTTCCAGGAACCCTCTGCTTTGAGATCCAGGGACTCAAGAGATGTGGAAAGAACAGTTTCTGGTTAAAACTGAGGCAAAATGTTCAAGAGTACCTCAGCCTTCCCCACGTCCATTTCCTCATTTATTGGCAAGTGGGGGCTGTACTATTTCTTTTGTCTTCCTTTTCTGACTAATATATCTGTAGAAGCTCTTTTTCTTCATATAACCTGACAAATTTAGATCCAGCTGTGCCTTTGCTCTCCTGATCCCATCCCTACACTCTTGAGCACTATCTCTGCATTCTTCCCGGAATGTGTGTCCCTGCTTCCACTGACTATGCATTCCCTCTTGTGTCTCAGTTTGACTAGAAGGTCCTTACTCAGCTATGCTCATCTCTTGGCTTCTTTGCCTGACTTCTTGTGTGTAGGAATCAATATTTCTTGTGTTCTAATAAAAATGCCTTTATCCCTGAAGGCAGTTTCCAAGGGTTTCCATCCACCAGATCCTTTAGAAGACTGAAAGTTCACTTCCACAAATTTCAGTGTCTTTACTATTCACTTAATCTATATCCCTTGAGATCATGTATTCCACCAGGCATGATCACTGTAACTCAGGATACCACCAATCTTGGCCTTTCCAATAAGTTCATTTGTATTGGTGAACAACAAATATAATGCATCTCCTTTGGTTGGGCTTACTATCACCTGGATTAGAAAGCTGCCCTCCACGCATTCCTAAAGTTACCAGGACTGCTTGCAGCTTGCTGTGCTGCTTTTTCCGCAGATGTCAGGGTGGCCGAAATACTCTAAATACCCTGATGGATCAGGGCCTGGAGGCATGATGCTTCCTGTAGCTGAAGTAAGAACATTTCCTTGACATCCTCCCCTGGATCAGGTCCTCTTTGCTAAATACAAGCCACAAGGTTTCCTTTGTTGTCTTGATCTCTAATTTTTACTAAGAAACTCCTGACCTGGGAATTACTGCTTTTCAAAGAAGGATCTGTGCAATCAATCCATCTCTTTATGTAGAGAGAAAGTCCCTCCACCTGTGTTCCTCAAGAACAGTTTATAGCCATCAATTGCAGTGTTCCAGTCGTGATTCATCCAATCAAATTTCAGCGACAGTGATCAGATCAAAGATTTCCAGCTCCATTGTGCCTTCCAGCTCCTCTCTCTTGTTACCCAAATAGTGTACATTGGTATAGAGATGCCTACAGCCGTGGAGGAGCAGAGCAGGGCGCAGCCCAGTAGCTCTCAGGGTGCGCTGTCCTCCTTGCACCATCCGTGCAGTTGTGCAAATTCCATGCCACTCCTCCCAGGCACCTCTCCCTTTTTTTGCAACCTGGCCACGTGACTCCTGGTCATTTGCATTCCCCAGGAGCCAGTTCCGTGGAGCTTCCTATGGTTTGAATTGGCCTTGTAGATACAGCCTCCAGAGACCTCACAAGCCTCCTGGTCTTCTCAGCATGCCACAAGAACTGCTGCTGACACTGCTGCTACTGCTAGCATGGAAATAAATCATAAACCAAGAGATATTGTATAATTGATTGTATATTTGATTTAAACTATTTTTATAATAGTTACTTATGGCAAACAGCAACAAAATGACATTAAACTATACAGGTTATTTTTATTAATACACAGAAATCTGTGTCACACCAGAAATGTCTCAAAATACAAAATTTATGTAATGTAAACATGTGATTAGGTTCTTTATAAACTAAAATAAACAGCCACTAAACCAAATAGTATTAATACTTGTAAACAACTCAGACATCCCATAGGATAAAAGAAATTATCCAAATGTAAATTGTTATTCACACCACAGTTCTGGCACAATACTGTGCAGAATGTTACTAATGAGATATTTTTAATAAAACTACAGAGGCATAGAATATTCTGAATTGGAAGGGACCCACAAGAATGATCCAGACTAAATCATAAATAAGGTGACTATGAGGGATTGACCCACAAGCTTGGTGGTATTAACACCATGCTCTGATCAACTGAGTCAATCTCAGGGTGTGAAATACCTTTAAAAAACATTCAAATTATTACACACATTTAGTGAATGTAGGTTTCAGGCCAAACAGCTACTAACTGTATCCAAAAGTGTGTATTTTAGAATTCATGATAAATTTTACAATACACAATCCATTAGACAAGTCTTGAGGTGATCATAGGATTCTTTACAGCCTCTACAGGAGAACAGTTCCACAGCTACTGCTGTGCCACATAATGGAGAAGGCAGTCTCACTGCCAAGCAGGGCTACTGAAATGAGCAAGATACACATTTTAGCTTTCTTAAATGCCTGCTGCTTTCCATCTGGAAAAACAGTACCTTGATCAGTCATTGATTTCTATACATTCTTCCTTAAAAATCAGCATTTTAAAAAGATTCCCATGATCCTGCTTTAGACATCTGTACACCTGCATAAAGACTTGGCACAGCCCAACCTTTTAGTACTACTTCAGTTGATTTTAAAATGCACTTAAATTGAAATCACACATGCTTTACTGACTTAAGTAAAAATGCACTGGCACATATGCAAAATTTCATTCACTATCAAGTTACTATTGCCTGAAACCAGCATTTCACCTCTTACTTTATGTGCTCAAAGCACAATATGGCTGAAAAGAGTAATATCACACTGATTACATTATAGTTAGTTTCTAAATCTCTATAAGATTAAATATTTTATTGGTGAAAGTGCATAAGAAATCTGAGCTTTGGTGCAAAACAAACCCAGCAAAATCTCTCAACATGTACTGCTAAGCTGTAAGGCCACAATAGCAGTTATAATAGAAATGCTGACACAATCTGAACCACAGCTATTTGAACACAACAAGCTGTAATTGGTCCTGTTATTAAAGACTTGAACTGACTGTGTATTTTGTTAGTGTGAGGTAGATAGAAACACACAGTAACACACACAACAGGTGTTCAGGCTGAAAAGAAGAAAGGAAGTCTCTAGTTTATTGTTGACCTCGTATATATAAGTTTCTGGACAGTGATCAGAGATTGGACAGAGAAGTTACCACCTCTCCATCTCCACTGGTCACTTGATAAGTTTATTAGGTGATATCTTTTATAAAGGAATGTAAACATGATTCTTGTTTATCTTACAATTAATGAGAACTGACTCCACTATACTAAAACAGATCAGAAGGCTTATTTTCAGGAACAACATTATTTCACAGAACTAATTCTGCAATATGGTTGTCACTTTGTTTCAAAATGTTTATGATTGGGGAAAACGATTCTTTGTGCATTGTTTGGTTTTTTTCCTGTATTTGACACTCACATGCTTTCTTGAACAGCTTGATCTGTTGTCAATACTTGAAATTATTTCATTATTAATATTAGAGTTTAAGAACACAAATTATAATTGTTCTTATAAATTTCTCTACTACCATACCTGAGATTCACATTGCTTTGTCACTTCTAGCTTGCACATAATTCATGTCCACCCTTTTCACCCACTAAAGTATGAAAGTGATTGCATAGACCTCCTTTCCTCCCCAGCTCCTGATATACTGTTTATAACAGTAGCAGTTGAGTGGAGGAAAAGTAGCCATTCTCAAACCAGAACTTCTGCATATATATATGCAAGTAGTTAAAGAGATGAAGAGTAGAGACAGAAATTGGTAGAGCTGAGTTTGAACACCAGCACAGGTTCTGTGATGCCCTTTTGAGCAATACTCCTAAACCAAGCATAAGACAAGCACAGATTATTTCTCCCCTCAGCAAAGAGAAAATAGATTTATATATAAGAACTATAATCTGCTTTTTGCTTTCCATCTCAGGAGGCACAGTTATGTACAGCTGAGGTTTATGACAGAGTTAGAATTAGCACCTTGCTGTGTGGAAACACCGGTTTGTTTGATTTGCAAAATATCTGAGATGACACATTAAGGATGATGTTTTTCCCATCAGTGAACACTCACTTAAAAGTATCTTGCTAGGGCCCACAAAGATGATGCTGAGTTATCCAGTTTATTCAAGGTTTTGGGTATGAAAAGGAAGTGATATGGTCTTCTGCTAAAGTATCACTATTAAATCATTCTTGGGAGCATTTTAGTTTTAAGATATTTTCAGCTCATTTCTTGTTACAGTCATATTTTATCACTAGACATAACCCCCTGCGTGTTATTGAAGAGTATTTTCCTTTCCTGTTTGCGACAAAGAGATGATCCAGCTCACATTATACTTAATGGGGACCTGTCAGATTTAATTTGAGTTGATTCAAAACTGTAAACTGCAGTCCTGGACACTGCTGTCTAGCACTACACTGTATGCAAGTAAATTTCTTTCATTTAGGTGAGCAACTACCATGCAATACCATTGCAAACCTTTATATGTAATATGAAAAAATAATATAACAGGTTTAGAAATAATGTAATATTATCTGTGAAATAAACGGAGGAATGATAATTTACATCAGCTAAGAGTACAACACAATTGTTTTTCAATAACCGTTTGAAATGAGGAATCATTTATACACTTATCACAAAGGTCCAGAAATTCTGTCTGACAGTTCAGGTCATCTCCCTTAAACATCATCAGCAAGCACTCTTGTGCTACTTTTGTGTCGGGAGAGTGAAGTATCTGCCTGGCCTCTTTATCAATGAATAACCTCCTTCCGAGATAAAAGACTTGTTGAAACGATTAAGGGACTACAGAATTTCCAGTAGAGGTGGTGTCTCCACTAGAAATGTCACCTGTGTAAATAGCAGTGTACCAGCTGCTACTATAGTTAGAGTTTAGAGAACCATAGAGCAAACCTCAGACTGATTGTGAAATACCATGGTGCCAGATCTTGGAAATGAAACACAACATGAAATTGATTGGAATAACTAGAAATTTTGGTAAAACTCTTCATATGACATGAGTAATATCACAGAAAATCTGGGAACAATTTTTTTTTTCCTTTGGAGAGTTGATATTCCAGGAAAGACAGGTAAGGAAAGAAATACTGTTTGTTCATCCTGTTTATATCTAGACTTTGTTAAGACTGAGAAATTAATACTTTTTATCCTTGTGAAAGAAAACAATAAAAGCAGTAATCCATACAGACCTTTATTGAAGAGCTTAATAAAGCATTTTTTAGCCTATTCATAGATTAGATTTTGGCGGCAGCAGAGAATTTTACTATGACAAAGAGCTGTAACAGGCTGTAGACTGACAATCTTGCTCATGAAATGTACAGGGAAAAATATGTGTTTAGGAGGTTAGAAGGGGACCAACTAATATAGATTTAGTTCTGCCTAACAGGGAAATTGATTGAGCTGAAAAAGGTGCATTGTACTTTGGGGTGAAAGTAATCATAAGATGATACAGTGAACTACCCTAAGGAAATAAGTGACAGAGGAACTAAAACCAGTGTAGTTTAAGTCAAGCTTTGATAGAGAACTCAGGTAACTCATGTGATAGATCACTTGGGAAGACAACCTGAGAGAGACAGAAATGCAGTATATCTGGCTCTTACTAGAAGTAACAATATTAATGCACAGTATCAAATGAGTTAATGCAAGAAGATGGTAAGCACTGTTAGAAGAACATTTTAACTATTCAGGGTGTCCATAGTGACTTGAAAAGCAAAAAGATATATAAAAGGGCCCTATGGTTGTGGGTCATATAACTGAGAACATTTGAAAGAAGAAACTTATAGTTTTTAGGGTAAATCCAGAAATAGGACAGAGCATATGCGTATCAATTGGTAAGATAATTTAAAGAACAAAATATGAGATCCTAAAACTGCATAAGAGAAAAACTAGAAGAAATACTGATCCAAGTCTAATTGGAAAAAAAGTACAAATAACAACTGGAGCTTCCTCTTCCTTCTTTCTTGAAGTGAATTGAAACTCAATAATTTGGCAAGAAGATGGTCTGATTCTGGAACGAATAATTTATTAGTGATGGTTCCAACATTTCTCAAAATCACATTAAAGTGTTTATGGCACTATGTGAAAAATTTGTAGCATGAATCGTACTTTTAGAAAATGCTATATGTAGGAAATCCATAGAGGACTGAAACTGGAACAAGAAAATTCAGAGACCTATCTTCAAAATTGTAAAGAAAAGGAGGGGCAAGAGAGTTGAAAACTGTTCAGCTTTGGTCCCAGAAAATTCTAGAATATATAGTTAACTCGTTTCTACATCCAAATAATTAAAAAGTAGTTAAGGCAAGTATTTAAATATTGAACTCCTAGCTTAAATTTTCAATAAAGGTACATTTAAACTAATCTAAAGAAATCTGTATGTGTGAAAGGCTAGGATGTGGACACAGTGTACCCTGCCACAGTCAGTTTTAGGCACCACAGTTTAAGGAAAAAAAAAAAAAAAGAGCCCAGGAGAGGGTGACATATATGGCAGGCATATTAGAGAGTACATGAAGCAAAAAATAATCAAATTGCCTTTGCTGGAGGCAGGAAGTGGAAAGACAGTCTCTTAATTATAATGGGTCGCTATGAAGAAGTAATGAAGATCATAGGAAAGGACAAGTAGAAATCAGTTTCTTTTGTAAGAAGCTATAGATAAGATACTAACTTTCTACTGTTATGAAACAGTGGACCAGATTGCTGCATGTTGCTATAAAAATGTTTCCACAGTGGTTTTCAAGAGCAAGTTAGAAAAATATTTATTAGGATGTATTCACTGTAAGATGATGACTCAGGTGATTTTTCAGGCTTCCTTTTAATATTATAGTAGTACAATTTTATTTCTCTTACATTTTGTCTTGGCATGAATAGAGTATGTTTTGTATCTAGAATACAAGAGAAAACATCAGATATTTTTATGAAATATGTTTTATGCCACTGCTAACATTCCATCAGTGACTGATTAATGTGGAGGTATAATATTTTAAAAACAGTCTTTGACATGGAAAAGTGAACAGTCCCTTACTTAAATATTAATTACAGAATCATAAAGATATAATTGTAGCCAGATTTTTAAAAAGCACTTTACCTCTATCCTTTCTAAATATCAGTCAAATATTTTTTGTACTACATATTAAATAATACTTTCAAAAAGTTCTTATAAGTTCATTAATTTTAGAAATTAAAATTACTGTTAGAAATCCAAATAGGTGATTGAACAAGACAGTTAAGTGAGTGACACTAGGGCCTGAATGAAGACTATGCAAAGACTTCAAAAATTCTGAACTGCTGCAGTGCAACCATGTTATTTTTTCAAGAAAACATATGTTTTCTTGTAGATACAGAGAGAGATCTTCCAGGTGCTAAGCCAAACATGAAAATCAAATTCCAATGTATTTCTGTCTTTAAAGAAGTGGTTTTAAAGCCCTTGTAAGCCTAGGCTTAAATGCATGGCACAGTCCAATTACATTTCTTATATCAGAGGATTATCTTCGCAATTAAAAGGAAGATAAAAAGGTCAGGGTATTTTAAAAAATCTGGTTAATTGATTAAACTGCTGGCTAGCTGCTACTCTCTTACTCAGCTCACTCCATTAAAGCTATCCACCTTTAATCACAAGCCATTTTTTAGGCATTAATATACAAGTAGCTTTACAATGTTGTCCTTTTTAACAAAAAAGATTATTTTCTTTGTCAGCGCTGACACTTTTTGGCCACAAATTAATTAAATGATCATATCCAGAAATACCTAAAGCAGTCCTGAGCATGAAAAAATTTCTCACCTTTTGAGCCGTTGAGCAGAAATGAGCCATTCCCCCCTCCCTTCTCCTTCCATCAAGATGCTTTCGTTGAAAGCATACATAAAGGACTACAGTTGGAGATTATTTTGAAACTTCCCAGTTGTGGGTTTTTTGAATTAATGTAATAACCAATTTTTTGCCATTTGACACTAAAAGTAACTTCAATCCTCTCTAAATTTGCGAGATACATGGATCCATTTAACATAAGTGTGAAATATAATTGTTTATGCCATGTAAGATTCTTTAGAAGTAAGAAAATGAAGATTTTAACTTTAACCAGGATTTCATCTTGATTTATGTCACATGAATAGAGTTCACAGACTTTCTGGATTTCACAGACTTTTTAGCAAATCAACAAAAGTGTTTACCTCCTTCACTTGAAAATAAAAAAATTTACTAGTTCTGAAACATTCAGCGGTCACAATCAAGGCAAATTCAAATCACAGATCTCGATTGCTGTACTTAATGCATATTTTTGTTTGCTTCAGTTTATCTTTGCATGTCTGGCTTCATGTAATTAAACACTCTTGATCACTTATGAGCTCCTGCTGAGCAACATTTTCTCACACAAAGCATCACAAGGCAAAGTTATTGAGAATCAACATGCACAAAATAGCACATTCCCCAGATTAATCTTTTTCCATTACATTTGGACTTCTGGGGACAATGTATTTTCAAATCAAGACAGAAATTATTTATTTTTTTTTTTTTTTAGCAAGCACTAGCAATTTATAAAAAAAAAAGCACAATGCACATCCTGAAAATATTTCAGTGTGATGGTTTGGTCAATGGTCATGATGGGATGTTTAACCTTCTTTTGTAGCTGAGAAGTTATATTCTTATACTTCTTCTTTCTTTGACTTAATTATCTGTCAATGAGAAAGTTGGCTAAGAAGCAGTAAGTTCACAGGAAAACACAGAGGATTTTGTGAAAGGTATAGTTTAAAGGGGATGTCGGTTGTAAATGTAGTGTGAAACAAAAGCCCTATTTGGGTTTTGTGTTTATTTGGTTTGGGGTTTTTTGATTATTTTTGTTTTTAACGAGTGCCTTCCTTTGACTGTCATGCAGACATTAACAGAAATGAGAAATTAATTGAATAGGGACAAATGATCAGGACCTCGCATAATAGGACTGTGGATGCTGTTACTCTCTTTTGTTAAGCAGAGCTGGAGAGTGATCTGTGTGGTCACAATCTCAGGTATATATTTTTATACTGCTAAGGCTTGTGTTGTCTGAATCATAATCTTAATAGTGTTTTGCCTCCAACTCTTAACAGTAAAGCAGATGGTTTACTACCTTGTGTATCTAGACTGTAAACTCCTTAGAGAGGGACTTTTTGCACTCCCAATTTGTGCACTGATGTCAACATTCTAACAGTGAACACAAGAAGGGACAATAAATATTGTCTGATGTTGGGGCCTTACTGTTTTTTTCCAGTTCCTATACTACAATTGAATTTATGGTAGATGTTGCTACAATTTCTTCTTTCAGCAAACTAGTTGCTCAAATATTTATGATAGCTTGTACCATAAGATGTTACCAGGAATCTGATCTTCATTCACAAATTTCTGGACAGAGTTTTTGTTTAATTGACTACATTCCCATCATTAAATTAAGACATTTCTCCTTGATAACCATATTTCTTCACACAGTGAAAGTAAAACTTCTAGATAAACTTAGTAGGAGTAGCACCAGTGTATCTTACTGTTCCTCAAAGGTTTCCACTAGAAAGAAGGGAAGAATATCCTTGCATATTTGTTTCCATTTTAGGATCTAAAGTGACTAAGTATAATAGCCAATATTTCCTCCACGAATCATCTTTCTTTACTATAGTTCTTTTTACAGCTATACTGTCTTAGACACCACTGTTACAGTAATGAGCAATAATTTCATTTTCTAACAACACCTGCCTAAAATGAGACACCTGCTCTCCATATCCATTTTTATTCCTCTTAATTAGACATTTTCCTGCATGTCTCTCCTATAATATTAAACCCCCCTCTTTTTTATCAAAATAATTAATATTTTAAAAGAATATTTCAGTGCTAGCCTATTGTGTTTGTTGTAATAACTATATATTTTCCTTACAAAAAGAGATGTCTTTAAAAGCACCTTCCTTTTTAAGTGATATTTTTTAAACAGTGCAAATAATATATTGAAAATTACTTTTAGTAATTTTTTTTCTGATCCAAAATCTATTTTTATTATATTTATAATCTTTATAATTTTCTCAGCCTCTTTCACTAATGTAGAATTAAAATCCTTAAACCAGAGAATGTGCAAAAGCATTAAAACCACTACAGGTTTCAGAATGTTTCACATTGGGTCTAGGATCTTGTTAGTGAAAACTTACAGCTTTAACTTTCTCACTGTTCTTACATCTGAATTCAATACAGAGAAATCACAGAATCACAGAATATGCTGCATTGAATGGGATCCCCAAGGATCATCCAGTCCAGCTCCTACCCTGCACAGCATTGTCCCCAAGAGTCCCACCCTGTCCCTGAGAGCAGTGTCCAAACACTTGAATTTTGTCAAGCTGGTGCTGTGACCACTTCCATGGGGAGCCTGTTCCAGTGCCCAGCCACCCTCTGGGAGAAGAACCTTTTTCTAATATCCAACCTAAACCTCCCTGACCCATGTGAAATCCCATCAAGCCAAAGAGAAGCAGAAAAATCTTTTGCAAAAGCCTTTTCTGACTGGACTCCCATCGATCTGATCATCTACTCAACAGACTGTAAGCAACCTGCATTTCTGAAGAAGAATAAGCTAGCAATATTCCAAGAATGTGTATCTTTGAATCTCAATCACTCACAATCAGCTGATATTTTATTCCCAATTTATACATTTAGTTTATTTAATCCGGGAGTTGAACCAAGAGACATGGTTAGGGTTTATTTTGGTTTTGGTCTCCTATCAGAAGAAAGATCTTTCCAGCTTAGTCAAACTGAATTCTGTGGATAAGGGGGAATATGAATGAAAATATTGTTCCTTAATGGGACCTTGTATGGAAATAGAAGAACATACATTTTGTCGAGATGTTAACAAGAAGTTCAAAATGAAATCTCTTAAAATCCTTGTCTTTAAAAACTGACTATATCCATTATTAGATGAAACCTTGCATATAAGAATACTCAGGCATCCTACAAGCCCATTTTAAGTCTGTAACCTAGGTTTCTGGAAGAAATATATAGTTTGCTAAACCAAAGACCCTAGGGAAAAATATTTATACCTGTTAAAATGGATTTTTCCATGCATGTGTACACATATTAATCTATAAATAGCTAGACAATTAGAAGAATCGTTTTTTATTAAAAAGCTCAATTTTTTTGCTCTCCTGGTCTCCCCAGTCTTCCATAACATGATAAGGATATACGTCATACTATACTCTACTAATTAATATATTTAATACTATAACTGGACTCCAGTCCACAACACACTAACAAGAAAACATGAGGAGTTATTAAATAGAAGTACAGAAAAATGTGCAAAATTTCTGTTTGAGTCTAAGAAGGGAATAATATGCATGCAGATGATGTAGAGAACTATTGAAATGGTAACTGAAAGATTGGTATTTACAGGTAAGTGGATGCTGCAGCAAGAGTTCTGTACATGTAAACATATTAGGATCAAAGAAATGCTGTGGTGTAAAATACATTTGCTTGAGTATCAACATATTTTTATTAGTAAGATCAACAGTATAGACATTGACATATCTTTGCAAACACAAAAAACGCCCATTTCTCTGCTAAAATGGTGACTTTAAACAGTAAATTTTTGGCTAAAAAAAATACTCTTTGTGTTATGAATCCATCACCAGAGAAAATGGTACAAAAATAGCATGGACTAAATACACACCTTTTCTTATCCAGTTGAAGTTTCCAAACTGGTGCAAATTAAAAGATATAAACATAGAAAATAAAATCCCATACATTTATTTTAAATGTAAAAAGTAATACAAATTGTAATTGGGTTGCAAATATGAAGATTTGAAAATGCCATTATAAAAGCTGTTAGAAACATGGATAAAGATATGACAATTAATATGTTCCTTCACAATCCTCTGGCCTACAACTCATCATGCAATAATTCTCACAGTACAATTTCTTCCTGCCACATCCACATCTGAATGCCCCAATTTTTTTTTCTTTCAGTCACTGTAAATTGTGATTACTGTTGCTACTTCAACATCTCTGCTGAAGGTAGGAAAGATATTTGAGTTCAGGATGCTGTACTACATGTACAAGCGTACTGATAAAATACTTCCTTTTGGGCCTTCCTTACTTTTTGACCTGCTCCATATCTTCAGGATTGTCTTCATGTACACTTTTTAATCTCACCTTTTTTGTAATTGAATAGTCTCTTGATATTGATTTAGGAGTCACTTTGTTTCCAGCTGAGGAATGGGAAAAATAGACACTAAATTCTTAAAAGTGCTGAGCTATTCATCTCAAATGATCTACCATAGGCTTTTTCTTATCTCATTCCCCTCAACCTTTAAAACATGGCTAATGCTGTTTGTTTTATACCTTATTTCTAACCAGTAAATGCTTCTGCTGACTGGAACTAAAAGAGCTCATCTTATCAATATGCTCTTTATGTGCTTGTTTTGTCTTGCCTTTTACTTTAACCATATGCATCATAGAAGAATTGCGGACATTGCACTGTCCTCATTCAACTCAACAATTATGCATCTCACCCTTTTCACTGGTTAGATCTTGTGTCAGTATGAGAAACTGGCCCCTTAGAGCCAGACGCATGACAATCATATAGACAGAGAAAAAAAAAAAGATCTCAATGTTTAATCCTTATTCTAACATTTAAAATACTTAATGTGACATAATGTAACATTGGGGGACAAAAAAAAAACAACACCACAAGAGAACAAAACAAAACACCCTTAAAATCTTAATAAACCTTCCCAAATATTTATTGCAATTAAATTGACAAACCAAACACAGAGCCCTGACTACTGAAGGGACTGTTACTCGTACTTCTACTTTTCCTGTTTGGGTTTCTTAAAATTTATATAAAAGAAAAATTTCCTTAATTTGTGATCATAGTGGAAATCTGAAAATATGGCTGTTAGGCTACCAGTGTTTATCAATATCTTATCCACAAGAAAAAGGAAGAAACCATGTATTCTAGTTTTTCTAGATCAGAGACTATATTTGTGGGTAAAAAGAAGATACAGAGCTTTTAGCAGTAAGTAATGAGAACAGTATTGTAATTGTACTGTATCATGTTTGCTTCTTTGTTCAAGATGTGATTAGTTTTAATATTTGTCAAGGATACTTTTCCTTTTGACAATATTTGGATATTATTAGTGTTCACTTTTGTTGTATTGTACTGTGTTTTTAGAAGGCTGGGTTTACTAAGAATACATTTAAAATTTTTTGACACAGGAATCTGGCAAGCATTCTTAGTGGGAATGAATGTCAGTAACACTGTCTGAAATTAGGATTTTTAGCTATGATACAGAACTAATAATTTGCATCCTTGCAGTGCTTGACACAATCTTTACTCGGGCAAACTCTTTTTGATGTCAAATCATTTCTTGAGGATTCCTGAACGAGAACTTACAGAGGCAGGGAACTGTACACAGTTATGATTTCTAAGAGTTAAGGTTGGACAGGCTCTTTCAAATATATTTTCATTAACTGCAATGTGATTTTGACAGACCCATATGGTTGCACATTTGCATAAACTTGACATTCATTTTGATAATCTCATGGCCATCTTCCCAACCTGCTGAGGAACACCAGCTTTAACATCTGTACAAACTGAAGGACACCTAGAGGTATTTGATGAATGTGGCTTAATTTGCAGCACAACTTTTTCATTCATGGTGGCAGGATGCATATGTTAAGATGCATTATGCCTTAGAGCCTTTTACTTACATGTGCTCATGCAGTTCATGAATAGCCCACAAATAACTCAAATCTCAGAGAAAAAGAAAAAAATAATTCATGTAGGTCATCTTTGCTAATTTTGGATTCTCAGTATATTTACAACCAAGCTTTCCAGCATACTTTACAAAATTCTAGATGACAGTCTTACTTTTGGAAACACGTTTTTGCTCTTCTGAGTAAAAAGTGTACAAGTAGTATAATCTTTAATGTAACTGGCAATGAAGTAGTACTTATCTGAAACCCTTTCCTCACAGCATTCTAAAAGTGGAACAAAATATCATTTCAAACCCTGACAGTGTGAATTACTCTCCTAGAATTCAAGTATTTTACATCATCAGTTCTATAAAATTATCATGAGTAAAGAAATTATAAATGAAAAGGAAACAAAATATTATAATAGAG
Source organism: Sitta carolinensis (assembly GCA_032173965.1). Taxonomy (NCBI): domain Eukaryota; kingdom Metazoa; phylum Chordata; class Aves; order Passeriformes; family Sittidae; genus Sitta; species Sitta carolinensis. The sequence goes on along the minus strand of JAVUNC010000005.1, from coordinate 22,676,632 downwards.
AAATAAGTGATAGAAACATTGAAGTATAGATGGATAGAAACTGATACTAGTTTGGGATGTGCTCAGATCACTCCTTGATTATCTCCAAAATTAAACTTGTCAACTAATTTTAGACCAGAATATATTTTTTTTATCCAATTACACTGCCTGAGTAGTTGCTTTGTTTTCTTTTTCATTCCCTCAGAACATGTAGCAGAGGTAATTTTTTAACATCAAGTGCATGCTTCCAATGAGACCAATTTCTAGAAGCTGAAAGGTTTGGGTGCTGATGGGGTGCTTTCCCTTTTTCTTTATTGCCAAGTAGCTAATAACAATTTTCTGCTCTGAGCCAGTGAAACTTCTGCTAACTCTACAACTGATTCTATACTTCTGCGATTTCAGAGAATAGAGGAAGGGAGAATAGATCCTCTTTTCTTCATTTTTTTTTAGTCTTCATTATTTAGCTGTTTAGAAGCAGTAATAACAGCTTGCCTCTGTTGAAAAATTATTCATCGCCAAGAAAAAACCAAAAAGATAGTGTTTGTTCTGGCTGCAGAGTAAAGCAAAATTAAAGACCAGATTCATTGCCCAAGATCCAGGCTTTCTTTTCCATGGTTTGAGAGGCTTTATATTTCTTAAATTTCCCGTCTTAGTCACAAACACTTAAGCTGACATTTTGGGCCCAATTTATTCCTGTATCGCATGAGAAATATTAGTAGTGGAAGTAAAAACTTGCTTGCACTGAAGTTGCTTTATAGCCTTCCAGTCACCACAAAAATTATGTGCACATTTAAAAATACTACTTTAGAAAGCCTTCCAAGCAGTTTTAAAAGGCTTTCACAGAATAGTGGAATTCACAGAATAGTGGCTGAGGTTGAAAAAGACCTCTTGAAATCAAGTAGTTCAACCCCCCTGCTAAAACAGGTTCACCTAGAGCAGATTGCACAGGATTCTGTTGAGGTGGATTTTGAGAAAATTTAGAGGAGACCCCACAAGCAGTCTAGGCTATGTCTTCCAGTTCTCTGTAACCCTCAAAGCAGGGAAGCTTTTCCTCATATTCAGATGGAAGTTGCTGTGTTCCAGTTTGTGCCCATTGCCATTTGTCCTGATGCTGGGCACCGCTGAAAAGTGTTTGGCCCAATCCTCTCAACACCACCTTGTGTGCATCAATGACGTTCCCCCTTGGTTGTATCCTCTCGAGGCTAGACAGGCCCAGCACCCACAGCCTTTCCTTGTAAGGGAGATGCTTCAGTCCCCTAATCATATCTGTAGCCTTTGCTGACCCCACTCCAGCAGCTCCTTGTCCTCCTTGTCCTACTTCAACTGAGGAGCTTCCTCACACAGTTTTCTGGCACTTAATTGTGTTTTAAACATTTAGGGATTTCTCTTTCTGTGCTCTTAGATTTTTGTCCTTTCAATTCCTAGATTTGCCATCAATTTTTTTTAGAGAGTATTACAAAAGTTGAGCTAGAAAAATAATTTTTGAAAAGAATGCTAAAAAAGAAGTGGTGAGACAGACCATTAGTCTGAGCAGTACTTTCAAATTTCTTTTTCATCTTTCCACCCTACCTAACAGTTCTCTGGACTTTTATTTTCTGCTGAAGTGTGACACATTACAGGAGTGTATCATTTCAGCTCTATCAAGGGCTCAGATTATATTTCTGCTCACATGGTTGTGTATGCTAGCATCACCCTGGGTTGCACTAGGAAGGAGGGAGGTGATCTCTCCCCTTTACTCAGCATGGCCACAAGAGCAGAGAGTCACAGTCGCCTTTTCTTTGCTGGGATGCTGGGTTCAGCCTGGTGCCCCTGACACTTTTGAGATGTTATTTCGTGACCAGTTTCTTGGGGCTTGGTGTATTAATATTTATTTTAATCACTACTTGGACCACGCACTCACCCTGAGAATGTTTAATGTTACCAGCAACAAAATGAACTCTAATTAAGAAAATATTTCTGACAGGAATGAAAAGACATTTGAAACAGGTGTTCCTGCCATCATCCTCCGGTGTTTCCTCTCAATTTCACATCTTTATTCACATACTTGCCAGAATTCTGTACATAATAAAGTCTCAAAGTGCTATGTTATAATTCTTGTTGGAAATCAGAGCATCTCCAATATTTAATTACTCTGAGCTGAAATTATGCAGGAGGTTTGCCCCTTTTTCAATAGCTTTTTGGAATGCTTTAAACCATAAATAAAAATTCAATTTCCCTTTTCTTCTTACTCTCAGTAGGATTAAATAATGTTATAAAAGATAAATCAAATTCCAACTTCTTAAGCTTCTTTCATTGCGTTAGATTTATTTGTAATTTCCAAAATAAATCACATTTGAACTCAAACCTCTCTGCCCCTTAGCCATGATCCTTTTGTCCTTCAATATTGCCTCCAAGTAACACTGGGGGAACAAAATATTAGCTATAGCTTTGTCAACACAACTTTTATCTAAGTTCTTTACTGGGACCATATATTTGCCTTGAGATAGACCTAATTATTGCCACTTTTCTTATTAGGAAAAGACATGCTTCTGTTTAATTAGATTTTTTTTTTTAATTTTGAATGTCTAGGAGTAAAGATCAAGTTGGCATTGGTGGGGAGAGGAAAAAGGATTCAAAACTTGTGAAAGCAAAGGGGAAATTCTGAGGACAGTTAGGACAGTCAAAAGACTCCATGTCTTCAAGAGAGACAAATGTCACCCTAGGTTACTGTTCAGAAAATATCCAGATGGTTTCCTCTGCCTTTCTTTATGACTTTCTATCAGGTCATCCTCAAATAGATTCACTCCTCTATTTTTAGTTCATTCATTATTCCTCTTCATCTCCCTCTGTGGTGATGAAGGGACAGGTCTGGTGTCAGTAGAAGCAATTTGAAATGAATAGATGTGCTAACTGACCCCTTTGCTGCTACATCACAAAAAAACCCATCTAGTACTGCTATTTATGGTCTACACAAAGGATTCAAGCTCTTAAATGACTTCAAAACAAAAGTATCATTTGGAGGTTATTTCCACAGCTTGTCCTACACAATTACTCTCTAGGCTGGAAAGCTGTTTACTGGTCACCAAAAAGTGGATTTTGGTTTCCATTAATTGCCAATCATAAATAACAGCAAGATTTGTAGGTATGATTAAGAGGTAAACTTTAGTGTAAGAGATTGTCTCAAAAATTACTTAGAAAAACAGTTTAAATGGAATATATATCATCTTTACTTTAATAGCTAAACAATCTATAAAATGGAATATAATTTGACTTTTAAGAGGTGTAATACAATAAAAAGCATATTGTATTTCATATTTAGAAAAAATAGGTTATTATATTCAATAGTTCTACTAGGTCTGCCAATCATCTGGACTCATTGACAGGTAGAACTAAAAGTTTGTAAAACTTTCAGATTCAAAGCAGATCTTTCAATCTTTTATCCTAAGGGCACATATTCAGTGAACTCTTCTATTGTATAGTTTAATACTTAAATAAAACTTAGTGTACTCTCACTGCATCTTTCAAACTGTTTGTCCAGGTTGCCTATTTTTTACATTTTTCAATTGATTTTTTTTTTTTTTTTAAATCCTTCCAGAATTTCACAAAGTTTCTTGCACTTTTCTATTTTCTGTACTCTTCCTGTAATGGATATTAAAGTGTATATGTTAGCTCAGATATATATTGTCCATATTAGATGAGTTTTGAAGAAAATGCTCAGATGGAAACTGAACCTTGTTCTATCTGATACATGGGCAGAAAATTCAGTACCATTTGATACCGGTTGCAGCCAGATTGCATTGCTACAGAGAAATCACACACAGTTCAGAAGACAAATTTAGAGGTACATATCCCAGTAAAAATCTAAGTATCTGACAGGAGACACAAACTTCATAGAAATGGGGAAAAAAATATCAGTGAGATCTCAGTTTATCTTTTAACGATTGAATGACAGCTTTCCAAGCAAGTGAATGTTGGTCAAAAAGGAGCTGATAAAGAATGGACAGTAGCATTGTAATTTGACAATATGAATTTGACTGGGAGTCTCAGATTATCAAAAACCACAGCAGACAACCTGTAAGATGACACAAAACAGGAAGGTCGAAAAGTTATATAATACTTCTTATCAAAGTTGTATCAGAACCATGAGATTCTAGCAGACTGAAAATTATACTGCATTTTATCTAAATTCAGTGGAAGGACCCACATAGCCAGAAAGGAATTCCAGCTCTTCAGTTTAGGTAATGATTATACATTGTCCAAGTCTCTCTCCAGGTTTCTTTACCTCTCATTTGACACAGAAGCCACCCTTACTATTTCAATTTAAAAACTCATATGGGTAAGTTAAGATGAGAGGAATCCTACTCACTCTAACAGCACAAGTATGGTACTGAGGTGCACTGACAACTTGTAAGAAGTGCCATGGATACCTAATTCTATGTGTTTTACTGCTCTAGGACAGTTTGTTCAGTGTCATCAAGAAGATTACAACAATCCTATGGGGCAAAGTGCTTTTGTTTTTGTTTTGTGTGCCCTCCCCACCCACAAGACAAAATATAGAATCATAGATTCATAGAAATATTAAGGATAAAAAAGAGCTTTAAGATGTTCCTAAGGGCCATATCTCTGTTGGGCCACAACTGAACAGAAAGCTGATTAATCTGTATCATCTATTAGCTGCCTGAAATTGTGATGTTCTTTACACTCATATGTCATTGATATGTAAAGGATTTAAGTTTTTTATCCTAAATAGAGACTCTCTCTCTAAGAGTTTACTGTACTGCACATAGTTTTAATTTCATAAGTATGAACATTCAGCACAAGCTTTCCACAAGACCTTGGACTGTCACTGGGGCTTCCTGGCTGACTCCAGACTCTGTGACACAGATAATTTATGAAGACATTGTTATTTTTCTGTTTCCCTCCCTCTTGTGCTTGGTTTTTGTTGCAAAAGCATAACTAAAGGCCCAAATCTGGATGTATGAATAGCCTATTAAATTTAGATCTTATTGCATTCAGAAGAGCCAGTCAGGTTCATGAATACTGTTTACGGAATGCAGCATATATGGTTCTTTTGGACTCATGGTGACAAATGCAGTAACTGCAGAATATATACCATTAATAGTATGACTGCAATCACAAGTTTAATTTCCTGGGTCAACACTCAGCATAGCCAAGGATGGAAGACTTACCAAAATGAGTCCTTTTTGGGCAAGGAGAGGATGACAAACCTCTGCCTATGAATTTTGTGGCAAGTTCTCATCACCATCACCCAGTTAGGTATGAACCCGGGGTATATTTTATACCTTATTAACCACTATAGAGTGTATGTCTGTGGATGGGTGTGTGGTCAAACCTTCCATTCTGTGTAGTTGCATTGTATGGAATATTTCTTGGTAGGAGGTGCACTTGATTTGTACAAAACCAATTAGAAGAAAAGACTGACCCCCTTCCACCTCACTCCAGGTTTCTCCCCGATGCCATAGCAACACCAACCACAAGACCTCCATCTGTGTTTGTACTGCAGACCTTATCACAGACCTTATCACAGAGATTTACATTTTCTTCACTGTTTCATGTATCCAACAGCTTGGTTTGGTTTTTCCTCCTCTCTCTGGGATAGCTGTGTCACCCTTTGGGATCATTGGGCTCCTTCTGAAATCTGTCTAATTCACTTGCTACACATCACACATCTCTGTAAGCAATCAATCATACCTGCATTGTTGACAAGTGGCTTCACAAAAGATAAATTTATAGTAGTATATCTGAAATATATATCTGTATATACCTGTTTAATGGTTGATGTTACTGGTTGTTGCTCTTACTGATTGCTGCCATACTGTTTGATTGATATTATATTACTGATTGAGGATAGTAGTTAATAGCTGATTACCAATAAACTATACCTCTTGATAAAGATTAAGAAAACTATAATCTATTAGACATAATAAATCATATATGTTGTCTTTATTAATCAAAAATACATTTACTAGTGGCGAACTTGTGGTAGTTTACTTGCTAAAACAAATTTTTGTGATATTTTTGTTATCCTGTAGCAAAGTAGAGAAATTTAGAAAATGAAGTTTCCATCTTCTTGAGTATTACTGGATCCTTCAAACCCATAGTCATGAAGTCCACACACTCTCAGGCCAGGTAACCTATTGGGTTGTGCCAACATGTCATTCAGCCAATTCCTTAGTAATTCTAGAAAGCCAAAGAAAAAAATGACAAAATTTGAAGATGATAGATTTTCTTTTATGACCATTATCAATCATATGAACTAGGTATATCGGCATAGGTAAGAACTGGAGAAACAGATGTGAAAAGAAACATGAAGACAGGGTTTCTACTACCAACAACACAATATTTGCATTTTAAAGCTCAAAAGGTATGACGTTTTTCTCTACAGAAACATTTGCTGAATAAAATGTTCTCAAAAAAGAACAGAATGATCACCTGCAATTCAAGTTACCACTTAATTCGTGCCTTAAGTAAGTTCTCTTTCCTCTAATAAACAGAAATACAAAAGAACTGGATAGGATGTTCTCTCTGGGAATCTAAGAATCTATAAACCACAAAATATTCTAAAATTAATAATATGAACATCAGTCTATGCAACGTCATAATTCTGCACCTTATAATAGAGCATGAGAAAAAACCACAGGGTTTCTAGACTCAAAAGAAAGTGATAGAAAAATGTTACTTAAAATACCAGTATAATTAGCTGCCCCAGTGTTTTGGGCCCTGCTTGCTCTGTGCAAATGAAGTACATGTCTGCAGCAAAGATTGATTTCTACAAATATGAATGAATGAATGACATTACACTACTCTCTCATTAGAATCTAACAGCTGATGACCACATTCTACAGTTATTGAAAATTCACCTTTTACAAGTGAAGATAGTCAAGTTTATAATTTTTTTTTTCTGGGAAGTTCTGTCAGCTACTGACTACTATAGTATAAATGGTCCAAGTATCATGAAATCAAAGAATTTTAATGATTGTACTTTATACTGCTTTTAGCAATATTTCAAGGTAACATACAGTTAACGAAAGACCATTTTAAAGTAACTGAATTGAGGGTTTTGTTCAATTTTTAAAATTATTTATTTACTAGAGTGAAAAAATGCATATCAAAATGCATTTCATATAAAACATTTGTTAGTTTTGCTTGGGGAAAGTATAGAAATTGCATCATTTTGTTGCTTCACTTTACAAAGTAAGTCTGGAGCCAGGGATGAGAAGAAATGGAGAGAAGAATGTATAGAAGGCCATAATTTGCTAGGTAACAGCAACTGGAATTCAGGCCATTTTTAAAACCACAGACTCAAAACAATTCCTGAATACCAAAGAATACAAAACCTGTCTTTGTGCAAGGATTCAGAATTTTGAATTCTAAAAAACAGCTAAAACACTAAATACTTTTTACATCTATTTCTGTACAAATAAATTATGGTTTCTATACACATATATTTCCAGAGATCTCCTTCTACCCAGAGACCTCCTTCTACACAGGAGGCAGCTCCTCTGCTGGGGCACATCACTGTGCAATCTAACTCCTCAAAGAAAAAAGTTATATGTAGTCACATTTACCAATCGTAGCGCTCTTATTTATTTTTTTCGACAATGCTATCCTGCAGTGCATCTTCTCCCTCTTTTCTCATTTAAAAAAACAACAATAAAAAGAGGAGATTATTGTCCCAGTCATGTGCAGTGCAAATCTCTCATGAAGGACCTTATCCAGCTGTGCTTTAAGTGTTACGCAGGTTTTGCATATGCATAGTTTGGAGACCCACCTGCTGAGTTAATACAAACAAAAAAAATCATATAGTGCAGAACTTCTAAAGAGAAAACTATGAGAACATATTATAGAGCATAAAACCAGAAAAGAACAACAGGATACAAAAACAGTTATTCAAAAAGCACATGAACAATGCCATAAAAATGTAATTAACTGAATGCATTGATTTCATTAAACTATATTAGGATCAGTCCAACTCCTTCTCCTTGATTTCTTAATACAGTATAAATATGAAAACTATGAAAGCTGTAAAGACAGCTGTGATGTTGATTTTGGTTCAGTTTTTTGTTCTGAAATGGGAATATCACAAAGGAATTCAGATTATGAAACCATCACATATATAGAATAGAAGACTTATATTAATGCATATTAATATAACGAGCAGATAAAATCTTCAGTCTTACAGCTTTATTTTTGACTTGAATCAAGATTGCCTTGTATTCACATTTATAAAATTACTGATACCTCTTCCTGTTTTCAATCAAGCAAGGAAGAATCTCTAGTACCAGATGAACTCTGCTAACTGGGAGAAAAAACACTTTACCCTTCAAGTGATTATGAGATTTTTAAAGCTAAGTTTTAAGCAGTATTTTATATGACTCTTTGTCTTCTATTGATCATTACTTTCCTCTCCTTTGCCATTCATTACTTTGTAGTAATTTATAACACTATTTTCTTGTATTTTTTTTCCCATAACTTTAGAAATGGAAACTCAGAGGATGATGTTATCACACAGTGTAATAATGGCAATTTCTCTTGCAACTCCTAAAATTGCCAATGTGTTCTTCAACTTACTTCATGCTGGAAAGTTCAAAGAAGCAGAAAGAACAATGGTGTGATGGATATAGGATGCAGCTGAAGGGATATTGCAAAATTCTGATGCTTAGACCAATGGAGGAATAGAGACTGATGCTTCTTTTTCTTCCTAGAGATAATTTTCTTATAATTTCATTAATTATTATATAATATATTATTTAATTAATTATATAATTAATTAAAGCAATAGCTTTTCACTCTATGGTATTACCAGTTTTCAAAATTAGCCTCCCATGCATTTGCAGGACTGCCAGTGATACACTTAAGAAACTGAAAGCTGAGTTCCTAGATTCTTCTGCTTTAGCAAGTTAGGCCAAATTTAAATTTACCTATAATTTAAAACATTGGGTTCAATTCTGTGATGCTTATACATAGGAAAGAGCAACAGCTGGAATGTAAACCTTCTGTAAGAGGGAACTGTGGTCAGGAGTCATGCTTCCTAATTTTAGCTTTCTGAAATAAAAAGAATATCTATTATTAGCTGGTCACCAAGGCTATCTTATAAAACCAGTAGAAAAGGAGAGGATTAGTCAAGAGTCCATTTTTGGCTCTTTAATATCTCTGAAGCCAATGGAAAGGCAGAGGCTCCTCTGCAGCCTAACTTGGATGTTCTGAATCATTTTCTAGAGGAGTCTCTAGCTCATCATGGAGTATTGTGAGATCTGCTGGGTTATTAGTCTCATTACAAAATATCCCCTGGGGCATAACTATAGATCACACTGTCATTTCTCTTACCTTAGTGCTCTGTTTTAAGACAAAAGTAATTATCTTCTGGGGTGCCTTTCTCTTTTCTGTAAGTGTAAGATCTGAGTCCAGCTACCTTAGGCTAGACAGTGCCTTTTAGGTGTACTAAACTTGAAAAGATAAGTATCGCTCCATACATAAAATATAAATGTACTAGAGAGAATCTGAACTGGAACTTCATTTAAGCTGATAATAAAATTTCACCAGAGGATCTAATCTGTGATTTTAAATCAGGAGTCCTCTGTATTAACTCTTCAATGCATTACAATATCCTCCATAATTCAGAAGAATTTTTGAAATCATTACATTAATAGTTCTCTCAGCTTCCTCTCCAAAAACTGTTAAACCACAAGGGAAAAGTGAACTATGAAAGTTGTTAATTAATACTAAACTCCTGAAACTGTATTTAAATAATGTTTTTTGAAAGACATAAGAAGAAAGCATACATCAGTAAAACATGTTCATTGCACTGGAACAAGACTGGATTCATTGAGTATGTGAAACATATTTTGCAGTACATTTTCTGTAGGTTTCTGATATTTACCTCTTTCATAAGTGAAGCTCTAACAAAATTCGAAATGCAACATCGTTGTCAGTTTTAATGCAGGCTATACAGGTAATGCTATATAACGGAGTTGAAGTATCAGGAATTGAGAAAAGTATGCCTTTCAGGTACATTTAAAGATAAATTTCCTCTTCAGTTATTTTCGAAGGAAAATGTACCTGTTCACAAGTCTCATTCAGAGTTTTTGGGTGTATAAAATAACATAAATTGGCTTTTCTAATTGCAGAAAACAAGTTATTGGAACAAATGGTACAAGTGTTTATGAGTAAGAGTTCAATTTACTTTCTTTATATATTAATCCATATCATTAATTTCTTTCTTATTGAGCTAAATGGAACTCTAGAGGTGGTACCCTAAAGCTGATGTCAATGTGATGAATTTCATCTTTAATATCTCCTGGTTCATTAAACATCTCATTCATTAAGACTATTACATATTTTATACGATTTTGATCATCTGCATTTGCAGAGTCTTCTTAAGGCCAAGTACATGTGAGCAGCTATTCATTTATTTTAGACTTCATGGAATGCTCAGTCTGAATATGGACTTGAAGAGGAAATTGCTATAGTAGTGTCCTTCATGTGCACCCTCCTTTTTTAATTTATTTTTACTCTGCATATATTTGTTCATTTTATTGAACAAATACACAAATAGAAAAAATGGAGTTACAAATGCAGCATTTGGATCTATCAAGAAGGAAAGTATTCAGCAATGAAGGAGCCTATCAGCTGGTGGTTCTGTGTTAAAAGTTATCCAAAGCCTATAATTATGAATGGTTTGGACCTGATTTCATTAGAGTAGATTAGATAATGGAACATGAAATAAATGCTACTTTGATTCTTTTATCTATGTCTGCTGCTATAATAGGGCATAATGATATTACACTAGATGGAAAGATTTTAAAATTTTATTTAGTTTACATACTAACTTCCTTAAATCCTAAATTACTGCTATTATGACAAGAAATAATTAAGACTTTAACAAATGTTGATTCTTTAAAACTGATCATTTAGTAAATTTATTGTCCTTTACCAAAACCAAAATTTTCACAATTCAGTGAAACAAAAATATCAAAAAGTAAAAGTATTTTTCTATTGCAGATAGAAATTATGATATTAAGATTTTCCATAATTTTCCACAACAATTTTTCTTAATTATCATAAACTATAATAAATTTTCTTTTATATCCACGGAAAAACAATGCAATGCCTACTGTGTCAATGCTGTTGGCTCATGGTCCCTGAAAAGTGCTTGGTTGCACTAACTTGATTTCATAACAAAATTAATTACATATCAGTGCAAAATTAATTATTATTTGACACTTGTAGCAGCTCCTGACAATGACTTAGTTCAAGTCTGCTAGAAGGGTGAAACTATGAGGTCATAACCATTGGAGAATTGCGGGCAAAGATTAGCTAAGACACCACACCTTGAATTTTACTCTGAAAATTTTTTCTTATATAACTCCAACAGTCAGAAAGTAGGAAAAAAAACCCTTTTTCTAAGTCTGATAACTCATCCAGCATACAATATTAGTGATTCTCTCAGAAGTAACAACTTTTTTTTTTTTGTTTAATAATAGATAGTTAAAGTGACTGTCCTCATTATGCCCTCTTATCAAGATTGGCTCATGGAGTCATCTCTGAACATGTGAAGTGAGATGAAGAGATGTACCCCAGGAAGTTAAAAAATTGCAATTTCAGAATCAGCACGGAACATGTTGTACATCATCAGAACTTAGATGTGGAAAAACAGAAATTTTACCCTCTCCTATGGTTCAGCTATTGAAATATTTGAACAGATATTATTTAATATGATGACACCCACATGTTTGTACGCTCAGATATCATGGGGACAAAGCTCAGAGTGTTTAGTGAGATAATGCAAGTATGGGAACCATATTGTTCTCCTGTTCATACAAATCTCAATTCAAGGAAAACTTAGTGCAGAATTTATGCTAGAAAGTGTGGTGAGATGGATCACAATTTTCTGTATTATCAAGACATGATGGGAATGCAATGATATTGAAGTGCAGTTGAGAAAGCCTGCTATGTCAATCCCAGCCTAACCATGTTTACTCCATCTAACAAGAGTAGAGCACAAACATCACCTTTCCAAATTAAAAAAAAAAAAAAAAAAAAATTAAAAATTGTTTTAGCCTTTAAGAGCATAGATTGCCAGAAAAGAATATTGTCTTTCAGGCTTCTTAAATATGTGAAAGAACCTTTTGAATGGTAGGATTTTGTAGTCAATTTTAATTTCTGAGATAAAAAAAAGGGGAGAAGTAGTTAAGGATTTTTTTTTCCTTTATAAAGAGAAGATTAAAGGACTACTCAGATAAAATCTTCATTCATATTTTTTCTTTGTTTCTTTTTTTGCCAGAAAAAGAGACCATGTTATCTAGACTTTAAATGTAGAACAATCCTTTAAATCCTCATTATTCTAAAGATTATAAAGATTACAAGTTCATACAATATTTCCTGAAAACAGACATAGAGAAATGACAAGCAAGTATCTAAATGAAGGACCAAGAATTCTTTATTTCAAACACTGAAAGAAAAAGAGAAAAGACACTCAGCATTAGCTATCTTTCTGCCATTCTGTCCTCAAAGCTGTATGATAGAGACGAACATGAATTAGAGAGAATGGCCTAAAAAGACTGTAAGTAGATTTCTTAATACAAAATATGTTAATCTGCAGAGCACAGAATCAGCTGTGTTTCCAAACGTGCTCAGTATTGGAAAGATATAAAGAAAAGAGCATATGAAATTTAAAATCCTGCTTAGAAAAATGGATGTGCAAGCTCTGCATTCCAAGCACTTGCTTTAAAATTCTGCATTTTCCAGTTTTCTTATGCAATTTATAATCATTTGAGGTCAACTTTTGCTTTTGTTTTGTACCACTCATGACCCACACACCACTGTTGTGCTTTTTTCCAAGGCTGTTTTCAATTTTTTCTTTGAAAATAAATTTGCCAGTTGTAGCAAGTTTTTTTCATTTTTCCAGTGTTTGAACTTTTACTGAAGTACTTTGCCTTGATATTGCACAAGATAAAATGCACAGAACGTGCACACTGAACTAAACTGAATTGAGTTCATGTCCTCTTAAACTATACTTAGATGCAAATAATTTGAAAGCAGTGAAGAAATGATCGTGTGTCTTTGAACTAAGATGTGTTATTTCTAATACAGCCATCAGAAATGCCAGGTCATCCTGCTATAAAACAATTTCTTCTGGAATATATGGTAGCTTTCCATGTAAATTAACTGAAATGGTACCAGAGTGGAGGGAATGGGTGGAGTTTAAAAAAAGCAAAATTCTCTGACCAAGAAAATGTATAAAAGAGAAGTACTATTTGCCACAGTTCTCAACGAAGCAAGTTGTTCTTTTTTTGGTCCTTATTCTGGATAAACTGAAATTCAGAACGCCACAATGTGAGGCAATGTTTTGAGAAAGAACCAGCTCTGGAGTCTTGATGCCTGATTTATTAAGAAAATTAAGTATATTGGGTTGCTCTGACTGTATATTTCCCTATATAATTTAATTGGGCAATTTCTAAGCAAATCAAGACGTAGAAATGTCAGACACAAAAGATTTTAATATGTTTTATATAAATTTAAAGGTAAGCAGAAGATGGAGACCAAAATAAGAAAAAGCATGTGTGAATTTGGCCTACTGAATAATTCCAAGAAGAAAATCACCAATATATTCTCTGAGGTACCAGTGATACATCCTGACACAGGAACACTAAAAAATAAAAGACACAGCTAGCCCAGTATTGCACCATGGGACTTATTAAGGGGACCTAAACATAGTGTGTAGGAAATCGGCTGTCACTCATTCTGCATCTCATGGGACTATCTTGGCTTTGAAAAATTTTTCCGCTTGAAATTCTGAAAAAAGTAATCATTCTACTACACTCACTAGTGCTCTTTCTAAAAAGACTTCTGGCATTGATGATTTTGTGTGTGTCAAAATTTATGGCTGATTTATATGTTTACAAAATCATGACACTACTTAAAATTAAAATAATTTATTTAAGATTTTAGAAATGTCATAGATATGACAGGTGAAGTATGAAGTCAGTGTGTATTACCCTCTGTTAAGAAATGTGATCAAACTTAAAAGTTTTTTCCTTTGTGATTAATGTATTGGTTTTCTTAGAACAAGTGTAACAGAATGTTTGCTGTCTATATTTTCCAGATTTAGTACTGGAAACTTTTTATGGAAGAACTTAGAATTTATATTCCAACGATTTTTAATAGATTACATGATAAATTCAAATATATGCATACTATCTTTCCTTTTTTTTATTTGTGTGCATTCTGTAGTTTTTTATATAAAATGTCTCCATTGGGCTACAGAAGGATTTCCACTGAGGCTGTTTGTCTGTTTGAGAATTTTCTCTGGGGTTGAAGAGATTATTAGAAGAGAGCTAATAACAAAACATTGTTACTTTTGAAATTGCAGCCCCTTATCTCAATGACTAAGCTAGAAGCAGAAACAGATTTTTCTCAGGGAAGATTATGTGGAAGCAACAGAACACCTGCTGAAAGGCTTCAAGTCTTTTAAGGCCGTCAATAATTACTTGACTGAGAAATCCAGAACTTTATAAAATGAAAGCCTTCACAGTGATATTTGTAAAAAAAAAAAAAAAAAAAGAAAAAAAGGTGTAGAAGGAAGGACTTTGCAAAGACCCAAAGATCTTGAAAGGACTGAATAAAACTTATACTAATGGAGATGTTTTGGGATTGGATTTTGAGTGGAAACTTTTATTACTTTTCCAAAAGGAAACGTATTTCCTGAGCTTCTCTATGAGTTATGTGCAGTTGTTTAGATATCTTTTGACTAGTCTGGTCTTATCTTTATTTCATTGCTGTCTTGTCCCCAAGAGTATTTAGAAAAATAGACTTCAGAATCACAGTTTGGTGGAGCTCTGGAAGCAGGAAAGAACTACTTTGCAGCAGAACCGGCATAGGAGGAGATGGCACGAGGATGTAAATGGCCAACATAGAGAGTCCCATCTGTTGGGAACAGGTGCTTGACAGTGACTTTGCAGATCATGATGGTGCCCATGAGCCTACAGATGCCTAGCCCTGATAAGTTTGCACAAGCCAACTTGATCAGGTATGTATTAAGATAGCTGATTCAGTATTATGGTATTACAAATTTCATGGTAAATATGCACCATCAATTTCTCTATTTTCTAAAGGTCTTCAAAAATCTTAAAATTTTGAACAAAAAATATTTGAATAAAATACATCTGTCATTACTATCTGAATACACTGTAATTATTAGGTTTCTTCTTACTCCTTTAAAAATCATACCTCAATTTATTGTTACAGTTCATGCAGAAATTCCAGCACATGCTTCTTTTTTTTTCTGTAAGAGACCTGCTGTATATGTGAGTTATTCAGTAATGATCCTTATTCCTTTTTCAGATGCATAATAATTACATGTTTTGCTGGAAGGAGCTAAAATGGTTTGTTGGCATGTTGAAGGGGGTTTTATTTCAAACCTATATTTAATTCTCTTTAATGGAAATTAAACCTTTATTTGGTTTTAGAGGAATTTCCAGAATACATTCTTCTTGGGTGTATGTAAAAAAAACTTACAGAAGCAATATGGAGAAAGATGAGTAACAGAACTTAAATGATGACCATTACCAAAATAATAAAATTCCATTATCGGATTGCTATCTCTAATTTAACAGCATAGCAGCCACTCATTAAATATTATTATCTTCTTTTCCTTTACAGAAGTGAACAAAACACCACTACAAAGTACCAAACTGACAGCAGTGCAAGGAATTCTGTCAGCCTGGTAGACAAAGTGTAGCAACCAAGATGGATTTCTTTAAATTTTAGTACTTTTGTCAGGCCTGTCTTTTTTCTCTCTCTATGCAATGTCTCTTTGTCCATTGACATTAATTGTACCATTTCCATTTACTCTAAAGACCTTTAGTTCAACTCTCAAACACAGGAACTAACCACAAGCCAATTGCCATTTCAGTAGCATGTAAATATGCTAAACTATATGTTTGCCAAAATAAAAAGAAGTAGGAAAAGAAGGATATTATTTCAGATTATTAGCTAAGCCAAGTCTTATTCTTGAATCTTCCACTTACTGCTAAGAATTCTAAGTACTTCAAGGAACGTTATTTTGAGTAATTACTGCTGAGAAGTAGGAAGCACAACCCATTAAAAATAACTTGGGTCTTGCAATAGTGGGTTAGGAGAATGATTAACTACATTGACATCAAGGATGAAAAACTTGTGGAAGGGCAAATCTAGACCATCCGTGAATAGAAAAGGTTTCTAGGATGACAATTATCCTATTCTTTCCATTTTTCAGGGAAGGGGTTCAACTATTTTAGATGTAGGAGTGACTCCCTGGAGAGTTCTTTACTAGCTAAGGGTGATTGGGAGGGAGGAAGATAAGAGAAAGAGGTTCACATTTTTTCCCCAGTCTAAGAAGTAAAAAAGATACATCCTTCAATAATTTTAGAAAGTACATTACAAAGACAAGAATTTTTGTATTTTTAATTGTATTAAAATATAAATTTTAATTGAGTAAAAATGTTAATATCTAAAAATCTAATCAATTCCAGATAGCTCAGATGCAAACACTGTGCCAGCCTTCACAAACACACTAAGATAGACATTCCCCCTTTCCTATCAAATCAACATATGGATGGATTGAAATCAGCAAGTTGAGTGTTGTAATTGGTAGACCCAAAGGATTTAGAGGGCCCTAGGCTAGCTGAAGAAGTGGAAACCTCATGAGGTCCAATAAGGCCATGCACAAAGTCACAAATCCTTTTCTCCTGTATTGCCAGGTTTAACTCCACTCCTAATTTCCAATCCTTCTCTTTATCCCTGCAGGTTACTTTCAGTCCCTTCAGCAAGCAAAAAATAAGGAATGGACCCTATGGTCCATACTCATCCATTTTTCTCTGAGATTCCCCTCTTCTCACGCCATTCCTCTATTTGCAGATAAGTTACACCATCTATTGCCATGAAGAACAGGAAGTCAGTTTATTGTCATATTGTGTAACAACACTTGACACATCCATTGAAATCAGACAATAGAAAGATGGTGGTGATTGAGAATTTTTTTCTTGGTATGTAACAAAAACATTCAAGTGCTTATAGATTTTTTGCAAACATGCCTGTTGAGATTTTTATAAAATACAATGAGTTAACCTTTTTTTTCAGAGAGGGAAACTGAACAAAATACAGAAGATGGATATCAATTGGTTTCTTTTTTTAAAATGCAATGCAGAGCAATGGCTTGAAAAATGAGGCAATTAAGATTTGCTTATGAACAATTAGCTGTGAGATCATGAACTGCTCATATGAGCAAAAAAGCAAATTAGGTACATGTATAGAGGATATAAGAAAAAATATTAGATTTTTGAACCAGGAAAAGATAATTCTATAGGAAAATATCCTAAAAATCAGACTATATTAATACTCCTGTATGATTAAGATGCAAAATAGCTGAAATCTACCAATAGTTTGCAGCAGGACACATGAAACTTGTGGTATAGTTTTAAGAACTTCCTTTCAGGGAAGTTCTTGGTTCCTCCAGGCTGCTGAGACATCATCAGCCTTTGTTGATGAAGCTCTTTTAAGATGTGTGTCTGTACCAAACACCAATTTCATTTGAATATACTTGCTACTGTAATATTACAGTATTCCTTGAGTTTTTGTACAGCACTGGTTCTCTTGGACCCTCAAATCATGACATCTTTGTGCTCCGAATTGTTCAGAGGATTCCATAGAGTCTCTGCTCTTCCCATATAATCTATTGTGATCATTACACATACAAATTAAAACAGCAGTATGAATGAACATAGTGACCTGTAATATTTAAGTTGTAGTCTCATATATCATTAAGAATTTTCATTCATCTACTAGGAAAAAAATTATATCAAATGATACAGGGTTTTTTTTAAACAAAAATATATATTCTAAAATTATAGAAGTAAAATGGAAAATAATTGTCTTCTACTTAAATTCTATTAGCTCTGCATAACCTAGCAAAAAAATCATGTGGAAAATGTAGCAAAATATAATTTTCCATCAGCACAATTCAAAGACTGGTTTCTTATTCAATAACAATACCATTACAAGTCAAACTGACTTATGCAATTGAAAAATTAGCTAAATGAAGGACTTTTTCTCTCCCTCCCTGTATTACAAAGGCAGAGATGGTCTTTAGGATGGACTTAAAAGGAACAGATGAAAAGTTTTTTTGGGGTGCCAAGTAATACTTCATTCCAAAATATACTGATCTGAAAAAAAAACAAAAACAAAAAAACCCCACAATAAAACACAAACAAATTTTAATAACTTCTCTTAATGTAAATCTAGAGTTGAAACACTATTGTTTTTGTTACTTACTTTCTTTGCCTTAGGGGACAAAATGCTTAGGCGAGCAATGTAACCACAATTAACTAGCCTATTAAAAACAAAAACAATTTAAACACACAGGCAATTAACAAAATTATTTCATTACAACGCTGTTCTCATGTCCAAACAGTGGCAAGGCTGAAGATGTTTTCTAAGCAGGTGTATATACACACACAGAGCCCATATATGTTCTACATATACATTCATATATACCTATCTACATACATATATATACAGGTATATGTCCACAGAGCACTCACATGAACACGGGGTGAACCAACACCCTCCTTCCCTGTCTGGCTGGAGAGGATGGAGGTCCAGTGATGAGAAATCTATATCCATACACAGTACACAGTGTGGGTCTCTCCAGCAGCTGCTTTACTCAGCCTGCCCAGTGTTAGTATTTTCACTTACAGTTAACATTTTCAGAGGTGCATTGATTTCATCATGTATGTGTAAGCTGTTGGCACCCCATTTGAAACAATGTTTTGCTACAAACTCTCTCTGTATAGTAATTCTAAGGAAAATAATTTTTTTGCCATAACATTTTTGCCATACACATCTCATTTCTGAAATCTCTGTCCTTGAATAAATCTTTTTCCTTTTTTTTTTTTTAACTTCTCTCTCCCATTTCCCAGTGTTATCAGGGAGGTAGTTTTGCATTAGATTCTAAATGTCTGTTCTTGCTACAAGTTTATTCTTTTGATGGCAGTAAAGATGAAATAGAAACTGTATGTAATGACTTTGCAGTTTTTAACAGTGGCATGAGAGGCAAATGTGTGGTAACCATCTATTGAAAGCAAAAAATAGGAGGAGTTAAAAAAATAAATCCACAGCTGAACTTCAGCTTTTAGGAAAAATTACTCGTGTTAAGTTATCAGATAGTAAACTCCTACAAGAGAACAAGTTGATGAATAGGACCATATATAGATCTGTTTAAATCAGGAAGTGTCAAACCCATCTTACTTGTTTTTGTGACAGAGCATCACGCATTGTGAATTCTGGAAGAACAGTGGATGCCAAATAACTTGATGTTAGCAAGGCTTTTGACATTGCTTCACATGACATTTCATACACAAATTTAGGAATTCTTGTTTTCAGAAAGAATCGATGCACACTGGTAGGAAAGACAAGGATTATAAGGTACATTCAGGCAGGGATTATCAAAGAGGTTGTTACAACAATCTGCTCTAATTTTCAGCACTATTTTAAAATATCTATGTTTTAGATAACAGTAATTTAAGAATAGGGGCTGGTATGTTGCAAAACAATAGTAAGAATTTTTCTTACTAGTTTCTAGTAAGAAACTAGAGAATAGGCTGGAGTATGAAATATTTTCAAAAAAAATGGATTATGGTATTATAAAGATTGGATGCTGTTCAAGTAAGGACAAGCACAAGATCACTTACAAATATTAAATAAAAAATCTGACTATTCTAATAGATCAGATTGTGAAAATGTAAATGATGAGACATCACAGATGACATCCAGGAGAGGCATTTTCAGATGAGGCAAGTGTAAAAAAAATGTATATGCAGAAAGCACTGGTGATGTATGCAGCGCTGGCCACCCATGTTTTGAAAATATTTACTCATACTGAAGTATATTTGACACAATAATGCTTTTAGAGACATGTGGGGAAAAGGCTGACTATTTTGAAGAAGAAAAATGGGTTTCCTTCTTTTACCTGCAAAACAAAGGGTAAGAAAAGATATAGCTGAGGTGATAAATCACTTTCCCACAGCCTAAATTATATGCATAAACTTCAGGGTAAAAAAAAAGCCTTATTTTAGATAAAGGATGATGTTAACACAAGAAAATGATGAATTTAATCTGCCCATAAATTAAATTAGGTTGTAAATTATAACAGTTCTAACCATAAGAGGAGTGACATTTAGTGGGGAGAGGGGAGAGTGAGGAGGGAATTCAAACCTAATAAGCTGATTAAGTTCTATCTTGAAGCTAGTTAAAGGAACTGTGATGAAGCAATTTCCTGCTGTAACAGCTGGGACTGGTCTTCATGCTTCAGGAGTACCCTTCCTGTTTAAAATTCTTCATCTTACATCTAAATTTAAGGTTAGTGTATACAGTAGCTGTTGAACTTTTAGCAGTATGCACCTATATGGCCTTGGTAGTAAAAATCCGTGTTCTTTGCTGCTCCCTAACACCACTCAGTGAGAGCAGTCTAGAATCAGGCCTCTGACATGCCACAGAATGCAGGGGAACAGCATCCTTTGGCATCTTTCCACCAGCCTGCACTGACTTCAGCAGCACTGAGTAGCAGCTCTGGCCCCCTGTGCACACCATCCCATAGCAATCCCTGCAATAATTGCCTTGCATGAGTTGTCAGATCTGATGGCAGCACTCCTGACTGTGTGTGCACCCTGGACATGAGTTAAATAGGAAATCAGATATGAATCTGCCAGGTCTACCTGGAGAGGCTTGTTCACTACCTACTGGTTCAGTAAAATATTCCTCACATAATGTTTTGGTTCCAGTTGCAGCTAACTGGGTCCTGCTCCTTTCTGCAGTGCCTGAATGTGCCTTCCTGGGCATAGATTACACACCGTGGAGATCTGTGCCACTGCACTTGGACTGTTTTTGGTGAGCAGGATAGACAGATTAAAAGTGAGGAAGTGAAGGGTGTCATAGAGAAAGCTGCTTATTGATTATGTGACCTGATCTTCTCAGTTAACATCTGTGCTGTGGAATTACCTGAACATTTGAGAGGGTTGGAACAAGTCTCCCTTGCAATTAAGGAAGAGCTCCTTCACCTGTCCCTTCAGGTCAGAAATTTACAGTCAAGTTTTTGTTACTTTTGTTTCGATTTTGAGGAGAGTGACTTATGCAAAATGTATTTTTTATTTTCAGTTCAGAGGAGTTAGAAAGTTCTGAGAGATATGACACTTTTGAAGTTTGAGAAGTTTCTGAATATTGATGAATAATTACTTTCTCAAATAATACATATTTTTAGAAACATCAATTGTTAAGTACATACAACAATGAAGATATTAACTCTCCTTGTTATATTGAAATGCAGAACTTCTTACTAGATACATAATTTGCAAATGTAGAACTCAAAAATATATTAAAAATATAAGAAGTAAACAAAATGCAAATACATTGGACATAACCAAAACATGTTCAATATAAGCTGTCTTTAAAAACAAAGACATTGAAATAAAAAATAATATTCAGTAAAATATTCCTGAAGTCTTTTGGAGGAATTTAAACTAATGTAACTCAAAGTGGAGGACACTGTTGCTTCTGAGACTACAATTAGAAAATATTCATTCTTACATTCTATATCTCAAGCATCTCAAAGTTTAAATTGCAGATTTATCATTCTTCATGCAAAGTTATTCCCAGTAATGAAAAAAAAAAAAATACACACACAAACAACAGTAGTTATATACATATTTCAAAGTATAAATGGAAAGCTTTAAACAAGAGTTGCTCTGAACTTATATTTCTGAGATTCTAGAACTAGGAATAGGTTTTTTTTCACATATGAAGCCTCTGCCATATTGACAGAAAATGGAAATCTTCAAGAATACCTGCAACTAGACTGACATCTTATATAGTTAAATAAGGAATTAAAATAATCATTTGGAGTATGACAGTCCTCAAGGAGAATACATGCATATGTGCATGGAGGGAGAGAAGTATCTCTTAAACTTGCAGTAATGACAAACTGAGTGTTGCAATATTCAACACTGTAAAAAATCTGGTTAATATATGATTTGATTTTCCATGTTTAGATTGACCATCTATAGATGCACTGAACAACACCAACAGCTCTGAGGATTGGTTGGTCACTGGAATAGGCTCCCAGGAAAGCGGTCATGGCGGTAAGCTTGCCAGAGTTTAAGGAGCTACTGGATGATGCTTTTAGCTTTTTAGTTTTAGGCAGTCCTGAGGGGACCAGGGAGTTGGATCTGATTATCCTTATGAATCTCTTACAATTTGAAATATTTCATGATCCTATGATTCAATACTGAATTATCTCCTTTTCCAGAGAAGGAAGAGAAATTATTTCTTAATCTTTGCTGAAAAAACATTATCTCATTCCTCATAATATCATCTAGTGATATATAAAAACAAAGTAAAGGAAAAAATATAGTTTGGAACATCTGAGAACACTAGTGGTATTCATACAGCACAAACAGAGTGTTAAAAATACCAAAATTCCTGTTAAAACCACAAAGCTCCTATTATTGTTCTGTTTAATCAGTATACACTTTTTGTCAAGAGTTAATAGAAAATATAGAGGAACTGATTGTTTTCACAGATATGCTGGGGTAAGTAAAGAATTTTTCTGTTATATACAGCTTGTAAAATAGGTCTGAGAGGGAACTGCAAAATAGTGTAATACAACAGGGTATAAATGTGAGAGATTGCACATCTTGAACACAGTATATTTTCACAGACAGGTTTTTTTTTTAAACAGTACTTTGAAAAATTATTTGATTCATGGAATGTTTATGCTCTTAAGAGTTCCCTTGTTGGAATCCACGCCTGTTGAAGCAAATAATAAATCTCCCATTCATTCAACCATGCACTGAGAGTTTTTGCAAATCCTCCTCAGAACACGCTGTTCTCAGACAATACTTTGAGGAGCTGCCTACTCTGGCATCCTGACAGAGGGAAGATGCTGCAGCTTTGTGCTCCCATGACCAGCTTCCCAATAGGCACACATACACACATGTACCCAGGACATGCACACATGTCTGCATCCTGGTGAACATGTAGATCAAAACAGACAGAAACCAAAGCACTTGGGAAATCCTAAACAGTACAGAAGGTCTCATCTTGTTGCCCCTTCTGGCTAATCATAGTGAAAGCCTGTTCAAAAATGGAAAATGGGCACATACAACTTGTAGCACTCCAGAAGCTGGGCTCAAGCACTCAGGCTGTCCAGTAGCTGCGCTGCATCCCAACATTCCCTGTTGCTGGCACCTGAACAGAGAAGCCTCTGAAACTGCAGCCTCACTCCAGTTCCTGACACATTCCCACACACAGCACAGATTGCTCCAGTAACCATCCTTGCACATTCAGCTTATTCATTAGCTGGCCCTAAACCCCTGACCCAGCTGCCTCACACACAGGCATAAGAAAGCCATGCTGTAATACTTGGTTCAAAATTATGAACCCACCCTGTTGCTAAACTTTGGCCACCTCAGACTCTGTGATTTCTCCAGTACCTGGCATGGACCCTCTGGTCCTTGATGTAGCCAACTATCAGACTCCCTGATCTTACCAAGATCCAGCCCAGACTCTGGGGCCACTCTGACACCCAGCTGCTGAACCTCTTCTACTTATTGACTGGTCCATCTTGATGTACACTGGAGATTACACACTGAGACACACACCTAAACACAAGGAACCCCTTTTGTGATATCTCCAGTTGCTCCCACCACAGACACACAGGCCCTGAGACTCCTGCTGCTGTGCTCAAATCCCCAGATGCATGTGCACAAGGGACAGAGAGCCCTGCACCTGGGAAAATAGTTAGAAATGGAGTCTAATGAGAGGAAAAGACAGATTCTTTGAAACTTTCCTTGCCTTCGATTGCAGAAGGCTGTTTCTGACACCTAGTAATGCCTCACATATTTCCAAAGACTGTTATCACCTCCCAGTGATGGAAGGAAGGATTAGGTTGGTGGCCACCCTGGGGCCATGGGCTGAAGTTACCCTGTGACCCTCCTGGGGAGGAGACACCTCAGGGTCTCCTGTTGCTCTGATGAGATTGTTGAAGTTCCCCCAACTGTCATTGCTCCTCTGGGCTCCATTGGGTTCATGGACAAGTGCCTTTAATCACATAAACTAATCACTACATACCCTTCAGTCTTCAGCACAAAGAATTTCATAGAGATTCAACAACAGCGAATATTTCTCTTTAGAAAATCAAATTTTGAAATAAATTTAAAGTTAAGGGAGATAGTCCTGTGAAGAACTCCAATTTATGATAAAGATAAATTGAAAATTTGTATTACATCAGAAATTACAAGAAAAGCTCTTGTCAGTAATTGAAAAGAGGGACATAGAGTATACTAAAATGTAGTATTTGTCAGTAAGCAGGTAAAAATATTTAAGGTATTAAAACTGAATAATGCAAACGATCTGGAGAAGGCAAGGGAGACTGTAAAAACAAAGATGTAAAAAAAATTGTAGAAGAAAAGTGATAAAAAAAGGCAAAAATCAGCATGTTTGGGGGGTATTTCTAATAAAACCGTTAAATCAAAGATAAAAAGCCACACAAGATGAGTTAAAATTATTACAGAATTTATTCACATTGTATGAGAATCTGATAAGAGAATAAAAAAGAACTTTGATGTGGAAGATACTAAGGAATATAGCCAAATATAGATACATCAAAGTGCACTGTTTGCTTATGTTAAGGCTCAACAGGATAATGCTGCAGAGAAGAAAGATTGATAGACCCCAACCAACAATTATTGAAGTATTGCATTAAGTGAGATTTGTTCACAAGTAGGTGTGGTAATATAGAAAGAGGTAATTGGAAGTAAAGTCCTTTGGGATGGACTCATTGGTCTGGTGCCTGTAACAAGTAAGCCCATGATACTAAATATGAGCAAACTTCATCTGAAGACAATAGAAATTGTTAATAGCTACCATTGGCCAACCTTGAGGACATCATTGTGGGACTTTTTCAATGGAGAAGAGAGGTAAATCCTGGAATATTATTCCTATAGGACAGATAGGACCTGCCTGTTTAACTACAACTGCATTGAAGGTCAACATGTGAAAAAATAATATGGAAGGAATTGCCTGTTTTATCAGAAGACTGAGTTCCTCTAGTCATCTCTTTTATCACTACCTAAACCTAATATTTTCACAAGGTGGACACACCTTATGTATGATAACACAAATATTTAACCATTTTCTTTGTCAGCTGTAAAATCCCAACTCTATTCCCTTCTCCATCTCTGAAAAGTAAAACTGTTCCTCAGGAATGAAGGAAAGAAAATTGAATTTTGAACAAGAAGAAAATTTAGTCAAAGATGCAAAACTGCTTAAAATCAATAGAGCACTGTCCATAGACATATCACATGTAATAATGAAAAAGAAACAATGAAATTACTTGCACTTAATGCAGTAGAGACTGTGGAATAAAAGTGATCTAGAAACACTTAACAAAATCATAGAGATTAAGGTATAGCTATAAGGGCATTTCAAGTGATGAGTATGCTCACTTAAACCAATTTTAAAAACAAATCTGAAACTACATTAATTAAAATTACAGTAGTATTAATTCTGAAATGGCCACACTAGAAAAGTATTTAAACTGCCATTGATATCAACACTCTAGCTGCAATTCCACTGACATTCTCTTCATTAATGCTCTTCAGATGACGTTAATATTTCTGCAGCTTCATACCAAAATTTAGCCTGCCAGTTGAGGAGATTTAAATAGCTCTACTTAGCTATTTGTCATTTTCATTTGGTAATTGGCAAAACATTAAATTTTTGAGATCTCAAGCACATCTATGGCATCTTAATTCTGAAAAGTAAAATTTGGTAGACAGACTGAAGAACTTCTGTTACTCAACTTAAGTGTATTGCTTTTCTATACTGTGCAGCTGCATAAGGGGCTTTCAAAAGAGTTCTTGAACATGCAGTTGAAGCTGCTTAGCATAACATTTGTCCATTGTATCTTTGCAGTATCATTGCTGCCCTTAAACTTTAATAGAACCGAATATGTATTTGCACGACTCCTGGGGTTTTGGGGTTTTTTTGCCAGTCTAAAATGGTTACACAACACGAACATTTTCATAGGTTCGTCTGAGGTAAATGTTGGAGCTGTTGCTCTGCCCCTATTAACTTGATGCATGGTAGAAACGTTGTAGTATTCTGTGCAGTGACCTGATTAGTACAGCATGGGCAGAAGATTGAGGGGAAATTGTAGTGGAAAGTGATAACTTCTACTAGTTTTTTAAGTGTACAATAGACATTGCTAGCTCTAGATATGGTAGGAAAAAAGAAAAGTACTTTTTTACATCTTGTCAACTTTTCCATGATATACAATTTTTATTTTAAGCAGCTTTGCACAACTCTGCTGAGCATTATGTTTGAGAGGGTATTATGAACATCATGTGGACTGATTGTTTTGTTGTGTAGCTTTTGATATGAAACAGGGTCCATTATTATTATTTAAGAGTTTACAGCTGATTTTGTGGAGTTCACATACTAAGGAATGCAAACCTCTGTGAGATAACTTGATTCTGAGCATGTCCTGAACATTATCTAGCAATAAATTAAAATTAGGTGAAAATAAGGGAGAAGCATAAGGCCTCATCACAGTTGAAACACTTTTTAAATAAAAAACATTAAGGATATGTGAAGAAGCTTTAAACAGTAATTTTTTTTCTCTGCAATTGAAAGTTACCAACACAAAGGTTAATGATCTGAAGTACTGGATCTAAAAGGCATTTTTATTCTCAGGAGACCTTCCTTGCTATCCTATACCCTGTCTGGGCTATACAGTAAATCTTTCTTGCTTGATGCCTCATTCTTCTGTGTGCTGGCATGTCCCTCTAAGGCACCAGCTCTCTGTGCAGCATGTGTTCTTTACTGCAGAGTGACACACATCTAGTGGGAGTGTTGAAAAAGCAGCAGTTCTGATAGACAGCATTTTCTCTAAAAATGAGAGCAGTTTGAATACCTGCTTTTTCAGCAGATAAACTATGACACCTGTGTTTCTAATAATATGAAAGGTGATATTATATCTTCCTTACATTGGGATCTCTTCTGTTTTTTACAGGTTTTCAGACTTAGGAGGATTAATGGACACGAACTTCCAGAGGATAGAGGCACCCAGACCTTCACTGATAAACTCCAGTTCTATGTATTTCCAATGGGGAATCTCTAGGCAGCTATTCACCAGTGAGATGATATTCTGCAACACAATTCAGAGACACTCAACTCCACAAATGTACTAACCAGAGGAAACTTTGGTACTTCACCTCCTCAGTATTTCATTCTGTGCCTACTTCAGAAAACCTTTGGCCATGTTGCACAGCTTTTATGACACTCTGTATACAACTACTTCCTCTTGGAAGGGTTAGGAGTTATGCTCAGCAGCATTATAGACCACAGATCATAGAAAGGCTCAGGTTGGAAGGTACCTTAAAGATCATCTACTTCCAACCCTCCTGCTGTGGGAACTTGCGCCTTCCACCAGATCAGATGTTGCTCAGAGCCCCATCTAACCTTGAGCACTTTCAGGAATGGGGCAGCCACCTGTTCCAGTGCTTCACTACCTTCACAGGTAATAATTTATTCCTAATATCTAATTCATAACTACTCTATTTAAAGATATTGCTCCTTGTTCTGTCACTACATGCTCTTGTAAATGGTCTCTCTATCCTTCTTGTAGGCTCCCTTCAGTTTTGTCACCCTGAATCCTTCTCTTCTCCAGGCTGAATAATCCCAACTCTCCCAGTCTTTCTTCCTAGGAGAAGAGCTCCATCCTTTTAATCATCTTAGTGTCCCTCCTCTGCACTCAGTCTTAAAAGCTGCATTCTGAACTTCCCATAAATTAATAGCTATGAAGCTCAGCAATCTAGACTTCTTATTCTTGCTTACAAAGGAAATTTGTAATGTTGCTAATTAATTTTTGTAATTTCAGCTCACCTTTTAGTCCTGCACAAAAGTTTATGCCATTGGCTGCCATTTGTTGTCTCTATTTACATCGAACCTTGTACTATTTTATGACTTCATTCCAGCAAGAGGTTTGCTACCACCTACAATGAAGCTTAATTCAACATGTTCTGAAAGTTTTTTCAGCTATAGGGACTACACGCTATTTTGTTATTTTTGTATAAACTGTCTGTGAATATTCCCAAATACTAAATCTAATAGGAAGAGTAGAGGTCTATAACTGGCTTAATTTTCCTCATTGAAATTTTAAAAGTGATTGCCAGTTCAGAAACATTTAAGGATTTTGATACATTTAGAGAGACATATTTATTTATTTTGTTTATTATCACTAGAAAAAGTAAAAAATGTGAAAAGTCAGATAACCTGAAGAAAAGAATCTATTTTTTTCTAGAGTTTCTAGAGTTATGGAAGCACAAGCCAAAAAGAAAAAAAAAAAACAAACAAACAAATCAAAACAAAATAAAAATGAAAAGCACACCCCAAACCAACTGAACACATAAGTAGTGGTAATACAATATGGAAGAATTCTCAGATTTGAAAAAAAGTCCCCAAATCTTTTGAGTAACCCATGACCTGTCATGATGACTTTAAAAGACATTGACGAAAATAACTACCTATGAGTAATGCACCTTTTTTTTTTTTTTTTTTTTGAGTGGCCCTGGATATAAAAGTTCCATTTTAAGAGTTGATATCAAACATGCAAATTTAAAGGAGCTTCAATGAATGTCTGAGTATCCTCCATCCATCTAGCAATTACCTTCCTTCTCTCTATTATGAGATCTGAATAGGGCTGGTACTGCTGCAATATCAGCTCTTATTTCACTATCAGGGCTGCAATATTCTTCCACTATGAAATTAGATGCCCACTGCAAATAATAAGAGAGATGCAACTGAGAGGCATGAGGAAAACTAAGTGTAGGGACCAAAGCCCTACACTAAGCAGGGCTTAGTTTAGCACTTAATATTTTGAAGTAGATTTAGCTAATGAGGGACTGTTATGCATGGCAAAATCTGAATGAAGAAGCAATCAGACATATTTTAAAATAGAAAGTCACAAAGTTAGGGTTTGCAGGAGCAAAATCCAACAGAAAACAGACTTTTGTTCTCCTATCAAACCAAAATGAAGCAAACCTCACTGTGTTTCATCCACACTTCTGAGCCAGACAATAAATATTCTGTGAATGAACATTCTTTACATTTTCCCATGCTGAGGAAAAGATTTATAAGTCTTTCTGATGCTATATACAAGAAAAGTGTGAATTCCAAATGAAAGGCAGCAATGCCTTTCATTTGCCTGTGGTTCCCATTATCTCTGTTCACTCTTAGTACATGAAATTGACACTGGACAAGAAAATTCTTCCAAAATTAGTCGATGAAGCATTAAAATGCTGCTTATTTCAGTAGGTCATGGACTATGGCATCCTCCTGTGGAGTTACTCCAACACTACCCTGAAGCATTTCTCTGAAGCAATACAAGTCAGCTCCTTTGTAGACAGATTTTTCCCATTAGATTTTGAATAAATGCAGCAGTTTAAAATTTTATGGATTCACTCTTTTTGCTCTCTCATATGCTTTCTACTCCATCTTCCCTCTCTTCTTACTGCACCTTGCTCTGATCTATCCCCTTCTGACTCAAAGTCTGTTACTCAGTAATCAGTTGCTTACTGGGCACTTTTGTAGTTGATTCCGGCCACTTTCAATGGATGCACCACAGGACATATCTGAGCCCATCTGTCAGGCTGGTGGCACCTCTGTGAAAACATATTTAGGATAGGAGTGAGAACACCAATGAAAAACACCAGCACAACCAGAGCTGTAGGAGGTGATCCACAGTGGAATTGGAAACGCCCCAAGAGGGGCCATAGTCCATAGATAAACCCCAAAGGAACTACATTCTCTGGAGGACCCATGCCAGTGCAGTGTAAACTAGGCTGTGTGAGTTCTTGACTGCCAGCCAGCAACAGACCACCAAATAAATTTTGCATTTATGAATACTGGTTTGCTTTCTTCTCTGGTTTAATTATCTTCTTTATAAGAGTCAGTATGAAGCACTCTCATTCTTTAAAAATCCATGTCTGCTGCATCAAGAGGTTAAAACTAAATCCATTAAAGAATTAAAGATGCTCATGCTTTCCTCAACTTTGTTTTCTTCTTCACAGCTGACTTATGAGTTCAATTTTGAACTGCTTAAACTCTCTGTTCAGATCTACCACTGTCACTGAGCAAGTAAATCCCACCCCACAAAAAGCGAAAGACAAAAAGAAGATAAATTGGGCAATTAAAATAATTTGAGTTCTGTTGTGGGAAAAAATAAATTACAATTTTAAACAAAAAATATGTTCACAGATTACCAAATAAAAGCACCATAATAATGTAGGACTGGTGGGATGATTATGACTGCAAAAGTATTAGGTTGATGGATGCATGTTTCACTGTAGAATTGTTTCGGAACTACTCAAAGGAATAGGTCCAAGTGTTTATGGTTTCTTTTCTACCCAATAAGAAAAGCCAGCTATAATAGTAATGAAAAGCATATTTTTAAATGGGGAAAACAATCACAATGTCAAATATAACTTCTGACTTCTAGTCATTTTCACTGCATACCTTTAAAATTGAAGCATTTTTCTTACTTAACTAAAGCAAGACTCTTCATATAATTTAAAATAGCAAGGGAATGCTATGATATTCTCAAGGTGTTTCTATATTTTTCTCTTTTTCCAAAGTCAGTCATTCTGCTCCTGATATAATATATATATATTTATATATATATAAAACAATATGAGTCAAAGAGATTCAATTTATAGAGAAAGAGTTATTCTCTCAGTGATACTCTTTTCTTACTATCAGAACAGCCCTTCACTGTTCCTGTGAAGTTCAATATTTGTTAGAGAAATGTGGGAATGAAAAAGGCCAAATGTCCTGTAAAAATGTACTTATGCAGATAAAAGACTATTAGACTAATATTTCTGAACTTAAAATCTGGCAGCTTGATGCTTAATGAGAAAACTGTGCTCAGAGATTTTCTCTCATTCACCATTCAGGCTTTGAAGAAAGTTTTCTGGGTTAGATCCAAAAAGAGGACATGAAGTGGGGCTTGGTGAGATTTAACAATGAAGTGTAAAGCACCAGCTGAAAAGCTCTGTTTGGGAGCAGCTGTAAAACCTCCACAGTTTTTTATATTTTCTTAGGGGTCCTTCTTGCCACAGAAGCAAGAGAATCCTTCCAAAGGAACTCACAACACTTTCAACTGATTTTCCACACTGAATTATCTCCAAGAAAATTGCCTTTTCATTGACTGTGTCAGAAACCTAGACAGGTCAGGTCCAGCAACTTTAGATTAGCTATTGTGTCTAGATGTGGCTTTGTGCACACCCTGAACTTTTTGTATTACCACAGTTCAGCTTTAGTTCAAACATAAATTTATTTTATCCACCATCCCTAAAATCTAATGTTTATAGCTGGAATAACAGAATCATTTAGGTTGGAAGGCACCTCTTGAGATCATCTAGCTCAAACCTCTTCTCAGGAGGGCTCATTTGGAGCAATTTGACCATGTCCAATCAGGTTTTTAATATCTTCTTGAATGGAGACTTCACAATCTCCAATATATATCCAGTTTGTGTAAGTACTCCCTGATGTCCTTTTTCACTGAGGGTAAGGAAGTCTTCTTTGCTACAGACTTTCCCTGTGATCTTAGGTGCATTTTGTTCCTGAATGCAGTTCTTACTGACAAAGACGTAGGCAAAAAGCCTTTGAGTACTTCTGCATCTTCCATGTTATCTGTCACCAAATCCCATGCCCCATTTTGCAGACGGGTACTGTTTGCACTTTTGTTATTTATGTACATGTACTTATAGAATCATTTCTTGTTGGGTTTGCTAGATCCAGCTCCAGGAAAGCCAGCTCTTGGCTTCCTAAGCCCTATGCCTACAAGACTGGAGACCAAACTGTCAACTCCTTCAGGTTCACCTGCCCCGGTTTGAACTCTGATATACCTTTTTATGCAAGTTTGGTTAAAAGCCCCTTGCTCATCTATGCAGCCCACATGCTGTCTTTATTTCCTACTTGTCTGTATGACTCTTTCAAGAAAGTTTGAAGGAAGCAATCCTTGAATATCAACCAGCTCTCATGAACCTCTCTTCTCTCTCAGACTTCATCCCATGGAATTCTCAATCAGGTCCCTGAAGAGACCAAAGTCTTCTCTCCAAAAGCCCAGGATTTCAGAGCTGCCTTTTGCACTACTCTCTCCTTTTAGGACCTTGAACATCAGCATTGCAATCAAGGCTGTCTCTCTGACTTTCACATGCTAACCAATTCTTCCTTGTTTGTAAGTATCAGGTCCTGGAAACATCCTTTCCTTGTTGGCTCCTCAATTACATATGCCACGAATAAGAATAGAGAATAACATTTTGACAATTTTTTTACTGTTCTTTTCTGGAAATTAGCACATATTGGTTACCAAATAACCTACTGAGACTCAGAATCCAGATTCAGTTTTCATTTTAATCTGAGGGTTTTCTGCTCAATCTAACCAGGTATGTACCTAACTTCTAAATAATCTTAAAAACAATGATATTGTCAAGATGCAATTTTTTCCTTTTAAAGAGCAAATTTTATTCCAGTTTTGGAAAGGTTAGCTGGAAGCTGCTATCCCACAGAAAGCAGTACTCTCAGGAGAGGGCCAATCAAGGAACATTTATAGACTTACACTGTAATTCATATCTATTTATGTCTTTAATTAGGCTATGAAATTGCCTATTGAACATTTTTCTTCCCATGTATCAACTACGGACCTAACACGATGACCAGTCTTAAACAGACACTCAGCAAATTAAATGTCATTAACTAACACTATTGTGGAAAGTAAAGCAAAGATAAAATTTATTTTACAAAATAATGACATTAAAAACTAGATACAGGAATTTTTTTTCAAATAATAAGGTAAACAAGCCTTGACACATTTCAAAAGAGACTAGATCTCATCATTTTTCTGTATCTGAACCAGTCACCCAACAATTCCTTAACAGACAACAGAGAGGTACATCAAATTTTAAGATGTGATTCATCTGACCTAATTTGGGAATCTACATTAAGCAGTGATGAGCTGCATTCTAGAAATGCTTGTTTCTCTCCTTTGGCTATAAAGAGAATATACACTTCTGTCTCAGGCATAGACAGATGTGTATTGCAGATGTTTACATCAGATCAGATGAATCCCATGCTAGATGTACGAATGAGGTAGGTTCAGCAAGTCAAGCAACTCCTAAAATAACTGGAGAATGTAAACTACATCCTTGTGCTGCTCTGATCTAATGAAGGCTGGTAAGTGCTGATGATACTCAGAGCTCTATTATGTAATGGAACAGATAAAGGAAATATAAAAATAGGAGTTACTGCTTAGGTCTCCATGGAAGATGGAGATAAACAATGGCACTTGTTTTCTCAGAGTATCTTATCTATGTAGAAAGAATAGAAGTGGTACAAAGAAAACCACTTATATGATCTGTTGAACTGGGTTTCCTGAAAGAGTCCAAATAAAAGTGTAAAATGACCACTTTTAGGCAGCCATAACAGTTAAATAAACCTATTAAACTATACCACCATTTGATCACACCCTTCACTAATTACAGGAAAGATCCAGGAAAACGGAAAATAATTTATTTAGTCTTATTGCTCCTGTCAGCCCTTTCTATACCAAATATATATACCCCATGGGAATTTTCAAACTATTTAAATGACAAAGATGGAAAGAACAGAAGAAATTACTCTTGGTTTATTTTAAGAATACTGAACTCAAATACGGCTTTAAAATTGCCTCACTCTTAGTCATCTCTTTTTTTATTATTTTCTTTTTTCAAGCCTTTTAATATCCAAGCACTTAATTATTTAAGTATTTGTTATTCTTCTCTGTCATTCCTACAGCACTTGGCAAGCCGTAAACCTGTATGACTTCATAGACAAGGCAGTTTTGTGATGCTAGCAAGAGCTCACTACAATTTTACACTGTGTCTATAACATTTTTCCAATATTTTCTAGAATGCATAATAATAGGGTAAGAAGACTTGTATTTCAATGAAATATTGTATCCCCAGTGGAAGGGAGGTTTTGCTGCTGCTTTTTTTTTTTTATTTTTAATTTGGTGTAGGGGTGTGTGTGTATGTGTGTGTGTGTGTGTTTATTTGTTGGGTTTTGGTGTTCCCTTTTTGTTTCCCCTGAGAAGCAATCAATGCCATTTTCAGTGATATATATATATATATAATATTGTTGCTACAAGGGAACCTAATCTGGAATATGGAGTACCCCGGCTGGAGTGTAAGAAATTTTTAGAGTGACCAATGAGTGCTTGAGAAGTAATCTCAAATGACAGTTCAGAATCCCTACCACTACAAACCATAGCAAGCCATAGAGAATCATC
This sequence comes from Sitta carolinensis, assembly GCA_032173965.1. NCBI lineage: Eukaryota > Metazoa > Chordata > Aves > Passeriformes > Sittidae > Sitta > Sitta carolinensis. The sequence goes on along the minus strand of JAVUNC010000005.1, from coordinate 22,642,236 downwards.
AGTTAGATAATCCATGTTTTAGTACACTATCTGCACCTCTGTTATCAGACTATATTTTACAGAATTACAAAAAATGCTAAAAGTCACAGCTGGCATAATTCCACCAAACTAGCTAATTTGCAATAAGAATAACAATTTTGGTGGGAGCAATAAAGAATATAATGTAGAAAAAACTCTGTCAGAGACAAAAATTACAAAATTTTTCAGAACCTGTGTTTTAAAGCCAGTACCAGAACTTCTTTCCATTGCGTGGTTATACCAAGATTTTTTTTGTTCACTCTTTGTATTTAACAGCACACCAAGCTGTTGACCTATAACCTTAGCAAATGAATCATGGACATTGCATGAATACATGAAAAAAAAATAAGTCTGTAATTTCAGTCATCTAAACACTTAGAAAAATATGTTGCAACTTCTGTTGACTAGTATTACTGCTTAATTACTTGTAATTTGTAGTTCTTTGGGGTATTTTTTTCTTATAAATAATTAAAATCATTAATCATGCTGTCTCATAGTTTTCTTTATTAGAGCTGCAATGATAGCAGATCATGTGTTCAGAATACATTGAGATTTAGACTTAGAATAGAATCACCAGTCTGTTTCATACTAAAATTTAAATTTACTTTAAATACCTGCTGCAATATTTCTAAAGAATACTATCAAGTTTTCATTGTGAGTTGGTGGCTTGCTGGGTTTTTTCCCCCCATTACTCAAGTTATGGAGATTCCTAAACTTTTTTCAAGGAACAACACAGTTTAGAGGTCTAACACTACCTTCTTATTTCTCCATATTTCACCCTTTAAATAGTGTAGTTGCACACACATATATTTTACAACTATAACATAAAAAGATCTTGGGAACATATAGAGTTAAATGTATGCACTCATAATGAAGTCCTATAGCAGGGCTGAGCGGTAGAAGAATGGCTTGTTAAGGTCCTTTATTTATATTGAGCATGGGTGTAGGGATTTCTGCCCCTCTGCACTTACACCCATGCCCTGTGAAATGTGAGGTTCTTTCCTCTGTGAAATTCACACACATACTGACAAGACAACGTTATAGTTTGTGCATTTAAAAAGAGCTGATTGTGAAAAACTGATAAACTGGAGTTTGGACATTTTTAAAATCTCTTTTTTACTGTTGTTGTCCAAGGAAGACTATAATGGCATGTTAATATTGCTTAGAAAAAATGGAAGCTAATCTGTGAATAAAAAGTAATAAATTCTGTCATAAAATATCTCTGTGAAGGAGGTAAGTAGGATCCTTCTTGTAAGAGACTAGGAAACATGAGCATAATATTTTAGATGTTGAGCCATTCTGTGTGCACAGTAGCTGTGTGTACACCTAGCAGTGGGATAACACATCCCTTAAGGAAATAGCAAGGAGGTGCAGCAGGAGCATTTAGCTGAGGAGAAGAGGCCCCATGGGCTGCTCCACAGTCTCCTACTCCTTTCATGTGAATGCAAAGTCACACTGTAATTATGGATAGTAATTTAAGTTCCAGACCATTTTCACATTTTGTTAATTTTTTGTTACACAGTAAGCACTCAACAACAAACAGATTGCATCTTCATAAATATTAAAAATAAACTGAAGTAATTTAATTTATTAGTTCTTGATCCCAAAAGTCTAATCATAATTGTTTGTTGTGTTTCTTTTCCTGAGGTTGCTTGCAATACAAGTGTTAATTTATCAAGAGTTCATCTCAGCTGAAAATGAAAGTGAGAAGGAAAAAATAACCCTTTTTGCAGAGAAAGCTTGCATGACAATGCAGAGAATAAATACACTTTCCTTTGTAATTCAAAGACAGAATATCCATTAGAGGGAATATTTTGGTTCAAAATAACATCCAAACCAGAAAAGAAAAATAGATTTATTCAAGATGTAGACTATATCAGTTCAAAACAATAAATCAAAAGTTGTAAATTTACCAGCAAAATGCATGAAAGATAAAATCTACAAATATGTAAATTGGAGATTTGTATTATAAATGCTGCAGAGCAAAAGAAAACCTTGACTCATAGAAGAAAATTTGTACTGCAGAAGAAATTATTTCCATGTTAGATCATGTCAGTGCACCTACCATTAAAGGAACTAGAAAGAGATGGGAAAAGTGATTTCTGATTTCTTGGTAGAGTCAAGAATTTGTCTTATAGGCAAGCATCAAAACAGAGGTGCACCCACTGACTGAAGGTATAAATCGTCCTTGTTGTGTATCATCATTGAGAAAAGGTTTCAATGGAGGGCTTGCCAGAGCTTTGGTTTGTTGGCAGATGAGTCTGGCAGATGCCTTTTTTGGGAGGGAGTGAGTTTGTTCAGCTGGGAACTGTTAGGGAAAAGAGATCAGGCTCACACATTGCTCTCAATAGTCAAGGAAAGATGTGATCTAGTCATCTTGGAGGACTTAGTAAAGTTTGATTGACTAGGGAAGTTACTAAAGGTGCCAATTATAAAGTCAGAATTAGAGAAAAATTCTTGACTTTGCACCTGTAGTAGGCAAAAGGTAGGCAAATGCTTTCTCAGGAGACACGAGTTTTCTCATTGAGAGTGATTGCTTTGCTCTTTCATCACAGCTTGAGAGACTGCTGCAGTGGTCTCCTGAATTATGGAGCATGTCTAACAGTTCCTTAAAGTCCTGCCTATATTGATACTTAAAACTGCTCTGTGAGCACCTACATTCTTCACTGGAGCCAAAAGTTATGGAGCATTAAGCATGGCATTTTGTATTTTAGCTGGTTTTCACACAAATGGTTTACTTGAATGGATATTCATTGTATGCAGCTACATATATTTTCATGTTTGGCTAAAATTAACCTGATGTACAAGTATTTGTGTTTTGGGTTCTGTCTTATGCCCTAGAGGAAATACTAAAACATGAATTCCCAATTTGTGTGCAAGTCTGAACATCTGCCTTTTCTTTTTTTCTAGTCACTCACATGAAATGCAATGTTGTTATCTTACACTTGCATTTTGATCCCCAAATTATAGTTCTTAGTTGTATTTTAGTCTTTAAGTACCTAGGGGAAGAAAGTCCTGTATCACTGAAAATGTACTGACTAAACTAAATATTATGTCCTATATTTATTTATATTTATATTTATATTTATATTTATATTTATATTTATATTTATATTTATATTATGAATATGGTGAATATTAGTAACGATTGCCTTCTACATCCTTACAAGCAAATGGGAGTTCTGAATGCTCAGGCATGTAGTGTTCTTTGCACATACTGTGTTCCTGAAACTGTTTTTATTAAGGTAATTGAGAACACTACACTACTTCTAAGGTTTTTAATGTAGAAATAATTATGATATTTTGGATAGCATATTAAAAAAAAAAAAAAAGGCGATTCCAATAAATAAATAAATAAACAAATAAATGAACACATGCTATTTATGGAGGCTTTCTTGGCCATTATACTGCATTTATTTTCCTATTACATAAGGCCTAAATTTGGAAAGATGAGAAAAATAAGATTTATTTTCCTCATTTAAGGATAATAAGATTTTAATTTCTTAGATTATCACACACGCTTGTTAGATCTGACAATATAATTAACTTTTGTCCCTAGAATTATCTCTCATCAATCTATGACACACACTGCTGTACAGGAGTAATGCAAGTATAGGAAGATGATAATAGTTTAGTGTCTCAGAAAGTTTCCAGTTAAAAGGTTTTCATTTTGTTTTAGTCTGTTTCTAAACTATTAGGTTAAAAACAAGAAGGCAAAAATTATGTCCTGAATAGCCCACATCATCTACTTGTGAAGAAATGGGGAATGTAAAATCCAAGATTTAGGGAATGCATTTACAGAAGAGAATTGGTTGTTTTAAATGATGTGTTTGTGAGAAAAATCTGTAAGAGAAATTATAAAATAATATAGCTATTTTATAAAACACAAGCCACCCAGTAGAGAACCAAACTAGTCTCATACATGTAATTGAGAGAAGAAACACTGCTACTTGCATGAAGAGAGTGTTTGCTTTAAAGTATTGAATTAACAGTAAGTTGAATTTTGATTTGTTGTCTTTAAGTTTGCTTTGATTTTCCCCTTATACTCAGAGAAACACAGTAAAAAAAAAAGGACATATTTTCAACCGCTACTGCAAGTGTTTTATGTTGTTTGGTTGATTGTCATTTTCTTTTCTTTCAAGAAATCCACATCTTCTTTGAACTGTGTTTTACAGCGAATGCTTTTCCAGTTTGGGGTTAAAAATTGTAGTTTTATAAAAAAAAACCCACAAACAAACCTTATCCTACAGATCATTATGGAAAAATGTAAGCAAAAGTGGTCTGGAAATTCTTACAATGCTTCAAAAATTAGTTTAAAATGTGGTTTTGAATATAGATGCAAATAACTGCAGGTCCTTGCATAAATTCTTTATATTCATCCATCTCTTAGAGTAACCATTCAATCTGAATTAACACTGCACTATCTCCTCTCACAAATCAGTGGCAAATGGACTTCAAATTAGGACTGCAAGGAGGAAAAATTTGAACAGTGTATCTCGGTACCTTGACTCCTATTCATAGTAACATTTGTTGCTCGCTCATATCCAGGTTCTTGTATTGAAAGGTCAAGCATAAGACTGAAACTAAAAAATGGCCTTGAATCTTTCTGACATTTCTAGTGTTCAACCCAACTTTCCCTGGAAAGCAGAACAAGAAAGGCTGTGACATTAGAGCTGGAGTTGCAAGCACTGCCAGTAACTTGAGCTAGTCAACCAAATGTACTGTAGAACAACTTCTCAGAAAAGTTCTCTCACCTGTGACTATATCCTTTTGTCTTCACCTGTACATATGCACATCTTATCAAGGATTAGTCCCACTTTTCCTGCTTTCAGGTATTTAAACCTTACTCTCAACTCTACAGTTTCAAATGAGAAATCAGTCAGTCCCCTGGTACTATTCCCCTTTTAAGATCTTTCTTCTAATTTCAGATCATCACTTTGACAGCTCAGAGACTTTTGAATGACTTATATATACTGGAGGCAATGATAGGATTTCCACAACTAAAGCACTGTTCTTTTTCCTATCTAAGTTTTTGAAATTAGAAAAGAAAAAAAGAAAACTTTTTCATCACTAAAAGAGTCAGAATTTTAAAGCTAAAAAATATTCTCAAAAATGGAAATACCTCTTTCAAATTGTGTTAAATCCATTCCTGGATTTTAAAATGCCCTAGTTTTTGTGAAATCAGTATGAGGCAATTTTGATTGAGACATCTTTCGATGGCTAGAGATGGATTAGGTGAACTTAAATTCACTCATCTAATTTTGTCTTTAGCTGGCTGCCTAAGTTTGGTGTCTCTTCTCCTTAGCCTTCTCTCTATCATTAGTGAAAAAACATATTAATTTCAAAAAAGTAAGTCAGCTTGTGTAAGATATGAATAATTCTGTCAAGATGTCTGTAACTCTCCATAGGAGACAGTATCAGGGTTCTAAATTAATTGTCTCTGTTGAGTACCTAAGAGAAGGTGGGATGAACTCAGGTCATTAATTTAAGAAATTTGACAAAAAAAAGGGAAGATTACATTACAGTTTTTGAACATCTAGGCCTTGAGATTAAATCCTCACACCTGTAACATACATATATGCAGAGTTATATAAATATAATATATATATATATATATATATATATATATGTATTTATATAGCTTCAAGCAAAATGGACAAAAACATTGCCACCTTTCTCCTGCTGCTACATCCAACAACAGCAGCAATACACAGGGTAATCACAAAAAAAAAAAAATCAGTGCAAAAACATATGTAGAAACTGTGGATAAACAAGGATGATAGAGAGCTGGCTGGAAACATGGGTGTACATATCTGGAGCAGTCTTGCCTCACATGTAAAATTGCCTACTTTTGTTAAAGAAAGCTGCTTAATTATAAGTCATATCTAAAATATCTTTTAAAAAACAATTGATCAATATGAAATTTATAATATCAGGCAACAGTGATAATATCCTGAGTCACTGGGGACTGAACTAAATAGAATAAAAACAATCAGCCAGCCTGTGAGTGTTGTAAATAATCATGTGCAGTCAAGTTCTCCTGAGGAATTTGACTTGTCTCAGAGAGCAACTTGTCTGCTGAGCTGCTGCTTCACATTCTGCAGAGAATGTGGAATTCTCCTGGCTATTGATGCAATTAATTAGCAGTATAGTTAAAGAGAAAAATATCAATCTCCCACACAGTAGGTTCAAGATAACTCTTCCTTGAAACAACCTTCACCCTACTTTCACTAGGTATTATATTTCACTACTTTAAGGCATTGGATTTATTCCACTGCATCTGTCTACAACTGAAAAGGGTAAGATCATTGAATTCAGTTCACCAGTGATGGCTTTTAGCACAAAAATAAAGACCTTTGGAGGTATAGCATTATATTTGAAATGAATGATGGCATGCAAGTCCCTGAAATTTTTGTCTATCAGACAAACATGGGATATACATCTTAGAATATTAATGAATTGTTAATGAATTTTTCGGTTCAATGACTTATATCCACTACATAATTCTAGAAATTAGGCATAACTTACAGGATTAGCTTTCATATAGCTGTAATTGGAAGTATTCCATGAAGACATCTGCAATATGTGTTGAAATTTTTATTCACTATTATGAATAAAATAATCTTTTTCTCAATTCAAATGCAGAGCACTACAGATTATTAAGAAATAAAACACTAGTTAAGATTTTTTCATATTTTATGCATGGCACTAAGCTTGGATTGAATGGTCGGTAGGAGCATTAAGGTTTGTTTCAATACATTCAGGATTTTCTCTATGAGCCTTAATGTTTAATTGCTATTTTATCTAGTTACTAATATTTGGAAAAGTCCTGAGAAGAATATGAAAATTGAAACACCCCATAGGCATATAATGCACAAACCAGCATGTTTTCCTATAAGACACATTCTGCTCTCTAAATTCTGGCACTGGCAATGTAAGACGAGATATTAATTTAGTTTCTGGATGGCTATCACAGAATATCAGACTACAGAAAATTTGCTATATGATTGAAATAGAGCAAAAAGAAGGGAGAAGCTAAATTATCAATAACTCTTTGACTATTGCTTAATCTCAGAGTCTGTTAAATCTGAGGTTTTCTACTCGGGAGTTCTCTTGTTCTTGAGGCTTATATACAGTTGTAAAATGTAGACATGTGTTCTTGAGTTTTACAAAGTGTAAACCATTTTTTAACTACTGCCTAGAGAAAAATAACCTCAAATCCCCACACCTCTTTACCATTATTCATTTTCTTAACCTGTTTCTGAAATTGTCATTCAAGCTCCATGAACAGCATTCTGTGTCCTCTACTCAGGACACATGTCAGCATCAAAGCTGCTAGGTTTTCAGAAAGTATACTAAGTTGAATTCTGTATTCTGCTTCTTTGATTTTGGAGAGGGAAGAATTTTTATCTTACTAGTAAAGAAATCATATTTTTCTAGATCCTCATCACACCTGTTGACATCTATATTTCTATATAGATATATAGTCATATATATTCAAACAAATGCAAGAGCATTTGTCATTAGATAACTGGTACTATCTTACTGACACCAGCTTGTTACAGTACTTGAAGTAAATCAATTAAGCTGTTGATTTATACATACTACAGAAATAGGGTTGGAAAACTTGAGAAAGAGGGAAAATAAAATCCCAAAGGAACACTGAATTTTTTTAGAGAATATATAGGCAGAAGTTGTGCTTTCACTACATTTCAATGCCAATACCCTCCAATATACAGAAATTCAGCATTAGAGTTAACATTGCTTTTGGACTCATCAATATAAATCTTGAAACATCTATCACTTTCATTCTATGGCAGGCATGTAAATGACACAAAGTCAATATTATAATATCTAAGATTTTAGATTATGTCAATTGCATTTGAAAAATTGCAATTAATCTTATTAAATGATGACTTTACAAATGTCACTTTATATTCTAAATATTAAACAGATTTCTGTATTACACTCATTTTAGAAATGCTTAAGAATACCATCAGAGATTTTTTTTTTTTTAAAGCAGAATAAAGCTGATGATTTTTTTGAAAGATATGGGCTGCTTTGAGCACACATATCCAGATCTGTACTTACTTTTAGGCATTTATATTGCAATTGTAGATCTGGATGGGCAAATAAGTGAAATCACTGGTGCCCCAAAACACGAATAACTAGACTAATCACTAACATTTTACTAATTTCTGCAAATGGTCAGTGTTTGGGTAGCCAAGGTATTTCCATGCCAGCTTCCTCTGTGATCTGCAACAGCTCAGAATATAACATAAGGGCCATTTATTTTGTGTTGGTTAAAAATATCCTCTTGTGCTTGCTACCTGATTTAGTCATAGCCTAGAATCACATGATCCCCTTCAGAAAGATGCCATGGAAATGAGTCAATTAATATAAATTACTATGATCCTGTAGGTGTTCTAGAATACTAAATGAGCAAGCTGTCATAAAATACTAACTTTCTTAAAGCTTCTCTAAGGTAATTTGAACTATTCTTAATGTCTATTGGTCTTAATGTTTATTTGACTGACTGATCATATCATTGTTCATTGCAGTGAGTAATGATGGATACAGGAAAAACTATTTGAGTTTGGTGCCCGGTAGTTTGTCACAGTATTGTATTTTGGGGTTCTACTGTTTTCAAAGTTCTCTCATCTCATTTGAACAGGAGAAAATTCTGGGAAGATTTTTTGGACAGAATCTAGTTCCTTTAGCTGACATGTTTTCAGAAGCTTAAACTCCTACATCAGTCTGACACAAGTGAAGAGGATGTCACTTTTACTTTGTTTTGGGGCTATGAAATATGCAGCTTTGTCCTGTAGAAACTCTGCTTTGGGGATTTGGTGGTTCAGTCCATGAGACAGGAAAGAGGAGGGCCTATTAGCTTTCTATGCAACTCTAATTTTATATTGATTTTTATATCAACACTGATAGCTATATAGAAAATCTATTCTACATATTCTTCGAGTCAGTCAATTTCTAATTTTGGCTTTGTCCTGCAGAAAAGCCTGGGTCAGTCTGGCTGTTACTGTTGTGTCTGCAGATAGTAACCCCAACTCCATGTCATTAGGGAAGTCCTCCATGATCTCAAAAAGATTCATATTTTTGTGGCATAATACCAAATAAGTGGACTATTATCAGTAAGGCTCTGGAAGAACACTCTGACCAAAACTCATAGTATATTAATCAAGAAGGACTACATACAACTATTTTCGTTTCCTCTCATGTAGTTAACAGGGCATGCTCCTTTGAAGTTATTAAATACCCATGCTATCATGGGATTTTAACCTGTGCTCTCTCTCTTGGAATTTTTACACCTTGAATAGATTTTCCCAGAGAAAATGACCCACCTTGCTGTAGTGAATAGACTCATGGAAAGCAAGATCCTTAACCAAACACTAATAGTTATAAGAGGTTTAAACATCAAAAAAGAGATTTGAAGCATTCAAGTATCAATTCTGGTGTTCATGCTAATTTGTTATGAGTCATAGTCCAATATTTGTGAAGTGTACTTAAATAGAATAGTTGGGTCACTGAACTATCTGAATTGTTAGAATTTCTTGAGTTAAAAAATCTAGAAGCAATCAGAATAGCAAAATGTCCTGAAAATTATTTGTGAGTCTCTGAAAATTATTTTCTATATGCCAAGGAGAATTTTGCCCAGTTTCTTGGAAATTAAATTGTAATGGTTAAGCCCTATTCAACTTGTAAATTCTATATGTAGGATTATTCCATTAAAATTTCAAGCTTTTTTTGTAAGCTGATCACTAATTTGCACAGCAAAGAATAATTTACATATTTTGCAGATTATGTTTTTTACTCCAGAAAATAGCTTAATATCCATGGTGGCTTTATGTACTGTAAAGAATGCTAACTGTCACTACTCATTCTACTTCTATGTGCTTCAGAACATTTTTGCTCTTTAAAGTATCATATTATTAAATCACTGTGGTAAAGTCTAAGAAAAGAGAGTTCCATTTAATTTGGAAAACTGGTTCTTAGCTGTGTTCAAACATCCATCATAAAACACTTTGCTTAATTCTGATTTTCACATAAAATCATAACTTTCTTTCTCACACATAATTTATTCTTTTTTATAGACAGCAGAAGACCATGCACAGAAATTAATATCCCATCCTGCACATTCGGAGCTATCATTCTGAATATAGCCAATCTCTGAAGTAAGCAGGAATGTCTAGGAAATAAAACCTGGTAAAAGGGCTGATATTCAAATAAATGATCCATGAAATAATTCTTCCAGCAAACAACAAAAACCCTGAACTTAAGACAAATACAATTTTCTAGACTCTCATCTTTCCTGTTAATCTAGACTTTTGATATTTTCACTGAAACCTTGCAGTAAACACAGACTAGACTCAGCTAAATAGAATCATAGAGTCACTTAGATTGGAAAAGATATATAAAATCATCAAATGCAACAATAAATCCATGACGGCCGAGCCCACCACTGAACTATGTCCCTAGACACCACATCTACGCATCTTTTAAACACCTCCCAGAATGATGACCCAACCACTTCCCTGGCCAGCCTCTTCAAATGCTAGAAAACACTTTCAGTGAAGAAGTATTTCCTAATATCATATCTAAATATCCCCTGGTGCAACTTGAGGCCATTTCTTCCTCTGCTATTGCCTCTTACCTGGGAGAAGAGACCAACCATGACCTGGCTACAGCCTCCTTTCACATAGCTGTAGAGAGCAATTAGGCTCCCCCTGACCCTCCTTTTCTCCAGGCTAAACAACTCAAGCTCCTTCAACTGCTCCTCATCAGACTTGTGCTCCAGATCCTTCAGCAGCTTCTTTGCCCTTCTCTGGATGTGTTCCAGCACTCAATTTCAGTCTTGCAGTGAGGGGCCAAAACTGAAAACAGAATCTGAGGTTTGGCCTCTCCAGTGCTGAGTACAGAGGGATGATCTTTTATGTGGTCCTGCTGGCCACACTATTTCTGATCCAAGCCAGGATCAGAAAGCCATTGGCTTTCTTGGCCACCTGGGCACACACTGGCTCATATTCAGCCACTGTCAACCAGTACCCCCAGGTCCTTTTCTGCTGGGCACTTTTCCAGTTGTTCTGCTCCCAGCCTGTAGCACTGCCTGGGAATGTTGAGACCCAAGTTCAGAACCTGGCACTTGGCCTTGTTGAATGTCATACAGCCTCTTATGTTACACTCGTTCCATTGATCCAACTTTTCCAGATCCCTCTGCAGAGCCTTCCTACTCTCCAGCAGATAATACCCTTTCCCAGATTGTAACTGAAAGCACATTCTACCCCTCATACAGATCATTGGTAAATATATCAAATAGGACTGGATGTAATACTTATCCCTGAGGTATATCTCATGTGGCCATCCGCCAGCTGAATGTAACTCCATTCACAAATCTCTGGACCTGGCCACCCAGCCGGATTTTAACTCAGTGAAGTGCATGTGTTACAGAAATTTCATTGCCCAAACATCTACTCTGGTAGTCACATTTGCACCACCTGAGCAGGGACTGAGACCCGTTACAGCTACATCTCACACAGATCAGATTTTCTTACCAGCTTAAGCCCAGGTTTCCCACAGCAGAATCCTAGACATCTCTTTCCTTAAAATAATTAAATCTTGATGCAATAACTAAATATCAAAATAACAGCTTGAGCTGGGTGCTTCTGGGAGGTACCACAAAAAAGGAACCCCTGCGATTTTATACTCTGTTAAAGGTTTGACGTTGGCACAAGGCCAGTGCCCTTATAATGATATACTGTCCCTGGTATCTGTTGTGAGATGTGACAAAAAACAGAGTAAAACAGTTTCTAATTTAGAAAGCAAGAGAAAAAACTTTATTACTAATAATAGGTAAAGAAGACACATACAGAAGAACATGGAAACTTTTAAAAAAACATTCTTCCTCCCCCCCCCCCCCCCCAGTTCTCAACCTAACAAAACAAACTGAAAATTCCCTATCACGTTACTACCTTTTAGATAATTAATCTTCAGTCTATTACCACCCTTCCGATAATCAGTACTCAGCTCGTTGAGGAGAGATAGGAGTCCTTCTTGCACCACATCGTGGCCTCTTCCTCCATGTCTAGTGTTCTTACCACTGTGCATGGACCAGAGCTGTTTCTAGGGTTTCTCTTTTTAAAGATGCTTTGGTTAGTTCCAAGAAACGACAGCCTCTCAAATTTTGGGACACTTCTCATCTCTGTTCACACTACTGTCCACTCTTGGCTCTAAGCCAATGCCTCTCCCCACATGCAGTTTCTACGTTACAGGGAAAAAAAAATGAGTCTGTCCATGGCTATACAAAAGAGTCCAGTCAAAGCCACTCCATCATCTCTTCCCACCTAGGATTCTTTTCAGCATTCCTACTCTATCATCTTTGCTTAATTCTTTCTATCTTTCTTCTTCAAATTCAGGAGGATTAGCATTTATAAAGTTTCCATCATTTATGAAAAGGGTTAAAATCTTGGGCTTTGTTTCCCTAGAACTCTCACGGTATCTTTGCTGCTGGGCACTCTTCTCACGCCACCCCCCCCATACTCCTTCGGCCGTGTTGTCTAGTTGTTGATATCAAATTTCAAGGTGACGAAGATCACAGACACGGTTTTTCTCAGTCTCTCTCTCCGGGGGGAAGGGGGGGGGGGGAAGGGAAAAGAAGGCTGTTTGACGTTTTTCCAGGTTCTTGTACTTTCTCCACCCTTCCATCCTGCAGGATTTTTCCTCTCCCCCTCTGTGCCCGAGGTTCCGGCCCTACCTCACCCAGGCCGCATGGCTTCCCCTCCCCCGCCCAGCCAGCCGCTGGGTAGGGGAGATCCCTCCGTCCTCAGGGACCGGAACCAAGAGAGAGCTTTCCGGGGAGTCTTCTGCTTTTAACCCCTTGTGTTCTCAGAGGCGGATCCTTGTCCTCAGTGGCCACACCAGGTGCCAGTCTTTAAACTTGAGCACTCATTGGTTTGACTACTGAAGTTCAGAAAAAACTCATTTTTTCCAAACTACAACATACTCTTATAGTCTAAGCACAGAAAGTCTGGAGTCCTGGGTCCTGCCTCCTGGCCAGTGCCACAGGACCCCTGTACCCTTTGCACAAAAGGATTGGCAGTTTACAGCCTGGGGCTGTGTCTTGTGCTCAGGCTCCTGCCCTCCTAAGCTCAACTTTCAGCGCACACTGTAGCTTGCAAACTGAGCTACATGCACTAAATGTATTTCTCAACATGCCCATCTAAGTCATGAGTAGCCAGGAGAATGCTGTCGGAACCAGTGCCAAAAGCTTTTCTAAGGTCCAGATAGGCAACATGCACAGCCTTTCCCTCATTCACTACCCAGGTCACCTTGTCACAGAAGGAGATCAGGTCAGTAAAGCAGGATTTGCCTTTCCTAAAATCATGCTGCCTGGGCCTGATCTACTGGTTGTTCCACGTGTGCTGCATCATGGTACTCAAATTGATCTGCTCCATGACCTTCCCTCGTCCTGGGGTTTAGGCTGAAAGTCCTGCAGGTCCCCAGATCCTACTTCCCACCCTTCTTTTAGGTATGTGTTACATTTTCTAATTTCCAGTCAATTGGGACTTCTAGCAAATGACTGAGAGTCTCAGTGACTTCTTCTGACCCCTCTTTCAGCGCCCTTAGGTGCATCCCATCTGACCTGAGACTCATGTGCATGTAAACAACATAGCAGTAGCTGACCATTTCCCCTTGGATTATAGGGTATTATGGATCATTCTGCTCCGTGTCCCTGTCTTCCAGCTCAAGGAGCTGGGTACCCTGAGAACAAATATTCTGGTTATTAAAAACCAAGGCAAAGAACTCATTAAGTACCTCTGCTTTTTCTTCATCCTGGGTGACAATGTTTTCCCCTGCATCCAATAAATGATGAAGATTATCCTCAGACCTCCTTTTGTTACTAATATATTTATAAAAACATTTTTATTGTCTTTAACTGCAGCAGCTGCATTAAGTTTTAGTTGGGCTTTGGCCCTTTCATTTTTTTCATACATATGGCTAGCAGGGTTTTATGTTTAGCATAGAAGAAAATATACTATTGATCAACAGATTTGTTAATGATTGCTATGATCAATGTATTTGTTAAACTTATTATAGTTATTCTGTTTTTAAATGGCAGTATTTTCAAGCTTTCAAAAATTGCTTGAGCTATCCACTAAATTCACATTATTTCCTCAAGTATGCAAAGTCTTATCTTACAGAAACTGATCATCACACTCTTAATACACTGATATGTAAGTCAGAGACTGCCATCATCAGACATGAACATCTATAGATTTTGCAGGGCAAAACAAGGTATCCAGAATGTAAAATACCTATTAGAATATACCATTTTCAGTATAAGCAGTCTAAAGAACATAGAAGAGCAAATGAATACAGATGTACGGAGAGAATAGCAAAAGGGAAATGCAAGACATGTCCTAAGAAACAAAGTGTATTATGGAGTCAGCAGCCTTTCCAAAATTTGAGCAGCTGGGTAGCAAATAGGAGATGATATGGAGATATTTAGAAGTAGACAGCTGAATATGGGAGGAATGAGACACTTTTGGAGAGAATTTCTCAAGGGAAGTAGGAAATCAGTAGAACTGCTTGCGAAGTTAACACATTCATAAACAGTTAAAAAGAGCAGATTTAGGTTCTCTGTGACATTCACAAAGGTGAAACTTTTTCAAAAGTATAAATGGGCTTTTGCTGAAGGGGAATTTCATCAGATTCTGAGTATGTCATTGCTCTGAGTTGCCTTTGAAGCACTCTCCACAATTTTATACAATTTTCTACAGTATAGTGTCGAATTTGTATTTGATCATTCTCTTCACATTGTAGTATACCATTTTAACTGCACTAAAAGTATTACTTTTTATTTTTATATTAATTCTAATGACATTGAGGAAACAACCTAGACATCGAAACTGGAAGCAATTTTGGAATTAGGAATTTATTAGTGACAGTTGAACAGTGAAAAAAATACATAAATAATAATATATACCCATGGTGTATATTCCAATAGAAGCATCCTGCACTCCTGAGACCAAACATATATAAATATGAGTAAAATAAAAGGAAATTATGAATACTATACAATAATTGTTTAGGAGTAAAATTTCCAAACCATGAACAAGAAGAGAGATCAAAGTAATTGCCAATAAAATAAATAAATATAAACCAAATTCATATCTAGATATGAATGTTTCCATAATGTTAGGAAATTGTATCTCTGAGGCAATATAATAATTAGAATACAAATAATATTTATTGCCACCATAAACACAAGAAATTGTAGAAAATGGTGTGAAATTATGTTTTATGATATATTTTTATTATGTTTTATAAACCATGAATATTTGTTCTTTAACTTCTGATTTTGTCTTTCCATTTTAGCACCTTTACTCCTTGAATTTTATAGTTCTTTTTTATTTGCTTGTTTTTCACTTTTATTTTGGATGGATAATTATCAGTGGTTACATTTTGTGTATTTTAACAGGCAAAGTACGGGAATTTACATCAAAAACATGAATTTTCAGTCCAAGACTTTCTGTTTAAGAGTTAACATCTGCTTTTGTTTTATACTTCTAGGGTTGTAAATTTTGACAAGGTTTGGAAACATATTCATTGAAATACTTGTCAAATTAGAAACTCCTTGGAAGATCTTAAACTTTTACAGGAAATGGAGACTTCCAGCACCATTTTTCTTGTCCAGGGAGACCATTTCGTTGGCTCCAAGGTCCTTGGTGTTCTGATGTTCTCTCACCAGCCCAGAATGTCTCTGACTTACAGCCTAACTCATCCTGCCCTGACCAGGACTGGTGCCCTGATAAACAGACACAGGCTGTATTTCCAGGTTTTCAGATGTGTGGACTTACCATTGTTGATACCACACACTAAGCTGGCCAGAAACAAAATGTTTGTGTTAGCAGAGCAGGCAGTTCTTCTTTAAGGTAATCCAGATATTTTCCAGGCTGAGGTGGACTGCATGCACGGCACTGCAGTATGCCAAATCAGTATTTTTTTGCATCCTACTCCATTGAAGAGAGTAGGTCTGCATTATGCCTCTAATCTCATTTCACGGGTGCTTGAAAATGTAGAAATTCACTTGCAAGAATAACATAACTTTTCCAAATACACAATCATTACAATATTATTACCAAGCCAGTGCTGGACTGGAGAAAGCTCTCTGAGTCTCTGGTTAAAACTTAGTGAAATCACTAAAGAACACTGGGGAAGGTCTTTTTTTTTCTGAAACTATTTATTTATAGCTAGCATAATGCTAAATTATATTGCTAAAGCAGAACCGTGTGGTAGAGATGGCTATTGCAGCACAAAAATCCTATGGTTTTAACCCTACAAAGGGTCTTTCAGATTCTCACTGGGCCTTCCAATGCAGAGGAAGGACTTAGACCAAGGGTGTCAACAAAAGATTTGGGAACTGCCAAGAAGAGGAGCTATGTGTGCAAAGCTGGTTTAATTCACACCCCACACTCCCCATATATTTTGTGAAGTGAATTCTATTAATCTGTTAGTGATAAGAGACATGGGAGACAAAAATCTAGTCCGGTTGGATGACAATGGGTGATGGTTATACCCTATATATTATTAGAGCTATTTTTTCACACATTATTTGACTAAAGACCCGTGGACAAATGAAATCAGAGCTAGTGTGGAAGATTAGTGCTGGTATAGCATCAAATATTGTGAAAAACATAATTAAAAATGAGGTCTGTTTATGGTTATTGCAGATAATTAACCTGTAATGAAACTAACAAAATAGTTTTGAACAAACTATTCTCTTCTACTATGGGATTGAACACTATGGGGGTTATCCTGCCTTGAACTGCTGCAAACCATCATTTCCCATGAAATATTAAATATGCTATTTTTGTTGAGATAAGTTTGCCAAGTGTCTATTATAGATAGTAACAGTTGTACTTTTAACTTGAGCCAGTATCTCACAAAGTTTAAAATATCTAAATTGGGAGTGTGCTGAATTATAGACCTTTCCTATAAACCAGGAGACAATGTCAGGCTGATATTCATAGATATATCATCATTTCCCTTTGGAAATCTGAGTCAGACACCTAAGTTGTGTTGATTTAAGCAGAATTTCAGTGATATATGACAGTTGCTGATCAGGGCTAGTAAGTGTAAACAGTATTCTGTGACCTCTAGAACTTGCTATTCAAGATTTTGTTTTAGCTTAATGGATAACCAGTAGAGCTTTATGAGCATGATGTAAGGTAAAGATGACAGTTGATGATTAAGGGAGATAAAACGAAAAGTAGGATTTTCTTTCACTTTCAGAGCTTTGTTGCCCCTCTGACCAGTGTGGACTACACACTTCCACATTTGACAATTTTGTATGTAATGCTCAACTACACCTGTACTTATCTGCTCATTTTCTTTGAATTTTTTTTTTTTTTTTTTTTTTTTTTTTTTTTTTTTTTAATATTTTTAACCTTATTCTGGTCATTTAATTCTGAAATTATTCAGGATGCTGTTAAGGAGTCCCTAAATTGTTTACAGGATTCAAGTTGGGTTTTTTATCTATCCACTTACTGAAAAAAACCTTCTAATTTCTTTTCTTATGTGTTATGCTTCTAATTATTTCATTTGGAAATTATTTAGTCTTTTTTTGAATATATAAATCAATAACTCTTGGCAGACAAAACACACTAAGAATTAGTTCATCATTAAGAAAGCAACTGAAATAAAAAACCTGCACTGTGATTAGGTATTTTCATTAAAAAGGAGTTTTACTTGAATAGAATTAAGGTAAAATCTACATTATAATTACAAAATTTCTTATGACCAAAATTTTCTGGCCAAAATTCTCACAAATCACTGTAATAGAAGATTATTCTGTGCCAAACACTGTATACTCTGGCTACTGAATTATATTTGTCTTCATGCCTGTTTTGCTCAGTCACAAGAGAATACTTACACATATTGTCTGTACTTCCTAGCTATTTGATTTAGCTTCTTGTTTGGTGCCAAGGCATTCTTTTTACCTACATTCCCTGTCCTTTACATATCTTGTTTGTGTTACAATGCAGGGACAAAGTTCACCATCAGCACCTTCCATTTTTTATATGTTTAGCATTACCTGGGAGTTTTTGGCCCTATTTTATTTTATATATCTTTCCACCTTGCCTTTGTTCTTTACAAAATATTCCAAGCGCATTAAAAGGTTGTATTTCAGGTTTCACTAGGGCATTTAAACATTTTATACTGTGATGTATTGTGTTATTGCAGAATAAAGCCCTTTAGATGAGTATGATGAGTAGCAACAGGTTGGCTTTTTTAAGGTTAATGACTTCATGATTTACAAGTGAAGATGTATGAGTCAAAAATATTGTATTAATTGTTCCATTTAACAATGTGAACTTTGAATATACTGTTTGGGAATGCCCTGGAGAACTGTCATCATCATGTTATATCAATTGCGACTTGGCATCTATTTCAGATCTGCCAACAACTTTGAAAAATTAAGTACTGCATCTTATAGCTGCTCAATAACCTAAAGGTTAGTCTCTCCCTAAAGGTTAGACAGAGGTTAATGGCCAACAACAAACTAAGAATTACCTCAGACAAAAGCCAGAACATGCCAACAGCAGCACAGACTGTGGGACCTCCTGTGGTTTTAAGCGATGTTAAAGCCTGGGGCAAGTGGGATTTGGAGACAGTTGCATCTGTGTAAGCTATAGCAGCACTGGTGATGGACTGCTGCCACCTTGTCCCTCTCTTCATGCTGGTCTAGTCAGGACAGCTCCATACAGAAGCCTCAGCTGAGATCTGTCGGGTTGCAATGAGATAAAAGACAAATCAACAAAGATCATCTGCACTTTATGGGATCAGAAAGGTTTTTGAAGCAGAACAAATTCCCAATTGGTATAGTTATTTAAAGGAATGTCTTACTTCTGGAATTAATTCTGAGACAACATAATGGGCACCAGGAAGCTCTCTCTGGTATAAAGAACATACTTTTTTACATTTATTGATGGCACCTTAGAATTTAGCAATCTTGTATCAATAATTACAAAGGGGAGATAATATTAAGTTGTTGTTTTACTTATTTAAAAGACAAGATTTTGGTGTGTTTTTTCCAGTATTGTTGGTTTTAATAACAAAATAGTACAGGGAATGCACTCATAGCTGATGAATGCCCTCATCTGAATTTTTGATTCACCAGGGATATGTCAAATATCTATGTTGCAATGCTGTTTTCAGAAGGAAGATTTTATGGTAATATTTTGAATTTCAAGGGAAAAGACCAGAACAATTCAGAAGAGGTCTGTAATGGCAAATGATCTCTGAATACTCCTAACTCAGAAAAATAAGTTTTTCTTTTTTCTTTAACAAGCGCAGAGTAGCTCAGCTCAGCCTTGTTAGCTGTAAGCAGGCTTGTGATCAGAGACCTCAGTAAAGCTATACCTTTTTCTATTCTGTTCGAGTAGATCAAATCTTCCTCTGTTTTATTTTCCTTTCCTCTTCCTATGTGGCTATTGAATGACAAATGATTCTGCTGTTTACAGGATAACTCGGTATAAGATTACTTTCAACAAGTAAAGTTAAGCAAGCAAATTAGTTCAGTTTATCAGTAAACCATTTACTTTGCTTACTGATGAGTGGCATCAGGATTTGAGGGGGGTGGAAACACAGGGTTCAGATAGACAAAAAGTATGGTATCATTTAACATCAACTGTAACTGTAGTTCTTTTTCTTCCTTTTCTCCCTGTTGCCTTTGCTTTTACCAGTGAAAAAATGCTGCTGCTTTGTTCCCTCTGTATTTTCACCCTCTCTGTATTTTAGACACTTTGTTTATAAACAGCAGCAAACCAGCCTAGAAGATGTTGCTGCTGCTGCTGCTGCTGCTGCCACTGATAGGAAGACAGGATCTGAAAATTAAGTCCTTTTTAGCAGCAGCACATGAGTGAAGCTTTCACCCAGGGCTCTGTGAGAGTGGCAACTAACAAAAATTCCAGTGGAAGACATTACCATAAGTTGTTTACCTTGACACTGGGGTGGGGAAAGTGGACTGGGGGAAGGCAGAAATTGCAGGAAAAGTCTGGCTAATCTTGTTTTTTTTCCAAAAAATGTGCTGAAAACATTGTAAAATACAGTGTAGGCTTGTATATATTTCATCCAGAGTTAAGAATTATTTGTACTGGAACTGTAAGATAGATTCAGAAAATGGCAGTGAGAATTATTTGGGTAAATTTCTCTACTTGTGGCGTCCTTAATCTGTTACAGTTTGGCCTTAGTCTTGAGGATGATATTGCATGCTGAAAGTGGTATCTCTCTTTGATGAGCCTTTCATTAACCTGAACTCACATGCAAATTGTCCTCATGGTTTACATGGGGCTGATTTACATTCATGTAGACTGAGAATCAGCTGAGCATCATCTTGTTCACTGATGAGGACTGAAACATGAAGCTCTGGCTTGTTATTATCCCAGTTCTGACACCAAAATAATGTTATGATACACTGAAACAACATTAGGATTCACATATTAAGGGATGCTTCTGCCTGAATTAAGTTGCAAATGAGACCATATGCTGAATTCAATAAAACAGATTTCATTTAACATTAAGTGTGAGGTAAAGAGAGACAGAAAAATAGGAAAGGGATAGGGGGTGGGAGAGGAAGAGAGAAAGGAGGTGGGGGAAGAGATTAAGCAAAAGATGCCCCATGTGGGTCACTGCAGTGGACAAGGCCAGTTGGGCTTTGTCTTCTGGTGGCACCACTTTTATACAGCCCAAGTCCTGGGTATCTGTGAAGCATAGGTGCCATTCCCATAAGTTGGGATGGCATGTGTGTAAGCAGTTTTTTCCTTTTCTCACAGTTTGTCATGCTGGGAATTTTTGTCCAGATAGACTACGCAGGTTTCCCTCACCAGGACTGGCATCTTCCTGTTGCCTTCTGCACTTTTCCCACAGTTTGCACAGTGGAGTCTTGTCCAGTCTTTTAATTCCAGACATTACACCTCTGTGTAGGCCTGAAATTTACACCTTTCTGTTTGTCATCTGTACCTGTTATGGTGCCTTGTCTTATGAAAAATTCCTTCCTTTTGTCAGAGTTTTGAAACAAGTTAACTGCATTCCTGAATCCTCACAGAACCATAAATTCCATAATGAAATTGCCGGACAAAATTGCAGGTGAAGATTTGACTGCTAGCACACATTTAACATTAATTAATGTGGTAATTATGACTTCTTGATTCTTCTAAAAATAATCAGTTTTCTATTAGGATAGAAGATTCTTAGGTGCTCAGCTAAATCCTTAATGAGGACTTTATGTAGCAATGATATTCAGTATTATCTTTAAATTGTTTATAGCCCTTATGTACTGGCAATTGATTATTCTACCTTTTATTGAACCCTTTTTTAATTTCCTTGCTGAGAATTAGGGACTCATGCAATGGGTTCAGTCCCTGGTTTTACTATATCATTTCCTTCTTATTTCCAGATGCAAGTTTGAGAAAATATATCCAGAGAAAAGACTAAATATTCAGATTTCAGTGCATTTGGGATATAGGCAATGGAATCATATGGTGCAATATCTTGGAATACTGAGACATACCCTATTTTATTGCAATGACCAATTCACAGTGGAGCCCTGTCCTAGCTTATTAGGGATTACATCAGAGCTTAATACCCATCTAAGATGCCAAACAGCAGGTAAAGCAATGTGTCTTCTTTATGATATATATTATTTGGATTTCAGTATCAAAACCTGAAAATCTAGTGAAAAAGTTACTAGGAAAGATTCCCTCCTGTCAGAAACATATGGTAATTCTACATTAATTTATATCTTTTGTAAATGTGACAGCTGAAGCATATGTGGAAATGTTGGCATGTGGAGGGGAGCAAAATGTGTTTTGCTGAAAATAAGATTTTACCAATTGTCACAGTGTATCTGCTGGTTAACAGTGTTGTGCAAATGATCTGCAGAAAATTGTGGACTGAACACAAGTCCTTTGATACTCTGGTTGAGAAGACAAGAGAGCTGCAAAGAATATCTGGGTTTTGTTTTACTACGATAACACCTAGCTCTGCCTGCAATCTCCAGCTCTAGCATTACTGCAGACGGTCAGTCTAAAAATTAATGATACATGTGAACTCTCACTGTTCCCTCCCTATTCATTGATTATAACAAAGTAAGCATGTCATTATTTCATACTCAACATCTGCTGAGAAAAAACTATTTGAAAATAAGCTGCAAAATTCTCATGTAGAAAAGGGCTGAGACAGTGCACATGGTGATCCTTTATGAATAAAAATGGAGTGCTTCTTTCTCTTTTCTGTGAGGCATTGTCCTGGTTTGACCAGCCCAGGGAAGTGAGGTGGCTGGATTTGAGATTGGCATTTTATTGGACCAATGGGAAAGCATTTTCTAGTTGTTATTCCCGTTGAAAGCAGCCTGGGCAGGTCTCTTTCCTCCCGGCTGTCAGAGCACACCCCTCTGCCCTCTCTGGGCACAGAGTCTGCTCTGCTGCTGGCCCCAGCTGAACCTGCCTCTGCTGAGCCTGGGGAGAGAGGGGGGAAAATGCAATGAGGCAGGCTGGAGCACCTAATGTGACTGAAAGGTAGAAAAAGAATTTTAAGAATCTATCCAACTTTCCCTCCTAGCTGCAAATGACCAGCAAGCAGCTGCCTTTGGGCCTGGACCCTCTGAGAGCTGCCCCCCACCCCAGCAGGGCTGTGAAATGTGACACCATGGACTGCCCAGCCTGGCACAGCTCCAGCACTGTCAGCCAGGACAGACACTGTCTCTTGTTAACTCTTTCAGTGCATCAGTGCACAGATGGGACTTGGAAAGCCTCCATCCTCTCTCCAGTGAAAGAAAATTAGAATGTAGATGTATAAAGACCACATAAAGTATCAAAGTCATTCAAGAGCGAAAGTCCAGGTGGAAGGAGTGTGGGAAGTTGCTTTTGAGCTGTAAAAGACTCTTGCAAGCTATGGTGGTTGGTTATTACATATTGAAATGTTTCCTTTAAATCATAAAGAAGTATGGAGGAAATAAAAGAGTTCAAATTGCAGACCTGAGCAAAGGAATGAAATGTTGATTTCATGAGCAGTTGAACAGAGAGATGAAGTGATAAAGACTCTTTGCCCTCGAAGAAGTGAATCTCTGTTCCTTAGAGGTGAAGGTGGTCCCAAAGACAAAGAAAACCTTTGTTTTGAACAGTTATCTTTAAAATAAGACCCCATACATCGATGTGGCCCAGAGACACAACTGTGAACATGGGAGGAGTTTCATGAACGCAAAGGATCCGGGCGGTTGCTGTTCATGAAGAATGGATCTACGAGAGAACTGCTTTCCTGTGGGGAAACTGACCATAGCGAATGAGAGGTGCTTCCCTCCCTAAGTGAACTGAAGAAAAACTGTTTTAGAGGTGAAAAACTGACTGAGATTTCCGAGTGTTGTTTTCTTCATGTTGTTAGTTAAGAGAAAAGAAAGTGTGGGGAGGGAGGAAGAGTGTTTTGAAGGTTCCATCCTCATTCTTATTGTTTTTCTTTCTTTTGGTGTTACTTAATAAAGTCTTATTATTTTTAAGCTTAAGTCTGCTTTGCTCTTAATTGGAAACTTTGAAATTGGCAAAATCAAAGCAAAACAGAAATTGGTGTTTCTGCCCGGTTTCAAATTGAAACCATAACAGGCATTATAATTTCTCATTATAGCAATTTAGGTAGTCATATTAATACAAAAATATTAGACTTTCAATATTTTAAAAATCTTTTAATCTTGTATCGATCCAAACAGAAAATAATATTTCATGTTAAAACCTAAGCCAATTAAAATGTTTGAAACTACAAAGAAGTTTCACTCAGATTCATTAAGAAGACTTTACTTTTTGATGCTACTTTTGTTCCTTGTATCTTTTGAAAACCACGATAGGACAGTCCTGCTCTGAGGTCATATCCTGCTGCTGAGTGCCAATATGGAAACAATAGTTACATATGCCTCCAAATTGCTTTATACAACCGTGGAGGAAGTGGTGGCAGGGGGAGATGGTATCTTCTGTTGCCATTCAGTTCCTTATAACTATATCTCAGTTTTCTCAGTTCAGCATTTTAACCTATATTGTGTATATGAAGACCTCAGATATTTTAAACACTTTAAAACACTAAGATAAAGGCTGCATATTGATAGATGTCTCTGTGAAAATCATTTAGTCTTTTTCTCTGTGCAGGTAAGCCACTCTTCCAGGTGAAAATCCCAAAAGCAAGTCGGCAGAATTGACATTGTCTGGCAAGAGCAGTGTTTTCCCAATGTGGCTCATCACTGTTTCAGTAATAAAAAGTTATATACCAGTTATATATACCAGAAAAGGTCCAGCAAATATGTGTTCAAATGCAAATTTCCAAGTTTTCTTATCACACTATGTAAGTATATTATCAGGTTGGAATTTGGTGTGTGCAGTCATCATTCGCTTTCTGTTAGAAATGAAAAAGCATACCTGGTCAACATGCAGATAGCAAGCTGCATTTGTAGATTTGATTCTGAGTGTTTATTTAGAGCATAGATTTTTAACTAGCTTGAGTTCCTGTGTGAGTGCATGAAAGAGGCTGGCTCTGAACCTGAAGGTTTAAACATAGAAAGATATGACTACTACATTTGAAAGGAAGTAGTAGGACAAACAGACTACCTTAACAGGTCAGAGACAAACAAGACAGATTTACTAGGGTTGTGTCTTACAAGACTAAAGCACATCTGCAAATGCAGTACATGACTGTTCTTCTACTGACCTAAAATGGGTTGCTGCCCTTTCTATCAAAATGTCATTCATGCTGGGGAAAAAGCATGGACTTCTGACACCTCACTTATGCTATTACCTAACAGAACAATGCACATTAGATGAAGCTCTAAAGAATTGGAGTGCACTCTAAGTCAGAATAATGTTAATGGCATTGTCTTTAATGGTGTAAAGCTTCCACCAGTAAAAGTTTGTGAAGAGACTAATATCCTTATATGTACTTTGATCATTTGCAGGGTTGGAAGAAGGGAATAACAGGACTGTTCTCTGAAAATTATTTACTGCAACATTTTTTAGAATATTTAACAGAAAACATCTCACTTCCACAGATTCAGTGACACCACCCCCTGTAGTTCCTGTAAATTTTGAAATGCTGAAAACATCTCTGTCAGCTTTTTGACTGGCAGCTTTTATCAGAATCTTTTAAAAATGCTAGAGAAAAACCCAGTCCTGTTACCTGTATGTTCATTTCATCTATATTGTGGAGTAAATGTAGGCATCATAAATGAGATTCAAATGAGACACAGAATCACCATCTTGTATTTTCCAGTAGAATCTTTAACTTTTCTTCTCAAAAGGTACATTCAACAACTTTGTGATTTTCCTGATCAGTTATGAAAGTGAGGCTGCTTGCCTCCTATGAATTTAATTTTTATCAATAAGAACTATAACAGTACAGTGATTCAATTTGCAAGAAAAATTCTTTCACAGTGTACCTTGATGAGGGAGTGACTAGATATATTAGCTCATCAATTGTTTTAGTGAATATTTATGGAGATAAGAAATTAAAATTTAGAAAAACTCTTTAATTTGTATAGTGTATTTCAGAATTTGTGTGCTTCTAAAATTCTGACTGTGTGTCCTGGTTTTGGCCAGAACAGAGTTAATTTTCTGTTGCTGTGAGGGGGCAGAGCTTGGGGCCATGTGGGTATGCATAGCTTGTTATTCAATACCTCTCACTCGTGGTAGGGGGGCAGAGGGGTTCTCAGTTCTGCAATGAAAGGGAACATGGCTTTAGATGGAAGAAGAAGATGCTGCTCAGAGGGGTTGTGGCCATTTGTTCCTTTTTCTGGGGGAGCAAGCAGCACTTTGGGGTGGCGGTGAAGTCATGCTGGGTTAGGTTCAGTGAGCATTTTTGTATGTAATCATGCTTTTTTATACACTGTTGTTATTAGTATTGCTGTTATTGTTTGTTTTCTTATCTCATTGCTGTTTCCAGTAAAGAGTTCTTATCTCAACTAAGGATCTCTGCCTTTTGTCTCCCACCCAAGGGGGTGGGTGGAGGGCAGTGGCTACCTGGAACTTTATTTCCAGCAGAATTTTAAACTACAATGGTATGGTAAGGGATTTCAGTAGCTTAATTTGAATTGTGTGATTATCATGCTTAACTCTAAAAGGGGTGCAAGTCTATATGGATGTTCCTGTAATCTATAAAGGTAAATAAATTCCTCAATTGATGAGATCAGCTTTATATTATCTTGATTATATGATATGGTATAATCATACATCTAAATAACACCTGAGTTGTTGATGTGTACAGTCTAGGTGGTAGAAAGTGTATGCGGAGAGAAATAGGATACAAAGCAGAATTATGAAAAATAGACTTAAGAGCCTTTCAGACAAGGATTGCAACTTCACAAGTTGGAACCAAAGTTATCCTATCACTGAAGCCCATTTCTATGTTCTTACTTAACTAAATTCACTTTGATTACTGATGAATGATGAGCATACATAAAAATAGATAGGAAAACTTACTGGTGAGTACCAGGACCTGAGGGATGGCCCGAAGTTTGGCCAGGAGAAGTTTCATTTGGATACTAGGAAAACCTGCTTCATTCAAAGGGTGTTTGAGCACTGGTACAGTTCCCCAGGGAAGCAGTCACAGCACAAAAACTGACAGAGTTCTAGAAGTGTTTGGACAATCCTTTCAGGCACACGGTGGGATTCTTAAGAATGGTGCTGTGCAGGGCAAGGAGTTGGACTTAACAGTCCTGCTGGGCCCTTTCCAACTCAGATATTTTGAGATTCTCTGATTCTGTGATCTGATGACAGCATTCTCAACAAATGAGAAAGTTGTATGTGTTGTCCCTGAAAATAAACCTTCCGATTTGTTTTAGTATAGTGGAGTCAGTTCTCATGAATTGTAAGATAAACAAGAATCATGTTTGCATTCCTTTGTAAAAGATATCACCTGATGGACTTCTCAAGTGACCAGTGGAGATGGAGAGGTGGTAACTTCTCTGTCCAATCTCTGATCACTGTCCAGAAACTTATATATACGAGGTCAACAATAAACTAGAGACTTCTTTTCTTCTCTGCCTGAACACCTTTTGTTTGTGTTGCTGTGTTCCCTCTGTGCATCACAGTGACATGTATGCTCTTAGTTACATCAAAAAGTAATGATTTGCCACATCCTGTTAAAGCAGAAATTTTTCAGGAACGGACAATTAAACCTTTAAATTGAACTTAAAGCTGAAGTGTTGTCAATGTGTTTCATAAGTGCTGAGAACTGTGGACAATGATTGGACTAAGCAAAAAATTTGCAATACTGAAAGGTGCCTGAGCTGTGAGATATAAGAAAAACATTTCCAAGGCAGGCATTTAGTGAGATGATCAAAATGGACAAGGAATCTTATAAACTCATAAGGAAGAGATGTTGAGGAAAAATACTAGGATTCACATTCCCTTTAAAAATCTGTTAACAATATTAATCCTTCCAAGAGGGTGTGTGTAGAAATTTTGTGTTTAAACTGATCCATTCTGTGTACATGGATACTTCTGTTTTTGAAACAGACTTAAATTAGATGCCGATATATCTACATAAATATCCTACCCACTAGCATCTGGAAGGACTGTCTTGCTAATACAAATAAATAGGATTTCTACACATTAAAGACTCTTCAGCAGTGAAAATGTGAAAGACACTCACACAAGAGCAACAAAAGGCATTGGGATGAGAAACTGTGCCTTTATCTGGGTTACTGGCATGTTGCAGATTGAACTGGTGGTTGTCAGATATCAAATAATGTAAAGTTTTGAACTGAGGTCTTATACGTGCAGGGATAATAAAATGACCATTGACTGATGAGGACACACACCTCGCTCTAAAATTTTAGGGTTTTTATCTGTTACATGTGTTGGAACCCAGAATGCAGAGAATAGTTCTCTGCATGTTTTGAAGGATCTGAACCCCTGACAAACACTTTTTAACCTTCATCCACAGAAAGGGCTTCCTAGGCTTTGGGATGAAACAGAATTCACATGAATGTAAATTAGATAGTAGCATAGTATGTCATTTATCACAGTGTGAGAAATTCAGATTTTTGGTAGTTAGTATGGTAAGTAGATGACACAAGATGGAGGATCCTTGTTGTTTTTAGGTTTCTTCCTCCTTCTTCATCTACTCCATATTCTGCAGTGTTTGGGACACAGGACGATTGGCTGAGATTTGCCGCAGTGTAGAGCCACGTGAATAGAAATTTAGCTGGTTATTGGTAGAAAAGTAGAAATAATGTTCATTTTAGGTGATAATTGGGTGAATTATCTTTAAAAGAGTCTTGATCCTGTATTTGGAGGCTTTTGGTGTCTGTTCTCCTGCAAGCTAAGCTGGTGTAAAACTTGGTGTGCTGTGACTGCTGATAAGAAAACAAGAAACAACCTGAAGAACAAGAACAACCAAGAGTCCCGTTTGCCTTCCTTCTTAATGAGGACTTTTGCAAAAAGGCCTCCCCTAATTGGGGAGAGACGTGGGAGTGGAAGAACTCCCACAACATGGATTTTGAGGAGGTATCTTTGGCAATGGAATCCCAGGAGCACCTTCTCAAAAGATTCTGTAACACCTGAAGCAGCTAAAGAGCACCACTACGGGAACTTCCAGATGTTTTGAGGCATAAGGACTTTTTACATTCAGCAGCAAAACAGTTGGTTGAATAACATGGGTGCCTGAAGAAGGTATTTGAAGCTCTGGATTATATGGTTCTCCAGAGTTCCCTCAGTTTTTCAGAGATTTATGCTGATGTGGCCTTTGACCTGAAGTCTTCTCAATTGTGCCCAGTTCCATAACAGGACATAAGCATACAATGTTCTCAAAATCTTCCTCTCTGCACTTCCTGCTCCCATTTCTTCTTTTCTGTGAAATAGAAACCAGGCACACTGGTCAAAAGTGGATGACAATAGGGCCCAATAGCCTTCTTGGTACAGACATTAGCAGACTGGGTAGCCTAAAGATTACATACACCTTGAAATACCTTAGTCTTGCAAAAAGAAGCTCTGATTTTTTTTTAATGCTACCTGATTTATCCTGTAGGAAGAGTCCTGTAAGCACACAGTGCTGTCATAAAACTTTCTTCTGGAAACCATCCCCACTTGACCTCAATAAGCCTATGGAAAGCAGTTTCTTCTACATATGCTTGAAGGCTAACACCAGAAATTAATTTCCCTAATAAATATCTTGAGTGGTAACTATTTCCCAGCCTGGCTTCAGGTGGAAGATTGTCATAAAAGATCTTATGGCAGAATAAAACACATCCTCTGTGCTTGTGAGAACCAGCTCCTTTTTACCTGTATGCAAATCATAATCTCAGTCCAATGTGGTAAAATGTTCTTCAGTCTCTTCACTCACACTTGCTTCTCTAAAAAAATTTTTATAAATATTTTCTATTTCAGTCACATGTTTATAGTTTGTTCGTAATTCAGTGGCATGCCTACCACAGAACTTAACATATTGTGTGAAAGATCTCTACAATACAGCCTGTTCCTTTCAAAGTATCTGCCATGATTTTTTATTATAGATGCTGTCAAAGCTAAATTACACAATATACTGTTTGATAAAATATCTTATTTCAAAATATAGCAAGGATATGCAGCAAAAGCCAATATAAATGCATCTTGAGGAATCAGCATTTCCTCCTTGTGATAAGAAGGAGAAAATGTTTTGATACATTTTTGGCAATGAATTATGAAATCCAGGCCATAAGTGCTAAAGAGCTTGTCAGTTTGGGAGCTAATCCATATGCCAAGGATACATTAAACAAACATGTAGCTACTTACTTCAGGGAATGACCAGATACAAATAAAACTTTCACAGGGAAATCAAACCCAACTACTGGTAAATGTAAGGTGAAAATATAAATCACTATTGACAGGGTGGAAAAGCAGATCGGGTCATAGTGTAACTGCAGCATAATGTGCATGATTAACTTACTGCAGACCTGTTCCCTGGCAGCAGGATTTTACACATTCCTCATTGTAGAAATAGTCATTAAGAGAAAACATATAACTAAAAGCACAGAGCCGTGCATAAATAATAATAAAATAGTCTGGAAAAGAGTGAACAAGCAATTATTTCATTTTCTAATCACAGGCCTTGGCTGTGGGCTCTGCAACACAATTTTATCTTTGCAATTAAAGCCCTCGTCTGTCTTCTCTACTGGAAAAAGGGTGGAGGAGTTCAACTATGTCCAAATACATTGTTCAACAACAAAACTTTATTTTCCCTTCATGATGATGTATTCATTTAATCCTTTAAAAGAATGTTAGGTACAGCTCTCCTTCTTAAGGTCTTAGATCAGACTGAATCCTTCACTCCTACCAATGGATGATACAGCCTTTTAGCATATCTGAAGCTCAAATGATCAAAGTGTGAGGGGGAGGTAACCTTTCCCACAGTTGCTTTCAGTTTTCTCATGCATAGTTAAATCAGCGCATTGAGAAGTAATACTGTACAGGGATGGATACAGAATTATCCCCAGTTTCACCAGTTTAATGGGTGATCTGATGCTAACAGCATCAGCTTCTGCCATCTGTTCATAAGGAGACCACTGACTGTTCTGTGAGCCCCTTCGTTAATCATACTAAAGGGAATTTGAATGACTAAAACTGAATTGTTTGAATATTCCCATCCAGCAAAGCCATCAGTGCAGGTAATAACTGAAGATGGGAAAAAAAGCAAAAATTAGAGCAAGACAGATTACTTAAATACTTAGTTCTAGCTCCATTTTCACAGTTCTTTGGATATAAAGACCTACATGTCAAGTACTATAGCAAAGAAACTGCATCTATTAACTACAAATAAATTGTCCAATAAATTTGTAATTTTTATATGCTTATATAAATTTATGCTTTCAAAAATTTGTTGTTTTATAAAGTAAGTAGTCTAAGCAACAACTTTGTTTATATAAATTATAAATAGTTTGAGGAAGTATATTACCACTTGTAGTCTGTTTTGAACTAATTGTGCTGCATGTCTTTTTCTGTCTAATTTTGCATACATATTTTGTTGTTATTATTTCTGATACCAAATAAAATGTGGGGAATTAGAATACCAGATGATATGGAAGAACTAGTGGTTAAACTAAGTACACATTTATGTATGTATAATATACTTAATTGAATAAAAATCTATCCAGGGAAACAAGAAGTATACAAGAGAAAATACAGTTGTTTAAATGTTTATTTTGAAAGAATAAAATAGTTGAAGAAAATAATTCTAAATGCAGTGAATTACTTATACTCACTATGTTGCAGTATTTGCAGATACAATTTAGAAATGCATTTCAGGAGAGTTCTGCAGGTTATTAAATAAAGACATGAAGCAAAGGTAAGTATTAAAGCCTAGTCAAAAGCTAAGCATAACAAAAATCAAGAATATTTAGACAGATCATTAATTATATATCTGTTTAAACACTAATTACCTGAAGAATAGCCAGCATTAGATATATCCTTGAAAAATATGTCTACAGGAAGGAAAGGCTTTTCACTCTAGATTGTTTGGATGTTCTATTTAGCCATTTAAGCATATTTTAGTTGAAAGCAGCTACAGATGACATTGTTATCAATAAGAACACGCCTTTTCATCAATGATCATCATTGCTTCTATTTCTTCTTTTCTAATTAAGTCTAGGAAAATATCTGTTTCAGACCAGTTTCCATATTTGTACTGAAGCAAAGTTAATTTTCAGCTCCCTTTACAAGAGTTGAACAAATTCTTGGCTACCATCATGCTCTCCCTTCCTCTTTTTTTTTATGTGTCCTGGTTCCAGCCAGGACAGGATTAATTTTTGCTGTAGCTAGACTAGGACGTGGAAGTTGTTCTACACCATCTCCCATCATTGATATGGGTAAGGGGAATGAGTTTCTTGCAGGAAGATGAGGATACTTCTGGTTGGGGTAGGTAGCATGGCTGCAGTCGGGTCAGGTCAAGTTCCGTGGTGAGGATTTTGGCATGTGAATCACTGTCTCCTGTATAGTTTTGTTATTACTATTGCTGCTGTTACTGGTAATTTTCTTATCTCATTGCTGTTTCCAGTAAATTGTTTTTATCTCAACCTGTGACATTTTCCTGGTGTGCCTACAATTCTCTCTAGCCTTCTGCATTGAGGAGCAGAAGGGGCAACAGGCAAGAAGCAGCACAGTATGAGAAGTCTCAGTGGGAGGACTAAATTGGGGAGTACCATTCCTAAACCACAACATTATGTTTTACTTAATTCCAGTTTAGCTGTCTTCCAACAATTAAAAATTATATTAGAAAAGTTTGCACAGTAAATTTGAATTAAAAGTTGAGTAGAATAATTTGATCAGCTATTGTTTTATACTCATGGGCAAAGCTCGTGTACTGTAAAAAGTACATGTACATGGCAAAGCTCTCACTGTACTGAGCTTAAAAGTGGATTTCATGATAATCTTATATATGACATGTATGGATTCAAGTTTGCCAGAGGGACCTGGATAAGTTCAAGAAGTGGCCTATGAATATCTCATGTGGCTTAACAAGAGCAAATGCACGGTGCTGCACTTGGGTGAGGGCAACCTCCATTATCAATCCAGGCTGGGGGATGAAGACTGAGAGCAATCCTGCCAATTTGATTCCAAAACAGATCTGCTGCTGGCGAAAACCTAGTGCATTAGCCATGGTGGCAGAACCTTAGGGAAGACATATGAGGAAGGATAAAACCCCGCTGTGCACAGCTGTAAGAAAAATGCAAGAGAAAAGGCTCTGCATACACCAAAATCAGCAAAGAGGAAAATGATGAGGCACTCCAGGCAAAAGAGCAGACATTTCTCTGTAGCCTGTGGAGATACTGTGGCTGTCTTTCTGCACCTGTGGAGGACCCCACACCAGAGAAGGCAGACCTGTCCTGAAGGAAGTTGCAGCTTATGAAGAGACCATGTAGGAGCAGGCTCTTGGCAAGAGCTGTAGTCTGTGGACAGCAGACCACGTGGAGCAGTTTTTTTGATGCGAGCAGTGACATATGGACACTAGAGCAGTTTGTGAAGAACTGTTCAATGGAGCACTTTGTGAAGGGCTGAGTCCTGTGGGAATGAGCCCATGCTGGAGCAGGGAAGAGTGTGAAGAGAAAGAAGTGGCACAGACAAAAGGTTATGAACTGTCCACAACTCCCACTCCCCATCTTTCCTGCACTGCTAATAGAACAGGGAAGAGATAGAAGATTTTGGAAAAAAGGAGTGAAGTTGAACCTGGGTAGAAAGAGTAGGGTAAAGGGAAAGTAATTTAGTTTTGTCTATTTCTCTCTATCTTACTTTAATATATATTTTTTTAATTAGGAATAAACTAAATTGATATTATGCAAGTGAAGTCTGCTCTGCCTCTGATGGTGACCGATGAGTGATCTCCCTGTCTTGTAATTCAACCCACAAGCTTTTCCATCTAATTTTCACCCCACTGGCCTGCTGGTGAGGAGGAGTGGGAAAGCACCTGGGTGGGAGCCTGGCAGTCAGCCAAGATCATTTCACCACAGAAGTTTATAATTTTATCACATCAGATAAGCCCTTTCTTCTTCTTTCCAGTTCTGCTGTATTATCTGGGACATGATGTGGGTGGGTGGTATTGATTTTTCTAATGTGCTAATCCAGTCTTTGTTAGAGTCCTTTGAAGCTGATGTCCCTTCCGTGCTATGATCCTAACCCACCAAAGCTGCATGCTTTGACACAGGGAAGGAGTTCACATAAACACTTCCAAATTGCAAGCCTATTTCTCATCAGTGAACAAGAATTTTTTTGAGATTTCCACGTTTAATATTTGCATCCAGCTTTTGCATATTTATCTGCAAATAATCACCCAAGTCTTTGCACATTCATTTTCAGAGTGATATCAGTGAACTGTTTATGTAGATTTTCTGCATATAAAGCTGCAGATTTTGCAGCTACTAGAATTCACGTTTTAAAATGTGGTCCTGTAAGTGTAAATTACATAGTGTTAGCATATGCTGAAATTTCAAAGCAAAATGATATGTATTAAAAGTTAAGATTCTAGAAAATTACACAAGCTGTGATGGCATTTATGGTATATGAGAAAGCAATGTTGATACCATGAAAGTTAACAAACAGTTTAGAGAAATACTCTGATGCATCTTGTAAATATGCACGATGGCAGACTGGAATTTGCACTTGAATGGTAAAAAAAAAATAAATTACAGACTGCAGCATATGAAGATGAGAAGGTGTAACCATACCTGCTCATGGTAGAAGCATTCAAACACAATGAACTTTGAAGTGACTTCCCACCCAAATAATTCTATGATACTGTAAATAATGCTTGGCAGAAGTTGTAGAAGTTGTAGAAGACTATCAGTATACAAAAGCATAAAGAAGATGGATTGACAGTGTCTTTCTCACCAGGGCCTGAAGCATTATGACAGGGGGAAATTTTTTTTGTTATTGTTTAATTCAGAATACACATCATAAAGATAAAGATTTTGGCATGGGATTTAGGTTTCAACATCCTTAACAAATCTAAAACCTACAACTTCAGAAAGTCTGTCAAGTCACAGTGCAAACCCAGTCTCTTCAGGCAGCACTTTCCTAAACATATCGTTTCTCATCTAGAGAACTGTTAATTCTTCAACAATAATTAAACACATAATTACTCAAATTATTATAGTGCTAAATTTAGGATGTTTTTAGCCATAGGCGTTTGTAAAAAACATAGTAAAACTATTAGTCCTGTGATACATGGATGAAATTCACGTTATTTATTCTTAACACTGGATATGTTAACAGTTGATAAGACTTAATTATATGGCTTTGATAATTATACATTTTATATGGCACAGATCATAAAAATATGCATTTTTATTTTTACACCAGCTTTTCAATATTTGAGAACTGCTTCTTATAATCCAAGGGTCCATTTTGTAAGAACTTTAATAATTGCTATTAATATGATTTGTTAGAATACTTCTTTCTTTTTGATGTATCAGTTTGTCTATAACATAATGATTATGACTTGACCATTCAGCATCCAAGAAATGTCAGTTTACATTTTGAGAAGGCTGATTATTATTATTTGCAAAAAGATCACCTTAAGAAAGGAGCCATAATTTCAGCATTACAGAAATATAATTAATTTATCTTCTTCACTGTCAGCAACAACTTTCAGTTTAGTTATTCTCCGTGGCATTTTCTATACAGACATAAATCTTTCTGTCAGAAAGATTGAGTAACCTTGTGTCTTGAGTTCAATTTGAAGTGAAAGGACAATGCACCAAAGACAAATTTCTTAAGATAAATAATCAAGCAAAAACCCATGAAACAGTAGTTAAATTTCCACAAAACAAAAAAAAATAGTCCAAGCATGGAATAATTCAGAGCTAAGTAAACTATCTTTGAAATTGTTGCTGACTTGAAATTTTGCTAATTACGTATTTTTAGAAATAAAAATAACATACAATAGTTGTTGAACTGTCCAAAATTGTGTATACTGATTAGCCAGAATTTTTGTCCCTTTAATAGTCTACTATACTCATATACTCATATACTACTATACATGTAGCAAGCAAAATGATCAGTTTGACATGTTCACAAATCATAGTATTTTAGTTCTGAAAAGCAAATTGTCAGCAGTAGATTAACCAAGACTTGTTTTCTCCATCTTCCTTTCCCTGCAGAGATAAACAATATTGTGAATTACTTAGTGTGGAGATCCCATTTCTCGTTTATTTTTGTAAAGTTCTTTTATTACTCTTTACTTCCATTTTTTGGATGTCTCTTTGCATCTCTACCACTCTTGCTATATATTGAGATATTAGTCTTATGGATTTTATTTGCAGAACTGCAGTGTTAAAAATATGATATTTTTTCCTGCAGTTGTTAAACAACAGTGGTTCTGAATTTCAGTCCAAGATTAACAGCTGCTTGTATGTGCTTACAAACTAATGTCTCATTGCCCATTAAGAGTAGTATTTCACAAATATACAGCCATACAAACATCTTTCAGTTCCTCAAACAACATATATTTTATAGCTTGGCTGAAACCATTAATAATGGGAGAACATTTAAGAATCTTGACCATTATTCTGTTCTCAGCACCTCACTTATAGTTTTAAATTTCTAGTACCCATTTCAATATTCTAGAAGGCTGCCTGCATCAAATATTCAAAAGCTTCTATCCACTGTGTATTTATGTGAATTCTTTTATTTGTGGTCTTTGTAAATGATCCATAGGAGAGGGGAAAGGGATCATAAATGAACAAATAATACTAAGAGTTTTACTGTGAGTAAAATTGTAAAGGAGAGGCTTTTAGATAACCTTCGAGTCGTGTGTTAATTGCTTGACACCTGAGCAACAAGGGAAATATTGACAATATTTACTAGTTATTAGTGGCAGTTGATGGGATTTAACGTTATTTTCCTAAGTGATGGCATTCTGTTCCTATTCTGTTTTACCCAGGCTTTATAGCAATCACCAGAACAGATTGGCACCCTCCAGCAGGAGTGTAGAACGAGAAGAAATCACCAGAAATGTATCTTCTTTTTCTCTCTTTCCAGGTGAAGAAATGGATAACTTGGGTTAATGATGTTTTTGCTCTATGTAAGTTTGTTGCTGTGAATATCCAGTTAAAGGAAAAAAAAATCAAACAAAACAAACAAAACCCACCCAAAAATATCACCAACAAATGTTAAATAAAGGGGTCTTTTCTTTGGAGAAAGTGAATTTTGTCTAGGATTTTTGTCTTTTTTGAGGTTTGTTCTCTGGTCTCAAAGGGTCCTTTAGAACTTTCAGTCAGACTTTGGTTTTTTTGCAAGTGGTTTCATAATATTATGGGAAAAAATGTCAACAGGATATCCATTAAGGTCTTATCCCTATGCTCATTGAGTATCTTACATATTGAGTAAAAGATTGAGCCTGATTCCATTTTTCATAGTATGACAATGCAAAGAGCTGTAGATCCTGCTGACGAGTTCAGGCCCCCTCAATACCATCTTCTTAAACCTTCCAGTTAGTGTCAAGGAAGTTTACACTTCCTCGTTAAAGGGTATGAACAATTTTAATACATCATTCTCAGCCCAATGCTAGTATTTCAGACAACAGAGTATCTCCATGAATCACTTTTAGATAACGGACCCATGCTTTTCTGAGGGTGCTATTCTGAGCCTATAAAGTTCAACCTTTGTCTTAAGGTAAGAATGTCACCTTTGGGAAAAGTCTATAGGGAAAAAACCTCTCCCTATAGATGCTGGAAATAGATGCAGACATCCTTGGGCCACAAAAGGGTCAAAAACTCCTTATAGTCATGTGTGACTTAAAACTGTGTGCCTTCCGCTCTAGACACAATTATTTCTAGCATTGCAAGACTGTATATTTACACAGGTTGAACTGTAAAGCAGCAATAAAGAAATAAGGAATGGCAGTTGATATGTAGGAAAGAGAGTATTATTCAATTTATTGAAAGTGATGGAAAGAAACTAAACACTGAACTTGGTAAAAGTTGAAATGGGTTTACATGAATTATCTAATATTTATATGACATTGTAACAGAAATTGTAAAAAATATATTTTACAGTTTGATCTTTGTATAAGATATATGTACTGTTGTCATTAGGACTATATAAGGTTATAAAGGCTAAACTTATCAGAGCAAGGCAAGAATAGGAGTACAAACAACAAAATTTTCTTGTCGGAGAAGCAAATAAGAAGGAAAGTAGCAGCATTTAGTCAAGACAGAAGTATTACTAGATATGTGGGGGTCTTATTTCCATTGCTCAGAACACAAAGTTCAAACTTTTCTGTGAATAATCACCCAGAGACAGAAATAAACCACTCCACATCTGGACTGATTGTCTATTGTGTAGCATCAGGAGAAGCAGAGTAATAGAGTCTCAGTTTTAATTGTGCCCACACAAACTCTTATGCTCAAGAGAAGATGACTTAAAAAAAGCTTATTTTCTTTGCTACATTAATGTCTGTACAATATCTGGAATGATTATTCTTCCCCATGTGTCAGAAAGGCATTTCATTGTTAGTGTTGCTTTGTTAGGAGTACAGCAGTGGGTCATCATTGTAAGATAGCAGACTTTTTAACTTACAAAAAGAATTGTCTTATGGGGCAGAAGTAAAAAAAATTGTATAACATCAGAGATGAAAAAAAGAATGCTCTTATCATAGTTATTCCCTGAGCTTCTGTTTATAAACATACACTGTTCTCACAGAATTCTTGTCATTGAACTTTATTTAGAATGACAAAGATATCTGTGAAATGAGACTCCAGATGGAGAATTGAAGGACAGAATACAGCTACGTTAAGGAAAAATGATTATATGTAGAGCTTATGACATCAAGTTCCTTTCACTAAGATTGTGCAAGACTTTCAATTATATAGCTTTGCTTTCAGTTATTTACAAAGTTGCTAAACTTAGATTGTTTGAGTCAAGGTTTTTTTATGCCAGGTATCTGACTCAAGCTAATTTTGTTTTTTTCTTTGACATATAAAACTCAGCCTTTTTCTGCATGAAATATATACCATGTGAGCAGGGACTGGGAATGTGGAAGTGAGGAGTTAATATTTTTTGTTTCTATAAGAACTGTACAAATCGTGTTACCAATTACATGGCAATTTCCTAGTAGATGCTTTATAGTGATTTTTTTACAAAACCCCTCAAGAGATCACATGCCTTGAGATTTTACTTTGACTAGGTCTCTATATCTTGTGTTGACCATCTCATTCTCTTCTGTTTTTAGTAACTCTGCTTAGTAACAGGTACTCAGGAAAATCTATGTGGGTGACTATAATAACCAAATATAGATGAAACAAGAACTGAAAGAGAGAATAGGAGATAAATTATTTTGAATGTATAGCCTGGAGGAAATAAAGGCAAAGACAGAGGTGATGAAAATTGCCTGAAGGTGGATAATGAAGAGAACTGGATTCTGAGTAAGGAAAATGAAGAGAAAACAGGAAAATGGCTAGAGATTATGAGGATTCCAGGAATCACGCCAAATGGGTTAATCTTAGTATGCAATGTTTTTAAGACCTTTATCACATTTTCTATTTTTCCCTGAACTCAAATGGGTCCAATCTTTCTTCAAGGACCATAGCCATGGTACTCCAGCTAAGGGGTTTTATTTTTGTGGGTTTTTTGGGGGGTTTTTTTGTTTGTTTTTTTATTTATTTTTTTATTTTTACCTATTTTAAAAAATATATTTTCATTTATATGTCTTTGTATCATATTACTCATAAGAAGCTGCCATAAATACCACATATGCAACTACACCTTGGGTCATTTTTTAGCCAGATGTCTCTTATCCTGTCTGTTTGCAACAAAATACCTATGTCCTTGAACTTCTCCACTTTGACAGTGAAAAATAGACACTTTCTAACCAAATTTAATTTTCTGACCAGTTTCACTCCAGCCTTAAAGTTTCTTCTAGAAAATGTTTGCTTTGGTTGTTTACTAAAATGTCATTAAAGACTGTCAAAAGTCTAGAGTTTCTCACATAGATGAATCTGTTAGTCTGGAATAGAAAGAATCTATTATTCTCTTTTGCAAATATTCTACTAATGGTCATACTGTTCACAAACACTAAGTAACCAGCATTAGCTTAAATTTAAATAATTATTGCTTTTACATAGATCCTTTTTGCCAAGGATCATCAGCTGAAAATCACCTTTTTATCTCTCTTGATCTTGCTTTCTTATTAAAAGCTCAAACATTAATAAAGTAACAGAGACAAAGACCTAGTAGAAAGACAAAATGTGGACATGCTAACAGTACTGCTTTATGTTAAAAGCAATGACTTAGGTGAAAAAAACACTTGCAACCTGCCCAGTGTGTCATTTACAATAATTGTATGGCAGCTGTAAACATGTCCAGCTTAGACTTTGGCAAAAATGTGTGCTCTGCCTATGAGTGGTCAATATGCCCCCCTGAATCTTTATAGACACAGTGCCCACATTTATCACCTGAATTACATTCAACTAAACCCTAAGTATAGCAGTCCAATCACATATAAAATTTCTTTTTAAGAATGTATTTGTTGCCTTTAAAAGAGCAATGGAATTACTTTTATAAGTGACAATCGAATTCTAAGCATTCAGAGATTAAGGACCCAGAATGGTGTCCTCTTTAATATTTTATTCTGAATTATTTTATAGATGTATATTATTATAAAATTTAATATTTTAATTACTCACATTGCTTCACACCCTCCCAAGTTTACGGCCTATATTGAAATTCCCAGTGGGTTCTGTTCCCTCAGGGTTTTTTTTATCTTCAAATATCTGTTGAATTCCCTGACTGCCCATTCTGAGAGGTTGTTAACATCTCATGTCCACAACTTTTAACTATTCCTGACTGAATTTTTCAGTTTTTCTGACATCTTTTGGCTCCTGGTGTCACATCTCAGTGTCAGCTCTCCAGATTTCATCCACTTTTATCAGTCAAGCTTTTAAAGTCTCTGCCTTAAGCTGCAGTGCTATCATGTACCTGCCTTATTGTAAATGCCATTGCTAGGCCTATAACATTTTCCCTTTACTCCTTCAGAACCCACAGCTCCAGACAGCAGCTATGAAATAATAAGCTCTACTTTCAAAAGCTCTGTAGAATCTATAGATGCCAGAAACATCTGCATGACTGCAAATGTACCTATTGAACTAGATTCTGTCCTGTAAAATGCACAGGTAGATGTGATCTGAGAGATGCAGTGTCTCTGAACCCAAATTTTCTCTCTTGCTTCCATAGCAGCAACTATTTTGGGAGCTCAAGCTGCATGCTAAGTCTGTTGGGTATGAGAAAATATGACCCCACTTGTAAGAATGATGGGCCAATGCCAATGTTGACACGCACTGCAAAAGGCTCTGTCCAGTTGTTATTTAGTACTGGCCATGTCAGTGCAAATAGTGGGGTTTGTCCCACTCTCCTCAGTGTTCAAGCCAAGAACTGAAATGAAGCCAGTACTCCTGCTTATTCCTCGTTTCTCTCCACTCTCATACCCTAACTCCTGGTCACTTATGAAGTGGCTCATGAATTATGTTGGGAACTGCAGAAGTAATTAGTTTTTCTGAGTCTGCCACTCAACTGGAAAACAATCATTGTAAACAATTTACCTGCATACACTAAAGCAATTTTGAAATTTATTTTCATTACGTTATTATTAAGCTAGAAAAGCAGGAAAATGGAGTTTAATGAAAGAATTAAACATGAAATTGAACTTTTTCATAAACTTGTATTTAGAGGAACCACTTCTTGATGTGAAACTCTGAATTATTTTGTAATTGGAAGATAATTTCATGCAGTTTAACACCATTTAGGCTATCATTTTTATTCCTGAGACTATTTGCATTTTGGAGAAAATAGTAAACATATTTTTTTTTACAAACACTATGGAAAGGCTCTTTTCTTCATTGTGAAAACCAGTGAAACGAATACAACAAAACAAAGAAAGACACAGAGCTGAGAGCAAGCATTCTTCCAACTACAGCTAAGCACTAAATAAAAGACCTGCAAGAAAACAACTCAGGAACCCAATTTCTGATATCTCCATATTCTTTATATTTTGGCATTGGCTCAGTATAGTTGCTCTTGGGGTCTTCAAGGGAACTAGTATTTAATTAGAAATTGACTCAAAAAATATCTTCAGGGAAGGATTAGTTAAAAAATGAAAAGTGTTTTAGCACATAGATACATCCTGAAACAATTTCCAGTCAGACAGAAAATAATCTGTATTGCTTCAGGAAACTGTTTTTTCCACATATGCAACCCAAGTGCCAAAACATGCCATCTTTTTTGAAGATGTGGTATGCAAAACTTTGTTAAATTATAAGATTTTCAGCATTTCTTTTGACCTGTGCACAATGAACATATCAAACACTTCATAAACTTCTAGCTTTTGGTATTTCTAATTCCTGCCTCTTCAGTCTCAAAAATTTCATACTTTATTTATTCATTCCTTAGAAAATTAATTTAGAAGTGTTTGCTGGTGACATAGTAATTACCATGAGGCCTCTCACCCCTGGAAAAACGTCATTGCTTACTTTCAGAGCATCATAATCATGCAAGACATGCAATAGCCAGAAGTAACCATCAGTGCTGTTGTATGTCAGAACACCCTTATACTTTGCCAGACTTATAAAATATATCCAGTTCTTGGATGAAAAAACACTGTCTCTACTATAAAATACCATTGTTATTTCTCTTTTTTCTTTTCCCCTCTCACTGTACACCATTAGCTTAGTGTGCTGAAGCTCTTGCATTATAACAGCTTTCACTTTTCACTAAACATGCCATTTTCCATTCATTATCATCTTAAAAACTGGCCCTGGTGTCATCTGAATACCAGTAAAAGTGATGCTTAAGGTTTTTATTTTCACTGCACTGGTGAGAAAATCCAGAAATGCTTCTGCTTCCTACTCCAACAGATCAGTAAACTCCAGTAACTTTAAATGCTACTGACAGCATTCAAGAACTTGAGCGATTATATCATGCTTATTGTCAAATGTGCCCATAGCAACACTCATCAGTGTCATCTGTTTCAACTCAAGTCTTATTTTCTCAATTGACAGAAAAAAAGCCAATACACCAGTCACAACTGTTCCAATTTTAGTATGAGTTGAAGAATGATAATGTTCATATATTGTCTGTGCCAGCTTGTGATGCATTTCATCAAACTGAACTTCCAGGAAAAAGAATATGGTGACAGGCCTGCGTACTCTCTTCTGCTGCTAAGCAAGTCAATGTCTGTTACTTGTTTCTTTTTCCCTTAAAAATTTTTTTAGATAGTTAACTGAAGAAAGGACACTATAAGCAAAAGGTTAGCAAAATTCTGCTACAGAGAAGCTAGAGCTCCATGCTGCTAAACTTTATGATGTTTACATGTTTCACTGTGGATCTGTACGTCTGTGTTTTGTCTGAAAAGAGTGATAAAATAATAAATACTGCTAAGAGAATGTCTCTGTGGCTAATATAGTACATCCCAATTTAGGCCAAAAATATGTGGATCAGCATTGCTACTGTTTTTGGCATCCAGGAGTGGTTTTTTTATAAAATGTTTTTCTAGTGCTTCATCACAGGGAGGCCATGAGACTTTATCCTTCCCAGATCCTAATGTTTTGGAATGAGCACAGGTGCCTCCATGTTTATTAGTGGTACAAAACTGAGGAAAGCAGAGACACTTGCTTCCATATTTCCAAATACTAGTTTTGCTATCTGCCATTACCTGTGTATGATGCATATTAAAGAGGGAACATTGGTCTTGCACAACAGTTACCTTTCTGTCATGTTGTTAATGTATAAGCATATTTTGATGGGTAAAATAACCTTGTAAGTGCTAGACATTGGCTGTCACTTGAGGTTGGGATGACATGTGACACAGAAACCATAAATTTATCCTCCTCTGAATATAGGAAAGCACTTAATGAGTGTTCTTTTTAATAGAGACTAGGAACTGACTTTCCCTTAAGAATCAGTGCAATTATAATAATGTCTAATTCTCAAACTATTACATTGGCCTGAAACTTGAAGGAAATATATAAATTTCATAGCACTTTTTAATGTATATGCGTCTCTGCTTATCTAAATACTTCAGTAGCATGGAATATCACTTGAGGGTCCAAGCCTGCATTATAGAAAAAAGACTTCCCATTCTTTCTAAACTCTTTCTTCCTTATTTGCTTACAGTCATCAAAAGAAGGGGTGGGAAATTGCAACCATGCATTTTACCCAGAGAAGGTTTCAGGCCCCTAATGGAAAGGATGTTAATCTTGATTCTGGCTGATCATGCCAAACAGCAAACCTCTGTCTTTCAAAACAGCCTTCACCTAAGAATTAAACTTTGA
The DNA here is from genome assembly GCA_032173965.1 of Sitta carolinensis. Taxonomy (NCBI): domain Eukaryota; kingdom Metazoa; phylum Chordata; class Aves; order Passeriformes; family Sittidae; genus Sitta; species Sitta carolinensis. The sequence goes on along the minus strand of JAVUNC010000005.1, from coordinate 22,598,387 downwards.
TCTTGAAGATTTTTTTGCAGAGCATGTCATTCAATATTCTGGACATGTAGCACAAACTGGACTTAAATTTCACATCAAGTAGGCATCAATAAACCTTAAGTTTCCCAGAGGTGTATTTAATAGTCGTTCTGCAACTGCTGAGTTAGAAAGTAAGGAAACTTACTTGATTTAGATGGTCAGTCTGATTTTTCATAAGTCAGGTTGGCAAAGGTTTGCTGAGTAGTGGGGGATTCTGCAGGTTTTAGTGTCTGTCCTTTTCCCTTAACTGTTCATCACCTCTTTAAGCAGATGTTAGGAGCACTCTCTTAACATGCCTTCTAGTACAGTACATGATATGGCACCATGAAAAAAAAATTCTCAGTGAATTGTGGTTCCTTAGGGCAGAAAAGGGATACAGTGCATTCTCTCAGGCACTTCACTGCAGACACAGGCAAGTGCTTTCCATAGCACAGTACATGCACTAAGCCTGGCTCTTAGCTGGCTCTTGTACTATCTCTCAAACCTCCTTAGAGTCAAGCATCCTCTTCTCTCCCTTACTGCTAAACTTAGCATTTATTGCAGTGGAAAAAAAAAAAAAAAAAAAAAAGAAATAAAATTGTAAAACCACAGATTGCATTGGGAAGTGACTAGTGAAGATCCTTGAGGACTATCAAAACTAGTTTCTATGTTTCTTTCATTTGAATAAGTATGGAATAAACCATTTTGAGTTTAAGAACACACCACTTTTCTTTGAATACTGTTGCCTTGAATTTCTTACAAAAGTATATAGATGTTTATATATATATAAAGACATTTCCAATGTCTATGTATATTTGGTCTGACAATTTGCACTGACAACCAACTGTATCCTGTTCTGCACCAAAAGAGTCATGGACAGCAGACAGAGGGAGGTGATTCTCCCCCTCTACAACACTTTCCTGAGACCCCAGCTGGTCTGAGGGTCTGCATCCATCTCTGAGGCCCTCCAGCAGTAGAAGGACGTGGACTTTTGGAGCAAGTCCATGGAGGAGGAGGCCATGAAGATTATCAGAGGCCTGAAACGCTTCTCATATGAATATAGGATGAGAGAGTTGGGGTTGTTCAGCGTGGAGAAGAGAAGGCTATGGAGAGACCTTATATAGCAGGTTTTCAGTACCTAAAGAGGCTACAAGACAGATGGAGAGGGATCTTTTACAAGGTCATGTGGTGACAGGACAAGGGGCAATGGTTTTAAACTGAAAGAATGTAGGTTTAGATAAGATTTTAGAATGTGAGGATGGTGGGATACTGGAGCAGGGATGTCATAAATGTCCCATCCCTAGAGGTGTTCAAGACCAGGATGGATGTGGCTTTGAGCAGCATGGTCTAGTGGAAGGTGCCCCTGCCCACGGCAGGAGTGTTGGAACTAGATGATTTTAAGGTTCCTTCCAACCCAAACCATTCTATGATTCTATGAATGTAGAAAAGGAGAAACCTCTACAGAATTGTTCTATCTGTTGTGTTTTAAACATCCTCATCTAGATGAGTTGGATTTGCCCAAGAAAAAAACTGTTTATTTGCGTAACTTATGAAGTATAAACAATAAACTGAAATGTAGGTATTTACACAGTAAATACCTCTGAGTAACCAGATAATTATAACCCAAAATTTCTCTCCCTCCTTCCAATTAAAAGTTGTAATCTAATTGGTACTTTATTGCATATAAACTGTTTTACTACCACAAGTAACATTGTTAACCTGTACCTATTATATACCAAATGATCAAACAAAGCTTTTTCATGAATCATAACTATTTTTATGCATGAAAAAAAGGCAAAAATATTAAATATGGCACTACCGATGGCACTTAAATTAAGTTACTACTATGTCCTTCACCGTCTGTTTTATGCACACTGCTTCTGGGCACTCTCACACTTATCTCTGTCTAATAATGGAACAGACTGGAAGATGCTGAGTCAAGCAGGATTTTAGATCTATAGATATATATGCACACCTTTATATACCTTCCTTACTGTACTGCTGCTTTACCTTCCGTTACAGAGCAGAGGGTCATTGATGATTGTGTAGTATGTGATCCTCTAATTCCGTATTTGTCCTAAGAGAACTGCCATTTACTCAATTTTTCACTTTATTAAATACAAGTACTAGGTTGCATTTCTTCAGTTGTCTGAAGAATTGGTCATCTCTAGACAATGCCAGAAGTTCTGAGACTGCTTTATGCACCTAAGCAAGACTCAAATGACTAAAAATACATTATCCTTTCTGAGACCTTTTAAATGCTTATTTTCTTTATTTAAGATTATTTTTTACCCCATTGATTGCTAATACGCAATATGAAAATTATTGCTGGTATTGACAGTATTAAATTCTAGTGAAAACCATCACAAAGAAACCATTTAAAACTACCATTACTTAGTGGTTTAGTATCAGACCAAGCCTCTCCTTGGCCCATTGTTTGCATCTGACTACTATGATCCTTCTAGGATTATATAATGATACTTTCTTTACTGCTTAGTAGTTGCCTCTTTTTCTTCTTATGTCCTTTTCTTTATAATTTTGTCTCTATGTACCTGTGCTATACTTTTTAATTCTTCCTCAGTAACCTGAACTTAATCCTACATTTCATATTTATCATTCTCTTATCTGAGTTCTATGGAGGGTGAATGAATGAATCAAACTGATCTCTTGATAGTCTTACTATTTTTCATCTGCAATTAGGTAAATTTTAGCTATGATATTACTTTTATTTCTTTAAATAAAAGAAACACTATGTAATAGTTTTCCTTTTGGTTACTCTGAAAATATACCCTTATAATTCTCTGAATTGACTGAACTCTTTACACTTTTTTAGAATTTTTCCTGCCCTTAAAGTATGAAGACTGCTTTTTCAGCTTGTTTTAATCAAGTTATCTTCCAGAATGACAATCTTAAACAGTTTCTCTTTACTAGTTATAATCACATCTAGAATTTTTTCCTCTCATTTATCCTTTTTCCTATAAGAAGAAAGTATTGCTAAAACAAGAGTAGCAAAGTGTTGCACAAGTGACCCTGAGATTCTTTTTAGCCTCTATTGAGGCTAATGTTGATGAAACATTGCAAGTCTTGTCACATGTGGGGGAAAACCTTAAACAGAAAGCCAGTTATACTGAAAATAAACTGAAAACATTGAAAAAATATTTAAATCCCCCAACCAAATATATTCATTACTTAAATGTTAAGATCTTGGGGAGATACGAAATTTAAGAGCTTGAGTGCCCATTATGGATTTATAAGTAACAAATCTTATAAAGATTAAACAGAGCTTTGTTAGTTCTGATGTAGGAAGGCGGTACTTTGAAAGTGGAAAACATTTTGAATATACATTTGTTACCCTAAGAATAAAATATCTGACAGATTTTGTTTGTTCATATTTAAGAATTTAGCTAAGATTTCAGCTGTCCAGTACAGAACATGTTTCTCTGTCTACTTTTGAAGACTATGTAGACTCATCTTAAAGAGTATGAAAACTGAAGTTAAGTGCTTGTCTTGAGATCTAAAAGGATGATTTTATCCTTGCCAATGTACAAGTAAATGCAGGAACTCAATGGATTCCCAAGAACCAGTATATCAGCTAGGCACATATCTGTCAAATATTTCTGAAAATGCAATGAAGGAAACTGTTAAAATTTTATGTTTTTATTGGTAATAAAACCCACAAAAGGAAAGATACTAAAAAATTTCTTCATCTTGTGACTTTCTCTGACGACCACCTGCACTGGAACAGAATGACTAAAAACTCATTTCCTCTATCTGGAGCAAGGACACTTCTGACCAAACTGAGCCACTGCCATGCACCATCATTCCTCTTCTCATTGATCTCTGTGAACCATACTACCCTCTCCAATATGTGGCCTTAGAAGAACCTGGAGATACTCTTGGTTTAGGAAATTGTCTCCCTAATTTTTTTCTAACACTACTTAAGAGTAATAAAACTATATATTAGAATTTATTACCTTATCAAAATCCTTTTGTGTGCACAGAAATCTGAAAGTTCCCATAATGGTCTGGGTAGGAACACTTCCATTATATTAAGGAGTTAGAAAATCAAGAGAGGTTTAAGGAGACTAAAGTTGAAGCAAAGAAAATTAAGGTAACATAAGTGACCTAGACAGATGGTTCTGATTTCTCTCATAACAACTTTCTACCTTTTCTTGAGTAAGACAGAAAAGCTTTTCAAAACCGAGCAATTTAAAGAAGCATTTTGTCAGAAATATATAAAAAATCATTTCTTTTTCCCGTAAAAGTTGTTCTTTATTTCATTTTTCAAAGCACCAAAGAAAATATTTTCAGTAATTTTTATCTTACATTCAAAGACAAGAAACTAAGATTGAGAGTTCTAAAGTAGCTTTTAATTACATAAAAAGTTAGGAAACAAAGAATCGAAGGTTGTCAAAAATGTTATCTCCCTTCCTCTCTGCCTTCCTCTATTCATCTCTCCCTCTATAGTTTCTGCTCTTTTTTTTCCTGTTCCATCCACTCTTCCTCATATCTTAGATATGCTCTCTTTATGTTAAAGTATGTATCTTCCTGTCAGCAAGAATCTACCAAAATTTAAAAGTGGTAACACTAATTCAAGTGAACAAATACTCAACCATCTCATGCGGCATAAATGTCAGAAGGGAAATGCTCAGAAAATTGCATGTAACATATAAAATGCAAATGTAATATACAATGTCCCATGTGGAAAATGAAAATGCTGAGCTCAATTCTTGCCCTTTATTTGCCTTTTACTTTGACTACTGCTGCTGAAAAACTAAGTCATAAACTCTTCTCAATCTCATCTCACCTTGACTACCCAGATAATGGAGAAGTTCTGAGGCAGCTGTTTTTCGTCAGAGCTAAGAGAAAATGAAGCTGCATAATAAGTTTCTTTATCATTCCACCTATTCTCCAAATACTTTCACTTTTGTTGGCTGGCAAAGAATACACTTCTTTCAGCTTTCTCCAGTTTCTCCTGCCATTAATCCCTCTTGACTCTATCAACAGCTTCTTCTGCAGCTAACCGCTAAGAATATGAACTTGCAATTCATATTAGAAGTATTTTTCTTATGAAAAATACTTATGAAATTTTTCTTATGAAAAAAAATATAGTTTTCCTTCTTTTCCTGCTCTCAGCTGTTGTTTCTTCCCTTTTCTCCATCTGCTATTAAAAATGTTCCAAAGTCCTCAGAAAATGGTTGGGGTTTTTTTCTTTGTTTCTGAGTAAAATATAGAGCTGGCCAGACAATATATGTCAGTCAAAATTCCCATCAAACTGGTTCATTTTCTGGCATGTTGCAACTTTACAAAATTTGTATTTTTAGACTGATTTTTTTTATGTCCTTGATGCCTATGTCAGATCAAAACTATTTTTGTCCTACTTCTTTTAGGTTAGCCAGAGCAGTTCAGTAATTTCAAAAAGTAGTGCATGTTTAAAATTTCTGGAGATTTTAGTCCTTAACTCCTTTAATACTCTTAGTTTGGCATAAGGCTTAGAAATGGAGGAATGGCTGCATTGTCTCAGAGGAGTGCTTTTTGTACTTGTCAAGAAAATCTGCTTTGCTGTGTGTTCTGAAAAATTGCAGTGCAGGAATCATTGGTGGTAATTAGATGCAACCTTTAATGGTTCTGTCCTCCTGGATGGAGGCTGACCCTGCCATGAAGCCACATCATTGTTGGCAAGGTCTTTACATTGTAGAGTTAAAGTGGAAAAATTTTGCCAACACCAGCCACAGCCACAGAGTGGGGAGTAAGCCAGGTATATTTGTGTCTCTCCTTCATGATTTGGAGTAAAGGATCCTCCTGAAGGAGAGAGTTGTCAAAATGGGATACTAAAAGCAGAAATCCAGAATATAGGAAAAGAAAGAGCTGAATTTGGCATGTCCATTAAGACTGTTGCTCCAGAAAATGAGATAAACTTTGGACAAGATTTCTGATTTTGGCAGCAAACCATGAGGAGTTTCAATGGACAAAAACAAGGAGGAAAGCCAGTTTGTTAAAGCATACAGAGTAATGGCTCACTGGAGCATCTGGCACTGGCTCCTTTCCTCAGGAATCTCATCATCCCTGTGTATTTTATAGAGACTCCAGAGGCTTAGCTCAGAGCTGTGGATTGAATTTTGCATTAAGATGTTCAAACATCAGTTTTTGCAATGATCTTTTTTCATTCTTCCCACCAGAGCAACTGTCTATTTTTTTTCCTGTGTTCATATCGACCTCATTATGGTAACCATCTGATTAACTGGAAAATCTGGATCTATCAAATCTGGATTTATCACAAAGTCAGAACTGAGTGCTACTTCTGTGGATGATTGGGTAAAGTTCATCCTGATTGGTATGGTAGAAAGGAAAGCCATAGTTAATCTAAAGTGGTAGGAAAATTTCTACATAGCTCCTATACAAATTCTTTGTAAATGTTTTTTTCTTCTTCTTCTTTGCTGTGTCCCTGTTTGATCAGAATTCATCATCTGAGTAAAAATAATTACAGCATGCTCATAAAGCTTCATTGGTTTCCAAGTCCACACATTATTGACCAAATTTAAAAAGAAGCTTGTAATTAAGTGTCCTGTTCTGAAGATGTGCCTCTGAGCAACTGAGCACTTACAAGCAGGATTTGCAATACATGTTGGATCAAAGAGAAACATGCTTATGCCAACCAGTTGGAAGCAATTAAATAAAAAAAAACCTGCATAAAATAGTTTTCTTCTTGATATGGCCCAGATTAAACTGAAAGGCACACCTCTAATTCCCAGCTGCCTGCCCTCATGGCAACTGGCTGTCTCTGTGACTTTTAAAAATCTTAAGAGAGGCAGTAGCCCTAATGAAAATTCCTATGGGAAGGAGCAAGTCCCAAGCCTGTCATTTGACCTGCCTAATTTTGTTGCCAAGATAAGTTCAACTCCCTCCTTGGACTTAGGCTTAAATTTCCTATATAATATTTTGGATGTTTCTAGACAGGCCTTTTAAAACAAATATAGTTAATATTTTTAATATTACAAACGTAATTTTCCTTGACTTGTAGATAGCTGGCTGGAGTATCATTAAACCTAAAAGAACTGCAAACAAAACAAAAACTAATTTGGACACAGAACAATGTAGAAAGTTTTCATAAAAGGGGTGATTTAAAATGTTATGCAGGTGTGAAAATTAGAGGTTATATCCAAAACTGTTTTTCAGCCTTAACTATTGTGTTTGTTACCATGGAACAAGTGTGTTAAGAAAATGTATTCTAATTTGGTGCATCTTTTTGAACTATTAGCTAGAACAAGTAATCCCTGCAGTTTTAATGTGAAGAATGTCCACATAAGAAAGAAGAAGTAGAAATTTTCATATTTTTATAATTCTTTGTTTTATCTTTTGTTCCCATGTAGGAATTTTTTTCCCTTCTAATACAACATAACAGAAACATTTGATAAGACACTAATAAACTGTATACTTTTGAGGAAAGATTGTCAATATCTGATTGAACCTCAATTCACATAATGAATCCAAAGGGTGAAATTTTTTGTTCTTTTATTTTGTAAATTACAAAAACCTGAACTCTTTAAAAACAAATCACCAATAAACATTCATCTACATTCCAAAAAATAATTCTAGCAATGCCATAAGTGATAACACTATTTTAATAAAAATAGAGTTGGGTCTGATTATTTAATATTTTCTACTGTTCATGATTTCTTATGGCTTTACAGGTGATCAGAATTTCAAGGTATTATCATAGGTATTATGGCTGTGTCTGTAGCCAGCAAAATTATCTTGTTTTGCTTTAAAGTGATGTCACTAGAAATACCGAATTATTTTTACAAATAGAACTATGTTTATCCCATCTGCAGTTCTTTCCTCTTTGGCACCTTAAGGCTTTGCGAAGTATGTCATTGTTTAGTAGCACAGTCCTAAACAATGCCTTTTGAGACCTAGAAAGTTAGAGTTATTAGCCTACCAGGGAGAGCTTCCCCATACCAATGTGACAGAGACTGTAGCCTGAACAACTTGTTTCTGCAGTGTTGTTGCTATGGGAACAGATGCAATATGCTTACTTCTGTACTATGACACAACTGAGCATACTATGGCCTCTTTAATTGCATTCTTTAGGAGTCACCACAAACAAAAAGAGAGCATCAGTCTGGGAGGACTTGTGCTTATTCTCAAATGACACTTTTGAATTCATATTGCGGCATATTTTCACCTATTTTAACTGCTTCTTTCTTCTACAGTTCTCCAACCAAAAGAAAAAATAATTCTCCTAAAGAAATCCAAAAAATAACTGCATTTAAAAGGTGGAAATATTAAAAATTTGGCTTAGTGGTTTTCTGAGACAGTAGGTCATATTTAGTCAATCTTGACAATTCCATGCTAGTAACAGCAGAAACTTATTGAATTAGAAGGTGCCAGTTTCTCCTACATCATTGACTGTCCTATTTTATTATTTGGGATAAACTGATATTAAATCTAGATATAAATATTTCTTAAAATGGCAATTCTACCTCCTTTATTTGTAATTCATACCATACACAAGCAGCTTTTGTTTATTCTCTCTTTCTAATATTGACTCTCCCTTCTGTTTTATATACTACCTTATGAATTACTGAGCTATTAAAAAAAAGATCCATTGTTTCAGGGAAGAAAAAATCCCAGCAATGCCCTTTTCCCTCCCCCCAAAAAATCCCAAGCCCCACCAAACACAAAGTTTGATAAAAAGAAACATAGTTAAGAGACAGCAACATGTCATGAATTTGTAAGGCTTCACTAAGTCTGAATTCTTGTTATGCTTTAAATAATGCTAATTTCTTATTGCCTCACTGTCCCATGTCTGTTAGTTTTGGAACCTGTCTCTTTCCAGAGTAGAACTCCTGTATGAGGGAGGGTGGAAGGGAAGGATGGAAGGAAAGAAGGACGGATGGAAGGAGGGAGGGAGGGAAGACAGGCAGGCAGGCAGGCAGGAAGGCAGGCAGGAAGGAAGGGCAGACTCAAAGTCTCTCTCAGCTTTTGCACACCAAAGCACTAGAACAACAGGATACTATGCCAGGGCTACACACGTGTTGTCATGGGCACAGCATTTAACCTTGAGCCTTTGCTTAACATCTGGAAACACTCTTTATTACTTCAACCATTCACATCTCTTCCATAGCACTGGTGTACTGCCTCAAATAGCACCAAATACCAGTACTTGAAAGGGACCTGGTTTATTATTATCCACTTGTTATGCACAAGTTGAATCAGCAGTAGAGGCAAGACCCTCTGCAATTTCCTTGTTCCCTTCAAAGAAAAGAAAGAATAAATCCAAAGGTTTAGTCATTCATCATCTCCCATGGTCTATTTAAGAGCAGTAAAGAAGTACAAGATCATTGGAATATCTGAGTCCTGCTGAATAGAGATAGCAAAATAAAATACATTAGTTCTGTCAGCTAAGGACAAGTTTTCACCTTTGAAACCCTGTATTGAACGGATCATTCATTCATCAGGAATAATAAAAAGTGCAGACAACAAGCAGACTTTTTAGGTGTAGAAGATCAAGAAAGCAGGAATAAGCACTGAATTCATCATAAAGAAATAGCTGAATTGTCAATTAGATTGTCATGTGATGGAGATCAGAAACAAACCAGGGGCAGGAGGTGTACAGAACTGTCAAAAGACGGAAATAGTTGAGAAACAAAGACAGCTGTGGTATGGTCCAAGCACCATACACTTTTTATGTCCAAATGATGATTGATGATTCAATTGATGATTTCTTGTTCAAAATATTACTACTACTACCTCCATTGCCTACATCACTGTTATTGATAATTTTCAGTTTCAAATGCCTGTGTGCCTCTGTATCCCTGAAATCTAGTTGAGGCCTGGATTCTTCCCTTCAGGACCAGTCAGCTGGAGAGATATCTCACAATCAGTGGATAGAAGCCAGGTATCAACTGTGGCCACAGAGTTTCCTAGAGGCAAGGAGGCGGCAGTAGCTGTTTTTCCAAGGCACTGGACCAAAACCTGTGCTCTGATTTGCCAACATTATTCCATTCTCAGACGGGGTAGACATCCAGAACATTTTTTTGTTGTCTGATAACCTCAGTGTGTGATTAAGTCTCCTCAAATGTTGCGTGCTGCTCACATGGACACTTCTCTGCTTATAATTTGCTTTTTAAAAAAAGCCCTGGCTACTTCCATTGATCAGATTAGTTGAAAATTCTGACTCTAGCATTTGGAGCACAGAGTATATATATACAGAATACTACAGAGGGGACAGCAAGATTTCAGCCTCAGATTATCAATTAATACTTTATTTCACAACACCTTTTCAGCAATGATTCAAATGTGTTTCAACACATTAACTTAAAATTGGCATGCTATCTGTTAGGATGAGAGAAATCAAATGGAATTGGAAAAAATAATGAAGGAATTGCAATAAATTATTTCTGTATATTTGTTCTTTCTGAATGGATTTATGGTCCATTTATACTTAATAATTTCTTGCCTTTAGGAACAAAGGAATGATCCTCTTATAAAAAAATGGTTGCTATGTGATATACGTTTAAAAATTAACAGGACGGGACTAGCCTGAAAAAGGACACGTTAGGATGAGGCCCTAAATCTATCTGAAAAAGTCCTTTTGGTGTCTGAATCTTCTTTAGTAGACTAGAGCAATCAGCTAGGTGACCAGATTTAAATGGTCCTGTTCAGCAGAGTAATTGGACCAGATGACTTCCGGAACTCCTTTCCAGTCATGACCATTTTTGATGCTGTTATCTAAAATTTAAATTTTAAAACCTCATCTTCAGCAGCCATAATTTCAGAATGCCTTAGCTTTCCATGAGTAGGCATTGCTTTTAGGTATTGCCAGCACCAAAAGAAATTTTTTACAACAGAAATTATCTGTCAGCCCAAGTTCAGTAGACATTGATAGCACACTTGCTGGCTGACACAAAGTATGTTACCATCACACGAGGATATGTTGTTTTGTCCAAATTCATAAGCAAAGAAAGGCTCTTCTCCAGATTTTGTGGTTGACCCATGTAAAAATTCATCCCATCCTCGTCTCCCATACCCATGTTATTGTTGTTAACACTAGGCATGTTTCTGTTCTGCAGCCTGGTGAAGTAAAAGCAACACTAGTTCCTTCCAGCTTAGCTATTTCACTCATTCAAAAATGAATATATGCTCAGTATTCAATATTTAAGCATGACTTCATGGTCTCGTGGATAGGGAAAGAATCTTTGATTGTATGCTCTACTGAACACTGAACATAGAGTTGTGATTGTTTACTGACAGTCTGTTCAAAGGAGTGGCTATATAGTGGAAGGAAGTTGTTTATGTTTGTTAATTCAACAAGATTGTATTCATTTTATGGAGGGAAAAGAAGTTTCAACAGGAAGTAGTACGGGAAACGTATTTCCTTGTATGATATTTTTGTACTGTGCAGAAGTTTTGAGGGAACAGATTAAAAAAGAGGGACAGAAAAACAAACTCTTTTGTTCTACTATCCATTCTAGAGATGTTGGAGTTAGCACCTGATGTCAGGAAGCAGTGTACAGAAATGGTATCTTGTAATTGGGACTTAAATGTCTGGGTTCAAGCCCTGTTTCCACTGTGTCTTATTAGGTAGCTCAATGTCTCCTTTTGCAACCTGATGTTTTTAATGGTTCTTATATTTAGATGTGAACTCCTATTCCTGTTATTGACCTTATTTCTTGGCACTCAATTTTCTCCAGACATTTATGAGAAGCCTAGGCAGGGGAATGGGGGAATTCCACAAGGCAGAAAATCCTTTAAAGGCTTAGTAAAATGCTAGACATTGCAGGTCTTAAATCTTTTCATGGATCTAACCCCAAATTAATATTACTCCTGAGAAAGAGTGTAATTTACAGTAAAATGTGAAAATGTGAGATAAAGGAGATATTTTATTACTTTTTTTTCTTGTACATTTGTAAAATACAAGGGCCAAAAATATCTTGTTCTGTCTCTAAGCACTATGTCAAATAAAGGAAAAAAGCTTCAGATTTTTCCCCTCATGAGGTATTTTTATCTCCCTGGAATAAAGTGCTCAAGTGTTCACTTTCTTTCTTCAGATTATGCCTATTGCTACTGTCTGTAGCCATGTATTTCACAGTTATTCTTGTGGTTATCTAGGATGACCATCAAGATCATGCAGAAGATGCGTTGAAAATAGTGGGATTTTATTAAAACCATTACATTCTACAATGATACTCAAACTATTAAATAAATTTCAGATCTGGAGTCAACTGTTGCCAGTTAACATATTTTAAACGCACATGAATTGGACCAGGAATCCCTGATTAGATCAACTAATTGGAATCAGGTACACTTTATGAATGGTAGGATAGAGTATGCCATATGCTTTCCTTCTTAAAAATAATTTTGAGCATAATTTTTTATTTCATTTCTATCTTTATATGGGATAATGGTACTTTTTCATACTTGAGTGGTTCTTTTGCTGCTTCTTTAATGGATAGATTCATTTTTTCAAAACAAAGATTTCAGTTTGTATTGGAGCAGACGTGTCCCCAGACTTTCCCAAGGTTATCAATTCATGCCCTACTTTATCCCAAAAGTGTATGTCGTGCACTTGTTCAGGAGAGATTCCTGGGAAGAGTAGGAAATGCCAGCGTATAAACTGTTTCAATTTCCCTTTCAAGAAACAAGCGTTTCCACTTACTAATATTCCTAATATTTGACAATATACTCCTTTTTGCCTCGTGCTAAGCTTAGACTCCATTATAGATGTTAAAAAGGCACATCGCAACCACACGACGACCAAAACCAAAACAAACCCAAATTCGCAACCGATTTCGAAACCCCGCGGTTAAGAAGCGAAAGCACTCACACTCAGCTCGCCGCCCCGCAGAGCCAGCATCCCGTGCGCGCCGCGCCGCCTGTGCCGCGCGGAGCCACAAACGGCACAGCCGCGCCGGCCGGGCTGCGGGCTCACGCCTGCTCGCTCCCGTCTCCACGGGCTGCCGCAGCCCTTCCGTGCTCTGAGCAAGAACGAAAAAGAACTAGACTCTCGTTAGAGACTCTTCTGAGTTTCCCAACCCCCCTGTGGAGTGGAGATACCCAACTCGGTGCAGTCGGTGTCCCGGTCTGGCAAAGTCTTCTCTTCACCTGAGTAGGACTTCTCAGGGCAGGAGAGGCTACCCTACTCTCCCTCTTGGAAGGTCTGCCCACCAAAAAGGAGCTACCCCTTCCAGAGGTGCAGGACATCCTCGAGGCTTTTACAGGATAAATCCCAAAGTCTCTGCCGGAGAGCTAAGCTGTCAAAGCTCTGCCAGGGATGCCAAGCTCCCTTAAAGTCTCTTCATGGTCTTCTGAGGCTCCGAGAGCTCCGGATTGTCCCTTTGGGGCTGCGGGATCAAAGCGGCCCCATGTTGGCGCCAAAATATCGGAGTGTCCAGTATTGCTCTCGGGATGTTCCCTGTCTTGTCTGGGCTCTGCTGCTGAACCAAATAGTGGCAGCTGTGGTGTTTCACCCCAGAAACACTTTTGGCTGGCTGGTGATACAGCTGGGGGTGCAGGGACAAGTCCGGGCACGCCGGGGCTCCGGAAGCGGCGGGATGAGCTTCCTCCGTGGAGGCTCGCTCCAGGTTTTTCTTTTTGGAAAAGCTTTAAGGCGACAGTGAAGTACAGGAGTCGGTTCTGATAGAAGGTTTAATCGGAACATTTATTCTAGCCCGCAGACCTCTGAATCTCATAACAGCTCCAGCAAAACTCCTGAACCGCGTGGTTGCTCGTCCCTTTACCCGGGGAGAGGGGCAGGGGAGGGGTCAGGGAGCCTCCAGCCAGGTACAGGAGAGGAGGTCTTAGGGGACAAAGGACACCTGGATGGCCCAATGCCCCCCCAGAGGTAGAGAGCATCCTTAGAATCTGCCAATCACTGACACCCTTCTGGAATTCCAGGAGTGACAGACAGTGCTCGGCAGGGGTGGGGGAAGGAGAGATGATTACACCACAAGTTTGTGGATATGCTTTGTTTATATAGGCAGGTGTGTCTGATGGGTGAGCCTAGCTGCAGAACTAACTTTTGCTCTAAAGCTAAGAGAGAAAATACTCACTGCAAGTTTTTTAAACATTCAAACACCAGTGGACGCTATGCAAAACAGACATTACTAAAAATTTTGGAAGCCACAACAAAGAAAATTAGCATGTTCTGTCACCAGCCATTATTGGATACTTTTATTTTAGTAAAATAAATGTCTAGTTCTTCAAATAAATTGGTCAGTCAATACAGATGTAAAACAGGACAATGACATTTATCTACGTTGCTTTTCTTTTTTCTTTATTTCTTCCTACTTCCTTCTTTTTCTGTTACAAGTGAAGAAGTTAATGCTGCTATAAAATATGGAACATAGTCATTCCTTTTATAAAGAAGCTGTGTTTCTTTCCTTGCTAACACCTTACGTCATTTCATATCTGGGTTTTTGTATTTAAAATAATTAGGTAAATATTTTGATATGCATATTGGATGCTCATGTGTTTTAAATATCCATTTGTGTTTTTATTCTCTGTGCATTGAATCTAAAATCCATGACAATTTTCAGTGTGAAATTCCATCCCTACAATCTGCTTGCTCTGAGATCTAAGATTAGGCTGTGACTATTAAGAAATCAATTGTCAGTTCTGTTGTTAGTGCCTAAAAACTCTGTCCAATCACATACCTACAAAGCACGTAAAACTCTTCACTGCTTTTATCTTGTATATATGTGTCAGTTCTTCATCCCAACTGACAAATGCAGAAAAAGGAAAAAGGGTGTACTAGACACTAAGGAATAAGACACTCTTGAAAAGGCATTCTCTTTTCTGCACTGCAATAATATAACTTGAATTTCATTTTACTGCCAAGCATGGTCTGTGTTGTCACAGGGTCTCTTTCAGTGTCACATTTTTTGTATGCATTACCTGTGTATTGATCATTGCTCAAATCTTTCAGTTTGGCTTTTTTTTCCTAAAGAAAATGTTTAGTTTAATGCCACAAATATGTCCTCAAAACTTAGTAATGGCTAATCAATTTTAAACCCCCTATTTACTTCCAGTATCAAAACACAAAATCTAAAAGGCAAGTTGACATTGCCCAGCTGTCAGAACAGATGATGAGGAAGGGAAGAAAGTAGGATTTTCTTTGTGCCATCCTGCTTGGAGTCTGCTGTGGCTGGAGATGGCACTGGGACAGTTGCCCAGCAGTGGAGCTGCTGCCAAACACTAAAGGGACAATTATTATAAGGGACCATCAATGACTCTAGGCTTGCTGGTGTCTTAGGTTGACTGGTAATATAGACTTACTAGTGGAAAGTGCTTTTCAGCAGGAGGCCGGATGACAATCAGGTGAAGAAAAGTCCCAGCAGAGAAATATACCTCTTTTTCATTCAAAAAAAGTAATGGGATATTGAGACCTGGATGAAATTGGTATTTGAAGATACCCTGCCCTGGATGAAAAATCCTTAATTCTATGCTTCCAAAGCTCCCTAATTTAAATAAATGATGTAAAGACATGAGAGCAGGCAGAATGGTACATAAAGTAGTCTCAATTACAATGTCCATGAATGGATGTCTTCTAGCTTCTAACTTCAGTTACCTAAAGTGTTTCCACTTGAATTAGTTATCCTAGGCTTCCTTTATATTTAGAAAAGAGGAATTTCTGCATCTAAGGTGTTATTCACCTCATGCTAAATGTGTCCTAAGCTAGGATAACAAACATTTATATGTACTGATGGGCTCAAATGTAAAAGTCTCTGTGGTGACTGTGGTGTCTAGGTGAGATAGACTGAACTTTACACTTTTGATGAGCTGAACATATACTCTAGCATTAATTTAGTGTGTACTTTATTAGAAGAACTTTAGTTTGAGAAGAAAGAATACCTAATCTACTGTGATAAGTGACACATGCTTTCAAAAGCCTGTGTAAGGGTCTAAGTCATCCTTAAATATGCCAATCATGGAAACATAAGTTCATCCCTCCTATTTTTTCACTAAAGCTTTGTTTCCTTCTGCCTTAGCTTCAAATGGTCACTGCAGAAACTCACTCATTCCACTTCTCAGTTGCTATCCTGAGTCTTCCCTGGAAATCTCCTGGCTGTGTGCTGCATGCAGATGCACTTCACTTCTTATCTCACGTTCCCTTCCTACATCTTCCATGACTCTTCATCTCTACTTGTTTGGAGTATTTTTAATGAATTGACAACTGGTTTGCTCTCAGGCAAATAAAATACTTGTGAATTCCTCTCATTTTTAATCTTTACAAATTACACAACCTAGCAAAAAGTTTCTAGTGCAAGTGAAATTCAAGTAGTGCCAGTGAATATATGTATCCCACAGGGAACCACAAAAAGAGTGGAGGTAACAGCATGTATCTGCAATGGATTATATGAGTTTTATATAAAATGTGATTCAGCTGCCCTTAACATATTGCTATATATTGATGGAAGAGTGGGGAGAAATCAACTGATAATTTTTCTGTAACATCTTCAGCACCATCCGCTATACTGAAAAAGAATGAAAAAGGAAAATAATACCCCAGTAAAATGATTCCTGATTTTAAAGCATCCTTTTTGGTTTTTGTTGAACATAGAATTTTCTTGTCAACTTTTAACCCAGAGCAAAGTTTTATTGATGAATTATAAGCCACTGAAAATAGGGAATTATAATGTAAACCCTAACAAGATCCTTAGCTATTGTGGTACAAATGACAATAACATATAAGTAGCCTACTGCATATTATGTTCATAAATATACACAAGATAAAATATGGCATTTTATTATTTTAAACTCATATAAACAATTTTTAACAATATTACAATACACTTCCCTGATATACAAGAATGCATATTCAAATCTGAAGCAATATGCTATTAGAATATAATAGCTAACCAGAAGAGAAATAAAATGCATACAAATGTAAATTTATTAACACAGCAGCTCCTTCCTTTTACCTTTCAACCTTATTTTTATTAAAAAGTTTTTGAGTGCCTGGGTTGTTTAATTTTCACAAATGCTCTGGATGCTAAAATAATTTAAAATGTTTTCAAGAATTGTTACCTGGTATCTAATTACAGATAAGCATAAAATAAAATTAATGAAGTCTTGTGTATATTGTTGCTAAACAGTCAAAATACAAAACAATTAGTTCAGTAGCATTTTATAATTTTGGTCTAAAAAATCGAGAAGACATTGGGGAGGTCTCTATGGAACAGGTGAAAAATCAGATAGCAATTAACATTTGTATCCTAAAATAGTATCTTAATGCTGTGGCGTAGAGAAATAAAATCAAGTTATAAAATAGTTTATTTCTAGATGTCTCTGGACCTTTAAAAAACGTTTTAAGGCTCTTCAGAGCAAAAGCCAACCAACAACCTGACCACTCATTTGTTAAGTATAAGGAGAAGTCCTAATGGCCATTAATATAACACTGGCAATAAAAATTCAGGATTTTCCTATCTCAAGGGAATGCCTTTTTTTTCTCTACTTCAGCTTTATCCTCCGAGAAAACCTTGTTAATTTAGAAAATGCTGTTACTTGACATTTATCTCATTGGATAGATTAGCTTTAAAGAGTGATGAAGCACATTAGGTATATTTAAAGCTTCTGAAAGCATATATTTATAAATCTCTTAAAGTTAAAGTAAGTAAGTTAAGGTATTTGGAGAACTGTCTCTTAAAACTGTGGAGGACGTTTTGCTGTATTGAGTGTACATTTTGTACAAAGTGTAAGTTTGCAGTGTAAGGCATAGCACATCATATCAAAGCATATTCAAGACATAATAGTATTTTTACATTTCAGTCAATGAAAATGTAGACTAGAACCTCATTTCAAATCTGCCAGGAGTCAAAAGTCCTACAGTCTAAGCTATCTTTATGACTTTTTGAAGTCTTGTCACCCTCAGGAAAGAATCAAGATTCTGAATCATGGAAATGTAAAAAGCCTGTGTCCTCACTAGATCATGAGAAGAAACAAATTGGAAGACTGGCCTTGGAAAAATAGTGGTTCTATTCCACCTTCCTGCATTCCACCTTTTTTCAAGACAATATAGAAGGACCTAGATCCTTAGTAGCTGAACTGTGAATTTTAACTATTCTATGAGCAAATTCCAATTCACTTGTATCTTTCCCTGGTTCAATATAGATCATGCAGTCTCTTTGTCTCACTTCACTGTTTTAATTTTATGTGCTGCCCAACCTTCCTAAAAGAGAAATTCCAAATAGAAAGCAGTAATTACAAGTCCCAAAGCTGGACTTCTTAATATCTTCCTGGGAAATCCTGTTCAAAAATGTTAGGATATGGTCTATGAAACAAGGGAAAAGGATGCAGCGATAAAAAAAAAGTCGTATATTGATACATTTATTCTGAAGTGATAATTCTAAAATTATACATGCAAAATATTTAGATCACATGTTAACAAAAGAAAATGAATAGCTAGATAGGATTAAGAGGATTAATAACTAGATTAGATAATAATTAATAAACTAAGATACTGTTTTGCAGTATGCTGCACTGTTCCCTAGCCACATTTTCCTATTGTGTACATTGTCTGAATATGATACCAGATTTTTTTCCCCAGATACTTCCAGAGAGAACCATCATATCACCATCTTCTCCATCCAAATAATCTTTCTACAACTTCAGGTAGCTAAACCTTAGTTCAGCCAAACAGTTCTATGTATGTGGTAATTAGAATAATTTTGGGCTAGTGCACTGCAGTGTTGACATATGAACTTACACTATCCTTACAAGAAAAGAATCGATCAGTCCTAGCAATTAACTCCAATCAACATGGGAGACTCCTGAAGGCACTGAAAACCACACAGTGTGAGGCTCAGTGCTGGTGACATGCAGCGACAGACGTGTGTCAACTGTGTCATCTGTCCTGCGGGGCAGAGAAATAGTGAGATTTCAAAATGGCATTTATGTGTAATTAAAATGTTTTGGTTTCCAAGCCTAGTTTATTCTCCTCACTGTCACGTGGTCTTGCATAGTGGGAGTCAGCATGGTTTAACACATCCTTAGTTTTAGTTATATCATTGGTATTTTTTCTTTTTTCCCCTCAGCATATTTTTATGTAGCTGATTTTCTTCATGCTGAATTTTCTTTTTAATAGTATAAATATTTCCATGCTATCTTTGGCAAGCAAGCAAATGTTATCACTGTCATGAAGGAATGTGCCTGGAGGGCAATTGTCTTCTCTGCTTCTCCTTAGGCCTTTAAGGGCTAGACAGACATTGTATCTATGTAGTGAATAGGTAAGTAATTTCAACATTTGTGGAAATCATAATAATACTTGAAGGCATGTTTTAATCCACTCACCTGCAATGCTGGAAATAGAGGGAAATAGAATAAGCATACTGGATCTCAAAAACCTGAAAGTTGTAGAAATAAAAGCTGTATCTTTGGCAAAGTAATTAAACAGTTTGTGAGCTTGGGGTATTTGAAGAAGTTAGAGTGAGATTTTAGTATGTTTTCCTCCATGATTATGAGATTTATTGTCCTATGTATCAATGTATTATCTGGGCAGAAGAGAAGACCATAAAGCTTTTCTCCTTCAGGCATGTGGAGTGGCCAGAAGAGGAAGGTTGGTAGTTGATGAAACTTTGCTTGGCAGAATGTACAAACCAGTTAACTTAATGTTCTGGCAGTTCTCATGTGATTTTTTGAAAACTACATGCCCATATTGACTACCTATCTTGCACAAGCAACAGTCTCATTGGATGTTCTTGCAGAGATATAAAGATAAAATATTTGGAAATCTTTCTTCATATCACACGTAAGACACATGGTTGCTTCAGGGGGAACTGCTACTTTGTTTCTGTATTTCTATATCGAGCAAAAATAAATGGGAGTTTCACTTCTTTCCAGTCAATGTTATGCTTTCCATAAGCATAAATTCACTTGAAAGTGTTGTTCTTTTATGGAAACACAAAGAATGATATTTATTATAGCATTTTAAACCTTCATTCAAAAATGCTAATTTTAAGCTTTTCACAAATACTGTGGTCTGTATTGAAAATGGTTCATAAAGAATTTGCTGTCTCTGTACTGCTTCTTCTATTCATAAAATGCATTTCAAAGGAAATAAACCTTAAGAATTTAAGCCCACAGGAAAAAAAAACCAAAAAACAGAAAACAAAAAAAAAAAAAACCCAAAAAACACAAAACACCTAATTTGAACCTGATCCCAAGAAAAATATATGGTTGTTATATTCAATTTTCATGCATGCTTGAAACTCCTTGCTCCATAAATCATACCAAACTTTCTTTATTTATACAGTATACATGGACCTTCTACTTTTTCAAAAGCATAGTTCCTGCTTTAATAAAGTAGTTATCAGTACATGGCACAAGCATTTCTAGAAAAGTTAATATTTTAAAATAAAGGTGCTACACAAATGCCTATAATCATCCAGTCAATAAATATGCATCTTACATCTATTGCTCTAAGAAAGAAAAATAAAGGACACGGCCCAGCACAATCAATAGCTAATTTCACTAAGAATAGACACTAGTCTGGTATTTGTGTGTTTACATAGAGTGCTCACTTTGGATGACTCACCACACTGGAAGTTATCATATAACAATTGGCTGAAAAGAATAAGTTGGTAAAAAGAGAAATGTGGAAGAATTTAATTAATTTTGAAATGCACAGTACATGATGATAAGTATGAATTTCACAACTTTAAGAAGCTCAAAAAGACATCAAAATAATATGAGATTTCAAGAAAAAGTTTCAAAAATGTCTGGAACAAAGGCACCCACAAGATATGAACAAAAGAAGAAGCTGAGGACATCTTTTTCTTCAGGAAGTTATGATGCAATAAATTTATATAATTTATCATTTGTAGATTGAATTGATCAACAATGCTAACAATAGTAAAAAGATAATTTCCTAAATATAAATATTTAAATATAATTCTTAGAATCTTTAGATCTTCATAAAGCAACACTTTTATGTTATGGTATACCTTCTAACTCTTTATAGTGTCCTGCAGATCTTAGGAAAACATTAAAGTAGATGTCCTCAGTTTATTGAAACAAACTACCTTATTTCACTAATGTGCATTCTTGAGTTAGATATATTTGCAAAGAAAAGATAACTGCATTAAAGAGGCATACAGCTGAAGAACAGAAATTCATCAGCATTCCAAACATAATGATCAATTCTCTCCCCAACTCAGTTACAATGAATATAAATTGAGAAAAACACAGAGAAGTAAGCCAACAGGAGGTCTCAAATGAAATTAAAAATAGGTGAAATTAAAAATAAACACTGTGGTTTAAAAAAGTCTATTTTCTCATTGTTGCTCTGAAATAGATTGGAAATACTGATAGCAATTGCAGTTTTCAATCAAAAATCTGCTCAGAGCTTTTTCTGATCTTAAAGTATATTCTTTCAAGGCTAAAAACACATTGAAAAGTTGTATTCCAGCTAAAATTGAGCAAGCAGATTTGTTTCTTTATCATGTGTCAGATTCAGAACATTATCCACTCTGATGTAAACAATCTTTTAGAAATGAAATTAAATAGATTTTCTTGTCCAGAGGACTATTCAGAAAGCCAAATCCACAAATAAAACCCAAATTATGGACAAGTTCTAAAAGAAAAGTGCTAATGCAAATATTTCTAGCAAACTAAGATAGGAAGAAAAGAAGGAGTTTCAGGGTTCTTTCCTGCCCCACACACATTGCATACTGAGCCAAGAGTCAAGAGCATGGAAAGCAGCTTGATGTACTAAAGCTGAAGCTACAGAGATGAGCATCCATTCAGATACCCTGCAGACACAGCCCATTTCTTTATCAGCAAATCAGACATGCCTCAGAGTTCTGAAGACACTGAGATAACTCAGAATGGCTGGCATCTACCCTAAAAATCTGCCAAGGCTGGGTGGCTGTGGTGGTGCATTTGCGACAGTAACTGAAGGGAAACTGCCCACTGGGTATTCTCAGGAGCTGCTCTGACTGACAGACCATGTGAGGGAATTGTTTGGGGCCATAAATAATTACAATAGGCTGAATATTTTTTAGAGAGTATGTCGAGATTTGCCTAATGAGGACAATCACATTCCCATGCCCTGAAGCCTTCCAAAGGACACTGGAACTGACATGTATAGATATGTCCCAGCAGACTGACATAGTGGTACAGACACACAGGTGCTTGAAGTCTTTAAGACCTGAGCTGGAAGTTATGAACTATTAAAAGTGATTCTTAGCTCTAATTTAGAGCTGGCCATCATTACGCAAAATATTTAATGACAGTCAAGATTAAATTTTTTTAGTTTGAGCACTGTAACTGTCACTACTGGAGACTGTGGTGTCTCCATCCTTGGAGATATCAAAAATCTGTCTGGATATGACTCTATGTCATTTCTGACATATGTCAGAAATGACTCTAGGTGGCCCTGCTTAAGGATGGGGATGGACTTCCAAATGACCTCCAGCTACCTCTCCCAGCCTCAGTCATTCTGTGATTCTGCAGCCTATCGTTCATGAAGTGTCAGCTCAACTGCTTATGAGGTTTTGCTGTAAACTCAAACTCATTTGAGGGAAATGATTGGGGTTAAAAACAATTCTGCAACACAAACAAGCAAGGGCTGGAGATGCAGAAGTGTGGGAAACTAGGAAATCCTTCTGACTGTCCTGGGAAGATTTATAAGTCACAAGAATTTAGAGAGAATGATAATTAGTATGTCACACGGTGAAAAAGGTAAAATTTGTAGATTTTAGATGTGGGATCAGGGGCAAAGATGGAGGAAATGGGGTGTGTCCCTGAGCTTCTTCTTCATCCTCTTGTTCTCCATCTTCTGCGGTGGTGTGGCACATTTGGATTGGTTTGGAACAAAAGAACACTGTACAAAATAGTGGATAGATATTGGATAATTGTTATAAATAAAGTACACATAATTTTCAGTATAAAAGATAGTGCCCTCCCAAGGGCAGGCAGACTAAGGACGAAGATGAAGGGGAAAACAGACCAAGGACAGACCAAAGACAAAGATGAAGATGAAGGAAGGACAGACGATGGGGGAGAGAGCACTGGCCTGCAGAGAAGCTGTGGCAGACCAGGGAATGAATATGAGATAAGCAAATAAACAAATTCCTGAACACGAGAAACAGACGACTCGAACTCTTCTTCAGATGCAGGGCTGGGGGAAAACAGAAAGCCTGCACAGAGACAGAGACAGAAACAAAAACGAGAACAGGAAGAAGAAGAAAAAACACATATATATTTTAGTAAACCCAACACAGAAGTTCAGTTATTGCCAAAGCTTCTGCATGATGAAACTATGTCCCTTCTGAGATTTTGAGTCCATTTCAGGTAAAGAAAGATATTGTAATACTTTCTTCTTAGTCTTTCACCTGGCCTAGTTTGAAATAGGATCAGAGTCCTCGCACTTGCTCAGCCATGTGGAGCTGCTGACAGGCACTTCAGGAAGCCGTGCGGCCAGAACAATTTTGTTACTGCCTTGTTTGAAACACAGTGCCTCGCTGTAGCAATGCAGATATCTGGAACAGATGCTGGCACATTAAAAGTGAATGTAAACTGATTTCATGAGACCCCCTGTTTGAGAAGGATGACACATACTGATGGCCAGATGGAAATGCTGAATAATACTTGTCTTTCAAGTCTGGAATCAGAGTCCAGAATTTGGCCTTCTCTGCATACACTGAGCAGGACTCAGTGTTTTAAAAGGCCCCAAGAAGTGCCTAATTTGTGAAGACATGAAGGAAACATAAAGTAAAACATAAAGAAAACACGAAAGAAAAGAGAACAATGTCCTTGGTCTTCAATTACAATTTCCTGCAGCTGAAGGAAATTTAATCTGTTCCTTTTTGTCTTACAGGGATATCTGTCTATACCTAGGACCATTACCTTTTTGGCAAACATCTTGCCAAAAGTTTTGAGCTTGCCAGTAGTTTTGAGTTTTGTATATAGGCCAAATCAATAGTTAATTTTACTATCTGTGCAACTACTGATGTCTAGACAGCAATTCCGTTCTAGCTGGGGAATTAGAACAGAGAACAAAGAGGAGAAAGAGACTAATGTCGTTATGTTTTCACTAATTTTATACTTGATAAATAATCTTTCTCACCGAGTAGTTAATTGTAATCTTATAAGCGTCTTCTGCTTCAAATGACAATTTGAAGGCAAAAACTGAAGAAAAAATAACAAGGAGACAAATGTTTCTATCATTAGAATATGTGTAAAAATATAATTACATAAGCTTATGAATTATTAAATTTATTCATATTTTAATGCTAGCTCAAAAGTGGAATTTGGGTGAAAAATGTATGGAGAAAGGAATAGCTTTGCAATTCCATTTGTGTAAGAAAATACTCATGAATAATATTTATTTTTTCAAGTGGAAATGGTTGTTTGCGTAAATTGAAAGAGTGCTATTGAAGTCAATAGATAATTTTTATACATAGTGAAGACATAGATAGGCAAATAATGGTCAAAGAAAGATCATATAAGAAAAAAAATATTTTTTACTCTATAAATATCCATTAATAATTTTTAATTGTTCTAATTTCTAATTTGTTAATATCCATTTCCTCATTTGTTTTACTTCTTTGCCTTTTTCATCTTCACCGAGTAATTTTTGTTCATGATTCAGTTTTATGAAGTAACCTTGAATTGACAGTCATTTTCAACAGACTGAAAATGTACTTGCAGATTCATTGAATTACACTAGATTCTCTCAACAGTTCAAGTGTTTTTGACAAACTATATAAGGCACACTAAGTGTATGAATTTTTATCCTTTTTGTCATAACTGCTTTTCCATGTCATTTCACAAAATATCTCTAAAGTTATGTATCTATTTTATAATTTTAAAAGTTATGAAATGATAAATAAAATCCTTATGTGTATAAAGGTAGCTTCAGGCATGTTCCAACGAGCAGGTTTTCAGAGACTCAAACAAAATCTAGATCACATATATAACAACTGTCAAATCAAGTGCTATTAGACGCTTTCAGAATCGAGAGCCAAGGTGCAACAACATGAACAGACATGCTCTGGGACCTGCTTTTGTGTCTTTAGATGAGATTCAAGAGAATATCTAATTAAGTTGCAGAATGGACATCTATAAATTCTACCATCTTTCTGTAGAGTATATTCAAGTGCATATTTGTTTATTTCTATGTATATGTATACATTGTGAATATTTTGGGTGGGGGTGAGTCAGAAGAGTGCATGCAGAAGTTGATTGCTGGGGAGGATGTGTGTGCACCCACACAAGCCACTCAGAGTGAGAAAGAGTACCAATCTCTCACTGCACAGGTCTGAACCATATTCTACCCCCTCCATAACTTTGTGCTGGTGCTCCTGACTGTCACACAACTCTGACTCAATACTCCTACTTCTCATTCAACCCTCATGAAGGGCAAAGAAGATGGTCAAAAGATGTTCTTCTCCCTTCCTCATCATGCTTATATGCAGAATCTCACAAAATTAAATAATTGGACAAAATGCAAAGGACACACTTATATTTAAAATTTTCATCCATACATGTTCAGCAGGCTTCATAACTAAACCTGAAGAAAAAAATTAGTATTTTTATAAATGTGAACTAAAATGAATGTTTATTTGAATATGGAACAGGAAAGCTTTGTTTTACCAGAGATTCAAGCTGAAAATGCTTTCACAACTGGAGGAAATGAAGGAAGCTGTGTCAAACTGTGAAAGCAAACTTCACATTCCTTTCTGTTGGTAAGTCATATTTTGAGCCCCAACATATATGTAAAAAACACATTTAGACACAGATTATCACAGGTGTCTATGTCTGTATAGACTCTTCCAGGAAAATCTGTATCTGGTAAAAAACCTTTGAAGTCAGTCCCTCTTCGAGTAGGATTTTGACTAGATGACCTTCAGAAATACCTTCCATCTTAAATTATTATATGACCTTATGAGTCATATACTCTGACTGAGTTCAGCAGACACTAAGTGGGACTGGTTCTTCTTACAAAAAATTACATTTATTCAAAATTTTGAGTTTTATGTGTGTTAAAAATGATTCTGGGAAAAGTAATTTCAGAAAAATCTCATTATGAGTTGGTTCTAACTTTTAATTCAAAAGGAGGAAACAAACTTAGAAGAATAATTCTTTGTAAAAAATGTATTTTTTAAAAACAATTTTTCAAAAAAAATACTTTGATAGTTACCATTCACCAAAATCATAAAAAAATCTTCGTTTTTACATTTTAATTTTAAAAAATCAGATAATAGCATTGATAATTTTTTTCTTACAAATAACTTTTTAATTCAAAGTCAGTTTTCCTTAAAAAGATATTTTGATTACATAATTAATCTTCAAAATGTATCACTGCCTTTCCAGTATGGCTAACATAGTTAACTAGAAAGTGTAGCTTTTTTCAGAAGCTACACTATTGAATATTAATCAGTTTTTTCATTTCACAGGAAAATAATTTTCCTCCAGATACAACATTCTATACCAGCATAAGCTGGTAAATTTCTGAAGCTGATTAAAAGGCAAAGAATACCAGTGTTCTGGATCTAAATCAGATAATATGATTACATATCATCAGGACTATACAACATGCTGTTCTCATGTGTCCTGGTGTCAAAACAAGTTAACTTTTCTCATGGATTTGAATGTATTTCAGTCAGAGAAAATTGTTTGGTACAATAAACATCACAATTTCTTGTCTTAGTTTTCTATTATAGTGTATGCTATTAAACTAATTAAGAATATATAAAAACTTAGACAAACTTTCTAGAGGATAGATTTTCATTATGGTGTTAAGGAAACCAATAGGAACAAGTAACAGCGGCAAGCTGCAGACTGAGATCTTTTAATATGACTAGGAAACAAACTGATATCAAACTATTCTTAAGGTGCAACTGAACTGGTTCCTTCCTAGCTATTTTCTCTAAGTTTACAGTGACAGGAAAGCATGCCTCAAAAGCTGGAGTAGTCTATTATTTTTTGTGACTTCCTCCAAGCAAGAGTATCAGGATCACTTCCTACAATAAAATGCTAGGAATAAAAGGCAAATAATGAAGATTTCATGACAGCACTTGATAGGTCTGCTTAAAGCTGAAGATATATAGATTTCAAAAGAGAAATAATAAGAGAAAAAATAGTCACGTATATAAAAGGAGTCACATATAAAAGGAGACCACTTCTGGGAAGAGACACTGTCACTCAGATTCAAGAGCAGGCAATGTTACTCAGCATTCCCAAAGCAGAAGTCCTATATCAGGTGGCCTCAATACATGGAAGATGAGCCAAACAAGAGATGAAATAGCAATATGAGCATTCTCATAATACAAAAATAGCGCTCAGGTAGGGACAGGGAGAACAATATCTCTTCACAACAGAGAACAGTAGAGCTGTAGAGCAAAGAGCACAATAAGAAGCAACAGCTGGAAAATATGAATGGCATAAAGCAGGACTAATGGAACTATCATGTAATAGGTACTTTCCTAACAACATAGAAGCTGCCCAGAGAATCTGGAGATAACACCGCTGTCAGCAGTGAACATTGCATGAAGACTTCACAGACCAAGGGACAAAATATGCTGGAAAAACCTACAGTGGTATTCAGTGTTGAACTGAACAGACTATATCTTGCATTTAAAATTAACATGGGGAAATCACTGAACTATTACCCGAGGAAAAAAAAAAAAAAAAGAAAAAAAAGAAAATAAAAGAAAATAAAAGAAAATTAGAAAAGAAAAGAAAAGAAAAGAAAAGAAAAGAAAAGAAAAGAAAAGAAAAGAAAAGAAAAGAAAAGAAAAAGAAAAGAAAAGAAAAAAAAAGAAAGAAAAGAAAAGAAAAGAAAAGAAAAGAAAAGAAAAGAAAAGAAAAGAAAAGAAAAGAAAAGAAAAGAAAAGAAAAGAAAAGAAAAGAAAAGAAAAGAAAAAAAAATTCAAGACAATACTTATGCAAAGTAAGACAGCTGTGAAGGTCAAGTAAAATACTGTATGGGCTCAGAGAAACTATAGTGGACATTTCATTTGTATTTAATTCCAAATATAAGTAGATATTTTTTCAGATAATTTCATTAAGAAACAAGGATTGATGGTATATCATTAAGTTCTAGACATATTGTAGAAGCCTGATCCACCTTCATGGTAAAATATGACTTGGCAGAAGCTGTTTAAACAATTCACCTGAGGATGAGCACTACTTAGGCTAAGTATGAAAAAGACTTAATGAACAACTCAAGGTGCACTCGGTTATTTGCATCTGGGAAATTAAAAAAATCAAAGAGGTTGATAATATGAAATTAGATATCACTTAGTAGAGTGGGAGTAGATTGAATAAGTGCTGTGAAAGCAATAGCCTTCACCCTCTCTTGTCCAAGTCATGTCTCCTGGGACCAGGGCTGACTTGTGGTTGCACAGCTCCTGCATCCACATGCAGGCTGCACTGTACCATCAAAACACAATGTTTATGGCAACAGAAAAACGTTTCCTATTTTATATGTACAGAAAAATACTTGTGCTTGAGCAAAACCATATGCTTTCTACAGCTAATTAAACATGAATTCTGGCATTGGATATCAAAGTATTCTCAAGAAAAAAACTGACAGCACGCTATGGAATAATCCCTCTTTTAACAGCCCTAACCGAGTTTGGAAGATACTGCTCCAATGAGGAAATATTTTCTAAAGTTAAATAGGTCTCATCATTACATTATTGACTTTTTTTCCTAATGCAGTCTATTATGTGGAGACTGTAATGGATTATTGAGTGTAACTTCTTAATTTTTCCAGAGTATACTTACCCTATTGTCCTGGTTTGACCAGCTCACAGAAGTGAGCTGGCTGGTTTTGAGATTGGCATTTTATTGGACCAATGGGAAAGCATTTTCTAGTTGTTATTCCCTTTGAAAGCAGCCCGGGCAGGTCTCTTTCCTCCCGGCTGTCAGAGCACACACCTCTGCCCTCTCTGGGCACAGAGTCTGCTCTGCTGCTGGCCCCAGCTGAACCTGCCTCTGCTGAGCCTGGGAGAGAGGGGGGAGGCACGATGAGGGAGGCTGGAACACCTGATGAGACCGAGGGGTGGAAAAGGAATTTTGGGAATCTGTCCAACTTTCCTGTGGCTGCCTTTTGGGCCTGGACCCTCTGAGAGCTGCCCCTCTCCCCCCGCCCCACCAGCATGGCTTCGAAATATAACACCATGGACTGCCATGGCCAGACACTCTCTTGTTAACTCTTTCAGTGCATCAGTGCACAGATGGGACTTGGAAAGCCTCCATCCTCTCTCCAGTGAGAGAAAATTAGAATGTAGATGTGTAAAGACCACATGAAGTATCAAAGTCAGTCAAGAAAGAGTGAAAGTCCAGGTGGAAGGAGTGTGGGAAGCTGCTTTTGAGCTATAAAAGACTCTTGCAAGCTATGGTGGTTGGTTATTACATATTGAAATGTTTCCTTTAAACCATAAAGAAGTATGGGGGAGATAAAAGAGTTCAAATTGTAGACCTGAGTAAAGGAGTGAAATGTTGAAGGGACTGTTGATTTCATGAGAAGTTGAACAGAGTGATGAAGTGATAAAGACTCTTTGCCCTTGGAAAATAAGTGAATCTCTGTTCCTTGGAGGTGAAGGTGGTCCCAAAGACAAAGAAAACCTTTGTTTTGAACATGTTATCTTTAAAATAAAACCCTATATATCAATGTGGCCCAGAGACACAACTGTGAAATTGGGAGGAATTTCATGAACACAAAAAATCTGGGCAGTTGCTGTTCATGAAGAATGGATCTACAACAGAACTGTTTCTTTGTGGGGAAATTGACCATAGCGAACAAGAGGTGCTTCCCTCCCTAAGTGAACTGAAGAAAAACTGTTTTAGAGGTGAAAAACTGAGATTTCCGAGTGTTGTTTTCTTCATGTTGTTAGTTAAGAGAAAAGAAAGTGTGGGGAGGGAGGAAGAGTGTTTTGAAGGTTCCATCCTCATTCTTATTGTTTTTCTTTCTTTTGGTGTTACTTAATAAAGTCTTATTATTTTTAAGCTTAAGTCTGCTTTGCTCTTAATTGGAAACTTTGAAATTGGCAAAATCAAAGCAAAACAGAAATTGGTGTTTCTGCCCGGTTTCAAATTGAAACCACAACTCCTATGAATAGTCAAGGATCAGGTAACTTAGGAAGTATGTATGTAACCAAAAATATAGGAAGAGCCAACAGAAGTGCAATAAGATCTGTATTATTTTAGTGGTAATGAACCTGTGATATTCAAACATCCATTAAAATAGCCAGTTATTTGGGAAAATGTTAGCTATATAATGCTCACAAATAAAACCATGACGTTATCTTCCCATGGTTTTAACACAGGGGTGCTGAGGTATTCACAAGAAAATAAATGGGAGGAGTGTTATCCCTGCCTGTCTTGACAGTGTTAAATGGACTCTTCATATACAGTACCAACAGATATACCCCTTCATGCTTTTAGAGCAATACTCACACACAGCTATCAGAGAGCTAAGAACCTCTTGCCACTTCATTCATGGTTTTTCACAGGTGATCACTCTACTCCTACTGCTACTCCTACTATTAATAAGTACTGTAGTGAGCTGCCTTGCAAGATTCGCATGCTAGCAATGACATAATGCTAAAAACACATCGAAGCCAGCCATTCCTCAGAGTTCCTCTACAGCATTGCATTCTCCTCCCTCTATCCAATAGCTGAGTAATCCAATAGCTCCTTTTCATCTGAGATGCATTCAAATTCCCTGTCAGTAAGATAAATCTGAACTGTGGTTTCTACACACCCAAAATAAAGTAGTATAGAGACGTATGCCTCCTGGCCATATGGAAAATGCTTCTTCTTGAATGAATTCTTAAAACATAACCAGACAACAGATTCACTCTAGGTTTTAGAGCTTAGACGGATGAAAGTATTTCTGTGTCAGATAAAAGGTTTGTTAAGAAATCTGGGAGGCAGACCCAAAGAGACTCCCATAGTTAAATCACTCTTGGAAAAGATGCATTCAAATGCTCTTAAGGTGAGGAGAATGGTGAAAAAAGCTGGACTTGCATCATCTGCCTCCATAGTAAGTGCTCTAAGCAGACCTTTATGGCTATGCTCTATGCAGAACATACTCTGCTCAGTGTGCGGTAAATAATTGTTGGGTCTGACTGTGCAGAAAGGTCCCTAGATTACAGCTCCTGGTGGGTACTAGTATAAGAGAAACATCGACCTACTCTCTACTAACAAAAATTTACTGCTTTTGAAAATTTTACTGCAGAAATAGAACATTTTCAGCACCTCAGGAAACATTATGGCAACATTAACTTATGGGGTGGTTATGTGGTCAGGATCCAAATTTGAGACTAGTCTGGCAGAGAACTTAGAAGAGACCTGACTTGGCATACTGACTGGATTTTTCTACATTAATAAGAAAGTAAATAAATAAATAAAATACCACAACCCCTAAGGTGGCATAATTTAATTCATAACTAGTAGGTGACCTTCTGCTACAGATGTAAATGGCCCAAATGGAACAATTTTCTTTAAAAACCTAAGCACACCTCAGTCAGAGTTAACAGACATTGTATGAAGAACTTCAGTTAAATAGTTTCTAATGGAAGTTGAAAGAACAGTGGGAATCAAGCTCCATACTGAATTAATGAAAGTTAACAATCTCAATATTAGCCAGATAATAGTGAAACTGCCAACAACTTAGATGCATTCAGCTAAAGAACAACACCATAAAGCAAAAAGAAAAAACCACTTTTTTTCGTAAGTGTTTGCATCAAAGGAAGTAAATTTCTGAAAGACCTGCTGTTGCAAGGCTTGGATTGCAGTTGCCTATATGCAGTTGATTGTGTGACTGTGAAAGGACAGCACATTATATTGCAGCATCATGTCTTAAAAGCAATTGCTTCAGAAAAATAGAATCTAGCAACTTTTTTAGTAGTCTGCCCTGAGCAGGTAAATTCAGGCTCTTCTACATTATAAACATTTTAGAAAACTGATGCATTCTGAGCTTTTTATGCATTGACTATTGCTGCTCTAGAACTATTACATATCCTATAGCTGCTTCTTTCCTATTGTTTCTTATTTCTCCTTTTCCAAAATGGGAATTGACTCACCTGTAAACTTTCAATTGCAGTCTGTTGTTTTTTTATGGAAACCTGCATCATTCCAAGTGCAGATTGACACCTCTGTCAAAGATAATTTTGAAAGGAAAAATAACTTCCAAACTGACCCTCAGGACAAGGGAATTAGGCTAAGAAGTGGAAGTGTTTTCTCATGCGTATGTGACTATCAAATTCTCTTTGGAGCTCTATAAAAAAGTGTAATAGAAAAATGCATGAATGTCAAAAAGAAAATAAGTAAAGCTCAGTAGTTTTGTGCTTTAAAGTAGCTCATTTCACTTGGGCTTCATGTGGGATCTCTTTAAGAGAAGGTGGGACTCCAATAGCTTAGCTATCATGACTTGACAAGCCTTTCTGTCTGAGAATCCCATTTTGGGTAACTCATTTGGCCAGGATGACTTAAGAATGACTTCAGACATTTCTGGTAATGGTGCTCAGGGAAAAGGATGCTTTCAAAGACCTTCTAATTGAAGAGTTGATTTTGCAGTTAACAACTTCCGCAGCTTCCTGTTGTCAGAGCATCCAGATTCAAATTTCTGACTTGAGTCAGAATGAAGGACCAGGTTCTTCCTCATGCAAAGAATGACTTGGCCATGGGTATAACATGGGTGGAACAAGGAAGGAGGATGAATCTAAAAATTGCCTTTAAAAGTTGATGAAAAATCATATTTTTTATTTTATGGCTTCATTTCCCAATAAATTGTAACTACCTTTTGTGGGTAAGAAAACTGATTTTCACTCAGACATATTTGGGAGAGAGAATGTTGACATTTGCACATATTCTCTAAGCACAGAAAACAGAGCTATGTCTCCAAGAAACTGTTTCATGTGCAGTAGCTTCTACAGATCTGCTTGCTCCACAACATGCAGTGGTGGTGTTTACTCTGTTTTATCAAATATTCATTCACACACTTTCTTGACTAGTTAGTCAGATTGTGGTTGAACTTGCATTTGCTGACTATCCATAACCCTCTCCATTGTTAGTCAAGGGACTTAGCTCAACTACACTAAACCACTACAAAAAAAATTCTGCAACGTCACATACCAACAGGTGACTGTACTATTCACATATTCAAACTGATATAAAAGCCAATTCTAGTCTTAGTTATTGATCTCAGTTTGAATACTGTAAGGTCAGTTTAGCCTGGACTATCCAGGAATAGAATTATTCTATAGAATTTCCACAAATAATTTTTTTTTACAAATAAGGAAACTGACATAGTCTCTTCCAGATTATGCAACTGTACTCTTATTTCAGAGTTATCTAAACCTTCAGGTATTATTTAATCAACAGCTAGTGAAGAGGTCTTTGGTAACTTTCAGATCATGGCACATATTTCCAGTGAACCACTTTGGGAATTTATTTTGCAGAAAGGATACAGAAACACCTCAGGAAAGCATTGACTAACTGGGAAACAACTGAGGAAACTAAGCCCATTTAGGCCTCTCACTTATAAAGAATATTAAACTCACAAAGAAGAGAAACAAAGAGGATTTTGTTGGCTAAAATGTCATTCCCAGAGCAGAGCTCTGGGAAAATAGCAGCAACTTCAGATAACTTAGTTTTTATTTTGGGGGAAGACTTCTGTTTGTCACACTAAAAAGTAGGAATAGGGCTAAAGACATTTACATGTGTCAAGCTGGATAAATTCAAAACCCTTGCTAAAAATCCCTAACTGCAAAATGAGTTCAAGCCTGAGCCTTGAGTGAATTTTCTTCTTGTTCTGCTCCTTTCTTAAAATGACATTAAAAAAAAATCAGCAAAATCCAGATACAGAGAAATAGGATAATAGCAGAAGAATGAATACACAGAAAGCTTTAAAGAGGATCATAAAAAAGTGTAGTGAGGCTTGGCTATGCAGAGGTACTTTTTCCTAGGAATTGAATAATGTATTTGCTATGGGCCTAGTTTAAACGTGCTTTGCACTTCATGTAATGAAGAGTAACTATGTCAAATGACCTTCCAAATTGGCTGTGGGATGACCATATGGGCCAGTAGGAAGGACTTAAGGGGCTCAATATGAAGGCTACATTTGGGTGTGTACTGACTTTTAGTAGCTTACATATTTGTGACATCTTATTTAAATTGGTTGTTCTCTATATTGATTCACTGAGAAAGTTTCAGTCAAGAAGAAGTTTCAGCTTCTCTACAGTCTTCTGCCTCCTGGCCTCCAGAAGAAAGACATCTGATCAAACACACCCAGGCTGCAGGGTGGGAACAGAATCACTCAGCACGTGATGTAACTGGTACCTCCATCTGCTTCGCAAAGAAAGTGGAAGATGCCAGTATGCGGAAGGAAGATTTGGAACCGTTTCCCTTGCCTTCTGAATTACTCAGGAAGCATTTGGAGCCAAGACCCTCAGACAGATGACTGTTCCTCTCAGGGCTCATATCAGTGATATAATATGTGTCTCTAAACAGAACAACCATTAACCAGCTGAATTAAGATGGTCTTTCAGGTAGATCATCCATTTTTACTTCCCTATACAAACAGCACTGTAATTATAATTAAACATAAGCATCTTGCAACCTTTCAAAACCTCTCTTAAAAATGTAAATTGCAAATTTATGTTTACAATAAACTTATGTATAAATTTATATTAAATATTTATGATAATATTTAAATTTATACAAAAGAGAAATAAACATTGGAACCTAATTGAAATTATTGCAATTCTAGACTAAGATTTTATGTTCATAGAAACATGAAATAAATTCCCAAAATAAAATTTTATTTTTCTTTAGGAATTACTGAATAAAAAGTCTCACACACAAAAACATCCAGTCACAACATCTTAAACATCTTACATAATAGCATAAATTTATATAGTGGATGAATTTCTAACTACACTAAGAGACTGACATTTTTCCTACATTTTCAGCGAACAGTTTTTGTTACTAAAGTGAGGTTATCCTATGATACACTGAAAAACTTCAATATTAAATGAATTTGTCCAGATACATGTGTTTAGGTGTCTGCACAAAGATATTTTCCTTCAAAATATTTCATACATCTACTTTATTCTCTGATCTCTGTCCTTCTAATCACTAACAAGAAGTGTAAATAATATTCTCAATAACAGAATATTAGTGAATCTACAGAGCTCCTCAGATATCTTAATGATAATTTAGAAAAAACACCTAGTTTACTTATAAAAAGATTTATATAGAGATGTAGCTATTCAGGGGTATATCTGTACAGATACAGATATACAATCTGCAAACTGATTTGGGACTCAGAAGATACTGAGTCAAATCTAACTTCTGACCCTGCTTTATTTTCCTTTTTCCAGAAGATCATAGTCCTTTCTTGTTTCATTTTCCACTTATTTCTTATTGTTTGGAAGACAGAGATAATGACCTTTATTGTTGAACAATACATAATAAAAAAATAACTACTTTTTGCCCAGAAAATTTTCCTCAATTTTTTACTATGAATGATCTGAGAAAATTCATGAGTCAGGACACTAGGAAGTTTAGTTTATATTGAAAACATCTGGGCTACTTTGCATAACTCCTTAGTGCAGTAAAAGTACTCATGTATGTAAGGCTGAGCATTAACAGCCAGTAAAATCTTTGCATTGGCTGATGTAGATGAGTTAGATTTCTGTTCAGCCCTTTGATGTCTGTGAGAAGTCACACTGCTGAGTTGTATAAAACTCCTATAAGGAAGGAGCTAAAAGGGCTAAAAGTGTATCTTGAGACCACTGTACCAAGCATGTTCCAAATGTAAAGGTTTTGATGCTGATGGATGCATCTAAGTAGATCTTGTCATGTCAGAGAAATTGCAGGGGCCATTCTTCCCGGTCTTTATCTCATTGGCATCTCTCCTTTTCAATTCAAGAACAGAACAAGATCTTGAAAACATGGAATTATGAAATTATATATTCTTTGCCAAAAGATGTTACCTCATCTTGCTTAATTCTGACTTCAACAATCTCACCAATTTCTGTAAGAAAAAGCTTTGAGAACAGGAATGATATTTTATGCTTCATATGCAAGACAGAAAACTGGGGCAGCAATGACTGTGCCACAGAGATGAGGGAATCATTCAGAGTTAATAATTTATTTGCTGAATATAGCTTCCTTTTTGAACAGTTGTGAAAAAGCATCTTCCTTTCAGCTGCGAGACAGACAATGGTGTATTTGAGCAGGTCACTCAGGGTGAGCAGAAGGCCATAATACACCTTGCACTGATGTAGCCTGCCTCCCTGCTGAAGCCCTTTGAGCACAAATCTCTACATTATGACCTACCCTTTGGTGTATGGCCACTTGTATTTGCTGATTTGTGACCCCTCCAGGCTGACAAGCGGGCTAGAGAGCACAGAAGGAACCTGGGGTTCTCTGCTGCACACACCTGAGACCCATCGGCCTGGGTCAGGCATCCACAAGGCAAGAATCAACAGTATGAGACTCATGCATACTAAAAGGTACAGCTCTGAACAGAAATCTGAAAGTCACAATGTAATAATAGCATTTATTTTTTTATTTATTTGTTAACATTAGCCACTCTCTGCAAATATACTTGGTAATACTGTAGTATGCAATTTACTACAAGAATGGAATAACAGTAAAGACTAATTTGATTTTGACCTCTTAATATTTTCATGTAGCAACAAACAGAAATAAGGCTTTTGTTCTATGCTCTTTATCATCTATGTGAATACAAGTCCTGTCCACAAAAATTCTGGCTTCATAAACTTTCCATTCTACAAATATTTCTGCCCATGTTTGATCCTATTATAAGTTTGACTATGCATTGTCACAAATATTGTAAAAATATTTGCAGAAAGATGATGTAGTTGTTGATGATGATGATGATGATGTGTGACTATAGTTTCAAAGAACAGGAGGAAATCTTAGGGAAATGATTGCAGTTAGCATATAAGCACCAGTCACGGTTTTTTTCATTCTCTGTAGAGCAGACCAGAACGTAGAACTAATAGCTTATTGTTCATTTTCAATAACTGCATATTAGAACTTCGAGTATGAATTTCTTTGGTAAATCCACTATTCAGTAACAACACATATTTTAAGCAGCCTCTCAGTAAATTAATTTCCTAGAATATTCCTGGGAAATGAGCATAAAATGAGTTAGAATATTGCCATGAACAATTCACTGTTTCATTTAAATAAATATTTGCAGATTTCACCCCTTATTATCTGCTTTTCTGTGATCATCTACAAAAAGAAAACTTATACATATTCCTTTTTTGTGCATCAAAACTGAAAATTCATTTAATAGTTTTTTAAGGACTGAAAGTCCTCCTGGAAATCAAACAGGAAGAGGAGAAACACAAACCCCTGACTTTTCTGAAAGCATCTTCCATGTTTACAAATGTAAATATGCATTCAAATAGAATAGATATACATAAAGAATATATATATAAGCACACTATGTACAAAAATGTACACCAACTGAAGCAATAATAGAATTTCCTTAAAAGACCTATATAAACTATAAGTTTGGAAATTCTTTTAAAGACATAGTTATAGAATGGCTGCAGTGAAGACAAAACTATTGTTGAAATCAAGACAATTATTACTCATGAAATCCAGAGTGGCTTCTGTCCTTTTTTTCTTTTAAGCTCACAGGCTTCCCTTCAGCCTGTGAAGATCCCTTGACACCAGCAGCAGCCTTCACCAGAGAAATGAACTGCTAATCTCTGTGGACAGCCTGCCTGAAAACACAGAAAAGTGTGTCTGTTGCCCAAAAGACTGTCCTTCCAGGATCTACTGCAATCACCTGCAGGTGCACACATGCAGGACCTCCAGAAAGCCCCATAGTCATAGGATCTGAAAGATGAGTATAAAATAAATCATGGCCACATTGTACCAGATTTGGCCAAAAGTCTAGGGGCAACTTCACTATATAGTCTTTAGGATATTTTTTATCTCTTGCTGTAATAAATTAATTTTTTTTAATTTCTTATTGCAATAAATTTTGTATACCTTTGATCCACTAACACTTGAAGTATGATTATTTTAGATTTTCATGACATTTTAAATTCTACTGATCACCAACTCTTCCTATTTGACAAATGTTCTGTCTTCTATTTTCAATGCAGCTGAAAATAAAAAAAGTTTTTCTTTCTGTCATTGTTTTTGTACCATTGATGGTTTCATTCATGTCAGCACAACTCATAAATGAGTTTTAGATGAGTTGAGCTGCTTTTGATGACTAAATTTGCGGCAGCAAAGCATAAAGCATTTTAGGCTCCACAAGAGCAGTCTTTTTATTATTTCTTATTGAGACAATGGTGGTTTAAAAAGAAAATAGATACATAGATTTCAATATTTTATTTTTTAGTCTTCACACAATGAGGAACTTCTCTGCACTAGAATATTATCAGACTCTATATAGATTTTTTAGAATGCATATATATTTTTGCCATTTGGCACCTGCAAAAAGTGCACTGTAGCATATACCTAAAGTGTAAGCTGGTACAGTTGCACAAGATTGTCTCTACAATAAAGAAATACAATACCCAAGCAAGCAATACATATGCATATAGAATTCATATATATGTATGTGTGTATACATATAGGTATACCTATATTCATTCACACAAAATAGTTATTTTGCAGTAAGTTTTGATGTGTTCTGTGGCATGTGCCAGTTCTCTTGGTGAAATTAAATGCACGTTGCACTTTGTCTTCTCAGCTGTTGCATGCTGCTTAGTTTTCAGTTTGGCACTGTCTAGGTATGCCATCACAGATGGAAAGTCAGTAAATATGACGTGCTTTTCACCTGCCATAAAATACTGAACTCCCTCCATCATTTTGTATGACCAATTTGCAATTCATTTAGTACTCACACATGGAATTCCAAAATAACTCAGTAAAATGTTTACTATTATCAGTACTGGATCTCAAAGCAATGAAAAAGTCCAGTTTTGTAAGTTTTACATGCTAAAATTTCCAGATCTGTAACCTGCAGCACAGGAAAAGGGATTAAAATTATGTAGGAGATTCTGCATTTGAGTGTCTGATATTACTTTTATGTATTGACATCTGGAACAAAAAGGATTAGTTGTATAATTTAATCCTATCAAAGCCAGTTGTAGTTTCCCTCTTCTACCTTGTGTTAAATGCACAGAAGCTTCATGCAAGAGCATATGACTGTCTAACAGTGCTTACATGACATGGAAGGAATGGTGACTTAGGACATATGATATAAACAGCTCTGCTGCACATCAGTTGATTTTTCTGTTTGAGACCAAGATTCACTCTTCAGCACACAACTTTTTGTATGTTTTAATGAGTAAGAAGTATTTTAAGGCTGTCGTATTGCTCTCACAAAATAACCTTTTATGAAAAAGGGCTTTACAGATTTCTCATTAAAATCTCCTTGAATCTGTTTTACTATTTTTCTTTTATGCAGTAGTATAACAAATAATATGAGTAAAGAAGGATATACTTAATGATACTATAAGTAAAGATGGAATGCAATTACTTGCCTTTATCGAGAAGAGACTCAGAATACCATCTTGAATTCAATTCTTAATTTTAAGGTGATAAAACTCAGATGAGATGCATCCTACCTTGTAATGTGCCTTTAGAGAGCATCTGCATCTTCAGCTTCCTCCCTGGAGCTGATTCTTTATGAACACTGAGCAACCCTTCATGTTGCTGACAATCTTCATTATAACCTTGCGATGCCATCATATACTCATATGTCATCCCTAAATTACCTTCTGTACCCTTACCTCATGAAATTGTTAGTATTTACACATATCAAATATCCAAAGATTAGCTGGACAATAAATGAATCAGTAGTTCATGCACAATACACAGTACTATATATTAGGATTTCCCATTGTCACTAGCAAACAACCTATTCTTTACAGCCTACATTTGTAAACCTATTGAGTTATGAGTTTGGAGATTTTTGTTTATTTTTGTATTTTCCTGAACAATAAATAAGGTAAACTTTCATTCTTCTCTTAGATACAGTCATATGATAAATGAAGGAAGTAGTGTGGACAAGACTGTTTAATTTTTATAATTTAGGCCTAAGTTGTACTCAAGACTTTACATATTTAGCCTACTTTGAACACTGTGGGAGATGTCAGTAAGCATATAAGATTACAAATTAATCTTACTTACACAGTAGGAGAAAGATTTTATGTCAAGGAGTAAGAGTTACAGAAGTATAATCAGAACCCTTAATGGCTTATTACACATATTAGTTGCACTGTAAAAAGCGAAACACTCATCCAGCATAAAAATAGAGGTAAACAGTGTCCAAGACACAAGTAAGTTTTCATACAACCATTCTGAAACTTATGCAGATATTCTGGATATCTCTTCAGGGTCAAGATACCTATTAATGAGTGTAGCATTAATCATGTATGCAGTTACTGGGAGAATCAAAGCCTAAAAAATGTTTGTTTTCACAATTATAGTCTTAACTGAACAACATAGCACAAAGCTGTAAGGGAAGCACGCACATTTTGCTTCAAATGATAATGGATTTCCAAGGGGAAACCATAACCTGCTGGTTTCTTTCCTAAGACAACATTCACTGTGGCTAAGTTCTTGCTTACAGATGGGTCCTTGCACAAGGAATCTCATATTTTAAATTTGGGCTTGGTCCTCCAGCAAGATTTCTGCACTGAATCTCCCCGTGTTCACCAAGCCCTGCTAAAGCTTGTGATACTTACAAGGACAGCAAACTTTGTATTAGCTGTTACTACAGAGCAGAACCAAGAGGAGGATATAACTTTAAATTCCACTTTAGTGAAACCTCTATCAAAGACTAAATCAATAATAAATTTTGAAAAGCCTACAGCAAATAGGAAATCTCTGTTTTATGATTTTTCTTTTTCTCTGAAAAAAGCCTTTGGTTAGAAATAACTTCTAACAGATCTGTATGAAAGGGGAAATATGAAAATTTGTTTTTTGAACATTTCTTCTTCATTGTTTTGAAATGACATTTTTCTTTATTAAATGCCAAAATTGGGGAAGAATTAAAAAATACAGTAAATCCAAATTAAATATTTCTAACAATTTTAATTTGTTTTCATTCTTTTCTTTCAGTTAAATGAACTTTAGCTCTGGGTTAATATACAACAGTGTTTTGGAGGTTTATATTTCTTTTGTTCAGGCAACGAACTGGGGGAAAAAAATTAAATAAAAGCAATTCTTTTCAATTCTACTACTCTATTGCCAACCATAAAATCTTTCCTTTGAAAAGCTACCAGTTTGGCAACTACATATCCAATACAAGACAAAGAAAGCAATAACCAATAACAGTAGTCTATCTATCTTTCCAGTTTTACCATGAAAAATGTACTTCTCTATGCAAAATTTCTCTAGATTAAGCTTGAAATGACACAAATGCACATTTCTTATTTTTCTATGAGAATGTATGCATGTACAGCTTTCTCCATCTGTCATTTCTGTTTTACATAGAGTCATGATATTTACATTTCAACAAATCAAATGGCAAAATATCTATTATTCAAATATAGTACTGGATTTTGTAATTTCCTAAAAAGTTGAGTGCAATTAACCGGATACGTATTTGAGCTTTCCATATGTAATGAAACACAATAGAAGACTGTGAATTCAGAAGAAAGGCAGGCACACTCATGATGTGACATTGAAACAGAAAAAAAGAAACATTAATTCCTATTGCACTTTGTTTCTGTTACTCAAAGAAAAGAGACCAGGAGAATATTTATGATAGAAAAAGTGTTTCTTTCATAACAGAAAGATTTCTTTAGCCATATGAATGATTTTAACCACTAATTCTACCTTTGAAATAAGCATTTTTCATAATAAACCAACAAATCATGGTGGTAATGGACAACATATACTGTGCTTCGTTTTTATGATGTTCTCTTAAGCTTATACACACATGCACACAAGCCTGTTACAGAATGCTTTCCTGAGATCCCCCAAAGCTACAAACTGCTTGAGCACTTAGACCCTGGACTAGGGTCCCAGAAGGGGATAGGCCACTAAAGAACTGTTGTTCAAGAGCAGCTGATCTACACACACCTCTGGCTAGTATTTGCAATTATTTATGCTATTTGCTGTGGAAAAGCTGCAGAGGTATTCACATATCTCAGTTATAAGCCTGTGATGTAGTTCAGGGTTATGGCTACCAGACAAGGGCAACCTTTGGGCTATTCATTGTAGCTGCCTAATGTAACCAGAATTTCACCCAAAGGGGGTGAAATGTGAAAGTCCACTATAAAGAGAATGGAAAAGAATGTGTCAGATCTCTCTTTTCTTGAGTAAGCTGGCCAGAAATTCTCAGGATGAACCATCAAAATAAAGAGAAATGGCAATTTGCAGAATGGTATTCTAGGTAATTGAGTAAATTTCAAAAGAGTGAATACAGTAATTTTCTGTGTCACTCTGTCTGTCAAACTCACACTAATTCTTGAATGTCATTTTAGAGGGGAAAAAGGACTAAAGATAAGCAGTTTTATAATTTCATGAGAACTAGCAAGTAGCTGGAGACAAAATGGCCTAATATTATTCATTGTGAAGGAAGCTAATGAGATCACCCTTCCTTAGACATCAGACAGGCAGGGAATCAGACATCGATAGCTATGCTGCATGGTGCTACTCTTTTTTTAAAAGCTTTCCATGTTACATTATCTTCTGTCCTAATTGCTATAACTGTAGGAAGAATTTTAAGAGAACGGTAAGGGGTTTGGAAGGACTGCTGTCCCATCTAGACAACATTCCCCTTCAGTATAACAGATAAAATTAAATGACCAAACTCACTGTGAATTATGTCTTGCAGAGGGTAATGAGAACAGAGCAGAAGCTGCAAATGGGCTTCAAACATTTTCAAACTCACACTGATTTGGGAATCTTTAGCTAAATAAGTGGCTTTAAGCTGTTTCTTCTTACAGAGCTGTATTTATAGAAATGTGTCTACTGTATAGTGTTTCACACTTCTGCTTCCCATTGCTTTAACTTTAATTAAATTGAACAGGATTTTGTTTTGATTTTTTTATTCATACATTGTATATAAAATATCTACACTGTAACTGCTGTATTTTTGAGGCTGTTTTATGTTATATAGCAATCCTTTTAAATGACTGGGCAATGGTACATACAAAATTGGAAGAGAATTAAAGATCTAACATTGTGATGATTTGGTTTCTGATGATTTGCTTTAAAATGTTGAAATTTAAATTAGATATTTTCTTGCTATTTGGTTTATGAATGATGTATTTAATTGGTAAACAAAGCTATGGCCTCCTATGAAGCAAGTATGATTTCATTGAAACATACTTCTTTTAACTTGGACAGCAATAATTTTGTGCAAGCTGTCAGACTGTCTTAGCAGCATAACTTATAACTGAATAGCCTGTGCTGAAAACTGCCCTCAAGGTGAAGTATTCCTAATCAAGCAATGAAATATTTAATTCTGTGATGAAGCTAAATAATTAATAAATCTAACATTTCTGTGACATGTATCTTTTGGGACTATGTAGAGCATAATGACACTAAGTTTCAGTTTCCAATTGTAATATCTTGATTTTATGACTGCTATGACCAAATGACATCTTGTAATACCATGACATCAAGTCTAACTAAATGTTTCTCAGGATTTGTAAACTGTCCACACTGCTCCAGGCTAATAAAACTGATGTGAAAAAAAAAAAAATGCTACCTTTTCTGTTTTCTTTTTTTTTTTAATTCTATTTTAAAAATTAATTTCATAAAAAAAACAAACAAACAAAAAAACCAAACATGAGTAATGTTTCACTTTTGTTGAAAAGATATTTTATTTCAGTCTTTCTCCCTTCTGGAAGCTTGGACTCAACATTCACCACAGCAATGCCACCAGGAACACCACCAAAAAAGTTATTTCCTCCCTGTGCTGGAGGAGTAGCTTGCTATAAATGACTGCTATCTCATTGCTGTTTATGCA
Organism: Sitta carolinensis; assembly: GCA_032173965.1. Lineage (NCBI taxonomy): Eukaryota > Metazoa > Chordata > Aves > Passeriformes > Sittidae > Sitta > Sitta carolinensis. The sequence continues at coordinate 22,554,436 of JAVUNC010000005.1, read as the reverse complement.
ATTAGAAAGCAATCATTAACATGAAAGAAGGTTTCTATTTCCTGTTCTGAACTGTGGTACAGGGGCTATTAGCAATTACTGGCATAAAAGGTGCCCTTACAGGCACCTCTCCAGATGTTCTCAGTTTTGAAGTTACCAGCTTCATGCCAGTCTGCCTGACCTCAGGATTCTTTCTTGCTAAGAGCTGGCTGAACCAAGGAAGTGATTTGAAATGCAAGATAATAACTTTATTCAATCTACTAACTTCTGAAAAACATTCTATATTCATCCGTGCCAGTGAATGACACATTGTTTCTATTAACTATATTTTTGCAAAATTCATCTCTTTCATATAGGATTCCTATAAAGCTGTTGAAACTTGAAATGATGGAAGTTTTGCTGGAAAAGAAACCAGTTATTAAAAATGGGAAGGATACAATTACAGTCACTCTCAGTCTGAGCTGTAATACCCTTCTCTGGGTACCCTCCACATCAGGTATGAAAGAGCAGAGCCAATCTAGTAACAAAACACTTTAGAAAGGATTCACAGTATAAGTGAGATGGGACTAATTAGGCAAGGAGCCATTGATCATTGTGAGGTTTTTGCAGGAGCAGAGGAAGGTGGCTAGCATCCAAACCCTACATTTCCTGGAACACAAAGAAAAAAGCAGTATCTAAAATGGTAATGTTTGGATGCAGATTGAAATATTGCCATGCTGTATGTTATAGAGAACAAAAATTAAAAAGACAGTTTAGTCAAAAACTGTGAAGCAAAAAAAAACCAAAGTGGTTTTTTTTTAAATTTTGTTTGTGCTTGGGAATGTGGCTATGGAGACAGAGTAAGTCTGGCAAGAGGCATCTTTGTCAAAGACTTCCCAAAGTGCTTCAGTGCAACCAGGAGTATGAACTGTAGTGATTAATTAGTTTTCTGCATGAATTCAATCTTAGTTTCTCTTTCTAAGGATGTGACCTTAAAGACACTTGAAGTCCAGAGTAGTTTCCTTTTGGCTTAGCAGAGGAGTCTGGTTGAGGCTCTAGCCAGACTAGTCTCAGGACTATTCTGTCTAAATGCAAAGTATCTTAATGCAAAGACAACTTCAGGACCACAGTCATCCCAGACTGCCTTTTATAGCCAATGGATACCTGCCTACATACACTGAGGTTGTAGGTAGGAGAGATTCTTTTCTGGAGTTTTCTCTCTCTGTTGCCTCCAAGAACTCATGGAGAATAGACTCCTAATTTGGTACCACAGGTGTTTAAAGCTAAATTGGTTGAAATTTGGTCTCATTACACAGACAAAACAGTTATTTGTTTGAAGATACAAACAAATACAAAACAAAACATGAATTCAAATTGAGAAATATGTATTTCTCTAAAGTAAAATTTAAAAGTTATTTACCATTTCATTGATGGGTACAATATCACTGTTCAGAAGAGGACTTCCCAGGGCTTAATATGACTAATACATAGTTTAACAGAATTAATGTTTTATATAATATCTTATACAGCAATAAAAATATATATAATGGCTAAATCACTATTTGTTGGTTTAGAGAAGATAAAGCACATATATTTGAGATCAAATCAGTCTTTTCTTTGGAAGAGTGTAAGGTTTTCTTGAGATGATTCCAAGTATTGGCTTAGCCTCACATTAAGAAAAAAAGAAACTACTATGCTGATAACTCTGCCTTCATGTTCCACCTTCTAAACCTGTAATAAATACATTTAAAAAAATCTTTTTCCACAGAAGTACGGGTCTTTTTTTAGGTTAATGGTGGCTATACTACCTCTCAGTTTGACTTCAGATTTTAAGAAAATGGTACATATGGTGCACTTCCCCCACAGTATGTCTTAATCCCTGACCAGTGAGAGGTCATTTTTTAATATCCAGAGCAATCCATTTCTCCACATAGAAAGAAGGACACCAAGCACTTGCACTGCAGAGTGACCTCAGCCTATTTTAGCAAACTCCCAGAAAGATGGTTTTTCGTCTTGGGAAAATTATCAAAAGCCTTCCTCTTATTCTGTGTGGACCAAAGCACAAAAAGCAGCTAGATTTAAACAAAAAAAAAAAAAAATTTTTTTTTTGAAGGCAAGGAAACTGCAGGCTCTACCTATAGGTATTTGGGCTGATTGAATGTTTGACCAAAGCATTATTTTTTTATATTTCAAGGCAGAATCAAATATTTTCCTTTGTGAGACACATTCTTAATCTCTCAACCTAGTTCTTCAATGGGGTTACCTTCTAGAAATTCTTATATTGGATTTTTTGCTGCTTAGATGATCTCAGGAATGTTCCATTCATTAAAAAAAACACAACAAAACAACAAAAAAACAAACCTCAAAACAAAACACTATCTGCAGTGTTCTTTTCTCAAAAGGAAAGAAAACTGTCTTAGTACTAGAGGAATTAAACAGGGGATACACATGTACTCTTAGTCTGTAAAGAAAACTTGCAGTTTCAAACATTTAAAATATTTTTTAAAATTTTAAATTAAATTCATTAATATAAACTTCTGCATCATAACTTGTATCTTATTTAATCCTCAGAGAGTTCTTTGTGTCTCATGACTTCAGAATGAATTAAGAAACAGCTCATCTTAGAGCCCATTGTGCATTCCCCTTAGTACCATTTTCTGCTTTTCCTACAATTACTAGGATTTATTTTCTTCCCTTGAAAATAGGATTTTTGTCTCATTTGAGTCCCTGGTATTTAATTCCTACTTGAAGTCATAATCCTCCCTGTTACATCACACCAATCCCTTTGCAGCCAATTCTGATTTCACGGGCAGGATTTTGACTTAGGAAGAACTGATTATTTAGGTACACCTTACGTAGCAGGATTTAGTACTTTTGAAACATACAAAGTAAGGAATACTTCAGCTAGACAATTTTAATGAACTAAACATAAGGTACCAGCTGTGAAAGTTTGAGTTCCTGGCTACTGCTTCTCAGTAACATATTAATTAAGGAGTCAATAGGGTGTACCCTTTTCCTTCCAAGATACTGCTTTGGAGAGGTGCCTCTCTGATATACAGGCTGTTCACAAAAAATTAAGGTGAAGTGATCATTTTTCCAGTCAACAGTGTCAGAAAAGTCTCTCAACCTCAACTGGTTTTAAACCTCTGACTTAAAATAGACTAAATGTTATAAGGCTATGTGGTACCCAAAATTGTCCAAAAATATAGGGTTTGTTTGTGCTTTTTTTTCTATTTTTTGATGAAACATATAAATTTCTGAAACTGTAAGATTGCAACAGGAATCCAGGTGTTTCTTTAATGGAACCTATTCTCATGGGTTCTCTCTATGAATGGAAAATCCTTCAATGTGAAACTTCTATTCAGGAAAAACTGCAAAGAAAAAAATCAGCTTAAAGCAGCAACTGAATTTTGTAAATCTATGCATGTTAAAAAAATAAGAGCAGTTAAAAAAAAGACTCTATGGTTGACAAGGAAACCTCTTGATTTTCAGGAAAGGAAGTCCTGTATTATTTTCTCAGTGCTGAGCTGACAGGCTCATAAATTGGGATTTGTTAATTCTACAGGACTGTCCATCTGTAGCACCAAACAAAACCTCCCATCTCATAAGGGAGAAGAATATCCATAGCATTGAAAATGCAATACCTATGGTTGACCAACTGATTTCAATTTAATGGATTCATTTATAATATATCATATACTGAATAGCTGAACAAAAAAAAAAAAAAACAAAAAAGAAACCAAACCAAAAAAAAACACCAAACAACTTTAGTAAATACACAGCAAGTATCTTTTATTTAATGTGATATTTTATTTCAAGTGATTTGATGTAGTCATCATCACAAGTTTTCCTATATTAGAGTTTGCACTCAAACATAAAGTCTTTTCTCTCTGTGCTTTCAAGTATTACTTGTAGGAACGGTTTAGGCTGTAGCTTAGGCTACAATACTGAAAATATTCATAGTTTTTCATGGGAAGTTAGAAATGAATATATACTGAAGCTGAGCATAAAGAGCTAACTCTCAAGTTCAGGGTGTATTTGGTTTTGTGTTTTTTGTTGTTGTTGCTTTTCTGTTTGGGTTTTTCTTGTTGGTAGTGGTTTTGTTTTTTGGTGGGTTTTTTTTTTTTTGGTTTTTTGGTTTTTTGTTTTTTTTTTTTTTTTTGCTTTGTGTTTCTTTGGCATATCTCAAATAGCTTCTCAGAGTAGAAGGTTTGGTCGTAAAAACTTTACATATAAAGGAACCTATTTATTCCGTGATTCTTGTCAAAACGTCTTACTATCAAACGGAAACATAGGCAAATTAGAAGGAGGAATACCTTCTGGTATCTTCTTGCAGGGTCTGTGAAGAAGACATAAAGCGGTTTCAGAATCTTGATTAAAAAATATTAGACCGTTCCCTCTATTTATCGGCACTATGAGAGCGGCACGCAGATGCCCGTCCATGCCGGAGATCCGGCGGTGCCGCGAGCTCGGCAGCGGCCGGAGGCGGCGGCGGGGCCGGGGCGGGGGCGGCGCGGGCAGCGCGCCGGGGGGCGCGGAGCGGGGCTCGCCCGGCCCGCCGGGAGCCCGCTCCCCGTCATCCACGCGCCATCTAGCGTCGGGAAAGGGGACGCGGCTCGGCACGGGAGCGGAACGGAGAGGAGGAGGAAAGGCTCCCACACCCGTCCCAGCTCTCGCCGTTCCCAAAGCTGGTAAGAGCCATTTGGATATTGCAACCAGAACTCCGGAGTGGCTCGGGGCGGGTTGTGAGGAGCATCGCTACACTTCACTCCCAGGCATCTCATTCCCCCCTTTTTTTGCAGTGAACGGTTCCCCTTCCCTTGAAAGCAGCTAGCGCTCCCCAGAAATCCCCTCGGTACCTCACCTAAGCTATTGCCACCGCCCGATCCCTGCCCAAAGCACCGCGAACTCCAGAGGGACTGTGCGGCACTGCCGGCGGAGGGGTTGGACCGCACGATCTCGGCCCCGCAGAGACACACACCGGCACACACACCGGCACACACACCGGCTCACACACCGGCTCACACGCAGGCGACAGCCGCGCTCCCTGCCTGCCCTGCCGCCGCCGGCGCAGCTGCCCGCAGCCCTTTCGTTTCGCCCGCGGAGCGATGTCCTGCCCACCCGCTCCGCGCTTCCCGCCGCCCGCACCGCCGCCCGCCCCTGCGCCCCTCGCCCGCGGGCGGCGGCGGCGCGGCGGGGTGGCATGGCCCGCCCGCCTTGGGGGAGGCAGCGGGAAGCCCCTTCCCCGCCCCCGGCCGCGCCAGGGCCTCGCCGCTGCCGTCCGCAGCCCGCGGCAGGGCAGGGGCAGCGGCCGCAGCCGCAGCCGCGCCTGACAGCGGCCCCGCGCCGCAGGATCCGCGCCCCGCAAGGACGTGCTCTACGAGCTGCCAGGCGCGATTACGTTGTTTTTTTCCCCCCACCCACCCCTTGAACTTGTTGCTTGGCGCTCGGCGGTAGCGGAGGGGGGTGGGGGTGGGGGAAAGCCTTATTATCGATGTCCCTTTGGATGCGATCAAGCTTTCTCAGGAGCAACTACTTCCCCGCCGTTCCCGGCGAGGCGCGGAGATCTAGCGGCAGAGCCCCTATTTCCAAAAGTCTCTATGCAACTGAGCGCTCTCGCCAGACTTTCACAGGTAGGTGCCGCAGACTAGGCACGTCTGGAGGGATTCGAGAACTGAGACGAGGGGAAGGGGCGAGAGGAAGGAGGCGGGGGTACGGAGGGAGGAGGGTGTGTGTGTGCATGATCCACCACCGACCGCCGAGCCCTACGGCACCCCGCACCCCTGCCCCGCGCACCCCCGCCCGCCCCGGTCCCCGGCCTCCCGCGCCGCCAGGCAGCTCCTGCCGCGCTGCCGCTCCACGGCCAGCCTCCCCCGGCTTCGCCTTTCGCCGGCCGCTCGGGCGCTCCCGGAGATGCCCATGCAGCCCATCTACTGCATGTGTTTCCAAAGCCCCCGCTCCTGCCCCCGCCAGGAGCGCGGGGGCTCTGCCCGACCCCGGTCTCCTCTCCGCAGATCAGCCCCTGTCCGTGCCCCGACGCTCCGTCCGGGGGAGAGCCCCAGTCTGCCCGCTCCCTCTCTGTGGGGCGCTCCCCGCACCAGGCGCCCTATCCCCGGCATCTCTCTGCCCTTCAAAGCATTTCCTGCACGGAAAACTTGCCTTAAAGTTTAATGCTGCCGCCCGGAGCTCCTCCCCCTGCCCCGCCGGCTCCCTCGGCCCTTAACTGGGGTCTGGAGGAGTCCCCGGGCGGCGATTAAAGGTCAGGGAGAGGATTCTTCGCGCCGCTGCTCCAGGGCTGCCGCTGGGAAGGGTGGCCGCCCGCCTGGCCCATCCTCTCCGCCCCTCCACGGCGAGCGGCGACGGCGTTGGCGGCCCCGCCGCAGCCGCCCGGGCCGGGCTCCGCTGGCTGCCGAGGCCCGGCTCCGGCGGCGGGCGGGGAGCCGGCGGAGGAGGGGCGAGGGGACCGGCTGCATCGCGCGTGGAGGAAAATCTCCTTCCAGGTGGCTGCACAGCTGCACTAGAGCTACTACCCTGCTCCAGGGGCTAGTGATTTGAGGACTGTTGCTTCTATCCAGGGGCCTCGAATGGAGACTTTATATCCAAAGGATCTGGCTGTCAGAGAAGCTGCTTTGAATACAGGGATTTCCAAGTGCCCTCATTTATTGTCCTAACGGTCTGAACAGCGCCTGGAAAGCATATTCTGGGGTGAAAAAGTGGAGGAAACAAAAAGGAAGCAAAAAGGTTTTCATTTAATGCTGAATATCACAAAAATGTTCAGACATTCTACTGCTTCAAGAATATATGAGAATTTGTGTTTCTCTTTCTCTTTTCCCTCTCTGTTTTAGTGTCTGGACCAGAACTGTCTCTAGATTGACTCCCTTAGCTGTAGTAGGTGTTTGGAACCATGGCGGCAGGTGTAGCAGCTTGGTTACCCTTTGCCAGGGCAGCAGCCATAGGATGGATGCCAGTGGCTACTGGTCCCATGCCAGCTGCTCCTCGGCAGGAGAGAAAGCGAAGCCAAGACTCTCTGATTGTGCTGAATGTGAGTGGTATCCAGTTCCAGACATGGCTGGACACCTTAGAGCGCTACCCTGACACTCTGCTGGGCAGTTCAGAGCGGGACTTCTTCTACCACCCTGAGACACAGCAGTACTTTTTTGATCGGGACCCTGACATTTTCCGCCACATTCTCAACTTTTACCGTACTGGGAAGCTTCATTATCCCCGCCAGGAGTGTATCTCAGCTTATGATGAGGAGCTGGCCTTCTTTGGCATCATCCCTGAGATCATTGGTGACTGCTGTTACGAGGAGTACAAGGATCGCCGGCGTGAGAATGCTGAGCGCCTTCAGGATGATGCTGATACGGATCATGTAGCTGAGAGCGCCCTACCCTCGATGACAGCTCGTCAGAGGATGTGGCGGGCCTTTGAAAACCCCCACCAGTACCCTGGCTCTAGTCTTCTACTACGTCACTGGTTTCTTCATTGCCGTCTCTGTTATTGCCAATGTGGTGGAGACAGTGCCCTGTGGGGTCAGCCCGGGTCGCATCAAAGAGCTGCCCTGTGGAGAGCGGTACGCGGTGGCTTTCTTCTGTCTGGATACTGCCTGTGTCATGATCTTCACAGTTGAATATCTTCTACGTCTGCTGGCAGCTCCTAGTCGCTACAAATTTGTACGCAGTGTCATGAGTATCATTGATGTGGTGGCCATTATGCCATATTACATTGGCCTGGTGATGACAGATAACGAGGATGTCAGTGGGGCTTTTGTGACATTAAGAGTCTTCCGTGTCTTCAGGATCTTTAAGTTTTCCCGCCACTCACAGGGTCTGCGCATCCTGGGCTATACGCTGAAAAGTTGTGCCTCGGAGTTAGGCTTCCTCCTCTTCTCACTCACTATGGCCATCATCATCTTTGCCACAGTCATGTACTATGCAGAGAAAGGTTCATCAGCCAGCAAGTTCACCAGCATCCCTGCAGCCTTCTGGTACACCATTGTCACCATGACAACACTGGGGTAAGTGCAGCTGGTGTTTGGTTACAGCCAACATTTCAACAAGTGTATTTCAACAAACGGAAAATACTCAATTTTAAAAAAAAATGGTGATAGAAAAGAATGCGAGGGTAAGTTTGTGTTACAGAACTTTAAGAATACAACTTTTGACTTCTTTCTAGATGTTTAGAGCATTAACATCATTGCTGAAATTAAAATAACGCAAATCCAAAAAATGCGAAGAACCTGAAAAAGCAAACAACAAAACAAAACAAAAAATCTTGAAACTGTTTGGTTTTGGATGACGAAATTGGAATATTTTATGAGTGTGTGTGAGTTATCACTGCATTTTTAATGGAATATTGTCTTTCCTGGCAGGACCTGTTACAGTGTTGCTAAATTATTAATATTTATAAGGAGAACCAAAGTGCGAGCTTGTAATTTGATCGGTGTGTGGATCTGCCATTTTGGTTTAAGTCATGTATTGCTGTAGACCTGGATATTGAGTTTGATATTGCTAAGTGATTTGTTTTCATGAAAATCATATCTTGTCTTTGCAAAAAAAAATTATATTTGTGATTTTATTTAAGACACTGAACACATTTCCTTTGGTTTTTATGGACCTATGGCTTTTAAATTATGAGTGTCAAGCTACACTGACTGGTGACACACTCTGTAAAAGTATCTGAGGAAGTGTGAGACATATAACACGTCAAGCATGTGTCTTTAAACATAATTCTAATGGCAATACAATTTCTTTCAGAGAATGGGGATTAGAAAGCGTCACTGTTGGCATTAGAATGCAAAGCAGTTTAAGGGAAAGATGAGAGTATTATTTTATGAAGTCTCTGATACCAGTCCGATTGTATCAGCTGATTCTTTCCGCCAAGTTATAAAATGTATCTGTAATTACAACAAGGATTTAGAAGGTTGACTAATTTGAGGTGACAATTTTTCCTTATTCTTAATTTTGAGTTCTGTAGTACCATCTATGAAGCTGAAAATTTGTTGATTCATTACAAATTTACTAGTTATTTAATAATTACAGATACTAAATGACCAACTTAGCACTTTCATTAAGGCAAAGGCCATCATTTTATTAGCATTTCGCCATATCTTGTTGGGACTGTTGAGATTTATGAAACATGTATAACTTTTAAATATAACAAAATGAAAGTGAATTATTAAACTATTATGAAAAACTTTATTTATTACATGCAATAGTAATTTATTTTGGAAACGCATATACAAAATATTGAAAAAGATAAAAGGAATTTCTTGTGCCACCATTTTTTACACAAGGCTTTTATCTTTTATCTTCAGTGTGATATAACAAATGATGATAAATATAGTGCATAGTAAATATTTCATACTTCTTGTAAGGGCAAGTTATGCTAAAAAGGAGTGACAAGAGCTTTGGGGATTTTAACCGTCCTTTTAGTTTTCTGGGTGGTTTTTTGGTTTTCATTTTCTGTTACTGGTGACAAATGGAAGGGACCAGTTAGCAGAAGAAACAGGTTAGGCATGATAACTAGATCTGCATTCCTGTATTTTCTGATGCTGATATTTTTTACCATTTATTTTTAATTAGAACAGTGATGTTTTCAAGAAAGAATTGACGGATATTTTAATATAAAAAAACAGATGCTGGTGTATAGGTTTTTTTGTAACAAAAGGTACTTTGGGAGTAAGTGGTTTCCTTGCCCATGCACAATGTGGAAAGTACTTGTCCATGGTACTGAACAGGAACTTCTCTTGTTTTCTGCCCAAATTGCAACTCTTTATAACACAGGTATGGTATCACAGCTGGTGTTAATATGATTTGTTTGTTTCTTTCACACACATACACACACACACACACACACACACACACGAGTATTATCCTGTAATTTCTGATTTTGGTGTATTACTCTGAGTAAAATCTACAATAGCACTGATGTAATTTGAACATAATTTCAAATCTCTTTGAATAGAACCTAAGAACCTGCTTTTGAGTATACAGAGACACAATAATTTTGTCCCAAGTGGAACAAAAAGGGTTAAAGAGAGTCCTCTCATGCTTGACTCATTTTTCAAGGTAGTTTGAACAGAGAAAGTTTTGAGCAGGTTGAAGAGAGATCCAAAGTCTCGCCCTCAGGAGTTCAGGTGTAATACAGGTTCAAACACGAGAGACATTTCCAATTTTTATGAAATTTTTAATCAGTGCATTAACTAGATTATGTCCTTTTAATAACATCATGATAAATTATAAAGATTATGTTTAAATGTTAAAGATATATATGTGAATAATTTAAATAAAATTAGCATAATAAAAGCTTTGAAATCTTTTTTAGTTGATGGAATAATTACACAAAAGGAGAGGGAAGTTACAGGGAAAAGCATCAAGGGTCAGTGAAAGTTGATTGTAATTAGTACTGATACCTTTTCTATGTGCTAAAGCTTACCACCTCTTTACCACCTCCTATTCATTTTAACTTTAGTCTTAGCTGAATCAGGGTGTATAAATGGGCTTGATAGGAACAACTTCTCTCTTTTAGAAACAAAACTTGATGAAGTCTTTATGTTTTAAATGACAGTAACACGCAGCAGGTTATATGAAATACTACAAAAATTCATGGAAGCTAATAGTGAATAATAGATTAACATAAAATTGAGTTTTTGAGTCTTGGTGTCATTGTCATATTTTTCTAGATAGCAAGGGTATTGAGTAAGTGACCTTTGCAATTTGGGGAGTTATTACCTTGGAAGCAGAGCTATATTTCTCAGTTCTGCATGATTGCTGAGCAATTGAAGTGTCTTTAAAAAACACAGATTACATTTTCCTTTGCAGAGTGCTAGTGAGTTCAAATATTAATATATTTTTGCCTCCAAGGATATCCCAGCTATTAACTGCTCTTGAATGCTCAGCTCAAGTAGTACATGTACATGGAAATGTTGCGTGAAAGACCTGAAAAAAAATGAAAAGAAGGGAAGAAAGGAGCAAAGGAAGAAAGAGAATATGAGAAAATGATACAGGCAGAGAGTGAAAGAGAAGAGAAAGATGCCTCTAGAAAAAGAGCATGCACACTTCCAGAAACTGAGCTGTCTGATTTTCAACTTCAAGCTAGTGTTATATCGGGATTAATTGTAGCAAAAGTAAAGTAGAAACAAGAAGAGAAAAGAGAATAAAATTAAAAGAGGTTACAAAATATTTTATGAAGATTCAAGATAATAGTGGAAAGCATAGAGGTCAAGAATCAGGTAAGTGTGAAACTTGACAGAGAGAAAAGCTCAAGTCTATGGAACTGGGACTGGCACACCTCCATGGGGGCCTGTGAATATCTACACCCATAATGACTTTCTGCTGTCACCTTATTGACAATCTAATAACTTTCCATCTGCCCTGTCAGGAGCCAGCAATTGAGCTGGAATAAAGGTTTTGATGTGTGAAGGATATTGTTTGTTCCCAAGTCAGTCAGAGCTATAGTGTAGTTTGTGTTTTATGAAGATATTATACTTTAAATAAGGAACATAGTGCTCTTCTGTGAGTAGTTCTAAAGCAATCTCACTGCTATATTAAAATTCTGTTTTTATAGCCTTCACATTGGGTAGCTTTATCAAGTCACACAACACTTCAGTAGATGAGCACAATACTTTATGAAGGGTAGCTTAAACTTGTCTACTCATTTATTTGCTTTCATTGTATAAACTAGAGGTGTGTCTTTCAGAAAAGATAAAGCAACTATTTTTTTTCATTATTTGTTAATATAGCCCATAATGTGTTAGGAAACCTACTTAAGGTATATCAAATTCTCTGAAGACTTTAATAAACAGATGACTAGATGTGACAACATAAAGCCTCAAACAGTGAACAAGGGAAAAGAGCAAAGGATTTTCTTTTCCTTCACATTCATGTTCTTTGCCATCTTCAGTCCTTTTTCCATTTTTTTTATCAATACAAGTATATTCTATCTATTTCTTTTTTCCATTATTTATTCCAACTATCACTTTCCATAGTTTTCATGGTCGATGTTTGTCTACTGGTTGACATGTTTCCTCCCTTCTTCAAGACAAGGTTAACATCAATAATAAGACTCTGCTGGCTTTATTTTTTCTTCTTCTGCTGCTTTGTTCTGGATTCCTAATTCATCCTTCACTACTAGATCAAATCTTTCATTTGTCATCATTGTCATTCATTTGACCTGAACTTTCTTCAGAACAGACTTTTTTTTCTGACCTTTGTTTGATAGATTTTTCCTTATGAGTATCATAAAATTTCCAAAGCATCACTTTTTTTCTCAAATGCCACACATATTCTTTTCTCACCACTGTGCCATTTTCAGTGTGTTTAGTTTCTTATAGTCTCTGCATCTTAGTTTGAAATAATCCACCTCTTCAGAACTTTTATAAAAAAATTTAGTTTATTAAAATCAGACAAGAGAGAACAAAATTAAAAATCTTTATTTTGTGAAAAAATTTATTAAAAGTTTGGATATATTCCTATGATTAGTGTTACAAGTGTAAAGTTTCACAAAGTAAGATTATTATTTCTGTGTCTGGTACGTTCATACCGCTCATTCATTTTTTGTATGATATTTTCAACCCTGTTTCAAATAGAAATTTTCTATTTTTGTCTTCTTATATACAACCTAGTAGATTTTGTATTTTACAAATGTGTTTGATGTCTCAATCTATTTTCTCTTCACAGCAGAGACATTTGGCCTATATAACAGAGGAGGGACAAAGTGTAGTTGTGATCACCTTCAAAGTACATTACTAGATATTCAAAAAGGGCTCCAGGGAGAATCTGTTATACTAAGGGTCATTTTGATAGCAGTAAAAAAAAAAATTATTTGTTCTGTAACAAAAAGATTGCTGAAACTATATTGGGCTGTCGTTGCTCTACAGAGAGCACAGTAATTGTATTCTTATTTAGTTCGACTGGGGACCAGCTTTCCTCTTCAAAACAATCCTGAAAATCTCTTAGAGGAAAAGGACTTAGCTTGTTTCACTCATTTTTCTTGAGCATGAACTTCCTTAGTTCAGTTATGAAGAATGAAGGTGATACTTAACAAAAAGATCTTTCTGCTCAGGATCTAGTATATTTGCTCCTTTGGTAGAAACAGATGGAATTTTGTTTCCTTGTTGTTACTTTGAGACAAGAATAAGAACAATTAGATTACTGTGGGCTTGGATGTGGCATAGAAATATGTTTAGTACAGCAGGACGAATCATCTCAGAGAGTAATTATGACTAGTGCCTGATCTGTTAATTAGGACTTGTCATTCAAGTAATCATCAGTGAACAGTGTCATTTTAGTAAAAACTTTAAGTGATCAAACCCAACAAGTTCAAACTGAGTAATGACAATCTGTGCATGACTCACATCATTGTGCCTTTTTCTAAGATCAAAAATTTGCAATGTAAAAGCCATATAGATCCATGAATACAGTATTAGAAATAGTGCCTACCATGCAAAAAAAATCTGGAAATCGAAACTGTATTTCTGAAGAGAGGAACATAAATACTGTAGAAATAAAGTGACTATTCAAAGTAAGTTGAGAACTTCTTGCAACTTCAGAGTGACAAATAAGTTTTCAGATATTTGAAAGAAACTAATGAATTGCTCCTTTTACTTGATTTTTATGACATTACAGTCCATTGGCAGAAGTTCATAATATTCATCATGGTAAGCTAAGGAGAGAAGAATCTTGTTCATCAGGGGTGAAGATTATAGATTTTTCCTAAGAGGGAGTATAAATTAGAAATACAGAAATTGTTTAGAATTGGTCTTAACAGGTTTCATCAATTACGTGACAACAGAGCTGACAGAGTTTTGGCAAAGATTCTGTATGTTTCTGTACCTATCATTTATTCAGCAATAGATGAGAGCATAGGTTTTTCTGGAAGGCATAGGCTTTAAGACATTTTTTTTTTTTTTCTGAATTGGTTATGCCGTGGAGAAAAGATTTTTTAATTTGTAGACAGTGCTTTAAAATGATAGCTCTACGCTACACTTCCTGAAAACTTCCATGTTTGGACTTCAACTCCTAACACAGTTAGGAGCCCTAATTTCTACCACTATTTCTTAATATTCTTTTTATGAAGCAAATTATTTTGATCTTCTTGTGCCTCTGGTAATGTTTTGAAGATGTCTTGTTAAGTAAAAAAGCTATGGGGTTTGTTATGACAAAAAAATCAATTTTTACCAAAGTACACAATGAAATTTGTTATTTTCACAGCAGAGATATAAATATATGTGATTTGAGATGAAATAAAAAATAATGCTTTTGACTAGAGCATCTGATATGTAACAGGTATGAGTGCCCTGTAGAAAAATACTGTATACAAGAATTTACTCAGGTATTTGGCATATGAAGGCTCAGGTTCAAATATAAACACCTATAAAGATCATGTGATCAATGCATAAAAATAATAAAATCTAACAGGATTCATTTTTATTATAATTCAAACGAGACTGAACTCCTTTTCTCATAGCAGCGTAGACACAACTTAATGCATTATTAGGAGATAAATCTTAATGTACCTAGTTATCAGTACAGTGTTCCTACTACCATGAGTTCAAATTCTAGCAGTTAAGTATGTTGAGAAAAGCTAACAAAACAGTAAAAGACTGCTATTGTCTGATTATTAAAGATACAAAGATATCAGTCATATGAGCAATTGTTTTTTTTGGGTATTTATAAAAGCAATTTCTTATATTCCACTGTGCAGTACTGTTTCTTACTTATCTGCAGATCTCCATCCTGAAGGTGAAACCATTAGGAGCTACTGTGTAAACGTACTTAATTAGAGCATGATTCTTCAACTACAGAAAATACGAGGTTGCTTAAAAAACCTAGAAAAATGTTTTTAGTATGAGCAAAGTAAAATTTTGCATATTTAAAGTATTTAGGAATAGTAGTTTGCATTTCATCCCTGTTTTTTCAGTTTTGTCTGTGTTACTGGTTTCTTTGATCTGGTTGGTTTAACTGAGAACTTATAGAGCTTTCCTGGGTTTATTCATTTTTAGGACCCAAACACTATAAGGAAGAATTTAAAGGCATTTATCTGTCTGGAGATGAAGATAGGCACTCAAATTCTCAGAAGAAGCTTGGTGTTGAAGCCTGATACCTAGTCACCTTAGAAAATAGTCTTTTGTGCACAGGAGTAACTTCTATGATAAATACAGAATACTGTACTCAGACTTTGGGTATGTCCCAGAGGCAGGATCAAATGCCCCTATAAGAATCAAATGGATCCTGCTAGGGGTTCAGGTCTTGTTAAAATAGAATATGCCCTATTTTAACATAATACTGTAGAAGGGAGATGAGAATGTTGTGTGTATGGTGTGCTTAGGAAAGAGCAATGAGTAATTCAAGTATAAAAAGAAAGGTAGCTAAAAGAGTAATGTAAATTATCCAAGGGATATATTTTTGATCCTAATTTTCTGTCTCTATGATTTTCAAACCAAGAGTTCATCATGAAAAGATAAGTAAGAAATGGAAGCTATGACATGTTGATATTATTAACGAAAATATTTTTAGAAACAGTGTGAAAAATTATGAAACGATGTCAGATGGGTGATACCATTTTTCAAATGAACATGCAGTATGAGGATTTATTATTTTCAATAGGTCTCTTATTTAGAGATAGTAAATTTGTTAAGATGATCATGTATAGTGAGAAAAGGTAAAAGGTAATTCTCAATTTTGATAACAGAAAATTTATCCCCTTCTCTGGTATGGTGGCGAACATTCTTATTTTGTGTATATTTAATTTTTTAATGAACACTGTATGTAGGAGGTTTGAGAAGTACTTTGCCTGCCATTGGGTTTTCTTTTTGTGCAGTAATATGAACTTTGTAAGCAGAGTCTGCAGTTCTGCTAGTTGATTTTTACCTTAATCCGTGTTCCTAAATGAAGCATATTTAAAGCACATTTTTCTGTTTTCGCCTGATTCTTTGTAAAAAAATTTATTTCCTGAGGTAAGCATCTAATATCACAGTTCTTTCTCTTTGAGAAAGCATTTTGATTTGTGAGCTGATGTTTAACCATATGGTGTCTAGCTCAGTTTTGTACTTAATACCACTTGCACTTAGGCTTTATATCAAAAAATAACTTATGAAGAGGAAGTCCTAATATTGAGAACAGTTGTACATTTTTTAGAAGTACGATCTATTATAATACCAGCCTTAAAACAAAAATGTTATAAAATATGTATCTGTGTAAATAAATTTAGCTGTTTGATTATTGAATATTCAGTGTCCTTAGCTGACACTTCTTATAGTATGAAAGGCAGTATAAACTTCTAGGATTTTATTTAATCACTCTGAGTACTTTGGTAAATTAAAATAAAGTAAGTATGTTTCTCTACAGTTTTAAATCTCTTGGATTAAGAGAATTAATTTTGGATTAAGAAGTAACTGTGAACGTCCTTAATGATATCTATAATAGCCTAATTTTATGATAATGTAATGTATATGTTAATGTATATTAACATGCTTTAATTCATTATTATTTTGGAAAAAAATATTTTGAGGCCAAACCCTAACTTTTTTCAATTTTTTTTCAAATGTGTATCCAGAATTTTTCTGTGCATTATACTGGCAGATTCTCAAAATATTTTGTCTGATACACAGGGAACAGTCTTTCAAATTATCACTTGAAAGCTTGGCCATCCAGGCATTCCCTATAAATGGATTAGGGTTAGACTGTAAGGTTGTGAAGGAAATAATTTAGGATTGTGTAATAGCTTACAGTCTGAATATGTCTTTTTCACCCTAACTCACTGCTTCTTTCAGTAAAATGAATCGAGAGTTTTCTGTATGAGAGCACATGTAATGTGGCATCCTTAACTTTTCTTTGCTGTTACTATTCATATTCCCCTTTTTTATAGCCAAAAAGAGAAGTTTTATTATTGTGTTAGTAGCCTTACTTTCATTTTCTGCAACTTTTATCTCTTCCACTTGCAGCCACTTAACAATTCCCTGAGTATCCTTATCAGCTATGGGCAGCAACTAACTGCACTGTGCAGAGTTGCTTAGGAACAAAATTGATGCTCTTCGACATAGTGGGTGACAGCTGCAACATGCTGGTCCCCAACTCTCCTTCTCACAGAGGAATAAGAAGCAGAGAGGTTGAAGATGTTTTCCAAATCCGATTGTGAAGAGCCTATATCGTTTTTCGGTTTAGGTTATCTAATCACTTCATTGTTAATATACAACAGGTTAAGAATTGTGGCCTTTCTATCGAAGATGCAGCAGTATCAAACAACCTTTAGTAACAACTCTTTTTAAACTCTTTGTAATATAAATACCACAGTATCTTGTACCATTTTTAGAATTTAGATTTTTTTTAGGTTTTTTTGGTTGGTTTGGTTATTGATGCATTTGTTTACATCAGCTGATGAAATCCTAGTTGAAACATGGATATTGTGGACTAGAGACAGAATAGGACAAACAGATTATATACACCTATTCTCACTTACCTAGTAGTGAGAGCTGTGCTTGCAGCTGTCTCTTGTGTTTATTTAATATGTATTTATATAAAAATAAGCTTTCAATATTGTAAACTCAAAGTTGTTTGAGAATTTAGGTGGAATTTGTTATTTTAGCATCTGGATGGAACCTTGAAAGAGTAAAAACTGAAGCTTTCCCACAGACAGATAGTTTAGAGTAAATCTATCCACAGACTGGCTTAATGATTTGACGTGCTGAGTATTAGTTATTTAGCAAGTGAAGGGGAAGCTCAAGTTTTATCTGATGTGCTTGTGAACAAAGTAATCAACCTATAGTGTGTGTCAAAAGATGCCAAGTTTTAGAGGTAAATGTTATAAAGGAATCTCCTTACAAAAAAGCCCCAGGTAATATGTGATATGTACACTGTCCTTCTCAGACCACATGCTACTTCTGACACCTCTCTCCCTTCATCCCATCACAGTCAGATCACTGTAGAAGTTGCAGCTGCTGAAAGGCTGCAACCATCATCATCCCTTTAGCCTACAGTTTCTTTCCTGTGAAGGCCCAAATTTTTGAAATTCAGTGCATTAAATAATTCATGGGAGAAGCAATGTTGCTAGTCGTGGTGGTGAGCCCTTCAGCGCAGTTCAGCCTCTTGCCGCACTGGCAGAGCTGTGACAGAATCTCTCTTCCTCTGGGAACAGGCACAACTGCAGACCCAAGATGGTGCTCACTTGTTGTGTCTGGCACAGATGACCAATGGTTTTAAAATATAGACATCTTTGTGCAACAGTGCACATGCAAGAGAAAATCCTAGTTGTGGGGGGGAGATCAAAGCCAGTTTTGTTTCAGGTCTCTGGAAAACAGAAAAGAGTGCCTGAAGTGGACTGCCCAAATCCCTTTGGATGCAGCTGCCTTCTGGCAACTCTCTGCCCTGAGCCCTCTTCACACCATGAGTACAGCCCAATGTCTGCCAGGCAGTCGTCTAGGGAGTGGATTTACAGTGTTTGGCCATGCAATAGGAAAGAGGTTTGGGGTCTTGCACCACTTTTCCAGACTATGTGAGCTTTCCCCATTACTCTATGTAGTCACAACATTTAGTGTGCACTACTTGCTGTGTCTTTGCAAACAAATTAAGTAAATAAAGAGCAAAGTGACAGGTGATTTAGAATAGTGGACAGAAAAATGGGTGGAAGTATGGATTTAGAGCCACATAAAAGGTTTTGCAAGATACATATATCAAAAGGCTAAAAACAGATTGGTTCATCTGTTTAGTCTCAGTGGTGTATCTTCTGCTTTAATATACTTTCTGATACCTGTTTTCTAGCTCACTAGCTATTCTCAGAGGTTTCCTTATTTTCAAAGCAAACAAATCCAAATGCAACAGAAAAGTTTCCTTAAATAAACCTTTCATGTTGTCTGTACACAGTTCGTTTCCCACTCCCTATGTTTCTATGGAAGGATATAGCTATAGAATTTAGAGCTCATATCTCCATGTGTGTGGTTTTTAAAGAAGACAATCGGGACATAAAACTATTTTAAAGGAGACAAATAGGACATGCTGTACAATAGAATTATTATGGAAGAATCTGGAGGTGGAATTCCAACTTATTTCTCTGCCAGTTGCTTACTATCTCTGGGAGATATTTATAGGTCTTAACTTACTCCTTCAAAAGTTAAATAGTTCTGAACTAGTCATCCTTTTCTCACTTACGAGGTAATGAAGAGAAGCAGGCATCTGCACTGAGTATAAATGAAATTTATCATAATTAGTGGAGACTTTAAATACCAAGTGGAAATGGATAAATCCTGAGTTCTGTGGGTAGTTGATCAGCTCTCCTTGTTCCCAGGTTACATAACAGTAACATAACATTCTTTTCAAAGATCATACCAGAGTCCATGCATGGCATTTGATGGCAAGTCCCACTTCATCAAAAAGGCAATATATTCGCTACATTTAGACTCAAAATATTCTTGTTTTGTGTAATCCTGAAGGCTACTTCAATTCTTTTGCCAATCTTTTTATCCTTTCCAAACAACACAACAAAAATTTTAAATTTGAAAAAAAAAGGGAGATTTAATGTTTGTGCTGGTTTAGAAGCAGCCTCTAGAAATTTAAAAGAAAATTAAATTATCCACTGAAATTTTCTGCAGGAAAGAAGTCATTCTTCAAAGAGCAGTGCTTGTGGGTTAAGCTACAGAGAGCTTGAATACCTTGGTTACCCTTCAAAGGGTTGTAAATTTCTGTTCTTCTGAACAGGAAACCTAAAGACCAAGCCACATGGTGATCTTGTTAGCTGTTTCACCACTGTTCATTTATATAGTGCCCCAATGGAGACATAACAGACATATCCCTCCATGCCACTGTTCTTCCAGGAGGTCTCAGAGCTCTAGACTGCAGTTAGGCATTGCCAATGCATAGCTGTGAAGCAGACTGAAAATTTTTGAGACACATTACAATAAATTTCAGCTGGGACATTCTACACATTGCAGTAGTCATTTTCATATTTAATTCAATTAAAAAATATAATTTTCTCTAAAGCTACCTCCAGACTGAAGTACTACAGAACCTTAAAGGCCATGACAGGGTATTATGGCCAAAACTGCTTCAGAGTTTATGTTTTACTCATTTTCCTTCTGAACTTTGTTAACTTCTCTGCAAATTGTACCAGCCTCTCTAGTAAGAGTCCTGTAATTTGGTATGAAATCCTGTTATCAAAAAAGATTTGCTTTAACTCATTGTAGTTTGTCTTCATGATCTACTTTTCAAGAACAGCAAATCTCAAATTTGCCAGCTAGTACAGTTCTATACAAGTGTGAAATTACATTTCCTTCAGTATGTTCCTTTACTTTTTTGTGTAAGAGTTCATGAAATTTTGCTTTTATGCATTATGTGGCATATTAAGTACAATATTTCCTCTTTTATCTTCCCCTCAACTGGCCAGCTTTATGATAAACTTCCAAACAAGTTTTAAAGAAAAAGTGCTATCCTGCATAATTAATGAAACGTTGCTTCTCCTTTGAGGGGAAACGGTGGTTATTTCATAATTTGGGGTAATAATTTTGATTTACTACTTTTTAAAAATAGTTTTCTTCCCATTTGCAGTTCAACCTAATGCTTTTGAAAAGCTATTTTTATTATGCCAACCCCTTTTCCACTGCCTTTCAAAACAAATTGAGAACAGGGACCTATGAAGCCAGTCTGCAGAGAAATTATTTGCCTAACTAGTTTGCTAAGAAGAAATAGACTGTTGTCTTTGAAAATAAGCCTTCTGATTTTTTTTAGTATAACAGAGTCAATTCTCATGAATTGTAAGATAAACAAGAATCATGTTTGCATTCCTTTATGAAAAGATATCACCTGATGGACTTCTCAAGTGACCAGTGGAGATGGAGAGGTGGTAACTTCTCTGTCCAATCTCTGACCACTGTCCAGAAACTTATATATACAAGGTCAACAATAAACTAGAGACGTCTTTTCTTCTTCTCTGCCTGAACACCTGTTGTGTGTGTTACTCTGTGTTCCTATCTGTGTCACAGTAACAATAGACAGTGTCAAAAACTGAGTTGTTAGTCCTTCAGTAAAGCAGCGTGATAATGGCTAGTGTTCTGCACCAGAGTGGAATGCTGGGATGTGAGAGTGAAGATGCAGGATTTTTTTTCTAAATCTTGACAAGAAAGGTACAACAACAAATGACCTAATAAAATAGATGTTTTAGTAACATAGAGTAAAGAGGAATATAGTTATCTAGTCAATCTCATACCCCTTCAGATGCTGGAAACTATGCTTTTGCTTAGCATTGGAGTTTTTTTCCCAGAGCATGTGGCACAGATCCTGTGCATGCAGAGATCTCTCTTCTGGTTCTTTGTAGTATTGCATAATTTTTATTTATTTTTTTGCAATAAAACAACTATATTAATCAAGGGTATTTTCATGATAACTTCTTGCTGCACTTTTAGATGAAGGCAAGGTCGTGCAGATGGTGTAATCGCCAGTACCGAGTTACGTGCAGGCTCCTCTCTTACAGTGATCTGGGCAGGTTTATCCTGCAGAAAACTTGTTTGTACAATAGAGCACAGCCTGAAGGCTGGGTTGGACATTCAGCATGGTCTGCTATACTTGCTTGGTTTCACTGTTATGTGAAACACTAACTCTCCAGGGTACTGTGGGCTTTCAATTAGGTTCACTACATTGGGTTTGGGGTGTGAGGTAAAAAAAAATACACCTGTTCACATGGGTTCTTTAGTGTAGTATAAAAATTGGTAACTTTTCATGATTATGGTTACTGACTTTGATCAGAGAATTATAAAAAAGCTAAGAACTTTTGCAGTCAGACAGGGAAACATCAGTTCTATTTTCAAAAAGTGAAGAAAGAAGGATGTAGGGAACCACATACTGGCGAGCTTTATCTCTGTGCCTGGGAAGATCATGGAGCAAATCCTCATGGAAGTAGTTTTAAGGCATGTACAACACAAGGAGGTATTTCAAGTCAGCCAACATGGCTTTCTTAAGGCAAATCGTGCCTGAACAATCTGGTGGCCCTCTCTGATAGAGTGACTACAACAGTCAACAAGGGAAGACAGACCAATGTCATCTACCTAGACTTCTGTAAGGCCTTCATAATGGACCTTCTTATCTCCAAGTTGGTCAGATGTGGACTTGAAGGATGGAATAGGAGGTTCTCACAGATGAAAAGCTGAACACAAGTCAGCACTCTGCACTCACAGCCCAGAAAGCCAGCATGGCCAGGAGGGCAAGGGAGGGGATTCTGTCCCACTGCTCCACTCCCCTGGAGTGCTGCATACAGCTCTGGAGTCCTCAGCACAAGAAGGACATGGACCTGTTGGAGAGGGTCCAGAGGAAGTTCACAAAGATGATTAAAGGGCTGGAGAACCTCTCCTAAGAAGACAGCACAGAAAGAGTTGAGGTTGTTCAGCCTGGAGAAGAGAAGGCTCCAGGGAGACCTTTTTTTGGCCTTCCAGTACCTAAAGGACCTTATAAAAAGGTGGGAGAGTGAATTTTTACATGGACAGATAGTGATAAGACAAGGAGGAATGGTTTTATACTAAAAGAAAATATATTTAGATTAGATGGTAGGAGAAAATTCTTTATTGGGAGGACAGTGAGGCATGAGAACAGATAGCCCAAAGAAGTTGTGGATGACACATCCCTGGAAGTGTTCAAGGCCAAGATGGATGAGGCTGGTCTACCAAGGC
Organism: Sitta carolinensis; assembly: GCA_032173965.1. Classification (NCBI taxonomy): domain Eukaryota; kingdom Metazoa; phylum Chordata; class Aves; order Passeriformes; family Sittidae; genus Sitta; species Sitta carolinensis. The sequence continues at coordinate 22,531,830 of JAVUNC010000005.1, read as the reverse complement.
AGGGGGTGTTGGATTTAGATAATCTTTGAAGTCCCTTGCAACCCATAACATTCTAAGATAAGATCAGAATAAGTTGAATATGTTCAAATAAATGTCTAAACTTTTTCCCAAAGAAACATCATATTTCTTCCAAAAATTTCACAATAAAATATCAAGGACTCTTGCAATGTAAAGTAATAGAAGATCTCTTCAGGTGTCTTTGAACTTTTCTCTTATGTGAGACTTTGATAAAAATAAAATGTAGTTAGAAAATATAATTTATGAATTTCCTGTTTCCAAAAATACATGAATGAAACTCACATTTTATTCATTTTCTTCTAGAAATGGGAAAACCCTAAAATTACACATTTGGCTTGTTTTATTTGAATTGCTTTTGGGATTTCAGTTCAAAGCAATTTTGACTTTTTATCCATGTGTGGAATGGAGAATACTTTCAGAAACAATGCTTTGAGAGAACAATTTCATCTAATGGTGAAAGGCTATAAACCAGACATGACTGGTCCATTCTTTTTTTGACTTAAAAAAACAATTATAAAAATTAATGGTAAGATATCCGCTGGTACACATCAAAGAAAAAGGATGCAACTTTTGCCTTGAGTAAAAGTTACAGATTGCTGAAGGAGTAGCTGGTGTATATCATGGTGTTCTTGCCTTTGCTTATGTCCTAACCATGTCATTTACTTTCAGCCACGGAGAGGGCTTTAGATTTACACTAATTCATCTCCTTCACCTTCTCCCCTCAAGTTCCCATTGAAATCAAATAGTCTTTGGTTTGACTTGAGAGGGCTTTGCATCAAGCTTTTGTATAAAAAATCTAGCAAGATATTGATCAGGACAACAGTTACTTTCTTGAATTATGTCAGACTCTAAGGATTTTATCCCAAATCTGTGGGAGTGTTAACAGTCATTCCTCCAATACATGTATTGCTCTCAATACCTTATGCAGACACAGGGTGAGAAAAACAAATTATTGAGTTTAATTATATGTATTTGAAGCATAGATTCATCAACTGGAAAACACTAAGATCGTACATTCCAACTAATGATGTAACAGGTTTATCTGGGTTTGGTCAGGAAAACCTTAATGGGAAGTAAATAATACAGCATCTCCTCTGCTAACATGGATGTTGAGTCATACATGAGATCCCACCATGAGTATTTCACAGAAATGGTCATAATCAACGCTGGAGTAGAGTATTTGCTCAGTTTCTTACAGATAAAGGGAGAACAAATTGGCATTTTTTTGTTAGCTTATCAGAAGCCTTGCTTTCTCACAGAAGCTTTCAGGCAACCTTGAAAGTATATCATGCACTAATATCGTAAGAGAACATGACAGACAGAGCCTGATGTATCTAATTTTGGACTGGTATAACAGTGCTATTTAGAGCAATAAAGGTTTTATTTCTTGGTTGATCTGTTTACTGTAATAGTCAGTGAAAAAATGTGTCATATATTACATGTCCTCATTATTCTTCTGGCTTAAAGTACAATTGAATGGATTCTGCCGATATTTTGGCATTGTCCTGCTACCTGTATTAGTTTACTGTACTCAGCACTGGTAAGGCAGCACTGTGTCCAGTTCTGGGCCCCTTACTACAAGAAAGACATTGAGAAGCTGGAGCGTGTCCAGAGAAGGGCAATGGAGGTGGTGAAAGGTCTAGAGAGTGAGTTGTATGAGGAGTGGCTGAGGAAGTGAGGTTCTTTATCATGGGGTAAAGGAGGCTCAGGGGAGACCTTATCACTCCTCAACTGCCTGAAAGGAGGCTGTAGCCTGGTGGGGGTTGGCCTCTTATCCTAAGTAATGAATGACAGCACAGGAGACTCAGGTTGTTCCAGGGGAGGTTTTGATTGGATAGAAGAAAATTGGAAGGGCTCCAGCATTGGAGTGGACTGCCCAGGGAAGTGGTTGAGTCACCATCCCTGAGTTAGTAAAGACTTGTAGATGTGGAACCTGAGGACATGGTTTAGTGGTGAACACAAAAGTGCTGGGTTAACAGTTTGACTCAATGCCTTATTAGTCTTTTCTAACCTACATGATTCTTTGATCCTGTATATAAAATGGGTATAAAGAAAAAAACCTCCTTTCCCTAACAAGAATCTGCCAAACAATCAATTAAAAAGAATGACCGTCTAGGACTTATCAACAGCACAATGGTTATTATATGGACTTATATGCTTGCTTGCTTTTCCACATTTAAATGCATCACTCCTAGTGATCATCACACTTCCTTAGGTTCCTCCAATACATGATAACTATTAGACAAATAATTTGTTTAATGAAAACCAAATAAACTGGCAGTTATTTTTTTTCTGATGTGAGACATGAATGCCAATACTCTTAAAATCCTGTAAGGACTTAGAGTAGATTTTATTTTTGGGTGTTATTCCATTTCAGAGAAAATTGCAGCTTTGTTGACATGAATGCAGTGCATGAATAACTTTATGCATATTCACAACTGTTTCCTGGAAGGAAATGGCTTATTAAACAGTAATCATATAGCATGTGTAAATGAGTTTTGTGGATAAACATGTATCTTTATCCTTATTGCCTGAGACTGGCTGTTGTTTTTTGCTGACATTTACTCTTCCAGAAATTTTACCAATCATCTTACATCTGATTTCCTTTTCTGCCTGAGAAATTTCTTTTTCCTTGTCTTGTATGTAAATAATGCTGATTTTTCTGTTTCTCTTGAATCACTTTTAGAAGAAAATAACAACTTTTTTTCTCTTGAATCACTTTTCTCTTTTTGAAGAAAAAAACAACTGAATTTAGGAGTATCTAAGTGCCAGCCCAGGTGAGATGCTTAAATATATATCTCTACTTTCAGGTGAGGTAAATCACTCTCGAGACTCAATGACTGCAATGTGAGCTTCAATACTAACTCAAGTATGAAAATCTGCATATATATATACCAAAAGTTTCTTCACTTTCTCCTTGAATCCCATTTGATGAAAACAAAATGAAATGGTTATGATGTCAGAGCCAAGAACTACTTCTTTTTACTCACTTTTATTCCCCCATTCAGATTTGGGGGTTTAACAATTTAACTGTTCCTCATTCCATTTTCAAGCTTCTTTGCCTGAGGTGCTTTTCCCTAATGGCATTTTCCACTCAAACAGTGACAGCAACTTGCTCAGGAGAAAGGTATTCAGAATATATTAAACAGGTCACCTCAGAAAAAAGATACATTCTCTTGAGACATTATGGTTATATTATAGTAACCTTTGTACATGTGTTTAAAGAGTTTCAGATAAATATTTTTCTGCTAGTTGAATAAAAGAGGAAAACTATAAAAACTTCACAGCTTTTACATCTTCTGTCCTTGATAGTGTATTTAATAAACAGTGGAAAACAACTGAAAGTTTTGTTCCAATATATAAAATATTTCTAGAAGGAAAGAAGGTACAGGAATATTATGAAACCATACTACAAACTAGTTAAATGAAAAGAGAAAACCTTCAGTGAATAAAACTAAGGAAATGTGCATTATGAACACTAAGTCTTGTGATAAAAAAGGCCAGTAGAAACTACAGGAAACACTGTACTTGCTGTATTTGAAAAAAAAAGTGGTAAATATTTTGTCCTTTTAAATGTAGAAGTAATTTCATGGTTGTTTCTTTTAATTTGTGACAGTCTTATTGATCTAATAAAAAAAGAGGAACATTTTTGCCTGTGCATTTTTTATTAAGCAGCAGCATAGATAAATGGGTGGAAAATGTAATGATTTCTACCAACATTTGGGATTAAAGACAAAGCCCACAGGAGCTAGTGGAAAGACTTTATTTTTCTTCAGCAGGTTTTAGATAAGGATTTTAGTTATGTGTTATGGTATATACTGTAACATTTCTATATCATTAATTCATTCCAGTGGGAGCTGGAGTGTCAGATTTTTTCCCACGTGAAATTCAAGGCAAAAGCTGTGACCTGTTTTCCTTTCAAGAAAAGAAGGCAACGCTCTTACGATAGATGGTTGGAAATGTTAATGAAAACTGAAAACACTTGTAGAATTTTTTGTTTTTTAAATATTAAATGTGTCATGGAAAGGTTTACTTACTGTATGGAATCCACTTTAAAATGTGTGTCTCAGCCATCAGGTTGGAACATATCACTGTGTAAGAAATACAATTACTCTTTGGGGATGAGGTGAACTGTAATGGTTAGATGCTGTGCAAGCTTCTGAGACCAGACACTGTGACGATTTTGTAGGCATCTCATGAACAAATTGTAGTGCTGCAGCATGCTCTGCTTTACTTATTTATTGAAGAGATAATGGGAAATAACTGGTTTCTTCGTGAGTCATAAATAATATGACAGAAGGATATTAAGTGCACTGAGATGTGGCAGAGAAGCTAAAAACTTGTGGGGTTTAGTATTTTATGGTGCCAGTTCTCCTTTACCAGTACATGTAAAACCAATAGATATGTTTTATCTGGTTTTGTGAACAATTACCAATTTAGTGTGCTAGCTAATGACAAGTGGGTGTCTTAAATCATAAATAGCACCTCAGTTTTGCCATTTTGCAGTAACATACAGAAGTTACTAAGGAATAAATCTTCCTCTTCTCCTTTTCCCTTATTTTTTTTCCCTTCAGGTATTTTTTTTTTTTTTTTTTTTTTTTTTTTTTAACAGAGATTTCCAGTGTGAAATATTGGTTCCACAAGTATGAACATTTCTGACATTCTCTCTTTGTGTATTTTGTTCTTGGTGGTAGTCTTGTCCTGATACTGCACAAAAACTTACACACAAGGTCCACGTGGCTTCTCAATACTTTGCACTCTTGATTAAAAAAACAGCTACCTTTTTTTTCCCCTCTGTGTGTGTGTGTGTGTGTGTGTGTGTGTGTGTGTGTATGTTTCTGTCTGAATCAAAGAGAGAAAAATGTGTTTCATTCTGAAGTGCAGACATAGCACTGAGATCCAGATTTAGGCAGCACTATCCTTCTCTGTCTTCACTGCTGTTCTTTTCACTAAGAGATTTATCATGCAGAATATTGATAATTTCCTGTCCTGGTTTGACCAGCCCAGGGAAGTGAGCTGGCTGGGTTTGAGATTGGCATTTTATTGGACCAATGGGAAAGCATTTTCTAGTTCTTATTACCTTTGGAAGAAGTCCAGCAAGGTCTCTTTCCTTCCGGCTGTCAGAGCACACACCTCTGCCCTCTCTGCCCTGGGCTCAGTGGGGGCAGGGGAGGCGGCGGCAGGTGGGTGCGGGCTGGGCCCGCTCGGCCCGGCCGGGATTCTCCGCTCCTGGAGGGGCGGGAGCGGCTGCCGAGCCCTCCCCGAGGAACCCACCGGGCCCGGCCGGGAGGGGCAAAGGAGCCGGCAGAGCCTGCAGAGCTTTTGTTCCAGTCGAACACCAAACCACGCTGGCCTGAGGCTGTGTCGGCATCGGGAGCGGCTGAGCATGGGGACAGCACCTGGATGGGCACCAAAGGAGCTGAGCATGGGGACAGCACCTGGATGGGCACCAAAGGAGCTGAGCATGGGGACAGCACCTGTATGGGCACCAAAGGAGCTGAGCATGGGGACAGCACCTGCACGGGCACCAAAGGAGCTGAGCATGGGGACAGCACCTGTATGGGCACCAAAGGAGCTGAGCATGGGGACAGCACCTGGATGGGCACCAAAGGAGCTGAGCATGGGGACAGCACCTGGATGGGCACCAAAGGAGCTGAGCATGGGGACAGCACCGGTGCCCCCGTGGTTCATGCTGGAGGCAGCCCCAAAGCCAGAAGCAGCCCTGAGCCCTGTTCCAGACTGAGAGCAGCTGGCACAGCTCACATGGAGTTGTCAAAAGAGCACGTGGCCAGCAGAGAGAAGCAGAGAGAGCTTGTTTCTGATACAGGACTTGGACTAAATTGACTTTTTTCAGCCTTACAAGAGTATGTACTTGAAGAACACTAATTCTCTCTTAGGCTAAGAAGGAAAAAAGGAGGTGAAACTTTGTAAGAACAACCACATGAAATTGAAGTCAGTAAGAAAAGAGTTAGATTCTAGGTTGAAGGGATTTTTGAAAAGTTTGTCTTAAGCTTAGGCTGTAAAATTCTTTTGTGAAGCTATGGTAAAGATATACTTGATATATCAGACTTTGGGTTTTCCCCAGTAAGTTCATGGAATGCTTTGGGGGTTGGTAGCGTTCTAGCCACAATCATGAGCAGAGGCACCAGTGTTAGAAGCTTGATGAGAAACTTCGGTCCCGGGGATAAAAGGAGAAGACCTCTGTTCCCAGAGATGGGTGAAAGGATGCTAGAAAGGCTCATCCTTAAAATAGCACCCCAATAAGCTGACATAGACTAAAAGCACAGTTGTGAGGAAAAACTGAAAGATGGGAAAAACTTCACAAAGGCAGATCTCTGGCACCTGTGGTTTGTGAGAAATGAAGCCACAAGAGTTCTTTTCTTGTGGGGAGTTTTCCACAGCATTAGCAAAGAATACTTTTATTTCTAAATAAACTAAAGAAAGACTATTTGTAGAGGTGAAAAAACTGACTGAGATTTCTGAGTGTTGTTGTCTTTACGTTGTTGGTTAAGAGAAAAGAAGGTGTGGGGAGGGAGGAATAGTGTTTTGAACATTCCATCCTCATTCTTGTTTTTTTTTTTTCCTTTTAGTGTCAGTTAATAAAGTCTTCTTAATTTTAGGCTTAAGCCTGCTTTGCTCTTAATTAGAAACTTTGAAATTGGCAAAAATCAAACAAAACATTTCCTCAGAGGCTTTGGTGGCTAAAGAAGTAGCAATGTCATTGCTTAGTCTTGGGATTATTTCTGAGTATCATGACCCCACATTTCTTTACCTTAAGTTTGCCTCTACATTTAGCACAAAGCTACTATAGAAGACAGAGCTCCACAATGATGCAGTGAATTTTATATAGGTTCCTATATCCTGTCCATTTTCATGGTACCAACCACCTATATCATAAGCATCCTTCTACAATTTGAACAAGTTATTTTTCCTGGATCAATGTGTTTCTTCTGGGTTAGTAGTTTAGAAATTGTTGCAGCAGGCAAATGTTGAGGTCACAAACATGTGGATGTCAGCCACTGTGCCAGCCATGAGGATTTTATGGTTCGTAGTGTCCATTACCACATCATCTAAAGACTAAGCTCATCTTCTGAAACATGACCTTTTTATTGGAGGAGTTCCAAGGATTTTCAGAAGGGGTGCCAAGGCTTCTTTTTTTTTGCTTGCTTAACCCACTTACATAAGTTTATAGCAGTGTAAATCTATTGTTTTGCAAGTGTCTCCTAGTTTGCAGTAATGTGAAAATAGAGTGAGGCCTGATCTGCCATACTCAGCCTTTGCACTGCCAGCAAAATACAGTTTTAATTCATTTGAAGTAGGAAGCAGTAGTAAGTAGGAAACAGAAGCAATTCTCTTGTGACTCAAGTGATGTGTATATAAAACTTTAAGGTTGGAAGCAATTTCCGTCAACTATTTTAACTATTATTTGATGATTGTTATTGTAATTTAAAATTTCTCTTCAGAGCCAGCAGCACCATAATGACTTAAGAAAATGAAGTGTTCATTTTTCATTGAGCAGTGAAGTGGTGACTTGGAAAAAGTAAAGTTTTGTCTACAACAATTCAAGTAAATGAGAAAACACTGGGTAAAATATCATTGAGCTCTGCAAAAACAAGTTAGGGACAGTCTTTCTCATAAACTTTAGGAAACTACAAAATACTTGATCTTGAAATAAAGGAGATGACACTCATGTGTTCATATCTGTCCATTTCAACTAGCTGTTTCATAGGGACTAGTCTTATAACTTACCTTTCCTTGGTGTACATTTTGATCATCCGTCAGGGAAAAATATCCAAAAATTATTGGTTTTTCTGGGGGGGGTCTACTTTTGATACTATATGGCATTGTAACTGTCTTTTTCCAACTGTTTGGGAGGTTTCTGAGACACAGAGACTTTGACAGATTATTTCTATTACTGATCCATTCATCTAAGCAGCCACACAAGGACAATCAAGAATAGTAAATGGAGACCCTTGCCTGGAGTTTCAAGCAAGAGAGGCAATAGATTGTATTGCTGTCATATTTTACCACAAGTGGATTGTGGTAGAATAACTTTGCATTCATTACATTTCATGTTCAATAATATTACAAGGTATTTTGGCAAATAACTTTTATGTTTCAGAAAGAATACACTTAATTTGGTAAATTCTAGGTCAATTTTTATTGAGAATAATACTGAATATATATTGAAATGCCATAAAACAGTTCTGTTTATCAAAAGTAGTAGATATTCATTCATCATATTAAGTATTAGGTGTATTTTAATATACATTTTGCCTTTTCTTTCTATTGAGATGCTAGTTATGGACACAGATAGCTCATAATCATAATTTTGTGTAGCTTAATCTAATTTCCACTGAGCAGTTGTAAGTTTTGAAAAAACTACTTAAAAAAAAAAAAAGAGAATAAAAATTTTTGTATGGCAGATTTTACTGTTGTTTAAATGGCATGAAGTACAAAGCAAGGCTCAAGCACTTCTTAAAGTGCATTGGAGGATTTTTTGTGTGTTTTTCAGTATATATTGTGTAGTAAATACACAGTAAACTTATCTGTGGACACTGTCAGGAAAATTTTTAAATACTTATGTTAATTTTGAAAACCTGTTGCTTTAATATTTTCTCAGTTATATGTACCATACAACTTGAGAAAAAGGTGTCTATGACTGTTATTAGGCCATTCATTCTGTTCTGTTCTGTTGGTGGGATCATTCTGTTCAGTTTCCAGTCCCAGGAAAAGATCTGGTTATCAGGAAATATACCCTTGTGAGTCCCTTTTTTGCCTACTGCAAAATTTTCCAATTCCATAAATATTTAATAGAAAAGGGCCCTCATTAAAAAGACTTCCTCCTTCCCTTTCTAGTGCACAATTTGTTTTGTCAGAAGAGCCTGATACTCTCTGCTCTGATGGGAGGAGGACATACATTGCAAGGATTCACAGGATCTTAATCTAAAGGATGTTCTCAGTTTATGTTCCCGAGTGGTGGATCTTCCTACCCATAATAAATGCTTATTCCTTCCAAACAGCTAAGACTTGTACCATTTTTTTTCCTGAAAATTTTGCAGTTCCTCATTCAACTATTTTCAGAAGACTACACTATTATTTTCCTGTTTATTTCTTTAAAAAACAAAAAAAAAAAACAACCAAACAAAGAAAAAAAAATATTGAAAACTCCAAAGAAACAAACAACTTATGTTTGAGGTGTCTCAAATCTAGTTTAGTGCCTGTTTGAAGTTTTCTTCTTTACACAGGCTATAAGAGTTATATGAGATTGTACTATATATTTTAGCATTATAGTTTATATATACTTCTCTATGTACAAAAGTATTCTGATCCTGAGGTGCTGCTGCTCATTTTGTCTATCTGCATCTTACTTTTGTCTGCTACAGAAACATTTTTTTTTCAACTTCATTTTCCCCCAATTAATTTGAGAAGGGCTTCTTATATGTGTAAAGGCTTAAAATGTAAGGGTCTCCGTTTCTAGATTCTGACTGAGACACTCGCTAAACACCAACATCTTTACCTTGAACATATATCTTTTCTTTTGAAATTGACAGGGAGCCCAGAAGTTTTCTTGATCAAAGGCATTTCATGATTTTTTAACCTGCTTTCATGCCAATTTGTTCTAGCAATCCTAAAATTAATCAAAATCTTTTTCATTGTTTAAAACTAAAAATAATATTTTTACAAAATAATTTTATAACATTTTGGATATAAATTAAATTGACTGCTCATGATAGAAAAATAACTACAGTTAAAGCTCTGTCCTTTATGCAAATGGTAAGTAAATTAGTGGGTGATTCAAAAAACATTAACAATCTTGTCATCTCAATAAAGAATTTTACTAGAAAATACTTGAAAAAAGAGGGGAAAAAATAACCATTCTTAGAAGTATAAATTGCATCACAGTCCAATCTTCAGCCACAGCAGTTATCAGATTTGAGTAAATTTTGTGGGGGAAAAAAATCTTGAAAATGATTGATAATGGAGTATTTTATGATCTACATTTCTCTTTAAAGTTGTCCTGAATTTTGTAGTCTAAAACATGCATTTCCAGAAATGATTTTTTTCACAGGTAAGTATGTAATGGCTTCCTCCATTTATATTCAGATTATTGCTTTCTGAAATTTTGTAAAATCGAAAGGAAGCTGATCAGGAAAAATCAGTTCTGGATGACTGAAGAGAAAAAACCATTGCCAGATGGTGTAATGTGGAGGAAAAAGAACTGAGTGATTTCAGATCAAGACCCAAAAGTGTAACTGAAAGTTAAGGTACCTGAAGAAACGTTTGTTGTAAGAATATGGAATATCCAAAGGGATTTTGAAAATGCTGGTTCTCTTCCCATGAACAGAGGATATCAGACTGAGTGCAGGGCAGTAAGGAAGTCAGCAAAAGGGCAAGTGTCAGCAGGTGGTGCCCTTGTCCACTGTGGGTCAAGTTCCTGCTGCTTTGGTGTGAGTGTATGTTTCGTCTTTGGAAGACATGAAGAGCTGTTTCAGTTTGGTGCTATGCCTGAAGAAAGTTCCCATTTTCAATTGGTTTCTAATAAGTGAACAGTTCTGAAAAGAATTTGCTTTCCTGGAGTCACTCATCATGGCTGAGGTTCAGGAGACAAAAAGGAGCATTTATTTTTACTCAGTTAAGTGAGAGGAGAAAGATAAAAAGTCTTCTTTGGGCAGAAGAAACCATGAGAGCCTAAAGTATCTGTCTGGTTTTAGCACATTGATGTCATTAAATATTTGCAGGAGCTGTTTCAATGCTTGGTCTTACAAAGCACTGTAAGGTATGAAAAAACCCAATGCCTTCTATAGAGGATGTTCTGCAGGAAGCCTAGAGAATTAGTCCATGAAATTTTTTTAATGTTAACTTAACTCATCAATCATATAACAACAGTATTCATCAGACATAATCATGATTAGGAAGACCTTAGAAATAAAATAGAGGGAATAAATCTGGTGAATATATTTACTAAAATTGTGCAAAGATAGAAGAACAAGAACATATATAATATGATTATATATTAAATTACATGTCGGTAAATGGTAGGCCAAGTTACAATATCTGAGTTTAAAAATCTAAGTAATTTTTTTATTACTTTATTTAGATGTAGCAACTTTGAATATTTTGCAGTTACAATTTTCAGTTTTGTTTTTGTAGAATTTATGGAAAAGACTTGCATAAAAAAAAAAAAACTTCTGACACTGTTAGATTTTTTTGATTATGAATGCTTTAGAATTTCACTAACCCTTACTTTCGTCCTGTATTAAAGGAGTTTATAGTTCAGAACTCAACCTTTTTCTTAGGTTTTTTGACAAAACAAAAACTGCAGAGTCTCACATAATAGATATTTAAAACTTACTTTTACACAAGGACATACCTAGGCAAATTCATTGAACAGAAATTCACTGATGTTTGTAAATACATAGAAAAGCAATCTACTTCATAAAATCCCTGAGCTGAAAATAGATGGAAGATGAGAATTTTTTTAAGGGAAAGCTTAAATATTCTTAAAATAAGCATAAACAAAAAATATGTTTGCTCTGTTTTTTCTCTTTTCTATGCAGTCAGTAATGGCCACAAGATCCTGGCCTAGATATATCTTTGATCTGACACAATGTATGAATTTTTAAGTTTTTATGTCACATCAAAAGCAATGGAGCATGAATTTGCTATGTTTTGTGTAGGCGTACCAAGCCTATGTGCTATAGGAATGGAGATTCCAAAATTAAAAAAATTAAAATCCCTAGTTTTACTTTCTATGAGTCACCAGCAGTCTCGAGATTTTCTAATAAAATATTCTGCTTTCAACACATAGTCATCCCATTGTAATAAATTCTTATCAACATATCATAAATTTTATATTAACACAGAACTTTTGCCATGAAGTTTCTAGTTAGTAGTATATATGTTGCTTAATGCATACACAGTCTGAGGAATTATTTTTACTTTAATTATAGATCATTATCTGTGACATTTCTATTTTTAGCAAGAAGTTAAGAGGTGTATTGGACAGAAAAAAGGGGTTAGATGGATGTTACAATGAAAAATGTTTCTAAGTTCTCAACCATTATTTTCAGTGATTTCTTTGAATATCTTGCTACTGAAGAAAGTTGCAAAAAAGTTTTTAAATAGCTTCAACAGGATATCAGCAATGTGCATATAACTTTTTTGTTTATAAGGCTATAAGAACTGTCTAAATTCTTGCAATTATAACTCCAGCAATTTTTAATATCTGTTCAAAACACTTTCAAGAATTTGAAGCCATTAACTTCTTAGAAAACTTACTGCTAACATTTTAGAAGACTTGTTAGACCATGTAATTAATAAAATATGTAACATTTCATTGCAGGATTTTGTTTTTCTATCATAATTTTCTAGTAAGAGCAATACATCATATGGATACTGGAGAGAAGTTTGTTTTAAAGACTCTCATGAATTAACAGACATGTAAGCAAGTATTCTGATTATTTTGAAGTTCCCTGACTATCTCTATAATCAGTCATAAGTTGGGGAAAATCTAGTTTATCATTAAGCCCACAAGTAGCGCTACATTGTAGGGAATATAGTCTTACAGCATATTATATTTGAAAAGCAGAATTGCAGGATTGAGTTAAGGTTAAAGGGAACCTCTGGAAATTGCTATATCCAACCCCTCCTCCTCTGAGGAGTTTCACCAAATGGGGGCTGCTCAGGGTCATGTCCAGCCAGCTACTTAATACCTCCAAGGGTGGAGATTGCACAACAGCTCTCGGAAACCTGCTCCAGTGCTCCAGTGTTAGAATACTCTCATGAGGATTTTTTTTTCCGTATGTTTAAATGAATTTTCTTATCTCAGTAGTGGCTTAGCACTACTTGACCATTCTGCAGAGAAGTAGCCTGGCTTCATATTCTTAACTTTTACATTCATCAGTTGTTTGTATATCTGAATAAGATGCCCCTGCATGTCTTCACTAGGATGGACAAGGCAATCTTATCAGCCTCTCAGTGTAGGTCACATGCTCCAAACACTTGTTCATCTTCATGGTGCTGAGTTCAACTCACTTTCATATTTTCATTACCCTGTGTACCAGGGAACTCAGGGCTGGACCCAGTGCTCCAGCTGTGGCCTCTCCAGTGCTGAGGAAGAATCACACAGTCATCCTGCAGGTGGTGAGATTCCATTCCTAATTCAATCCAGAAAAAGTTACTTGCCTTCCTTGCTGCAAAGGCACATTGCTGGCTCTTCCATCACAATTACAAAGCTGCTTCCCAGCCATTCAGTCCCCAGCCAGTACTGGTGCATGTATTTACTCCTCCTTAGGTGCAGGATTTAGTATTCCCTTTCTTGAATGTTCTGAGACTGTCCATTTCTTTAGCCTGTTAAGGTTCCTTTGACAGCATAAGCACTTGCTGTGTCAAAACTTCTTTCCAAGTTTGCAAATCATCTGCAAATTTGCATTCTGCCCCATCATCAAAGTAGTTACTGAAGACATTAAACTGTACTGGCCTCAGCAGTAACCTCTGGGAAACACCACCAGTGGCTGGCCTTCAACTGGACTTCATGCTTCTAGCCAAAACCTTTGAATCCAAGAGCTCAGCCACCTTTCAGCTCACCTCAGCATCTGCAGATATAACTTGTGCTTCATCAGTTTGTTGAGAACAATATAGAATCATATAATCACTAAGGCTGGAAAAAACCTTTCAAGTCCGAAATCTACCCAAGTACTACCCTTCCCAATAAACCATATCATGAAGTGTCATATCTATCTGCTTTTTCAGCTCTTCCAGGGATGGCAGTATTACAGGAGGCATCGCTGATAGCCTTGCTAAATTCAAGATAAGCAGTAGCTCCTCACCCACTGAGTACAGTAGTCATTTCACCATAGAATGATTTTATACATTTTTAGCATGATTACCTCTTCATAAATCTTTTGATGATCACTCCCACCTTGTCCGTCATGAATTTGGAAAGGGCTTTCCAGATATTTTCTCCACCACCTTCCCAGGGGTCAAGATTAGGCTGAGTGGGTTGTACCTGGATCCTTCTTCTTGCAGCTCTCATAAGAAGCTCTTTTATTCCAAAGATAAATACATTATCTAAAAAATTCATTTTAATATATAAATGTAATTATTATATACAATTACAGTATAAAATCAAAATGTATATTTATGCTACTTTAGGATTTTTTCAAATGAGTATAACAGTTTGGAACACTCTTAACTGTGAGTGGGTGTTGGACTAATTAACTTTGCTGCAGAGACTTAAGATTCTTTGGGATGTGGTAATACTCAAACATCATGAAGTGCCATTTGAATTTTAAAAGATGCATGTTTTCAGAAGTTCCTATGAAGACAATGCTTCTAGTAAAAAGCTTCAAGATTTTTTGGCCATTTTTGGGATTCATAGTGGTACTTTTTCCAGCTGCACTGTCATTTTTCATGTACTGAGGAAGTCCAGCAAAGTATCTTTGTGTGCCAAGTTTAAAAAAAAAAATATTCCCTTGGCCCTGACCCATGCAAGGTAGAGTATATGTGAATAAGAGAGCTTTAATTTGCTCTTTGTTTTCAATAAAATGTTTCCCACTAAAGTGCATCAGATCAGGTAGATGCCAGTAGATTCAATTTAAAAGTAAAATTCTTGAGTAATTAATGAGTTCACAACAGAAAGAAAATTACTTTTGTCCAGTGTAGCTAGGAACAATGCTGTAATTACTAATAATTTGTTGTTAATTTAATATCTTGTGAGACCAGGCTTGAGGAGAACTCTAAAGTGGGCTGTCCAGGGAGGTGGTAGAAGTCACCATCCCTGCCGGTGTTTAAGGAAGGACTTGGTGTGGTACTTTAGTGCCATGGTCTAGTTGACATGGTGGTGTTCAGTCAAAGGTTGGACTTGGATCTCAGAGGTCATTTCCAACCTGATTAATTCTTTGATTCTGTGATCCTGTGACTTGGGGATGTTTGTTGACAAGAAGCTCAATGTGTACTTACTGCCCAAAGGCCAGCTGCACCCTAGGCTGCCTCAAAAGAAATGTGGGCAGCAGGCTGAGGAAGGTGGCTGTGGCCCTCTACTCACCTGGAGTGCTGCATCCAGCTCTGGGACCTCCAACATAAGAAGGACAGGGACATGCTGGAGTGAGTATGAGGACCCCAAAGATGATCTGAGGGCTGGAGCATATCTCCTATGAAGACAGGCCAAAAGAGTTGGAGGTTTTCGACCTGGAAACAGAAAGCTCTGGGGACATCCTGGAGCAGCCTTTCATTATTTAAAGGTGACTACAAAGAGAATTGGAGAAAGGCATTTTTACAAGGTCAGGTAGTGACAGGACAAGGGGGAATGGCTTTAAACTGAAACAGAGTAGGTTTAGATTAGTTGTTTGGAAGAGATTCATTACAAAGAGGGTATTGAGGCACTAGAACAGGCTGCCCAGAGAAGCTGTGGATACCACCCCATCTCTGGAAGTGTTCAAAACCAGGCTGGATGTGGCCCTGATCAACATGGGAGGTATCACTGCCAATGCCAAGGGGGTTGGAACTAGATGGTCTTTTGTCCCTTCCAAACCAAAGCATTCTATTATTCCGTGATATTGGACCTAACTAAAACTTCTCAGCAGATTGTTTTATTTCCATTAGTAATTTTTCTCTTTGCCAGGGAAAAAACTTCTAAAAATTTGTTTGCCCTTATTAATTGCATGCTATACGGTATCACTTGGTCATTTGCAGTAGCTATACTATATTTATTGTGCTTTGGAGCAAGTGTAACAGAACAAATAATTCCTTAATTCTTTATCCAAAATAGCTCTAGAACAAAGGCAATTCTACTTCAAAAAAATTTCTGATCTCTGTTACATATTGAAAAAAGTCCTAGAACTTTCAATTTATTTTCTAATGTAATTTTCTAATGGCACAACTTAATGACATCACTTCCGTATTTTTAAAAACAGAGGCTAAAAAGGACTATTCACTTTCCTTATTTATTTTCTTACTATTAAATTTAAATTTTTCTCATATCTTGAGAAAGAGGTAAAGACACTTTTGAAAAAATCTCTACCTTAAAATCCAGTACTGCACAGTAGTCATGCAACTGCTTTTGAACCAAACAAAGAAATTGAATAATTTGGCATCAAATGGTTAAAAATCTCCTTTTTATCCCATCCTAGTCACATTGAACTCAATGTCATAACTTCACTGATCCTTCACATAGCATACACTGAAGCAGTGTATGAAGATAAGGACATGCAAAAGTCATTGCAAGGCTGAGCATATAGAAAAAGCTTAGGAAGTAATTATCTATTTTTAGAAGAAAATTAATACATAATTGTAGTGAAATAAAAGCCAGAACATGAAATCAATACATTTCAGTATTGGTTTGAGTAAAAAAACAGGAGGAAAAATTCTTAAGGGATATGTGAAATATTAATGACAACTGTGAATAAGCATTTTAGTGACCAGTAAAGATTAATGTTCAAAGTTAAATAATTGCAGGAGAAAACAGTACAGAAAGATTAAACTATAAATCCATTTTATTTACTGATTTCTTCCATCACACCTCGAACCAAACAGATGAAATTCACATTAAGAAAAATATAGTTCTTCTAGGAATGTGGTGATTGGTTAGTCTTACTAAAATTTGATAACTTTGTATGGTGTGGAAAGAATTTGAAAAAAATTTTTAAATGTAATTGTAGACAAAACAAAGTTGCTAACCTTTGTGAATACATTTGCAAATCCCAAAGACATGGCTTGGAATAAAAACCAACAAACCATAAACCAAATACATTTCATTTGGTAACACCCTGGATTGAGTTTGAACACATGTAAGTCAACAGAGTAACATTTATTTTCACTTCAACATCTCCTATGATCTAACTCATTGTGCAGCTAAATTATAGTGTCTAATTATGACGGCTAGGAGCCAAACTAATTTGTACTCCAGTTTTTGTCTTTTCTCTTTAAAACAAACAAACAAACAAACAAACCAAAAACAAAAAACCAAACAAACAAACAAAAAAACACAACAAAAAAAAAGAAAAAAAAAAGAAAAAAAAAAAGAAAAAGCCATTCAAAAAACTGTATAAATATATACAGAATGTTATAGAAGTTAACCTGTGGAGACAAATTTCATTCTTATTTGGAACAATACAACTCGGTGAGTCCTGTACTACCAGCTGGATCCATTTGAATTCTAAGGCAGCCATATCACTGCCATCATACAAAGAAACTGTTTCACACTAACCAATGGTTGGCTGCCCCTTCAGGTGCTCCAAAATTATTTGATTTCTCTGTCTTCATGGTCACAATCATAGGTCATCACATACAAATGTTAAACAAGCCAAATATACAGGAGAGTGGTGAAAACACTGAACACCTCCTTCTGGTCTTCAAAACTTAGGAAAAGGGCAGAAAATCATTTAATGCTTAGAAGTCAGAAAGACAAATTCCCAACACAAAAACAAGAGGATAAGACATAAGCAAAGTAATATTTTCAATCAAACTTTTTCCATTTTAAAATTGAGTTTGAAACTATTTTATGTGATTCTCATTACTCATAGGGATTTAAACTCTTTCTATAAGGGGAAAATGGGTTAAGGAAAGAAGTAGATGTTTTTCATTGGCCATATATAGGTTACAAAATGATATATGCCCAGAGCTAAACATGTCCCACATGGTTGTAAGCAAAAGCCTATATTACTACTTTGAAGTTGAGAGTGTGAGTATGAAAAGCACCTCTGGACCTGCTTCATGCGTCTGAGTTTAAGTAAAATACTCCCACATAACTACCAAAAAAAGAAAGGAAAAAAAAGGTAAGTTGAACCTTCAGTTTTATCATGTGAAATTTTAAATGCTGGATTTAAGACATAAAAGGTTGCACCTACAGTATATTTAAGAGTTTACAATACATCTTCTACATTGCAGGATCAATTAAAAAACTAAGAAAGAAGAAATTTGTGAATGCTGAAGATTCAAACCTGAGCCAAAATTATTTTCAACTAATAAATGAATTAAGGACTTTGATGTTAAATATGTGGTCGACTGTGTCACATTTATAATTTAGTATGATTACAAGCCAGAAAACTTATTCACATTTTAATTTTTAGACAGGAGAGAGCATTTTTATGTACTGTGTTAAAACTCCTTTGGCATGAGCACAGCTTGTACTGTAGTGTACATACAGTGAATCTTTCAGCACAGAGGAGCAAGTTCTGGAGGCATATAATAAAGATTGTGAAACAGAAGAACATACTGAGTAATTAGTTTTTTAATTAAGGGTAATATGAAAAGCAGGCAACAAAGTTGTCGTATTTGATTACATGTGACACCTATTTTATGTCCTACAATTTGATTTCTAAGACAGAAGTGAATACTTGTGTTTTGAATGAATGAAGAAAAAGTATTGTCCAACCCATGAGGAAAAACATTGCTATCAAGAAAGCATAAAAGAGTAATGTATCTCTGAAATGCAATTACAATTATGTATGAATATAAAGACCATAGAATTAGATGTTTGATGACATAAAGTTGTTTTTACATCCCCTATATTTTTTTTAAAGTCCATTCATGCAGTCTTTGTAAGGGAATTAATTATTAACTAACTATTTCAGTTAGAGCTCAAAATTGAATTTGGAGAGCTGAAGCAGAAATAAAAGATCTAGGTTTTGTTATGCACATCATAAGACTTGTTTCATGGCACGATTTTAAAGTAGCAAAATTGAACTAATGAGGAAATGTTTCTGCAAATTCCTTTTTGGATTAAATTAACTGCAATCATTTTTTAATGTCAGATAAGACCATTGTGATCATTGCATCAGACCTCATATCTGACAAAAGGTAAAGGAGTATTCTGAATTAGTTCTGGTTTAAATTTGGGAGCACAGTATAAGAAGTGCTTCCTAGTCTATTTGAAGAGCCATCAGTGAAGAGTCTGTCACAGTCTTTTAATAATCTGTTGCAAGGTGTGTGACATTTCTAATATGAATGAAGGATCTTTTCTCAGCTAACTTTAATTTAGATGTCTATCTACAACTGAGCAAGTTTTCTTTCTAATGGAGAGTGATAGGCTCTTTAGAGCATAGTTCATTTACCTAACATGAAGAAAGTATTATAATAGAGATGTTCTCAGCTTCCATAGACTGTGGAGAGCCAAGGCAAGAGACATAAAGACTATGGAAGCATACTGTCAGTGATATTGAACATTTACACTGTGCCTTACAAATATCTGCTGTAGGTTTAGCTGAGATTTACAGAAATTTCAAGACAATTGGAAAACTTCTGTGTTTCACAAAGCTGTCTAATTTAAGATAAATGAAAAAGAGGAATATAGTGTGCACTGAGAAACATTGTCCTGTTAATCCAACAGATTGTGTACTTTGCATATTGTGCACAAGAATGAGCAAACCATCTAGTCTTTACTTAAGTCTTAATCTGATACGCCCTGGAGGAAGGGCTTAGTAAAGACCTTGACAGGCTTGAGAGGTGGTCCTCTATGAAAGTCATGAAGCTCAAGAAGGCCAAGTGCAAGGTCCTGCCCCTGAGCTGGGACAATCACGAGGGCAAATATAGGCTGGGCAGAGAATGAATCAGCAGCCCTGAGAAGAATAATTTTGGGTATTTGTGGTCAAAAAGCTCAACAAGACCTGGCAGTGTGATCTCACAGCACAGAAAGCCAACCATACCCTGAGCTGCATCAAAAGCAGTATGGGCAGCAGGTCAAGGGAGGGGATTCTGCCCCTCTGCTCCACCCTGGTTGTGTCCTTTTACTCACCTGGAGTACTTCATCCAGCTCTTGGGTGCCCAACACAGGAAGGATATCGACCTGTTGGAGCAAGTCTGGAGGAGGCCACCAAGATCACAGGGATGTAGCAACTCACCTGGTGAAGAAAGACTGAGAAAATTGCTGCTGTTCAGCCTGTATAAGAGGAGACTTTGTAGAGTCCTTAGAGCAGCCTTTCAGTACCTAAGGGGGTCCTACACAAACCTGGAGAGAGACTCTTCACAAGGACAAGGGGCAATGGGCTTTCCATGAAGAAGGATAGGTTTATGTTCTTAAATTATTTAATATGAGGATGGTAATTATGAAACAGATTGCTCAGAGAAGTTTGGATGCCCCATCCCTGGAGGTGTTCAAAAGTAGGTGTTCAAAAGGCCAGATGGAGCTTTGGGTAACCTGATCTAGGGGTATGTGTCCTTGCCCATGGCAGGGAAGTTGAAATTAGATGGCCTTTAAGGTTCCTTCCAATTGTAATGATTGTGTGATACTATGATTCTGTGACTGTCAGGTTTTTCACAGTGGGAATTTTTGGGAGTAAAAAATGCAGAATATAGTTAGCAACTTTAAAGGTGAATGTACACTTGCTTCTATTTATTTTAATAGGGCAGATATCTCTGTTACAGAATGTTTTAATGAGTTCATATATTTCTCATTTCTAAGCACAGACATCATAGTGAGATTTTACTTACTATTAAAGGAAAATAATTAAGAAAAATTATACTGTTTTATGAGTAGAAAAAAATTGATTACCAGATCTGTTTTGTAATTGCATGACTAGAAGTATATGTTGGGAATTTAGTCAGATACTGACTAAAACAGAGAAGGAAAATGTTGTTACATTAAAGATACTGAATTCTATTTGCATTTATACAAATAAAGATACAAATTTCTTATTCCTGTGCCTGTTGAAATTGATGTCAAATGCCCTTAAGAGCTTACTGTGAGGAGGATTATGGTCAATATCTGATCTAATGGAAAGATGTTAACAGGAAAGAGGCTTAGGTCAACTTAAACATTTCAAAACAGCAATGTGAAAATGAGTATCAGAGAAAACAGTGGTAATTGTATATATATATATACACACACACACACACATATATATATATTATTCTTTTTGTAAGGAACAGCTTTTGTGGAATTAAAACAAAGAATTATATAAATAATGGATAATTGAAAGAGCGCACATATTCTAGAATCACAAAAGGACACTCAGGCTATTCACAGTTAATACATTTTTGGCCCTCCAAGATTATAACAAATGGAGTTGTGCCATGTTCTGTTCTTGTACCAGTGAATTTATCTTCTCCTGCCAACTTTCTTTTAGGCAACGTGGAGATCATGATAGGAGTTTGGCATTAGACAGGTGTTTCACCCATCTCATGTTCTTTACTTCCTGCCTTTCTGAATAACTCTATACATCTTTCATTTGAGCTTTTGCTTTCAGTGCTCATTGACTCTCCTCTTCTAAGCTGTACGAGGTTTTTCTAAGCTACATGGAGAGTCTGATGCAATTGCTCTTTTCCTAGTTAAGAAATTTCAGGTTTTGCTGTAGATTTCATGCTTGGGAAGCTGTTTTTTATTTAAGTGCTTGTTATGATGAGCTGGTAGTTAGAACTCTGTCACCTACAGAGACCCCTCAGAAATCATCTCAGCTGAAGCTCCTAACAGGAGCTAGTTCCTAGCAGGTATTTTTGTTCTGGATGAGCTGCCTTGAATCTGGATGAGCTTTCTTGTCTCTGAAATAAATTGTTATGAAAAATCTCTCATAGAGGAATAAATGTTAGATGAAAATTCATCTCTACTAGTGTGATAATTGTAAAAATAATTGTAACAGGCATGTAGAGATACATATGGCTGCTTCTGTAGAATGGTATGACAGGATGACCATCTTGGCTGACGTTACTGATGAGGTACTGAGAAATGTAAGGACTAATAGCTGCACACCTCAGAAAGTGGAAGGCAGAGCATGCTTTAGATTTGGTTCATAGTCAAGAGATGGTAATTGATCTTTACACCCCATCCTCTTCTAGAAATTTGACCTAGATTTGACAGCAAATGATCATGTCACCTCATCACCCTATTGCCTCACATCTTCACAGCATTTAAATGGTCCCAAGTACTCACAATACACCGTTGCACTGTCAGTTCTGAGACTCAACTCTTGTTTCAAAGACTACCTATAAGCTGCTTGTAAAGCAAGATCTGTGATTGATAGCCAACAATAGAATTACTTTGGGACACCAATACTGATTGCTGTATCTCACCTTTCAGGTAGGGCATTGTAGTCAAACATCTTTCTGAATCAGTATAGCAATATTCCATCTGAGCATACTGAAAGGGTGTTGTGAAGAGCCCTGCTTGAAAAACTGAGCATCAGTCCTGAAGGTACCATTTGCCTTTAACTTGAGTTTGTTATTGTTAACTAGATAAAGTTTTAGCATGTAAGCATGAGTTAATCTTAAAGATGCTCATCTAGATCAGCTCTACTCTCCATTACTGCACCTACAGGCAGTAATCTGTTTCCTGTCCTTTACAAAAACTTATTTTCAAGTACCGAACTAGGGCAGTTACAACGTTATGATATATTCAGTGCTAACGATCCAGTCTCACTTGCTGTTTTTCCTCAGGCAGACTCTATTGAAAGGAAACAATTCAGTGACAACTGTTTTCTGAAAAAGTAGTGGTAATCAGCTCAAGGCCATCCACGGTATATTGTCAGAAATATTATCCATTGTACATAATGTGCAACTCCATTCTGGATGTCAAGCTACAAGAAGATCTTTAACAGAAATGACATTGACACAATGCAGAGCTTTGCCTCTAGTCATGTGGCACCCCTCCACTTCATAGCAGAGAGTAGTTGTTCATATCCAGCTATCATGCAACAACAGAGCAAAGTAGTGGCTGTTACTCTTTGGGTCATGCTTTGCAATGGCTTAAAGTTACAGGTCTGAGGAGACAGCATTTTCTGCCTGTTTTATGGTGCATGTAATTAAAGATTTCACTGGATAAATGGCTTTCCCAAACAAATGTGCATTTCCCAGCTTTTTACATAACTGAAAGTGAGACATTTTTTGGTGTAGGGAACACCTTCTCACAGATGTCAGTTACTTTTTTCTGCCTTTAAAAATGAACTATTCTAAATTGAATAGCCATTTGGATGTAGTATTAATTAATATTTAATTGCTTTACACTGGAGAACAGATCAGGAAAAGGTTTTTTTTTTTTTTTTTTGTTCATTGACATCTGGTTAAACAAAGCTAAATGGAACCTTCTGACATTATCAATGGAAAGATCTGAAAGGAAAGCTGTTCTGTACAATGGCCTCCTTCATGTATTTCTGCAACTGTTCTGGTACAAAAATAATATAGCTTGGCCTTGTTATTTTTTATCTTTAGAAACAAGCTGCAGTTGGAGTGTGCATGAGCACACTTTTTATTGGTTTAAGAGCCAACTATAATGCATTTTCTTATGTTTACATGATTTCTGAAGATTTTGTGGAGTAAGCTGATCTTGCCTTATTGAACTGTTAGTTTGGCCACTGACTAAATCAATCCTATAATTCATTATGAACTTAACCATAGTAAGTGATGATTTATTTCCATGAAAACCCAGCTACCACCACCACCACCACTTACTGCAGCTCAACCAAAAATGAATCTGTACCTTTCAGATGAACAGCAGAAGTTCTTAAGTTTGTTCTGTAGGTTGTTTTCCTTATGAAAAAAATTAATAAGTATGTAATACAAACTCTCTGATTGCTGCATAGTATACAGCATGAGATTGAGGATGTGTTTTGCCTCAACTAGTCTATTCTTTGTAGGAGCTACTGCTTTCTCTTACACCCTAGTTTCTCCCTAGTTGTTTAGGTATTGCAACCTTCTCTTCTGGCAGGCTTATCCAAGAAGGCAGCCAAGGATAAGGACCCAGGCTTAGCTCAAGTTAACGCTCCTGTTCATAATGCTGTCTCCTTCTCACACACAGACACTTGCACACCTTGCATTATGCAAAAGAGCATTGCATGCTTACTTTTGATTTTATATTCTAAAATATTAAAATTCATGAAAGTGTTCTAAGCAGTTAAATATTTAGCACTAGTAGTAATCCTACTAATTAGAGTAAAACATATAAGATATGAAAAGCTATTTGCAGTGAAATATTTCTTGTAGACTTTAAATGTTATTATATATGATAGTGGAGGAATAAAACATGCAGATATTAGAATGAGTAAGCCAGAAAAAACCCATACCTAATTGAAAACCTGTCTGTTAAAAATCTGTCATACTGAATAAAAATTTAACTAAATTGAATTCTTCTTTGCAAATAATGAAAACAGTTTCTGATCAGGAAAAGAGTTTTGTCCTGCCAGTAAAGTTGACAAATGTAAGAAAATCTGACAAGTTTCACTGGTTTTATAATCTCATCTAAATGAAATGTATGTAACACGAGGCAAGACAGGCTTTGGTTTTGCATATAGGGAAGTATAGTCCTCCCTTCCCATCTTTGGCCAGGCACTACTTATACAGCTGGAATACTGTACTTCCCTGAATTAATTTTCAATGGTTTTACAAATTTGAGTGTTTCTTTAAATACTTATAATAGTGTTATAATTGGTATGTTTGAGCATGAAAATTCAAGTCTTTTTCGCTACATGTTATTTTCATCACAGAGTGGGTAGATTTATATCACAGTAATTCCTACAGGAATTTAAATATTTGAATGTATTTAATTTAATTAAATATTCAGTTTATCTGTCAATATGTCTGCTAATTAATAAACATTGAGCTGTTGTAGCATAATGAAAAAACAAAATCAAATATTAAGAAAATGGCATGACAATGAAATTACATTTGTTCAGTCCTTTCATAAACTGGTCCCTGTAAAATTAAAATCCCTGTACACTGTGAAAGTCTGTAATGACAGAAGTGCAAATAGTGTTGATAGAATAATGTAAATCCCTGTATAAGCCAGGTTGTCAACTTGTATTTTTCTGTCTTCAGCAGATGAACTAAATCAGATTTTCTTTTTACCTTGCACCAGGTACATAACTGAGTAAAATAACTGCAGTGCTTTATGCTCCGTATTAACAGTGAATGGTACATGCAGCATTTGCTTCACATTCAGAGCCTGTAAAGAACCACTAGTTTGACCTGATGTAAGATGGAAGCTGTGGCATTCGTACATTGTCACCTTGCTCATGGTCGAGATTTACACTGCTGTCACTTCCCTGCTTTGGTCATACCCCATGCTACTGCTCTGCTGAGGCCCGAACAGCAGAGCAGGTAAAAGGAGCCTCTGCTGACAAACCGTGCCTTTCCTGGTGCGTTTCTCACACTTACCTGTCCTTTAGATCTGCAAATATAGTAAATTATGAATTTAGAAGCCTTGCCAGAATTCTTTGTGCACTACTACTGCAGAAGGTCAAAAGCTTTGCTGCTATTCCTCATAGAGCTAAACAATGAGAATTCACTTTTAGGGCAGCAGAGAACTTCAAGGAAAATGTTTATTCAAATCCTACCCTGCAATGCCTGCCTCTAGACATAACAGAAACTCTCTTCATGTTCATTGAATAAAAGCCCCAGCTTGCTAGCCCCTTCTTTCGACTCATCTGTGTGTTTGCCTTATTGAATACTGAATGTAGACATCACATTTGGCTCAGGGATAACACAGATTGCTGAATATACCTTAGTAATGAGTCTTCATGTGACTGCAAACATACTTACCCATATAAATTTACCAGTAATAGATTTCCCTTTTTTTGAGAGAAGCTGAATGTGAGTGATCTTTCAAGTATGGGTTTAGCAGTAATTCTAGGGGAAAATATAATTGAAAATATAATCAGTAGCTGTTTAAAATCTCATGAGGCTGTCCTTGTACCATACATTGAACAATAGTAATTATATGTTGAATCAAGGATTTTAAAATTTGTCAGACAGTTCTCTCCCAATATGTGCTTATTTTGATAAGCTTGCAAAATTGTAGATAGATAGATAGATAGATAGATAGACAGATAGATAGATAAATGATAGATAGATAGATAGATAGATAGATAGATAGATAGATATAGATAGATGGATAGATAGATAGATATATACATACATACGTACATACATACATAATAGATTTACTAAAATGCCTGAGGAACAGAAGACAATTTAGCATGAAATAAATAATTAATTGTGGATATTCTATGGTTTATAATATTTTTGCTGGTAGAATCTGTCAAACTCGGGATAAATGGTAAGGATTCAGGGATTCTTTAAGTCACCTTTCTGTATTCCTTGAATTCTGTTTAAAATGTTGGAAGTACTACTTTTTTGCTATAGCACTCTGGAACATTTATGTGTTACCAGATCCTGCTACAGAATCTCCCAGATCCCAACTCAGCACTAAGATAAACTGGGAGGTATACCTTTATCCCCTTCCTGTTTTGCACCAAATATGATACAAAAAAGCACCCCATTTTTGTGCATGAACGAAAGCATTTTTGTCATAATCAAAAAGACATGAGAGAGGAGAGAAATGCCATTTCAGTTTTCTGAAGTCAGGTGTGTACTGACTGCTGTGCATGACACTCTAGAATTTCCAAGGCTTCCACACAGGGCTAAGCAACCTCCAGGAGTCCTTGTTTTGGAAGAGCAGATGGACAGGTTAGATGCCCTAGGCCATCTTCCACAGAACTACTTGCCTAGGTTTAGACAATTGAATCACCTTCAGAGTCCATAAAGTGAACTGCAGTGCCAGCTGAACTGAGGAATAATCCCAGCAGAAAATGCAGAATGTGTGAAGTTCACACTAAGGCTAATGTTAAGAAAAGTGCATTAAGTATGTGTTGAAAATGTGAGAGTTCAAACTGGAAATGCAGTTTCCATCTAAAGCTGTTAGTATTTGATACAAATACTGCTTTTTCAATGACATGCTATTTGTATGCGTTTCTAAGTCTTGTGTTTCAAAGTAAAATTTAAGTGGACCTGCCTCCTCCACATAACATATAAGAAATAACATAATACCTAATTAGTTAGGAGCAATTAAGTTTAGCTTAAACTACATTCAACTGTGAGAGAGTGTTAGCATAGTGATGTAAAACATTGTACATCATTGTACATAATTTTCATAAATTATGAAAACTGACAATTATTAAAACTGGAGATTTACTGTATCTTTTGCAGAATTTTTTTAAAGTTCCCATCCTCAATTTGATTAGAAAAAGCTTGTGCATAAATGTTCTTTTATAGCTTTTGTGAATCCTTTCTTGAAAACATTGCTCTTGAAGTTCTGCTGGGATTATTGGAAGTTGAAAGTTCTGAAACATGTAAATAAAGATATTATTTCTTCTCTGAACATGATATTTAATCTGAATGTTACAGTCATAGTATTTTTCTCACTTTTAAAAAAATTTTGAAAAACAAGTTTTTTTAAAATTGTTACAGGCACATGTCCAACAACAAAATACATGGATAACTTAACAGTTCACTAGTGGATCCATTGAATTAGCTATAAAAACACCTGATTTTTTCTTTTCAGCTCACTTGAAGTCACCATCACGAACCTGTTAAATCCCCATAATCATATAAAGGTATTTTTTAGAAATCAAAACTTAAACTAGTGCATATTCAACTAAGTCATTGTTTCTCAGACATAGAAATTACTTCAAATGGCCTTTATCCTTCGTGGTAATTATCTAGCTTTGTTTGTTAAGTCCTAATTCAGAAAAACCTTTGTTTTAGTACTTCAAACTCCTCAGCTGCTCGTCCTTGTAGAAACTAAAGATCTATATTTTGAAAATAAAACAATAATCCCAAAATATTCTATATATTAAAAAAAATAAAGTTTTTACAAGGAATGGTGTCATTTGCAATGCCCTGTAAGGGTCCAGTGTGCAACACCCCAAAATTGCTCTCACTGAAATAACCAGGCATTGTTTGGCGCCTGAAAGGGGCTCCAGTAGCAGCATACTTGTTAACAGCCAGAGAATTAAGTCTGGTTTTATAAAATGGACTCATATTTTTTCTTAGAAAACAAGTGAAATGTTAGCTTTTACTTCAAATAAACCAGTTCACCAGACTCAGGAAGAAATAGTACAATGACTCTAACATGAGGAGAATTGAAATGAGCTTGAGAAGTGCTGTATTATCAGTGAGCTTGTGTGTGCTGTATTTGTTTTTATATCTTCGATGCTTAAAATTTTCAAATCTTTAAGTCCTCAGACATCAATATTCATATTCAACATTTTATTTTGAAGTAATGATTCTATTTGAATTTCCTATCTTAAGATGTATTCGCTCTGTCTCCAGTGGAATATACCTTTAAACTGGCTTGATTTCTACTATCAAAGTTCAAAATTAGAAGCAATACCACTTGTATTTCAAAGCTTATTTTCCATGGTGACATCTCCTCTGAAACTGACATTTCCTGACATTATTTATTGCTTGTTTGTAGTGGGATTTCTGTACTGACAGTAATGACAGCATATTTCTTCCCTTTGGCTAACTAGAAATTTGCATTTTTTTCTAGTTGATCAGCTTTGAAAAATAAGTACATACTCACGCAACAATTTTTTTATGTGAAGAGTGGTATGAATCAATTTTTATGCAGATGCTAATTCTTGCATATGAAGGTATTTGCATTTGTTTTTCAAAGCTGTTTTGGAAACTTGAATCAAAATAGAAATATTCAGAGAAGAAATTTTCACATTGGTTAAAATCTTAGCAGCATGGAAGTCAGTGGGAGTTCTGCTTCAGTGGGGCTAGAACTAAACCTATTAGCATATAATATAATATTTCTCCTAGCCTTTTCCATAAAGCTGACTAAAAAACAAACAGCAGCCCTCTGTCTTTGGCCTGGAAACCATTAAAATAGTTGTAATCAATAACTTATGTTTGTAGTCAATTAGCACCATTAATTTAGTAAAAATCTGGTTGAGACGTGGGGTTTTTATGCAATGTTTTTGCTATTGTGGATGAACTTCTCCAGTTATGTACACACTAATCATTTGGCTAAGATCACAGCCTCTTTGAGAAACTTGTGACCACACTAAGAAAGAGAGGGAGACAATAGGGGAAAAGATGCAATATCTCCTGTTTTGCAGAGAAAAATCTGGGACCTGGAGAGTATGTTCCTTACTGGCATTTGCAGAATTTGTGGCAGGTCTGGAAACTGAATACTGTGCTGTGCTTCTTTGAAGGTTACTGTCTTCTTGTCTGGCTGCACACAGGTGCAACTCTGGCTTCCACTTGGTTCAGTCTTCTCAATTGATTTTGCTGCTCTCTAACTGCCTGGAGGAAGGTTACAGCAAGGCGAGGTGTTGGTCTCTTCTCCCAGGCAGCAAGTGACAGGACAAGAGGAAAGTGCCCCAAGTTGTGCCAGGGAGGGTTTGGATTGCTATTAGGAAACATTTCTTTTCTAAAAGAGTTACTAAGTTTTGGAACAGGCTGCCCAAGGGAACTTTGTTCCAAATTCAGTCACCATCCTTGGAGGTATTTAAAGACTTGTAGTCGTGGCACTTGGGGATCTGGTTTAGTGGTGGACCTGGCAGCATCGGTTTGGTGATTGGATTTAATGGTCTTATAGGTGTTTCCCAACCTAAATGATTCTATGATTCTATAAAAATAGGAATGTAAAGTTAATACTCTTTTACATTTTTACATCAGACTAGAACATTCCTTTGTTAATTAGGAAAAAAAAACAAAAAAAATCCACAACTTGGGAAACCAGAAAAAAAAATAGCTTTAACTCTTTTCGAGTCCAGTAGACATCAGTGTTACTCAGTGCTTTGTATTACTGATTCAAGAGACCACCTCACATGAACACTTTGTGTACTATACATAATCTCAGTGAATATCAGCCAAAAGAAATGAAGGAAAACATTCCTGAGAAAACAGGTTTTCACAACAGTCATCTTTTTTCATGTGTGTAAATTTAAATGATGTGGAAGATGGAAGTGGGATTTTAATTCCATTTTACTTGTGAAATAGGCTCTTGAACGTGTTTTCTACTACTCATAAACACAACTCCTTATTTTCTGCAAAGCTTAAATATCACTTTTCCATGCAGTTGTATGGATAATATCAGTGCTTCTGGAGCAAGTCACTTAAGGACTACTCCACATGATCAAACACTGCAAATAAGACATATTTTTATGAAGAAAAATGCTTTAACTGCTGGTTTTTTACACTCTTTCTATGCAAGTGACTAAAGAAATCCTTCCTCTTTCTGTATGCTCAAATGAGGTTTATGTTTTCAAGTGTTAAGTGCTGATGATACCAAAGTTTCAGTGAACACAGGAGTGACTGAGGCTAAGAAAAAATATGAAAGATTTGGGATAAATTTCACTCTATGAGGATGTTCATAAAGAACAAGTAAATGAATTATTTTGTTAAAGCTTTTGCATATCTTATCAACAAAATATGTCCAGAATGTATCTAAAAATATTTCTAAAGAATAACAACAGTTATCTCTCAGAGGAGGAATCATGCATTTTTTCATGTCTGTTCTTTTTAGATTAACTTCAGTCTATTTTTGCTCTTCTAAGTCTTGAATATGTGTCTTCTCTCTGTAAGAATATCCGGGTTTACCCATTTTATCATGTTTGTTGCAGCTTTGAGTAGGAGGTGCAGTCTATTTTCATGGTTTGTTTTGAAATGCACATCTTGTTTTTATGTTATCTTTAAAATTCCCATGCCCACTTATCTTTAGATGAAAGAAAGCTGTTCATTTATGCAGTAACATATGATATAAGATGCTTTTGGAGAAGATAATTGCACTTTTTGTAAAGGGTACAATGACATAAGACTGAAGGTCGTTGTTTTCAATAAAGATATTCTGGCAGCTTGAAAGTGATTAAAACAATTCTCTTGAATCTTGAATAGATGCTTGCTTTCTTTTATGAACTGAAATTATATGGGAAAACAATCATACTCAGTTTTTCTAATGAGTCTCCTCTTTTGTGTATGTCTGCATATCCACATTTGCTAAAGTGTAAGATATCTCTCTCAGAAACACCCAATGGGGCATGTCTAGAAAGATCTACATTCCCCAAAGTCATCACTTCTAGGAATGACAGTTTATCAGAAAATACTCGCCTGAAACTCTAGTGTTTTACAGGGTCATGAGAGTCTGAAGATGTTCTCTGGAGGCACTAGCCTTTTTTTCATAGGTCTCTCCTAAGGGCTCCAACTCTTCCAAAAGAATCCTAGGCCCAAGGAGCTTCTAGCAGAAACGGCATTAATCACCTGACTATCTTGCTTTGGAGTAGACAACAACAACAAAAAAATCCAATCTGAGGTATCTCTGAGGTATCTCTAGAGAAACACTTCACATTCAACATATTACTGTTTCATTAGTGAAAGTGTTTTGCCTTTTTTAACTTATTTTATCAGCTGCCATTCTCCAGATGTAATAATTGCCCCTTAGTACTATTTTTTTCTGTAATGATCTTTGTCCTGATGACTGCAGCTACTGACTCCACCTGTGCTCATGCAAATCACCAGTGCAGCTTAGGACACCTTTTGCCAATGTGATTCACTCTGCTTTCTTTTACCCTTTTTAAAAAGAGGGTTAAATTGAACTATCATCAGTTTCACACTACACTCTACCTATCTTGATCCATGTATGCTATAAAACAAGTCACATGGATTGGGAACCCAATAATGAAATCTGTGATGAAAATCCTAACCTCAAATCAAAGCTCTGGAAAGCCAGGCCTATAGATCGAGTTACAAACTGTGCAACTGAGACCAGAGTTGAAAAATAGTCTGAACAGTTTCTGAGTGTAGAAAAATAGTGATCTTTGAGTTGGTAAAGTATAAGAAATTGAGCACAAAATCTTTGTAACCAGAAATACCAGGGAAATTTAATGTCAGCTAGTGCTGTTAGCCCTGCCCAAATTGCCTAAAGGTGTAAACAGCTGCAGCTGTCACTGGAGGTAACAAGTGTTGCTTCCACCTAAAGGATTGGATTAGTTTCTCAAAGATAAAGCAATATTACTACTCCCACTGCCCCATATGTTTTTTTCTCCTAGGTGAAAGAAAATAAAATTAATTTAAAAACAGTAAAGATAAAGTCAATGAACTTCGGAGATAAATATGATGAAAGATGAAAATACTTCTTTGTTATATGAAAAGATAGCAAAGCCACAAAAATTACTATCAGGGTGCCGTCACTGATTTTATGAATTAATGAATAATTATTCCAAGAAAAATCTACAAACGTTAGAGGAACTTCACTATGAGGAATCCAGCATTTTAGTTGACCAACAGCTCTTTCTAAGTACTATTAAATGTGTCAAAAGAGCCACTTAGATTATGTCTGTTTTTCCTTAGTGCCCCTGTTAGATGCTCACTTCTGATGTAGATGAGTCTTATTTTTTATATTTAGCCAAAAAGTCTTAAGTATACACTGAAGGCAGAAAGAACCTTTTTTAGGACTAAGTGT
Source organism: Sitta carolinensis (assembly GCA_032173965.1). Classification (NCBI taxonomy): domain Eukaryota; kingdom Metazoa; phylum Chordata; class Aves; order Passeriformes; family Sittidae; genus Sitta; species Sitta carolinensis. The sequence goes on along the minus strand of JAVUNC010000005.1, from coordinate 22,499,639 downwards.
AGAAATTAAATGGAGTTAGGATAACATCATAAAACATTTATGCTTGTTTTAGGGTAAGAATGGGATGTGAGGAACAGTATTTCACTCTGTTAAGACACCATTTGAGTTCTGTAGTTAACAGATCATCTGCAGGCATCCTGTTGTGTGCCCTGTTACTAAGATAGCATTAACATTTACAAGGCTTCAAAAAAAGCTTGACTGTCCATCATTTGGTCCATTTACATTTTATTATCTTTGCTTTCTGAAGCAATATTTGTTAGTTATTAACTGCCATAACTGTCTGACAAGTTATATACTGGATTCAATCGTGGCTTTTAAAAATTCTACCTGTAGCTTCAATGCCACAAGTATTCCTTTTAAAGCTAAATTAATTTATCCTTTGATTTTTTTTTTTTCTAGTACAAGAGTCAAATTACTGTGAGTGATTTGTAATCCATAAACATATTCAATTTACATAAGTTTAAAGTTTGGTTGCTAGAAAGTCAAGGGTTTTTTAAACACAAAGGTTTCAATTTAGAATTATCAAGAACTATTATGCTATATCCTTCAGGAAACTCCTGGAAGGATATAAGATTCACAAGCAATGCATTAGCAGACAACCCCAAATTTAAATAAATTTTAATAAATTTAAATATACCACAGCATGTTCATATACATCTATATAACAGAAAGTATAATCTAGATTAGAATGTTTCTCATATAGCATATGTTACTGAATTTGCTAGTAGAGTTCTTAAATTTTATTATTATAATTTTTTAATTATAATTTTTAGACTAGTATTTTATACAGTAACAAAATTAAATATATTGCATTGTCATATTTGCTAGTGGTTCATTCAATCATCTTCTCTCAAAAAAAAAAAAAAAAAGTTAAAAAATTATTTTTGTAAGCATTTAAGCCAGCATTCTTCTTTGCCTACTCTGCAATATTAAAGTAAATTGATTTTCAAAGAATGTACATGTGCATATCCATTCCCTATTTGCTTGTGTGTCAAAATGTATACACACACATAAATAAATGTTTATATTTATATCTGAAATTAATATTCATTAGTTAGCATGATTTGCACTGTGACCCTACCGTACTCATCATGTTGATGAATATTTACATCACAAAGTCCACTGAGTTTCCATGGCAAGACAACAATCAGATCAGAACCAGAGAGATGAAAATGTTGTAGTTCAGAAAGAACACATTCAATATATACATGGATGTCTTTATTATGGAATTCTAATTCTTGATTTAACAACAAGAATGTATCTTCAGGTTCCAATTTGAAATGTATCAATGCATTTGCCATTTCTAGAAGTTATTTTCTTCTTTTTATAGTGTATCTGAATTGTTATCAAGTGTAAAAATGTCTTCTTCCTCCTTCCTATTTAACCTAAATCTAATGAGAAATATTTTCAAGAAATAAAAGTCTTTTTTGAGAATCAGGCTACTGTCCTAGTGAAGGGAAATGGGAATTTAGCACTATTTCTTTATTTATCAGTTGGATTCTTAGAATTCTGTCCTACCTGCTCAGATGGTAAAACAGGTTTGCAAGACTGACAAAAGTTGTAAGGCGCATTATTAAAGCAGAGGTATTATTTAATCACCACAGACTCTAGAGAAGCTTTGTATTCATAGTATAGAGTGGAAGAGACTAAAATTTAACTATATTGCTACAAAAGTTATTCATGTCTCAGCTGAAACTGGACACAAAACATTTTACTGTAATTTTTACTAATTACTTGGCATTAAAAAGCACATGTTTTAGTGACAATAATGATGAGCAAATAGCCATAATCCTCAAGAGGAACACTGATTAAGAAAATAGACTGTGCAAAAGTTCTGATTAAGATATACTTTAGATGAATATGCAAGGTTGTGTCTATGCAGACAGCCCCTAACATACTAAAAGTGTGCATTAATCAGCCCCTTCACATATTTGATGTAGATTGCTACTTTGCATTTTTAAGGCAACATTTTTAGGCTTAAATAATAATCTTCCTCAAAACTTATAAGTAGGCTCAGGAGACCCCTTTGTAAATGAGTAACATTTTGAAAGAATAGTTTGCTTAAATATTAACACAATTAACACAATTTGTGAGGGCTTTGTTTTTTTCTCTCATTTTTGTCTTGTTATATGGTTATGTCTTCATTTGTTTTGTTGTCAGGATATATTTTGTTGGCAGGTCAGCGTTTATTTGCACTGTCAATAGCATGTCAAATCAAATTTATACTAGCAAAATTTAGTCATGTCCTGCTTATGTTATGCACTGCAGGAGGATACTACTCAGACTAGGGCATAAGTGGCTATGGCCTGTGACTTTTAGAAATCAAAAGAAAAAGGAAAATCTGTTCATTACCCATCTCACTGAGCCTATAACAAATCTCAGCTAATGAATTTAAAGTGTTCTGACAGACATTACTGATTTATACTTCTTTTAGACATCATATTTTTAGGACTGCCTTTTGAGTATACTAACATATCCATCCTGTTTCATAAACCCAACAGAGATTCTTGCCATATTTTGTCAAAATGTGCTTTGCCTAGAGTATATATTTTCCTTGGGAAACATCTCTTCCAGACTGCAAAGACATTGTTTAGTAATAATTTAGAGAGATGTGTGGGAAGGTACTATGCCAACCTGCTTGAGATATTGCTCATTTGCTTTGATCATTCGCCTTTGATCATCTGAAAATTTAGGCCCTGTTACTGGTAACGCTCATGGGTTTAATTCTCCTTTAGATAAAGGCTTGTAGCAGTAAGATCTTGAATGTTTTTTTCCTCTTTCATCCAAGACTGAAGGCTCTGATGTTCTTGGATGAGAATTGCTAGATAAATGCAAAAGATACAGGACCTTTTCCCCTATGAATTCCAGTAGAAATTTTCTTCCCTCTTCTCCTCCTCTTCCTTCCTCTTAACACTATTAGGCAAGATGCCCAGGCTCTTTGCTACCTCCACACACAGTCTGAGTACATACTTCACTTGCAATAGCTGTATATGTCCATACACCTAATCCAAAATGTGATTTTCATAAGTCTGCAATTAGGAGAAACACATTGGAGGGGGATTCTTAGTGCCAGTTTCTTACTCCCCATAAATTATCCCTCAGACAGGAACTTTTAAATTGTGCTGAAACTGATTAAAATCACAGATTATTGTTTAATGGAAATAAATAAGAGATGATAATGCCTTACATGGCTAAGAAACTATCTGTCACATCTTATCCCAAGTTCTGAGTAATTGTTTCTATATCAGAGGGCATTTTTGTGAAGAAAAAAAAAAAAAGTGGAAAAAAATGCTTTAAGGCCATTTTGTTCTCATTTCAAGGTGGTAACATGCAGATACCAAAAAGCCCAGGAAGTACTGGAGACATTCTGATCTGATATTCTGTTCTAGGTGCATAAAGAACAATAGGAGCATGTGTGCTATCACAGACCCTGTGCAAAATCGAGCAGTATGCATACCTTTCAGGTTCATCAGAGTTCATAATGAGGCTTTAAGTCAATTAATTTGGGGTAGTTTAGAGGGATACACCATTGCAAAATTAAAATACATGAAGCTTACATCCACTTGTATTCCCACTCTACCAGCTGAACAGACGAGTGAAAAAACAATTCATATTTCTTTGCCTTGCTAAGGAGAAACAAAGTAAAACCAACTGCAGAAATGACATATGATGCTTCTGACAATTCCTGACAATTATTTTGAAGCTTTACAAAGGAAGTTTAAATATATTTTGTCTGTTATATTGCTGTTTGAAAGACAGCCACCACAAGGGAAGCCTGACTGGAAAGCAGTCAGACTGCTCTTGTGCAAAGTGATCCCTGCTACTCGTGCCTGACAGGAGGGCTGTCTGCTGACTTCTTTCCTTAACCAAAGAGAAAATCCAATCCAAAATTCCAAGAAAATGGAAGTAGCAATTAGCTCAGGGTGTCTAGTTAAATCTCTGTCAGTTTGCAACCTGTGCTGCTTCCAAAGTCAGAGGAATACAAGTGGTGAAGCCGTTTGTATATTTTGGCCATCACATTCAAACCAATAGGGGTATTTTGGAATGAGAAGAATATCATCTTGAAAGGTGATAGTTATAACCATCATCTTAAACAAAATTAGGCTTTTGAAAGTCTATTATTTAAAGACAAAATTCTGAAATTTGCAGTTCAGATGTTATTTTCATTTTAACATATGGATGGGGAGGATGTAAATCCATTAGAGATATAGACTTCCTTTCTAAAGCAAACATCTTTGAAAACTTTTTGATATTATATTACTTTAAATCAATATGTAGGAAATGTTAATAAAACTGGTGTTCAACAATTTTTTATCTAAATATATCCAAAAAGAAGATGAAAATACACAGGAACTGTGGCGAGAATAAAGATAGAAAACTGTCATGAGAGTTGTGTCATGGGACCCCAGAAGAATTATGGAAGTGGACAGCACAAAGCTTCATTCTGACTAATAATAAGACCATTCTGACCATTTTTGGCAAAAAAGAAGACTTCTGACACTGAAAAATGCCCAAATGTAGTGAGTGATTTCTGACAGGCTTTATTTACACAGTAAGCAACATTTTACAGTGCTGGCTGGAAAGACTCGGCTTCAGGTGTTAGCAACAGTTGCAATTCATGTCCCTAATATGAGTCATTAAGTTCTCTGAAACTTGATAACATACTATTAAATAAAACAACTCAAAAGCTTAATAGACAATTTTAGAATTCTGTTCTAAAATGTCAGCTCATTCAGTTTGTATTCAGTAACTCCATTGCATTTAATATTTTTACAAAACATATCACATCTTTGTATTTGAATATTAAGGTTTGGCAGATCTAAGTATGCATGAATTCTGAGCATATTTAAAATATAATGGAATGAAATTACTTTTCTCTACAATATAACGTGTTTATAGTGAATGTGTATATATGTATTTGAATTTTTTGTGTGTTTGATACCACTTCGAATCTACAAACCTTTATTTTCTTTACAGATAAAAAACTGTTCCTTATGTGTTATTTTATCCCAGTGACTTAATAGTTCCTATTACAAAACACATTATGTCCATCTTCGTCTTGATACCAAATAACTATTTTATTATTCATCATTTGTCCAAATTTGTCCCAAATTCTCTTCTGTGTAAGTCTGAACCATTTAAACTTTCATAAAGTAAAAAACGATTACTGTAACTAGAAAACTGAATATTGATTTAGAGATAAATATAGTTACATTTCCTCTAAACTTTTTGGACGGATTAATTAGCGTACTGGGAATGATCAATATTATACCTCTTATTTAAGATAGCTGGGATGAAATGTTGCTTGACAAGTTTGTTAGAAGGAGGGCAAAATGGCTGTAGAAGCTATATTTCATGTGAGATTATTTGGTTATTCTGTGTGTTGATTTTGAAGTCTTCTTCAATTAGATTTTTTTCAGGAATAAACCTTTGATAGACATTAATTTTAAAGGAAATAGTCCTACTATGGAGTTACACTTTATTCACCTTGGACTTATCCTTTGTTTAACAAGTATGTATCTGTGACTGATATAATCATGCAAAAGAAATTAATTGTTTTATTCCATTGATCAGTTTTGCCAAAGGGAGTTAGTGGGAGTTAGTATTTGGTGAGAATGATGATTTGGACTTCTGTAAGGTATTTTGGATGGTATTTCCTTTTCTTAACTGAATCAAATTAAGGTCGTCAGAGAGGCAAGTGTCATCCACCACGTTGTTGTAATGGAATAGTCTGTAAGCATTCTAAATTTAGTCATAGCAACAGTTCAATATCAATACAAAACAGCAACAACAGCAAAAAATCTGGACACTATTGATATGAAAAGAAGCTTGAAACTTGGGAAATAACCAAGGTAGGGCACTGAGAGTTCAGTTCAGAAGTTGTAATACTTACAGAGTAGCAGAAATCCTCTTGGCACAGGTTTTGAATAGTTTTGGCACTGTATAGCTGGAGCACTGAATCAGAAATAGCCATGATGAAGAAAGCCATGGAGTATCCTTGCAGGATCTCTGTAAAACTATTCCTGAAAATTAATGGTGCTGGAAATAGTCATCTTGGTGCCTGCTGTTACCCTCAAGCATTAGAATGCTAATGAAGGCCACCTCATTGATTGCGTTTATCTTCATATCAGTTAAGCTGCGACCAAAGTCTACCTCTTTACATGATTTCTAGAGTCCCACTTAAGTTTCTTCAGGCTCTGAATTGTGTAAAATAAATATGCATGCAGTGACAGAAAGGGACATTAATCTCTTATTTGCTGGGAAATGGACCTGTTTACATGCTGAGTAAAGCAGGATATATAGAAAAGCTTGCACTTGTTCTTCTGGCTCATCTGTTTTCCTCTTAACCCTAGAGAAAATATGAATATATGGGAGAGAAGGGGTGGGAAATAGTTTTACCTGCAATCCATTAAATCTATGACACTATGAGTAGCACCTGCTGGTGAGACTTTTTCAATCCTCTGTGCCACCTGGTAGGTTCAGACAGAAAAGTAGATGAGAAGCCAGACGCCTAACTGCAAAATTGTAAAAGGTTGTTCTTGTTTCAAACATGTGCAAAGCATCAGAGAATTGGGCTTTATTTTAAGGAACTAAAGGAATACTGTGTGAAAGGACTGTGTCATTAAATCTGGTGATAATTATAGACTGGAAATGTAAATTGTATTTCTCAAGCATTTTTTTTCATTTGGTTTCCATTGTAAATACTTCAAACAATGAAGCCTCATTTACTGCAGAGAATGTGTGAAATTACATGCAGTATTCTGTGCAACATCTGTCTGCACACATCACATTTCATTCACTAGCAGTAAAATAAATAGTGTTTTTTAAATTATATTGGCTGACCATAACCTTCCCCTTCTAGGGAAAAGCATGGCCCTAGGCATTGCCCAGCTGCAAGTTTCAGCTTTTAGTTTACCACTGTGCTGATGGAAATGATGTTCAGATATATGGAAGAATGATATTCAAGCCACGTACTCAGATTACAGACTAGATCCCATGTTAATAATTTCATTATATGCTTCTCTATAAATTTGTGAGTAGGAATATTTTCTAGATAGTAAAGGTTGTTTGCTTAACAATATTTGCTTTTATTGTAGATCGAACAGCCTATTCTTTCCATTGTATTCTGAAAGCACTGGCATGGGACTCAGAGCCTCCTGCACTTAACACAGTGTCAGGATTAGATATTGCAGATGTGGACTAACAATATTGCCCAGCAATGGTGCTTTGGAAATATTTGAGGCTGGTGGCTAAGCTTTCTGTGCTCATTGTCATACACTGGACCCATATATGAAAATACAGACATAGCAAACACGGCTGAGAGCAGTCTTGGCAGGACGTGAGATACACACTTGACAAATGATGAAAACATGACAACATTTTCCTTGAATATCATGATGAAACTCATGTGTTGTTCTATGCAGAAGCAGCTAGATTCTCAAAGGCAGTTTCTAACCAATATCTCTGTCCATTTTGTGCACCATTCTCTGCCCAGTCAGCATTATCTATAGGCAAGTTCATTAACTATGAATTCTGGGTTAAGGACCCAGATAAGGATTTCTTAGTGCTTAAATTTTCTTGTTTCTCAAAATGCACTCGCAATGTATCTCAGATCTGGCAAGGTATTGCTGGAGCCAAAATCCTTTCCTATGTAGGACTGAAGCCTTTCAAAAATTTCAAGGATTTCTAAAGGATATAGAGTGTATGCCTCAATATGCAAACTGAAGAATTTATGGATGTCATTTCTTGCCTGCTCCTTGGCTCCAGTTAAGCTGTGGAGGACACATGGCACTGAATTCAATAGGGGGAAAGTCTGAACTTTCATCAATATCAGACTCAGTATCAAATAGCATCTTTTTTGTTGCTGAATGGTCTAAAACATAATTCCAAAGTACTCTTCTAATTAGTTATCTTTAAAATTTTGCCTTTAGCATGTTACTTTTGGTAGCTTTGTGCAGTGTAAAAAATATAAAATAAGTGGATACTGTCTGGGGAAACAGCTACTTTTTTCTAATCCTAAAAAAAACCAACAGCTTGTAAGGGTCAATCTTTTGAAGTGTATGCTTCACTGAATGCAATTATTAATTATTTCCCTTCATGAAAAATATTAAATTAAGTGTTAAAGTACAGATCTAAACAGTGTTAAGTGCCCAGAGCTACTGAGTTCATAGTTTCAGCTTTATTTCAGTGTGAGATAATTGACCTTCCACAATGCAAATGTAGAGCTGGCACTGACTGATACAAAATGACTCATCCTGTCTCAGTATTTTATCTCCTTGCATTTATTAATTTATTTATTTTTGTGTCCATCCTCAGTTTCCATGAAGGTCTCTTTGGAGTGCTTCAGATTGAGTCCTTAGCTTCCTACCTTTTTAGTAAGCGCACAGTTTTCAGGATGCTTTCCTCTGATATGACACCAAATAATATGGTAAAGGCTTTTTTTTTTTTTCCTAATGACTTTACTATCTTCTAAGCCAATTGAGTTTATTGAGAAATAAAACTGTGGTTAAGATTATTTTCGTAGGTAAATGAATGAAATCCTCAAAACCAAAAGAGAAAGATGGTAACAAGTTTTTTTCACTGTGCTTATGGCACTGAAAAAGACCCATAATATTCATTCTAGTGTTTTATTATCAAAGTGCTTTCTGTAATTGCATTTTAATAAGTTGACTGACATCACTGTTAGAGATTATGGCTTTTCTGAAGCAATACCCAATTGCAGATGCTTGCTCAAAGTATTGTGCTGATAATATCTAAATCAGAAAAGATACTGCTGATCAGAAACAGCAGATATGAAAAGCATTTACAATTTAAAGGAGACAAGGCTGGTGCAAGGTAGGATCTAAAGCAGTAGTGCCCATTATATTTACCTTAAATATAATGGGTTTTTTGTATGTGTTTATGTATAAATCTGTGTACATAAACATGTGTACATAAACACATATAAATACCTACAGCTCTCCAAGAACACATGTGCATGTTTATCTTTGTCCAACTAGTCTGAGAAAGAGAGCTGATCTGTTACTATCAAAATATGCTAGCATGAATTTGCATTGTTTTGCATCCCTGGCAGCATTTCACAGTGGAAGAAGTGTTGCTGAAAAACAGACTTTGAAAAGTGTGATTAGGAAAGAAAGACAGTTTGGTAGGAAAGATTATGTTCTGTATGATCAGAGATTACAGGTTGAATCATTACTCTTTTACAAGACAGATAACTTTAGACAAGTCAGTTATTCTTATCTTATACAATGGCAAACAAATATATTATGTGAAAAAATCCTTTTATCCCAGCTCACAAGAAAATTGTAAAAATGTCTAATTTTTTCCATGTACAATGTGGTTTGGTTTTGGTTAATTTAAAGGCTTCATTCTAAATATTTGTGTGGATTTTCTATGCATAGAAATCTCAAGTATATTCCAGACTGAATTAAAAATATGAAAAGCATCTTTTTACCCACAAAAAAACCCTCACTATAGTGCTTCGAAAGGTAGCTACAGGAAGGGAGAGAGGTAGGAACTAAAAGCAATTCAGGATCTTTGTTTCTTCAGGTCAGAGTTGATATTTCAAACTCATTTTTGATATCTAGGTCCCAGCCATCTTAGTGAAAACAGATTCTTATGTAATTAGTTATACAATACAGAAAGTGGCAACTGAAGGGACTGATCACAATTATTTACATCATCTGCAGCCACATCTCCTTCCATACAACAGCCTAACAGCAGAAGTCCTCAATGGAAGCATGGGATGCTATTGCCCTGACCTTAAGTCAGTGGCCTCTCCTGAGAGAGCACGAGCTTTCAACATGTGTCTCTGACATCAAAGATTGGGTTGTAGGGCTGTAGAATCTCCTTCTCTGATGTAGTCATGTGATGTAGAAGAGTTCCAACAAATTGCCTCCTTTAAGTCAATGACTTGAAATCCCATTTTTCTGTAGGTAAGGTGGCTGCACTGATGACTAGCACAGTCGTGTGCTCTGGACTTATTTCTGTTCTCTCGTACTTACTCAGGTCTAGATACAAGGAATCAGTCCAAAAAACCCCAAGTGAAATCCAATAGATTCATGCAGAAAGTTCCAGTTTTGACAATAGGCATTTACATATCAGGTAATGTTCTGCTGAGGAATAATGGTGAACATATACAACCCTTTTAACCTTCTTGAATGTTAAATGTGGATAACCTCCCCAGAAGAACCATAGAACCAGAGAATCATAGAATCTGTATTGGCAAAAGCACAGTCTAGATAAGATAGCCCAGCACCCTGTCCAGCTGAATCTTAAAATTTCCAGTGTTGGAGAATCCACCACTTCTGTGGGGAGATTATTCCAATGTCTGATTATTCTTACTGTGAAAAATTTTCATCCTCTGTGTATTAAGAATCTCTTCAGGAGTAACTTAGACCCATTACCACTCATCTTTTCCATGTGACTCCTTATAAAAAGGGAATTTCCATCTTAGTAGCTACCTCTTAAATACAGAAACATGATGCTAAGGCCCCTGAAGTCTTTTTTCAAGGCTGAAAAAAACCAGCTCTCTCACCATTTCCTATTCTGGCAGGCTTCCTGGTCCTTTGTTCTCCTCTGTTGCCCTTCTCTGGCCCCTCTCCAGCCTATCCACTTATTTTGTTTTTTTCTTTATAGTGGGGACCAAAACTTAGCTGAGTGTTGGAGGTGTGGCCTGATAAGTGCTGTGCAGGGAGGGATAATGACTTCCTCTCTCTGCTGGGGATGCCCTTGTTGATGCAGCCCAGCATCCTGTTGGCTTCTTTGTTGCAGCATCACACTGTTCACTCATATTGAGCTTGTTGTCCACCAGGGTGTCTTCTTTTATCTGCCTTTTATTCTCTAGCTGCTAAAATAATTTTGAGTTTGTGTCACAAGTCTTTAGTAGCTTACTTTATTATATTTCAAACATATTCTTATGGTTTGAACCTTGTTCAGGTAAAGATACCAACTTTTAAGTGAAGGCTAACCTTCTTTTAGATTTGCAGATATTTTTAGCTGACTATTTCTGTTAGGGCAAATTTAGAATCATGCACCACCTCATATCTGCCAAAATTTATTAATCACAGAAGAAAGCTTTCCTGTACGTTACTAAGTGACCCTATAAAGTGACAGTAAAACCATAATCCATTGTTTCAAGACATGATGAGGCAGGCAGCACTTCCATCAGTGCTTTGTGTAGCTGAAAGAGAGAAAAACAAATGTTTTTATGTGAATAGTAGTTTTAGTTGCAGGCTCATGGCAACTGCTATCTTCATGCTTTTACAAACATTTATTTCAAGATTCATCCTGCTTCTTGCTTTACTCCTACCCTCATTCTCTTTTCTAGGATTTTGCAAAAGACACATCTTCTGGTAGAAAACGGGAGCAAGGACTGAGTGTTGGAACACATGGATGTTCCTGAGTACTTTGCTCCAAAGTCTCTACCCCTTGAGCAAATGATCAGTTGGAAACTGGACAGCATGGCCATTGTACCTTCAATCTCTTCTCCTCAGCTTGTTTTACATTCTGGAGTGCGTCTGTTTGTATTTTTTCTACTTAGTTTTATGTTAAGACATTCAAGATATATTAATTGTTCGTAGAGAGTGGATCAGAATCTGTCTGAAATACTGAGCTTCTGTCTATTTAAATTTCACTTCAAAAAATAGAAGTACAAAATTTGTTAAAATGTGTATTTGGAGAGCTCACAGAGGAAGTTAATCCTATTTAATTTTACTCACATACCTCACCTTGAATTCAGACTCTGTGTCCTTGCCCTCAAAGACCATCAAAGTTTTTCCCCAAGCTATGTCTCTAACCTTTTTCCCTATAACATTTCTCTTGTTCATGCCACCAACACCTGTCTTCATTTGTCCTCGATCATTCTCTCCAGGCTTTTTTCCATGCCTCTACATTCCAGCTTGCACTTTTTGCCAAGTTACAATCCTACTTTCATTAAAGTCCATTAGCCAAAATAAAAGTAATCATTTCTTTCACCAGATTTAAAGTAAGGAAAGACAAATGAAAAGCCCACACAAGTCCTGGTCTGAAGGAATAAGTCAGTGTCCTGTTTCTTTGGGTCAAAACTGCTTGCCCAGGAACATGACCAGGCAGATAAAACTGCAGGACTTGGGAGATGATCCTTCTCACAAAAAGAAATTAGAGCAGATTTATTTATAGTCTGCTACATTGCATAGTCAGTATCACACCAGTAAGTAATTTCAGTATTTAAGTGTTTTACATGGCTGTCTTTTTAATATTATTTCCATGACCCCTACATAAAGGTATCAATGCAACCTGCTGAAATTGCTATTCAATGAGACCAGTAATTCCCATCTATCTTTAGCAACATCTCATTAACACAGAGCTAATGAGAGCTAGATTCTGCCATGAGGAAAGTTGACAAAGCAGTAAAAAGTACCAAGAAAATAGAGTATTTTTATGTGGCCCTGGGTTTAGCATCCTTTAAAAAGAGACCTGCAAAGCTAATCTGTGCTCTTTCCTCAATCTGGGAGCAGCTGGCACTGCTCCTTTTGCTGGAGTTCCTGGCCCCATTTCTGCTCCTAAGAGGTTGCCCAGTGCTTATGCACCAAGAATCTTGACATCTTGCAACACTACCAGCTGTGGCTAATATCTGTCCGTCATGATCCTGTGTCTGATCTAGGCTCTGGAGAGGTGTTTCAATTTGTTTGAGTTCTTCCTAAAATAGAAACTTAATAGAACTAAAATTAAGAAAATAAGTCAATCGAGCAAGCATTTCCTAGCCAGAACTTCATGAGGTGCTGAATTTCAGATTTTTACTTGAGTTTGGATGTGGTGTCTGTTCGCTCTTTGCCCCTTTCTACTCAGGAAAACATCAGCGGTGGTGACAGAAAGAGCAGGTCTCTACCTACCCCTATCCCATGGACACAGGCAGGATGTGTTCCATCCTCTGCAAATATTACCCAGACACACTGCAGGGCTCACAACTTACTCTTTAAATGTTTAATTTCTTTATTAATTATTTACTTATAAAAGTATCATGGCATTTAAAAACATGCTTCACTGAAAATCCATCCTAAACTTCATTCGTTCTGAGATGTGAATGAAAGTGGAAACATAATGCATAACCTTTAAAAGATTAAAATTTTTTTGTTGAGTTTCACTCAAGAAAACCCTCTTCCTTGCATCTTAATACTGCGAAGTAGGTTGGCAGAGAAATTGAAGGAGCACTGCACCAGAAAGTTTGTTTCCTAATCCTTTGACATGCCTTCTATTTTTTTTTCTCCAGTGTTCTAGAAAATAGACTAAAAAAAAAAATCTCAAACAATGTAAGTGCTAAACTTAGCACTGTCAGACAGTAAAAGATCAGAGCCATGTGTTGTAGTCTGGACCTGGAACTGCTATCAAAGATTTTCTAAATAACTAACTCTGTTTAACAGCATGAAAAGATTCAAGGGGAAACAAGGGGGTTTTTTTCTGTTTGCTTTTAAAAGTTGATTAGTCTAGTGGGCATTAAATCTTTCATTATGAAGTTTCCTTTCAGGATAAAATGTTTATTCTCAATATTGAAAAAACCCACTTTCAATCTTTCAAAAAATCCCTTGACTTTTCTAGATTTGGATTGTATATGTTATCTTTTAAAAATGCACAGGAAAGTCCCATAGGAATTGTAGAGTTTTTTGCCAATATTCCCTGAGGGATTTACAGGAATGCAGCTGTGAGCTCATTATTAATTGATTCCTGTTTCATCAGTTATTTTCCTCACAGATTAGATTTTATTTATCTTTATAAAGATTTCTTCTTCTTTTCATGCATTATCCTTTTTCTCATTTGTCCTTATTTCCCTGGTTCATTAAATGATCATGAAGAAAAGCAACAGCTGTGCTGAAAGTAGCAGAGCTGGGGGAAGAAGTACATTCTTGTCCAGGTTTCTTACTAAAAACTGTGAAGTAAGAAAAAAAGAGACTGTCAAAAAAAGAATAAACAGGAATTTTGCATTTCAAAAATGACCTGTTTTGTAAAGACCTAAAATTATTGTCTGCACATATATAGAAGAATTTTAACACAAATTACATCACCTTCTGTATTGATTTCAAGGGCATTCAGAAATGCCACATTTCTTTTAATTTCTCAGTTGTGCTAGCATTTTTTAATGATTATTCAGTCTTAATCTAGCTGAAGTCAACTGACAAAGAACAATTTCTTCTCAACAAATGAAAGACTTTTCAGCCTTTCAAATATCCAATTCAAACAAAAGCTTTCTAGCAGAAGTATGTGTTTCAGGGGAGGTGTCTGTAGTCCTGTCAAAATTAACAGAAATGTATAGCTGAACTCTAAAGGATATTCTGGATTAATGTTTGTTAATCAATGTTTATTCACTACATGCATTCATTGTTTTAGTATTTATGTATAGGGAAAATTTACTTTTCTTCACTATAGGTTGATGCCTTCAGCGTTCCAATTTCTGCTTGTTGCTCCTTGCTCTGTCATTGGGTGCCATTCAGAAGAGTCTGTGTCCATGTTCTTAATTTCTACCCCTAACAGGGGTAGAATTAATTCATTCCTAACAGGAATGTGTACACATTCATAAGATGCCCATGATGTTATCTTTCCAGACTGAACAATGCCATCTCTGTCAGCCTCTCTACATAGCTCACATGCTGCAATACCTTCATCATCTTTGTGGCTCTTTGCTGGATTTGTTCCACTATGTCCAAGTTCTGCTTATACCAGGAAGCTCAGGACTGGACTCAGCATTCCCTATGACCTCTCTAGGCCTGAGGAGAGGCCAAGGGTCACAGTCTCAACCTCCAGGCAATGTGATGCTGTTTCTGATGCAACTCTGGAGAGGCTGTTTGCCCTCCTTGCCATAAGGGCACGTTGCAGGCTCCTTGTCCATCTGGACCATTCTGGTTGCAAAGCTGCTTTCCAACCAGTCAGCAGTTGTGTTTCTTCAGGTTACTGCCATCCCTCTGAATGTCAGCACAAGCTTGTGGTTCATGAACCATTCCCCTCAGTTTTGTATCATCTGCAGACTTGCTGAAGGTGCACTCTATCCTGTGGTCTAGGTCATCAGGGAAAGATAGTGCATCATATTGGTTCCAGTATCAGCCACTGGAGTACACCATTAGTGCCTGGACTTCCTCTGGACTTCATGTTCCTGATCACAGCTCTTTAAGACCAACAGTTTAGCCAGTTTTCAAAACTTGCCTAGCCTATATTTCATCAGTTTGTCTAGGAGGATTTTGTGGGATACACTGCTGTAAGCTCTTCTGAGGTCAATACAAATCAACTCCCTGTATGCACTAAAACAGTCATCTCATTGCAGAAGTATTTTGGGTCCATCTGGCAATTCTCACTCACCCTCTTGTCCTTCATATGTTTCGAGATAGTTTCCTGGATTATTTACTCTGTTACTTTTACAGGGATCAAGATGAGGCTAACTGATCTGTAGCTCTGCCAACTGCATTTCTACCCTTCCTAAAGACAGGAGTGACATTTGCTGTCTTGCAGTCCTCAGAAGCCTCCAACATTTGCCATGACTTTTTAAATATTAATGCAAGTGATCCTGCAATGACACCAAGTATCCCTCTCAGCTCTCACCCTTCTGGGGTCATCCTATCACCTTCTGTGGATTTTACTTTGTTTAATTATTTCCTGAGCAGATTCCCCCCCCACTGAGGGTAAGTTTTTGCTGCAGACTTCCCCTCTGTTCTTGGGGACCTGGAACTCCTGAAGTAGACACTGAAGAAAAGAAGGTCTTGTGGTGTTTGACTTTTCCATGTCCTTTGTCAGACTGAACCATTTAGCAGCTTCTGTGTTTTCTCTAGTCTTTTTATTGGTTGGGGGGGGGGGGGGTTGGGGGGGGTTTTTGTTTTTTTTTGTTTTGCTTCTAGTGTACTTGTAGATGTTACATGATGCTTACTTAATTTTCACTTTTACATTTTTTTTTACCTAAAAATCTCAATACAGGAAGAAAAAAAAAAGGAAAAAAGGGGAAAAATAAGAAAAAAAAAGTGGTATGTATTAAATAAAGTACAAAATGCTGTAGTGAACTTTATATTAGCTCTTTTATGTATGATATAATATTAATGCAGTGGCTTTACTGTGGATAATCCTTAATATTTGTTAAAATATAGTTCTTAGCCCCATTATAATTTTACACTGCATGCAAAGACCTCATATTAGGTGTAGAGTGAATTCTGAATTCCTGAAATTATTTTTAAGTTATCCTACACAACCCAATTCTTCTTTACATTAGTACAAATAAAAGCATTGTATTGTTGTACTGTAAGCACATAATTTGACTTACTAGCATCCAGGATCCCAGATACAGTCTCACATAGCTTCTTAAAACAAAATAAGAACTTTACTGACTCTACTCACACACATTCTACGTTGTGTGCTTAGATGATATAATTTAAGCAAGAAAATCACACATTTTTGTATCTCCACTCAGAACTGTAAGGTTCTTGTTAGAAACAGTATGAATTTTATTTCAGACACAGCTTTCACAGTCAGTACCATGTTCCACTCTCATCACAGTCAGTACCACATTCCACTCTCATCAATCTACTTTTCTCATACTCAACACTCTGTACACCACTTATCTATTCCCATCTTTTACCCATATTTCCCACTCAGTATGGTCTCTCTTTTTTCATCTCCATCTTTTTTCACCTTTTTCTGTGTTTTCAGACATAACAGCTCAACTCAAATGGAAATACTTTCTTTCCCTATAGAAACACAGCTAGAGAGATGAACAACATAGGAATTCAACAGAAATATTTACATTTCCATAAATTTAAAGCAGCTTTATTACCCAATGTTCTATATGCACAGTCATCAGTAGTCTGATTTCCAAAAGATCCATCGAGATTTTACTTTCTTGTACTTCCCTTGAAATCAAGGGAAGAAGGCTGTTGGAGGCTTTTATATTATCTTTCCTGAAGTTTGCTCTGCTTATATAGAGAGAATTATTCAGTGAGGTGTAATGGTGTCAATTCAAATGCAATTTCAGCTGGAAATTTGTCCTTATTGAGAGTAGTTTCACTGGCAAATGGGGGGGGTTGGGTCTTTTCAGGCCTTTTAGTGATAAAAGCCTTATAGTGATTATGACACAAGCACACCACTTTTTTTTCTTTCTTTTTTTTTTTCTTTTATTTTTTTCTTTTTTTTTCTTTTAGTGGGGAAAAGTTTTCTCTGTGGCTGACTAAACTACTGAAATATTTGAGTCACCTATGGCTAAAGTTTAATGAAACAGGATATTATTTTCTCCCCTACCATCTTATACTCCTTGTTGTGCCTCATACAACTATGTTGATTGTTAGCGGTTTGTAGCATAGGCAGTTTGCGTTTCATTTTTCTGCACAAAAAGCAAGAAATGAAAGATGAAGCTCTGTGTCCAGATTATTTGTTCTCAGAAGATGACAAACTGTTCAGAAAGTTCTCAGGAGATGGATGGTAGAATAGAAACAATTATGTCATCTTTCCTAGAATGACTGAGATTGCAATTACGATGCTAAGAAGTTAGGACTGGCTTGTGAGCCACTGTAAATCATTCTACATCATCCTTAGTCAAAGCTATGCTAAAGTAAGGGTCATCGTTCTGACTGAGTGGCAGCATAATATTGAATTTCTACATCAGATTGCAGTAGTTAAAAAAAAAAAATATCAGCTGCATGAAGAGTTTCAGTAGCATTTGAACTAACCAGTACCTTTGAAAAGTCACTATCAAGGTGATGTGTCAAACCAGTCTATAACAACCCATTTATAAATTAACTTGAATACACAGAGTGTGCCAGGACCAAATAAATTAATATACGTCAATACATTTTCACCTTGACATAATGCCACAAGAAGGAAATAAAGCAAAGTTAATCTTAAAATTAATTCAGGCCAGCCTACCAATTAGTCAAGTGTAACACCAAATAGGGTTTTGGCCTCACACAGAGTATCCTGTTTCTTATCTAATTCTAAAAACAAATGTCCAGTCACGTACCTTTGATATCCAACAAGTGGATTAAAGGCAGGTCTGTTAATGTAGGTATAGATTGGAAAGCAAGATTCCAGAAGAAAGCCCAAGGTACCTGAAGGTCCTTTTTTGTACTAATTTTGCATCTTTTTACTGCCCTGTTACAGTAACCTTAAGTCCTTTCCTTTCCCTTTTCAATAACTGCTTCATTCCCTCCTCTATGTCAGTGTAAAGATTTAGAGATGGGCCCAGATTTCATTGTAAAAGCAAAAAAATTATCTTGCTTCTGAATTCCCCACCTTCCAAACTAAGAACCCATTCTTGTGCCTCAGTATCCCTCAACTCCCTTAAAGCAAAATCCCAACCCAGTTTCTTGTACCTTCTCCCAACCTTTCTGGTAAACTTTGTTATATTCTCTTTGCTCCCTTTCCTTTGCCTTGCAATTACCTTAGACTTCAGAAATAAGCTTGAACTTGTTATTGTCCAGGGTGATAACTGAGTTTTTTCTATGGAGGGAGACACATCAAGAGGAGGAAGATGAGAGACACAGGGGTCAAAATGTGATGCTTAAGCCATCAAACCATAGCTGTTCTTACTGTAAAATCAGTGAGCAGATGCCAACTGGAGACATGAGGAACAAGTACATTACACATTAGGAGAAATTTTCAAGTGTGAGAAAACTGTACGGATCCATAAAAGTCTTAATTTGGCAATGTTGAAACACATTCCTCTGAGGTAATATCTTGCTAATATTTTTGCAGTCAGTACTGTGTTTCTTAGTATGCATAACTCATTCCCTTCCATAGCACCTCAGTTTTAAATAGTAGAAGTGGATAGTTGTACAGGAAAGAAAAAGTATGAATATTTTACTAAAGATCAAGTGAAGATAAACTTTGATTCTGGCCGTGCTCTTCACTGTGATGTGTAAGTCTTGTAGATTTTTGTAATTAAGATACAGGTAAAGAATGTCACCACATCTTACTTGCTTTTATTAAAGAAAAATACTGTTTTAAGAAAATTATTTCAATATCAATAAAAGAAAAAAAAAATAAATCATTCATTAAAAAGTATTCAAAGTTCATCCTTTTATTTTTGCTTCAATGCTAGGCCTAGAAGTTCTGTCATCATTATTGTCTTTCATCTGCAGCTGGATTTTATGAGAGAAATAAGAAAAGCAGCTGTTTAAACCATAACCCTAAAATGAGTAAATCAGTTTTACCCAATGCCTTAAGGCTTTATTTTTATAGCTAAAACATCCAACCCTTTGATTTTAATTTTTTTTTCAATTTACCAAGCAATTTATAGAATGCCACAGAATCCAGAAGGCTTTCCAGCTGGTCACCTAAAGAGAAACATAGAGAGGTAACACTATTAATATAAGTACTATTACCCCATGTAATAATTTTGAAATAGTGTTCATATATCAAGAATCTAAAGAGGGCTTTGGACATGGACCAAATCTGGAAAGGAAAAATGTAGGCCTTATATGTGTATTCAAAAAGAAATAAACTAAACCCAGAAATAGTTATTTTCTCTACCTAGTAATTATACAAACACATCTTTTATTTATAAAAATGTTCTCTCCTTGACTCCTTGGAGTGTTTCATAAATGCTGAGAACAAAAATGTTGGAAAGAGGCCAGATAGAAAAACAAAATGTCCATCAGAGGTAGAACAAACAAGAATGGTGTGCTTTAAACTAATGTGGCTCTTCAATTCAAAAACTGAATTTGCACTCAGGAATACAGTTCTGCTTTATGGGCCTGCTTGGATTTTCACTGTTTCTTTTGCAACAATCTGTCTCATGTTTGATCACAGAAGGCTAATTCTCAGGACCAGGTTGTTTTACAAAGTTTATATCAACTTATTATTAAAGGTAAACTGAGTATAAGTAAATTAGGGGCTGGGGATAAATTATCCAGTAATTCCAGAAAGGAAATCATCACTCTTTTGGGAATTCTTGTTTGGATCTGTGGGGACTGGAGGTTTTTTTATTTTGCTTATCTGGGAATAAAGGTGAGAAAAGTTGGGAGGGTTGGAGGCAGCTTTCCCTCCCATAGAAAACTTACATTCTGTGCTATATAAATCATCAAGATCATGAAATTAGTCTGCACATTTTCATCCATGGCTGATGGCTTACCTGGTGACCACCCACTACACAAGCCCCTTTCACATGAGCTCCTCACCTCGGTGTGTTCTTTCAGGATCCTATTTGGTGTGCTCTGCTTGGGACCATGTGGCTTTATTATTGTCTTACTGGGACAGAAAGGGCTGAGCCCAGCAAATATCACAAGTTGAGAATCAAGAGCCTAGGCCTGCTGAATACCCACAGCATGCCAAACAGCTTCAGCTGGCTGTAATTAAATGCAAATTATCATGGTGGAGAGGAAATATGTGCAGCCAAGTCAGGTCAGTAATGCTTCCAGCAACTTCAGCCACGAGCTGTGTTCCTCACAGGCATCATCCAGTGCATCTAGAGGAAATGTGCCCTTCCTCTATTTAAAGAGCCATGGTGGGAGGAATATCTAAAGGAATGGAGGGGACATGAGCACTTCCCTGCTGGTTGCAAGTGCCTTGGACTCCACAAACTGCAGTTTCTGGCTTGGTGGAACTGTTCCTTTTTCTGTAAATATTAAAGAGTGAAGGGCAGGCTTATGGCTCATCTGTAGAGAATTTCCCCAAGGAGAGGCCATCCAAGTCCAAACCTCTGTGTCAATTGTTAGATAATTACTTAGACAAAACAGAACTGCTCCTGGAAGATAAATCTATGCACTTCTTTAAAGAACAGAAAATCAGAGGGGAGAGAATATACAGAAAAGGTCAGGAAATTGGAGTTTAAGACTGCGGCAAAACATTTCTCCTGGGATTTAAGGTGACCAAGCCAAGAGGCATCACTGAGCAGGCAGCCTGTCTACCTGCCCCCCCTGCACAGCCAGCACACATGCTGCTGCCCAGCTCTGCAAGGGGGGCACCCTGTTCCTGCATTGGGAGGCAACAGGATTTTGCCCATCTCTCACACAGCAGGAGCTATCTGGGTGTTGAGAACAACTCTTACAGCTGGACAAGAGAGTGGTCAAGCTTCCACAAGGATTCACTTTCTTGAATCCAGTCCTTAAGAGCAGATTTCAGTAAAGGCCAGTGGGACTGAGGTTTTAATGACACTGATGTACAAAGACACAAGAAGCATACAGTACTGGACAGGTTGCAGATTATTAACTTGATTGTAATGGGAGATACATTAAAAATGGAGGCAGAATTGGTTGGACTAATTTTCATATTAGCTAGGCCACCCAGGGCTGGGTAAGTCTGAGGTACTGAAGTCAGGCTTTCAGTTGGCTGGTGGAAGTCCTCTAAGAAATCCCACAGCTACTCTTGACAAAAGTGAAATTTAACTCTGCCTCTGAAATCTTGATCCATATGAGGTCACAGAGAGATCACAGAAATGGAAAGAGTTGGAGAAGTTTAGGAGATTCTACCATAACAGCTGAAATCAAACAAGGAAGATTACATAAAAGTAGAAACTACAGAAAGATAAAATATGTATGCCCAAGTAACTATTTCTACTTTGATACAATATGTTTTCCAAGTTACTGTGAGGTCTTCATAGGTCTAGATAATGCAAAGTTGAAAGACTATGAAATTGGCTTGCATGGGACTGGAATGGGTTACAGAAAGAACATCTCCAACATTTTCATCATGTTTCCATAACTTTTGCATTTATAAAAATATAATTTTTAAAATTAATTTTAGCCATTATATAATTAAAAAAACCCATCATATTTCTGTATTTATTAATATCCATCACGGAGTTTTGAAACATGCAGAAGCTCAGGGCCAACTACAAAATTACTAAAATTGTAAATTTGCATGCCTTCCTTAGAATAATTGTCTCTATAAACTTGAACATATTATCACAAAAAAGACCAGCTTTCCTAACTACTTATGGTATTTCTGAGTTCATATCAGGGGCTATGACATTTTTCATATCAATTTTACATTGATTTCAAAATCAGATATTTGGTATTTATTGTGCACAGAAAATAGCATTTTTTTCAGGAAAAACATAAAAATAACATTTAGAGTTCACAATATACTTTAAAAATTCAGTACAACAGTGCTGAAGTGATCCAGTGACCTAGCATCTAAACAGAGTGCCAAAAAAAAAATCCAAAGTCAATGTTATAGAAAGACCATAACTTAAACCCAATGAAACTAACCACTGGTTGTTATTTTAACCTCTTTAGCAGCTGTAAAATCAGATTTTTTTTTTCATAACTTTCCTGTTCATAAAAAAGCAAGGAACACAAGAGGCTGCTAAACAGATTAATGAGTCAGTATTTTTGTCATTCTCAAGATCAAATCAAGTTTCCGACTTTAATATCCCTAGAAATCTTGAAGTATATTTTCACTTGTCTCAAAATAGAAATTGTGATAGAAGTTTCTATCAAAGCCACATCCATACAAGCAGGCAGAAGTTTGTCAATAGAAGTGCACGTGATTCATGGGACATGAATTGGTACATGATTTATGCTGGTAATTCATTTCACGTTTGGCTTTTCAGTTCATACATCAGAAAACTATAAAAAGAAATGTAAATAAGCTTAGTAATGCACAATTTCATGGCATACTTAAGCATTTAGCTTCAGGTTTTAGCTTGAGGTTAGTCTCAAGATTATTGATGCTGGTGTAGATATTTGACGTAAATTATGGAAGTTTTCAATCACTGAAGGGAAAAGGCATCTTATGAGGGTGCATAGTTTTCATTACCCTCTGGGAGTATGATTCTCACCCTTGATTACAAAGGGAGCATAGATAACTGAAGTTTATGAAGTGACTACCTTTAGGATGATTAAAATGGTGTGAAATGGATCCAGCCCTTAGATTCTGATAGCCTCTTGCACTAAGGGTGAGTAGGCTTATGTTGCATTCAATCCCAGAAAGGACAATAAGAGGTGACTCACATCATCATCTTTTCTATTTACTAATCAGCAATTTGGCCTTTGTGAATTAATGAATGTTGAACTTAAGAAAACACAATGAAAGCTGTCAAGACAGTAGAAATGGACAAACAGTCAATTTAAATCTAGATTGTTTTAATTTTATTTCAGTGCACAGAAAAAAAAAAATTCAAGAATGCAGGAATCAGAGACCAGTGTGGCAAAAGTTATTTATTTGTTTATTTTTTTTTTAATGTATTTGTCATGATTTTCCTCTAACATGTTTAATGTGAAAACATCAGTGCAGGCCTTTCTGTTGCAAAATGTTTAAATCCATCAAGAAGGGTTTATATTGTATGGTAGAGGTCTTTTTAAGATTTTTCTCTGTCTTGTAAAATGCAGTTATTACTGATATTGCTTATCTTTGCTTTGTATTACAACATAAAAGTTCTTCTAGTAATGGAAAAAAAAAAAACAACTTTGTCATAATCCTTTCTGTAGCTTCGCACCTCAAGTAGTTTGATGTCCTGATTTTGATCAAATCTTGTTTAGCTCATAGGTCATATTCCTTGTGCTCAATAAAACACAGCACATGAACCCATTAGTTAGTGTTACTAAAGGTTTCCAAATTGACAGCAGCTAAACCACTTCAGTGCTACACAAGCAAGGAACTAATCTGACCTGTAGTTGGAGGCCAACTATCTCGATACCTCTTCGTGCTGCAGAAACAACTGTCATGGCTTACCATCGTGGTTCCAAGCTGTGTGCAGCGACATTCTTGGGTGGCATTCAGCCAAGTGCACCTAACAGTGTTTTTTAAGATATGCAAGTACATTTAGAAATGCTAGAAAAGTAAACCTGCATCCTGAACTAGGCATCTGCACAGGATTGAAATCCATATCCTGGTAACCATCACATGGATGTATGATCCATTTTGAGCATATATAATTTAATCACTCTTTCCTTTTAAAGTACCAGAGCACAAAAAGAATGGAGACAGTCTGTACACTTTTGACTAATGCTGTGAGTTTGGTCATCCAAGGAATAAGGTTTGGACTCCCAGGTTTGAGAACTTTCTCATCCTTTATAACTGGCTTGGTACAGCAGAATAGAGTGTTTCTAAAGCTAAAATAAAGAGTGAATTACAGGAATGTTCATCTTTTGAGACATTATTATATATCTTCTGTTGTCAAGTACAGTGAAATTCAAACCAAATGTTCTTCCTGTCAATACATATTTTCCCCTCTCAAAGAGAGAGGGGAAAATAGCTGATTATTATTTTGATAAACATGTAAAATTAATATTTTTGGCACATTAAAAGGCTTTTTAGATCCTGAAGGGGTAATATAATCATAGTTGTAATATTACATTTCTCTGAAGTAAATGGTTCATGTTTTCCACTTTAGTCTGTGCAGAAAATTTATGAGAGTTTAAGTGAACAGCTCATTTGTAGCTGAAAGTAAAGTAAAGCTGAAATAAATGGCTAATAAATTGTAATAATCACTTATAAAAAGTAAGACAGACTCTTCTAAATGGAAAATGTTTAATTCCAAAAATATTCAGAAGGTCCAACACCATAAGTTAACTGCTTTACTAGGGGCTTAAATAGTCAATCTAAGTCTTTCATTGTAAACTGAATCATTGGTAGAGTAATTGAGATGCATAATATGAGATATAGATTTGAGCATTTTCTAGCAATTATTATTTTGGTTAAAGAGTTTTTCTTGAGGGTGCGTTGAGTTTTGGAGAACCTTAGCAGAAGAGAACAGGCAAAAAATGTTGCTCTGATTTTATAAACATGGACTCAAAAAATGGATCTGAAGATCACTTACAGAGAAATCTGTCTGATGTCCGGAGTATTGACGCTTGGGGTTCTAACGTAAAGTGTTGTTCTGAAAACTCTGATGTGAAAGCTACACAACAGCAGCAGTTGCAACACACATCTCTGTAGGCAAATAAAGGTATAAAATAATTCTGTAAAAATGAGTAGCCAGGTATATTGTCCATCACTAATCTATTAATTCTTTTCTTTTTTTTTTCTCCTCTCCCACAGGTCATCAAATTTATTCTCTTTTCTTACTGCTACAATCATTAATCAAGTGTAAATTCCTGAAAAATATGGTCCTATCAGATTCTATAGCAAAACTCTGTTGTTTGTGGATCAGAATTTTGTGCTGAGACACAGAATTTTGTGCTGAGACACATGCAAAGCCATGTTGTAGCGTGTGAAAGGAATACAGAGTTTGACTGTAGAACAAAACCATCTGCTGGATATTTACATGTTCTCCCACACACTGGAATCTAACAATACGGTGTGAATTAAATAAATGATAAACTGAAGTTAACAAACATTTAGTTTACTAGTACCACAAAAAATATGTTGAAACCTGTAACTTTCTTAGTAGTAAAAGCACTAAGCTATAAATGCACACTCATGTCAAACACTTGGTCAGTGATCTAAATAGCAGAAGGTAAAAAACTGCGCTCTCATTTTAAACATATTAATGCTTATTATGGGCATCCTTTTCTGAATATGAACCAATGTGTCTCTTTCAGATTGAAATTACATCTTGAAGAAAGACATTTTCCCTTAATGAATTAGCAACTCTACAAAGTTAATAATCATTAAATGTGAAATTTATGCAGTGCTGCTGTTTTTGGTGTCTATAACCATTTTTTTTACATACAAATACAGAAAATCTATATGGTTAATTAACTATGAACTGGGTATGGTTCTTCAAACTGAACAATCAGTACTTCATGAGTAGCTGACCTGTGGAGACAGATTAACTTGACAGGCCCAATGTCTAGCTGGCCTAAAATCCTCACTGTAGGGAGTTATTTGCTTTCCAGCCTCAGCCCTGCCATGGGCTTCACCTGCTTCACCTTCAAACCGCCTCCCACTGCTCACTGAAGCCAGTAGGTGTGTGCAGGCTTGTGGCATCCCACCAGCTCTGGCTATGCCTGCCACCACAATCATAACATCAGTATTGGCACTGCAAATCTGCCCTTTCACACGATCCCAAGATGGCCCTCAAAATGCATTAAAATCAGTGAGAATACTGTAGCAAATATCTCCCAGCTGTGACATTTTCCGAGGTGTTCCAAAATACAGATGCAGATTTTTCTGTGTCATTTCTACTTTTACTTCTGTCAGGATGTAGGTGTTTTCAGACAATCAAGAAAATATTTTAGGTATTTGAAAGTGCATGGTATCTCTCCAAAATTTAAAAATGTCAATATATGAAAGCAGAGCTGAAAATGTGATTAACATTTGAGGAACATACTGAGTCTGGCCTGTTTTAAAGAAAAGAAAAAAAATAAAGTTATTATTCCCGTGTTTCATAAATGTAATACTTTTGCAAAGTGTGCAGAAAAAAAGCTGTGAATAAAACCAATTAAAAAATAAATTTTATTTTCCCATTATTTCCATGTTTGTTTAAAAAATACTAGTCTTTATAAAAAAAACAAAATTTCCAGTAATAATTTCTTTGTTTTCCAAAGCATATACGCATTTCCTTAATGAGTACCAAAGACAGAAGTATTCAGGTATACATCAGATTTTAAATCAGGCTATTAATGATGATTTAATTTAAAGGAAACAAAAAGCAAAATTTAAAGGAATTATGGCATGGCTGAAGGTTATCTCCTTTCAGCCTTATCTCTGATAAAGTGATTAAATCTCTGACATACTTTTAAATCTCCTTGAAAATTTAGAGTTGGATAAACATCAAGCCACATAAAAAAAACCTTACTTCTTATTTTCAGATAATATATCCATATTGAATTGAGTTAAAAATCACATTCTACTCTTGAATTTCTGACTTTTCACACTAATGAAGTTTATCATTGCAAGAACTGCTTAGCAAAAATTTAATTCCTTTTACTTTATTACCAAAACTGTAAAATGAAAAAAAAAAAATTAGCTTTACTAAATTTTTATATGACAATATAAACTAATATAAATGTAAATATAAACTAATATAAAATAAATTAATATAACTATAAAAATATCCAAACTTCTGTAAGTCTCATCTTTCTATATTATTGTAAATGTATTAAAAAAACAAATGAAAAAAACCCAAACCAAACCAAACAAACAAAGAAACAACAATACTGTTCTAATCTAAAGAAACTGAAGCAGACCTGTCTATCCAAAGCAGGTGTTGTCCACTAACATTCCTTTTTTTCAGGGAGTTATGGTTTAACCCTTTTGGGCAAACACAGCCCTGTTAAAAAGGTGCTCAAGATCCTTTTCTGTCCTAAATATTTAAATCATGTATGTGCAAAAGACTACATCTTGTAAACAGAGTAATCCAGCTAAACCAATACCCATGCTATATAGATTTGTTTATTCAAGCTTTATGTACAGTTGCTACATTTTGGGATAGGTGAACAGCTGGAAAAGCAGCAGGTTGCCACAGACATGTGAGGAAAGAACAATTTCATATTTATTTTTTTTTATTACGTTCAGGGTTCAGCTCAGCTGCAATGCTAGATAGGGCATCTGAACTTCAGGATTAGTGACACAAATGGGTGTTAGGACTGAGGACTGGCCCCTTTGGGGATGTGCTGTGAAATGTTACCGTCCATTTCACCAACAGCTTCTCACTGTTTCCAGTAACCTCGTCTGGGCTATTCATGTGAATAATGTGAGAGGCTATCACCCTAACTTGATTAGTTTGCACCTTCAAGATAATTAGCTCCTTATGTTCCTTTGCTAGAGGCAATCTGTGTTATGTTCCAGGCGGCTACAAAGTTGTCTTCCCTTCTGTCCATATACCCTTTTAGGTTACTCAGGAAGGTAAATTGTGCTGTAGAATTATTGCTCCTCTGCTCTGTAGTGAAATTAATTAATGAAAGTAAACTTTTGGGGAGGGAACAAGGGGTATCTGAAGTACAAGTAAGAACAGCTGTGAGTTTCTTTGTTTACAGTTGTATTTTTGAGATTTTATTTGGTTTATTTGTTTTTTCTGGTTTTTTTTGTTTGTTTGTTTGTTTGGTTGGTTTTTTTTGAGGGGGCTCTAGTTGTCATTTAAATTGGCTGAGAGATAGTATAAAATTATAGGTTGGTAAATATTAGAACTCAGTTTAAAGAGCTAGAGATTTAGAAAGTTAGGACATTACTTCTACTCAGTTTTTGACCTTGATAAAAAAAATACAAATTCACTTACATAGCTACATGTTTATTCTACTATACTCTGCAGAGTTTTTCACTTTATGTCCTTCAGGTATGGAATGTTCTAATGTAGTGCTGAGGCTATTTAAAATAGTTGTGTTGAAGAAGTAGAAAATTCTTGTTACAATAAAAATTGTTGTAGGAGGGTCAGTTCATTTTGCTCTCAAGAGTAAGCAATGTGAGTAGGTCACCTATAGATGCATAAAGGAAGCTTTACCGCGGTTATAGCAGTCATTGAGTTACAATATCTCAAAAATTACATTAAGAAGCAAATAAGGGAGTGTCTTCTAAAATGCTGTGATTCAATAAGCTATCTCAAAGTGAGGTCATTCACACTGGGAATGAGAATACCAGTAAATTAAAGGGAAGGTCACTTTTATGTAATGTTAATCATACAAATTCCGCAAATATGACGGTTACAGTAATAAGGCATTTTATGGATCTTAGCATTCAATGACCTTTATTTGTGTTACCATTATAACTAAAAATTCATTAATATATGAGAGCAGAAAAAGGTCATCTTCTTTCCTTTTATTTTATTATTTAAGGGTTTGGGGAGTTACCACACGTTGTATACCATAGACTCACTATAAAACATGTCTTACATGTAAGATGTCCTACAGGATATTTTCTTCATGAGATTGCCTTTTATAGTACAATCAGGTTAAAGAATTTGCTTTTGGAGTAAAAATATTTTTAAGGAAAAATATTCTCTTCCCTGACTGATTGTTATCCCATATTATGACAAGTGGGCATTATGCATCCATTCCTATAAACTGTTTTGAAAAGACCTTAAAACCTTGCAGTAGTATTTCTATGGGGTTTTATTATGGAGCCAGTTATAAAACCAGCATGAAAGTATAACTGTTTTATAAGAAATGATTGAGGAGGTTTTTTTCACCTCAAGATTATTTTGTTGATGTGACTACATAAGCACAGATGTTCTTCAAAATAGTGTAATAACATGGGAAGGACAAAAGCAATTTTAAAGTATTCTTTTCATGCAAATTTTCTAGAATTTTTTAATATATCTCTGTGATTTTTTTCACAGAGAACAGAAAGTCCAGAACACCATCAAATGTTTTGACAGTCGACTTTTAAGTGGGAAGTCTTCTAGGAAAATTACTAAAGACAATCATCTAAACATTGGTAAAGATCAATTCTAAATTACTGCATTTTTTCACTGTTTTTCAAGAATGCAAAAATATCTTTTTTTATATTGAGTGGAAAAAGTGTATCTCCACAGCATAGACTTTTTTTTTCTCTTGAGCTCTTAATGACAGTCATTGTTGTGGTACCCTGCAGAGTGTTAGGCAGTATATAAAAAACATGACCAGTTATTAGTGCTGTCATTGAAACAGAAATGCTGCTGGAATGAAGGCGTTTCCAACGTTTTATGCTATCTGGAAATCTGGCCCTCAATTTTAGTCCTTAGGGAACTCATACTCTCAAACTAAAAAGACCACAACAGATGAGAGGGATAAATATGCCTACATTATAGAGGAAATTAAGGATTATAATAAGGCATCACAATTTACCACATGGCTTATTTAACAGTCTTGCAAGCTCAAGTGAAAAAGGCATGATGGATTTTAAGATGTTTTTCCAAGGGTACATTTTTCTTATCATGGCATGACACACTGTTTAAATTGACTTAAATAATTTTTTCTGTAGATGTATGCAGTTCTTTGTTTTCAGTCTTTCCTCTACTTTTCCTTGTAGTCTCTCTCAGTTCCTTGTCCTCCTATCTCTTGCTATGCCCACCATTGTCTCTTTCCTCATAATGCCTGAGATGAACTAGAAGGGTGAGTCAGGGTAGGGAGCATGCCAAGGCTCTGCATTCACAGCCAGGAGAGCCAAGTGCTTCTCGAATAGGGTACAAAGAGCTGGCTTTTTCTCATGTCTGATATGAGCTATTGTAGCACTTAATTTTCCTCTCCTTTACATCTCCTTAAAAGATGCGTCAAGAATTTATTACATTATTTAATCATTAGGCATCATTCCAGATGACCATGTCCTTTTTTTTTTCCTCAAAAGTAATCAGCACAACCTTCTGCTGTAAATAGAGGGTATAAATTGGTGATTATAGCTATTTTCCCTCACAACAGAATAAATAATAAGGTATAAGTCTTTTCCCTGTCCTTTTTTTGGAACAATAACAAGATGAGCCTTTGGGCTTCTGAGGTCATAAATCATCTAAATAGGAAACAAGACCCATGTTTTTCCTAATTTATCATATTGTCATTTATTATAGATACCCCTTCATCTACACCCTCCTAGCACTATATCTTGTTCATCTTCTTCAGGCAGCTCTCTCAATTGCTGTTATGCATCTTACATTTCTGCATTTACTCATGGCTATTCTCACATCTACTTCACCAACTTTGTCACTCCCACTACCCCCTCTCACCTCTTGCCTACTGCTCCAATGTTTCCTTTCTGCCAGTCCCGCCTCCTTATTCTAGTCAAATAATACCTTAGAATACTTTAAGATACCAAAATTGTTGTGCTGGAATGCATTTCTCAGCTAAATTAAGCCTTTCTTTTCTTATCTAACATTTAAGCCAACATTACATTCTTAATAATTGATGACGATTACCTGCTACAGTTTGAGTTACTCATCTCTGTTCTTTGTAGCTTTTTCTTCTAGAGATCATTTTAGAGTTCATCTAGAGATTATCTTCTAGAGATCATTTATTTTCTTTTTCACTATGGTAAAATTTACTTAAATTATTTATTTAAAATCTGAATGTGTGATCAACTGAAGATTTAAATTTAGAAGTTTTCAAGATGATTGCTTGATTTTATTTTATGTTTCTGGTAAACTGAGCTCCTCCATTTCTTACTGGAATTTTTCCATAAAGATACTAAATTATTGTCTTGTGAATGCACAGTCTTTTATTTTTTGATTCTTGAAACAAACTATACCAGTCATTATTCATTGTTTACAACAATGAAAATTTCTGACTAAAAATCGATATGTGATATGGATAACTAATTCCATAAATTATTTTGAATTTCAAAAAAAACACAAAGCAGTGAAAGCTAGGACCCTGAGTAAATTGATAGGTGTTATATTTCACTAAGGAATATTTAAGTGAAGTTATTTCACTAAGGAATATTATGAATACCTTGAAATCTTCAACTTTTTGAGTGGTAAGGGTCATTTCTAGATGCAAGATGTAAACCTGAAAAAGAAATAAGATTAAAGTTCTCTCTCTGTGAAAATAAACAGCACAATCCTTAATGTCAAAAACTTGCTTCCTAAATATGTGATATAATTAATTAAACTTTTTAAAACATTTTACAAATTATAATTCTTACACTGTGTAGTCTAAAACTTTATATTCTGTACCTATCTATAAATCATTAAAAATCACAGATAGCTTAGTATCAAAATACCATTTTCAAAACCCAAGTATTTTCTCTATAGTGCATTGTACATTGAGAGCAAATGTTTTCAGGTTTTAGTGTTTGTTCTAATGTAAGAAAAAAATGCATAAATGCTGCAGAACTAGGACAAATATGGGTCTATAAATAGCAATCAGTCTCAGTGAAGCACAGCAACTTAATCTCCATTTGCAGCTATTCTGAGAACAAAGTTAGGTTGAAGGACATGAAAGTTGTTTTGGTTCCCACTGTCTTCCCATCACTGTTGTCACTCCAAGCATTTCCCTGTTCTCCACTGGTCTTATACTTCTCTAATCTCTCAAATTTCTCTCTCTATATTTTTCTCATCCTTGACATCTCAAATTCTTACTTTCCTTCCTCTGATGCTTGTCGGAGTAGAGTTCTCCTTGAATTTTATTCCTTCTCATCTACTGAGAACCAGATCTGTTATCCTTAGACTTCTTGAAAGAAGCACAGACAAAACACTTTTTTAAAGGGTAGGAATGTACTTGCTGAATCTTTTCAAAAAAGATGAAATAGGTTTAGCTAGAAGAACAGCTGTTCCTTTTTCCTAATCCTGCTAAACCAGGTGGAGTTTCTTTATGGCATATAGGAATAAAACATAAAGGAGTTTAATTGAATATAGGACAGAGAGTATAGGAATATAGTATATATAGTAGCACATCAGAGCATAAATCAAACTATGATTGGGAGCTGTTAGGTAGGCATGTCTCTCTTGATCAATATAGTTCTCATATAAATCTTCAGTCTAGTACAGTCTTTTGGGGTTGAGTCACATCATTTGTCAGAAAAACAGTATCAAAAAGTGGAAATAGAAGGGGCCTCCTCAGAGCTTCTTTTGTGTCATTTCAAACCTTTTTCTTGAAAGGTAGCAGAGCTTATTCTCAAAATAGAATTGGCTAGAGTCCTTAGCTTAGACCTCATAAACACTCTGATATCTCTCAGAGCTTAATACCCCCTAGAATATGATTTAAGTCTTCTCTCTGAGGCAATTTGGCTTAGGATGTATGAACCAGTCTCTGGGGGATTTAGGATGATGCATTATTATTTTCCACAGTCACCTACACACCACCCTGAGGTTAGATGCTGGTATGTCTAATGTCACACAGGCAAGCAGTGTCAGATCTAGAATTCAAATTGTTTCCCAGACATATTTCTGATCCCTTCAGGCAAAGAAGGTTGTCAGTCTCAAAGGTTGTTACTCAAAGTGGTCAGAGCTCCACCAGTCACTAAGCAAGAGATTTCTGTATGCATTCTGTGAGAGGCAGATAAGGAGCCAAGCAGCATTAATGGGATCAGTGATACTCCATAGCTCTATGGCACTGGTTTCTGCCTGGGATGGCATGGAAAGGAGGGGAGTGGGAATGGGTTTCTCAGAATTCTGTAATTTCTGTCTGGCAACAATTTCTATGCTGCATCTTGCACTGATGTTCTCTTCCGTTGTTTTCAAGTCCAAGCACACTGAATAGTCTGTGTGCAAGTGGGCATGACTAGACTGACTGTCTGAAGAATGTCCTTCAGACAGAGTCTGGAAAGTCCATGGAGCATGGAAGGATTTGAGGAACCCCTGCACTCATCT
The DNA here is from genome assembly GCA_032173965.1 of Sitta carolinensis. Lineage (NCBI taxonomy): Eukaryota > Metazoa > Chordata > Aves > Passeriformes > Sittidae > Sitta > Sitta carolinensis. Next base: position 22,466,599 of record JAVUNC010000005.1, on the reverse strand, counting down.
ATCCAGTGAAGGACAAACTAACACTGCAGAAAACTAACTGCTTTTGTTCAGGGGAGCAAACTTGTACTTGGTTCCTGTTACATGCATCTAGAGCAGCAGATACCAACCTTATCTGCATCAGAGAAAAGTCCTGGAGTACAAGATCAACCTGGTTTCTTATCCTGAGTCCATGCTACTGCACAAAAGGAACTAAAATGGTTATGAGAACAGAAAGGCATTATCCTTTCCAAGACACCAGTACTTAATCTGATACTCTGTATTATTGTTTCATGGTTTGCTGGGGATTTTTACTGCACCTCCTTTAGGACTCAGGGCTTCTGGGTGTCCAGCAGTAGAAGAAAGCAGATGTGCAGGAAGAAGCTGCACTCAGAATTAGAAAGCTGACAGGGAATAAAGAGGCAGTTGCAGGGTTAGCAGTGAGGAAAAAAACTAATCAGCTACGACATTTATAAAAGAGAATAGTTGGGGAGACAGTGTCTAAGAACAAGCTGGCTGATTCAGATCTGAAGGAAAATCATTAATTTATAACAGGGGTATAAGCTTAGTTCTTGCATTTTCTTCATGTAGGATCCTGGTTAGACACTGCTTTGTGCTAATCAAAGTAAGTTTCTTGTACCTACCATCCCTCACAACCCTTTACCCAGAACTCTTTGTAAGGAGAAGAAATGGGCTGAGAAGGAGTGCACCAAATGCACCTCACCTATGTAAATGTTAAGGTTGCCATGTTTTCAGTTTAACAGCATAGTCAAGAATTTTAAAAGCCTTACATAATGCTTTGATAGCAGTAGAATTTATCAGGTTTTTTTCTTCTATGTGTATGTTCTTCAGCTTGTGTGATTTTCCTGTAAGGATACAAACTCTAATTTGTATGCTGCTTCTGAAGCATGACCTTGGTGTGTCTTGTGTATTGATTGAGATAGAAGGGATACCTGAGTATTTCAGCTGCAGCAGATCATTTCAGTATTTTGTCCACTTTAAACAGATTTAATTTGGTTGTTATATAAATATCATAACAAATAGGGTTTTTTTTGGTCTGTCAATTCTGTCTAGCCACACAGGACAGTGTGCAATTAGCTCATGTGCTGTTCTGAAGCTCTAAAGGCACAGCTGGCATAGGCAAACAACCTTTCTATCCCTGCCTTCACCTGTTCTGTCTTCCTGAAAAGGTGGCTCTGCACACAGACCTCATGCTCATTTTGCCACCCTCTCCTCCCCTTCCCTCTCAAGATCTGCTGGTCTATGAAGGGGGAGCTGTGGTTTTGTCTTCTTGCTTGTACACCATGTAGCAGTGGCAGATGGAAAAAGTAATTGAAGGTGAAAGTACAAAAGCCCATGAGCTCTTGTATGAAACCTTTTGCTATGGCCCTTTTTCTTTATTAAGGCCAGAACTCTATGCTAATCCAAGAAATGACTGTACCTTGTGGATACAATCAAACCTTTACTAAGTAACCTTCAGTCATTTCCACCATGAAATTCCTTTTCTTTCTACTATTATTTTTGCTGTTAAAAGATACTGTGCTACACTGTCTGGTAATTTATTTCTGTTTAACCAGTTAACCTGAATTTTGGAATGAAAGGGTTATATATGACCAGAAACATCACTCTGATGTACAAAGTTGTCTTTGCCCTTCTTAGAGGCATTAATAGAGTGATTCTGGGGTGGGCACAGTGTCCCTCTAAATTCACATGGAGGTACACACTAAGATAAGTGACGTCTGCAGTAAGGAAGCAGAGTCAGAACTGCTGTCCTTGATGTGCTTATGTTGCTTGGAGCAGAGATAACTGAAGAGAGGTTTTGGTGCATTATAAACCTGTGAAAAGGAATGGTTGAGAGAAGGAAGGGGGGAGAAATCTGCTCATAAATGCCATTGTCCCCCAAATGTCCCAAATGTACAAGGACATCCTGAAAGAACACTAATCCCGTGACTAGTCTTCAAGATTTTAGTGGGACCACTGATGCTCAAAATTAAACATGCCCTTAGGAGCATGTCTTCATGGAGTAATGCTAAGAAGCAGCATCTCCCATTGGCTGCTGCCAGTAATCTCTTTCTCACCCTTTGTGCCTCCTGATCATGCAGAAAAATGCTTTCTGTGAAGCAATGATGTAATTCAGTCTCATAAAAAAACAGCCCTTGAGAAAACAGCCACAACGATTTTACATCACGCAGAAGTGATATATAACAACCTCATCAGTCAACATTTTAACTTTAATTTACACCATCCTTTTGCTGCCACAGTGAGGATTTTAAGTTTAAAATAAACTAAAAGGGTGCTATAGCATGTCATTAAAACTGTTACTAAATCATTGCTAAAATATTGCTTTTATCTTTTGAAAATGCATAATGTAAAAAGGAATGAACACTAGGTTAATAAAGAGAATAAAGAAAGCTTCCACAAAGAGAAGGGAGGGTTATGTAAGGGAACCCTGTGCACCCCTGAAATGTCCATGCTTCTAAGATATCAATCTGTCACAGGCAATATAGGTTGACCTTGTTCACTGGGTAAAGCTGAAATGGAAAATTGAACTGCAGCTTTGGGATCATAGGGGCAGCCAAAGGTCATCCACCACTCAGGCACTGCCAATGTATATTTCCTGCTGCCTTCATCTAATCCACGGCTAGCTGCTTTCAGTCACCTAGATAGGATCTTTACACTGCAGCAACAGCCTCCTCCAGGGGATCATCTTCCTGAGGAACTTTCTGCAAAATAACTGTTTCTTTTGCGCACATCTTAAATGTAGTTTAAAATAATGAAAGAAATAAAGTGCTTTGAACATTGAGCATGTTTTACCAGTTCATAAAGATCATGTGTATCTGACCATGCCCTATTCTGAATTCCTGCTACGGAGTAAATACACCATTACAAGCAGACTTGAGGGAAAAAGACAAAGGTAAAGGGCTGGAACTTCAAGTTTTCTTTAAGATTGTACTGATTTCATCACTGCTCACAGGGCAGAATGGCATCAAGACATCTAGCAGTGCTTTTCACAAAACTACAAGACAGTCCAGATGTAGATGTCTGATATAATTTTTATCAGGATAAGTGGATTTTTAAGAATTTTCCAGGAACAGTCTTATTTCCTCATTAAAGAGGATTCTATCAAAACAATATTAAAGAATAAAACAGTGAAAAAATATCTGCCCTAAGTGTAAGCTATCTCTTCCTCTAGACAGCACACAGATCATATATATATACAACCATGCCATTAAAGAAAGTAGAAATACATGGTATCCAGCATTAGACACAGAGAGTTCCAGAGTTGCTTCCTCTGAGCACTGTAGCCTGTTAGAGGTTCATCCCCTTGTGCGTCAGAAGGACTTGAATCTTCATAAACTGAAACCACAGGCGCAACACACACACACTTTTTTTTTCTCTCTTCCTATTTATACCTCTTAGATTCTTTGAAGTAAAAGGTCTGATCTTTTATTATATCAAGCATGAATGTATCTCCTATATTTAGCAAACTGAAAAAAACTCTTTGCACAGGTGCATCCTTAACTATTTTGGCTTCTAGCTGTTGTTATCTATCCTAGTTTTCTTCTAAATTGTATGGCATTGAGTTTCCTAGAGACATTTGAATGTTGTCTGTTTCTTATTTTGTTCTTATTTAATTTTGGGTGCTTCTTTGATACTATAAATGTGTTGATACTTCCTACATATCCTGATTAGAATAATTTGTTTTTAATATTCCAATATCTCTATGGCCTTATACTTCATGTAATCCTTTACGTGTCGATTGCAAATGCAATAATACTATAAAATCAAAATAATAACTGTGAGTGTTTGCATTAGGTGCTATACACCTATGAATTGAACTTTAATTATTCACATCTCCCCAGCATATGGAAGGAAAATGGAGATATCTCTGTACTTCTTGTAAAACTTCTAAGCTTTGAAGTCTTTTGAAAGATATTTTTAGGTGAGGGCAGAGTTTCTGTCAGTCACAAGTATAAAAGGAAAGTGACTGTGCATGTGTTGTGTGTATGCATGTAGATCTGTAAACAAACTTATTTTAGACTTCTTAATTTCCCATCAATATTGATTGCTGAGGTACTGATTATCAATTAGGATTGTTTGTCATGCAGAGAATATTCATTACTTCACAAAGATGCAAAGATGTGTTTGACTCAAAATATCTGAAACTGGTTTGCATAACTTCATGAATTAACATAAATAACTCAGGACTGTAGTTTAATTATAATGTAGGTATGATTTTAGAGAACACATCACTCAAAATGGAAATTGTTTAGCATAGTAATAGTTCTCAAGAAGAAGAAAAAAAGCAATTCAATAAGTATTTCTGTTCTGGGGAAAAAGCCAAATGTTCTCATGACGGCACAGGATAAGGAAAAGCATTTTCTGCTTCAATTGTAAGAGGTTAAACTGAAGAAAGAAGCTACTGAAGTTAAACAATTTCAAGTTATCATCTGTAGTTACCTTCTTCTTAAGAGCCTGGAAATCAAGGACCTCTCTGTATTTTTGCTAGTGATTTTTTATTTTCTTTGAAACAACTAGAAAAATACTATAAGCATGGAATATAATTGCTGTTATATCATTATCTAAGGAGTGTAAATAAGCCAAATGGACCTCAATTAAGGAAGTATTAACCAAGGTTAGTATAATAAAAGACGACCAGAAAGAGAAAAGACAAATTATTCCCTTCAAACGCAGTTTCATTTTAATAAGAATTAAATTTCTTTTGATAAATATTGTTCATATTTTATATTGAAAATAACATAAGACAAATATTTGGCATTGTTATTTGTTTTTATATGAAAAATGGGGAAAATAAAAATTTAGTAATAAATCGAAAAAGCTAAATACTAGCTAGATAACAAAATCATCATCTGCATCTCAAACAAAAATGTAGAAGGAATCTTCTGTTATTCTGAAGAGGGTAGCCTCCTGTGAGTTAGAATATAGTGAATAAATATATATACAAAAATACATATATAAAAATAGTTTTCATTTGACGCAGAAATTAGAGTACTGATAAAAGTTGAAATAAATTGTAAATTTTATAGAAAATAAAGTGGCAAAATCCAAATAACGTCCTCAAACTTAATGCACAGACTTGTATCAATCCATAAAGTCCTTCCATTGCTTCAGTCTTTAGTGTTGATAAAATTCTCCAGTGATCTTGTACACATTTGAAAACTACATGAAGAATATTGATACAGAAAGAGTACAGAGAAATTTCATGAAGTGTTTAAGCAAGTAAAAAGCAAAATGTATGACTGAGGAAGCTCTATGTATTCTCTTTATAAATAAAGCCTAAAGTAAAATTGTTCGTGACAGTACTGAGGTTGTAGGTAGCAATCATTTGTTCTGAATCACATTTGGACAAGAACTAACCTCAGGGAAGCCCTGAAATCTCTATTATGTAAGCAATAATGATTGCTGAGATTGTTTTGGGTTTATGAACTAGGAATTTATGAAAACCTGTATCTTGGCCAAGATACCATCACAGAAAACAATTTCTACAGCTAATACCAGGAAAACCTAGAAGATGATGCTGAAGACCAGATAGGGGCAAACTGTTCATTTTGTTGGACATCATTAAGGAAAAATAAAATTCCATACAGTGGAATATGATTTCCTTGATGCTGAAATCTTATCATGTTTTGAGAAATCCTGTACATCTTTAATATATTTACAAAACAAAACAAAACAAAACAAAAACAAAACCAAAAAAATATGATTTAATTTAAAGTAAAAAAATGTTTTCCTGAGAAACAGGAGACACTGAGTGGCGATCTTCTCAGGGTGAATGGTGAGACATTACTTGGTCCAGAGGGTGACACTTTGCTGGAAGTATTCAAGTTGGTATTTCTTATAAACAACAACACAGAATATAAATACATGTATAAGTGCACAACACAGAAACCAGATACAACCTTTGTTTTAGGTTAAACCTTTATTAAACTCTGCAACTAAGGTGTCTGAAACTTCTCTTTGTGTACTGGTATACACTAAAATATTTTCAGAACTTTATATAAATGGATCTCAGAATATTTTACAAAGATATTCTCCTGATATTAGAGAGATATTTTACATGAGGGGATGCCAAGTGTGAGAAAAATTAAGTAGTTAATATCTTGGAGGAAGGCAATGACAAATATGGGACTAAACAGCAGTGCCTGTGATACTGATGTGATCTGCTGCTGCTGGCTGAAAATCCTACATATCTGGCCAGCATAACAAGGAAACTATGGCTCATCCTCCTCACAGATCTGATTGTTTCCTTGATTTCCTCTTGTTAGTCAGAATTACAAGTCATTTGTTTCTTAACTCAGTCCAAAATTGCACACACCATTTATGTGGCTTATTACATTTATTGTTTTCTCTTTCAAGAGGATTCAGCCCAATTCAAAGGTTACAGTTTTTTTAGATATGTCTTCCAAATCAAATGGTTTTATATGTGGCCTCTGATTTAGTTAAAGATGTCCTTTGGCAACAGTCCCTAAATATTGAATTGAAAGCCACTTTAAAATTGATAATCTCAATTGAACCCAAATAATAGAGTCCTGTCTGAAATTCTAGGACTAATGTTGAAATAAATTGTCTTTAAATCACCGTTACAAGCTTGTTCATTGTTTCTGTGTCTCCCTTTTAGACTGCATTCTTGTCTTGAAAATATATTTTGAAAAACATGGTAAGGTTCTTTTATTAAGCAATTGAAATTACTGAACATCAGAAAGCAATAATTAACCTAGGGTAAGTGTTTTGGTTTTAAAGGAAATCATTTTAAGTAGAGTAAATCATACAGTGGAGTTAAAAATAATTTTTTTAAGATAAAAATATATTACTTTTTCTATTGAAATACTCCTCCACTGCTTTTTAAATAGCATGTGCTGTAGAATTAAAAATTGGAAATGGTCACTAATGTTGATGGTGAAAAAGAAAGACTGTAATAATACTGCTAGAATAAGAAAAAGGTGTACATAATTTTTTACAATTGTTTTACTTTAAAATCTCATTTCATGGTCATAATTGAAGTATCTATTTTAACATTAATAATAATGTGGAGACACAGCATAGAAGTTAAAATTCTGGGAAATTTTTCTGGCCAGTAAAACTGTGTTTTATTTATCTTCCTGACAGTTGTAATGACAGATGTCTGGTATCAGCTGTTGCTGGATCTTCTCTTACCATACCTGCCAGCAGGAAGTGAGCTGTTCCAAAATTTACTAACAGCAGTATGGTCAATGTGACATCATAATGAAACTTGGGAGAATATTAGAATAGTGTGTCAGATGTCTGACCAGGAACCATCAATTGCACACTGGCTCTAAGCAGAATATGGCATTTTTGTAACTGAGAATACAGCAGGGCGCTTTGTTCCTCCAAGGATTGCTCATGTAACAGTGCAATCTTCTGATTTAAACCCTCACAAGCATGGCTGGAACAGCTTGTGGAATAAAGCACATTGATTAAATAATTCAAAGTACTGTAGAGGGAAATGATGTGTAATGCCTGTTCTTGTAATAACTCTGCTGGAGATCAGGCAAGGTGGAGCATGGCAGCAGATAGAAATACTCAGTCTATTAAGGCCCAGTGCTGGGAGGTGCAGAGCTTCTCTTTGGAGTTGCAGTGCGTGAGCAACTCCCTGGAACAAGCTTTCACTTGCCAAATATAAACATAGAGCATTTTTGCTCAGGACATTTATATTAGTCTTCACTGCTTTCTATACATAGCTGCTTCTCCCTTTTATGGCTTGCTTTCTGAAGGGGGTATTCACGACATCTAACTTCTGGCATCTGACTTGGGGACCTAAATTAAGATTGTGGGCTCCATACTTAGTGTTGCTTCAATAGGCAATTCAGAGCTAGTCAGCCCTAAATATCTGCTATTTCAGAAAGGTGACAGGCAACAAGAGTAAATTGTAGTAGACAGTCTCTCTTATTGTAGCAGAGATTATATCAAAGTGCCATACCTGGATGAACATGCACATTTTAATCAAGGCATAAAATCATAAATAGCAGGTGTCAAATACTGGAGACAGCTCACTTTGCTAAAGGTAGATTGATGGAAATATATATGTGTAAATATGTGTTTATTTATATGTGTTATGTCTGATAATTAAGGTTTTACACACTCACTGCTTAACTTCAAAGCAAATTTTATTTCAGAAAAAAAAGTTTAAATCCGTTTTAATATTTTATGTGTTTTTTTAAGGCTACTTATCTTTTCAAATGCTCTCTTGTGTGTTTGGTTTTAAAAGTGTGTTGTGCACACCTTTTAACAGAAAAGCTATCACTGAGGCCAATGAGAGCTGCTGAAGTGCAGTGTCTCTAAAAATTGGTCCACCTTTATGCAAACATTTAGTTTATGGGGTTTCTTATTACAATTCTACATGCAAATCTACAGTTTATAATAAGCAGTGATAGTGAGCTCATAGCATGTGTGACAGAATTAGGACATGGGACTGTCCTCAACAGAGGACTAACAGAGCCCTGGGGTCTACCTACTTCATTTGTCTGCAAGGTGACAAGTGGCAGCAAGGGGCTGGGGAGGCTCTGGGGAACAGCAGTTGGAGGCATGAGGGATGAGAGGGAATTCAAAGGCCAAATGGGAAAGGTAATGCACAAGAAATTAAAACAAGAGGCAAACCAAAACAAACCAAACCAAAAAACAGACAAAAAGACAAACAAAAACAAAAACAAAGACAAAACAAAACAAAAAATTAAAAAAAAAAAAAAGGCAAACACTCCCACCCCTAATTTTTTTTGTAATTCCTACAAGCTGGGAATATAAAGCATATTATATAAATATTAATTAATTATAAATATTTAAAGTTCTTCTTACTCTGATTTCAGCCTTCTTACATGAACTGAAAAGGGTCACATATAGGTACGCTGTAGTTACTAAGGGAAATTCCAGGTCAGACTGGAAGAGGTCTGGTGAATTTAAGTGGTCTGGATCCCATCCTTACCACTGAGATTTTTAAATGCAGAAGAGAGAAACACTATGAGGTACTATTCTCACACAGAGTCACAGATGGTAGAGGTCAGAAGGGACCTCTGGAAGTCACATGGTGCAAGCCACTTTTTAAAAAAAGGCCAGTAGCTCAGAACCATGTCCAGATGGATTTCTAATTTCTCTGTGGATAAAGATGCCATTATCTCTCTGGGCAAACTGCTGGTGCTTGCTCACCCTCACAGATAAAAAGTCTTTGCCGACATTCAAAGGGAGCTTCCTGTGTTTCAGTTTGTGCCCATTGTCTTTTTTCCTGTAACTGGGAACCACTGGAAGGAGCCTGGCTCCATCTTGACTTCTGTTCCTTGGATATTTATACATATTTATGAGACCCCCCACCAAGACTTCTTTTCTTCAGGCTAAGCAGCCCCAGGTCCCTCAGCATTTCCTCATATGAGAGGTGCTGCAGGCATCATTGTGGCCCTTTAGAGGACTTTCTCTAGTAGCCTCACATGTTTCCTGTCCTGGGGAGCTCAAAAGTGGACACAGCTGCTGGTGTGGCCCTGCCAGTGCTGAGTAGTGGTCCATAAGAATGCTGTGAAGATAGGAATCTGAAAGATTATGAAGATATCCAGTACTCCAATGACTGGAAAACAAAGTAGATCACACAAATAAACACAGAATGAATCTGAGCTAATGCGTAAGTTCAATCTTTATTATGTTGTTACATAAGCCTTGTGTACTTGACTTTCAGAAGAGAGTAACATTCCTTTAAAGCAGCATAAGTTTCTTTGGTCTCAGATTTCAAATGTTTAAAAAGTAAAGTAGAGTTTTTAAAAGTCCTATGATGCAGACTAACATTGGCACACCCATCATTTATTCAGGAGGTTTTGAAGGTGTTCAAGAACATGGGAAAGATGTCATTAGGATTTCTTCTTTCTCTTAAGAATACCAAAAGAGGAATCCTGCCTCACTATGAGTCTCTGTTGTATCTATTCCCTTATGCTAAAATCCCTACAACCACTGCTCCTCCTTTGTGTTTCTGTCCTGGACTGCTTCAGCTACTCACAAGAGCTGTGTATGTTCCCTCTCACACTATTTCTCTTGATGCAAGCAATCAGACGCTGCACACATTTACATCTTTCCACATATCTGCTCTCCATCTTACATCCCAAGGAACTGCTTGAGTTCCCCTCACCAGTCAACACTGCTTATAAAAAGACCTCTCAAACAACCTCTTCCTTTTATTCTTCATTCCATGTTCCTTTCCTCTTGTTCTATAAATAACAATCGTTATGAAACAAACGTGCAGCATGAAAATTGTTGACCAGTGTTTTGGCCTCAAATTTAGTTAAAAAATGCTAGAACGTTAGAAAACTCACTATTATCATTGTACCAGAAACATGTATTTCTGCATGTAGCCATATAAATTTCATATTTAAAATCTATACTATGATATAATAAATTCTAAAATATTCAGAGTATCTGGACAAACCTAAGTCACAAATATAGAGAACAACTTAAACTCATCAGAATTCCATCAAAATGATTTGCCATTTTATGGATATATTCTCTTTATATGTCATAATCTGACTCTTGATACAAGGAATAAATGTTGAATTCAGTTTTAATTGGTTATTTTCCAGGCTTTGTAGATATTGACTTGGGATTCAAAGAGGATCAGTGCATTTGCTTTTTGGTTTTTTTCCATTTTTTAGTCATATATGTTCAGTTTGGTAAATTTGTCTACTAAAATGCAAAAGGTTTTGTCTCATCTGGCTCCCCCAAAAAGAGCATCCCTAAATGATAAAAGAGTAAAAGTCATAATGTGATTTAATACCTATTTAATTATTTCCAATTTATTCAGGAATGTAAGGGCAGGAACTACTATAAAGTACTAAAATAAATGTATCCTACAGAAATCTGTCTCAGTTATTGTGTAATACTGCCTTGCACAAATCTTTATTATTTCAAATATACTTAAATGAGGATTGATCAAATACTTAGTAGTTCATAAATCTATGATGTCATCTGACTTTTAAAATTTGAATGAAACAGAGTTCTGTCCTTGCTGCTAACAGAGAGGATTTAATTTATGGACTTGCGGATGAAAGAGGCTGCCTGAATCATCATGGATGATGTGATATCAAATACAGGAGGAAAAAATGTCTGCCTAGAAATTTTGGAATCCAGAGTCATACAATTAGTGTACAATATGTTTGCAATGGGAAAATGCATTTTCCTTTCTATATTGGATCAGTATTCTTTTATAGACTTGGGGCAAATAGGGTCCATGTCAGTCATTAAATAGAATTGACCAAGTAATTTTTTCCTTTGCTTCCTTAGTGCAACATTCTCTTTTCTGTACTAGTGGCATAGTGGTCTAGTGATCACTGAGAGAAGAAATATAGTGAAGTGTTCAGCTCTACATTTGCATATGTTAAGAATTTATATGGCCCAAATTTTTCTCAGTGATGTTTATTTCTAGGGAGAAGCTTCCTACTCAGTAGCTATTATGTAAATCTTCTTGGTTAATCATCACCTGACATTTTGGCTTGACTGATGGGATGATGCCTTTGCTCAGCTGATGTCTGTAACTTTCCTTCTCAGTGTCACTGTTTGGACAACTTTTACCATGAATAAAGGCACTGCAGGAAGGAGGAACACATTGGAAGAGTATAAAACAGTTATTTTTGGCTATTACACACAACAGAAAATGTGGACCAAAAAAAAAAAGAAAAAAAAAAGAAAAAAAAGAAAGGCGAATAAGGAGAATAAGTATTAATATTCTTACAATCCTCTGTAAATTATGCAGCAAATCTGTGCTGGCCAGACTGCCTCCATTGTTATTTCTCTGTGCTGCTGATATGCCGTCTTTATGCCTTCTCATGTCAGTGTTTTTGTCTTGGAATCATAGAGATGCCAACTATCCCTGTCTCAGCAAACTTACCTCTGCCTGTCACTTTACCCTTCTTTTCTGGCTCAGTACTTTTTCACAGCTCTTTCTCACAACTTAGCATTTTTCTGAGAAGTTTGAGGCAAGATTATACAACCATGTTATGTCAAAAGCAGTCCTTGATGAGAGGAATCCTAGGAGAGAGGTTATGCACCAGTGACATTGGGAGATGGACGCTATTGACTGAGGAAAGATACTGTGATTTTATGTAGGAAGGACAAAGTGCTATTCATCCTAGACATACAATAGTCAGGTTTATGTGAATTTAAAATTGCCAAAGCCTCACCTTCCAATGGCTAAATTATAGAGTGAAGCTCCAAAGAAAGGGAGGAATGAAAGTAAAAGTCTCTCTCAGATTCCTGTCTCAGAAACCTCTCAAAACCCTCAGTATACCATGTATTTCAGAACCCTCCATTTTTCTACAAATTCACCTCTAAGAATTTAACTAACACATTTGAGCCTCCCCTTCCTAGGAGATTAGAAGACCATCTGCTCAGGTTTAGACAACACAGCAGTTGAAATGCTGGCATCCTTCCTGCTCTAGCACTTTCATGGCTGTTGCAATCAAAGGAGGCGAATAAGAGATAACACCTCCACGTGCGTGAGGTGAGGTGAGGGAGGAATGCTGAACGCCGACAACATGGTAATGAGTAGGAGAATGTGTAGATGGAGAAAGGAAAGACTTAGTTGCTGTAGTGAGAGGCAAATGAAAATTGTCTGTCCAAAAATGAAAGAAAAGGAATTCAAATTCCATCAAGAAAACAAGAAAGAGGAAAAATGGAATAGGTCAAAAAGAAACAGACTGAATGCTGTAATTGTGCCAAGGGTTCTTCTGAGAGGGCCCGGAAGGATGAAATGTGTTCACTTAGATGAACTGAAATGTACAGAGAGGTCATAGGTTCTTCCTAGAAATTAAATGGAAAAAAAAAATAATAAAATATCCTAGTATAAAATATTGGTACTATACCATCATTATCATGCCAGAAGAGTAGTTTTTTTACATGCAGTATAATACAAGGTAAGGATAGATAGGCCAATATATGTATGTAGAAGCATGTAGAGATGGGTATCAGAGATTTAAATCATCAGTGAATATACAGCAGGTAAAATTCACATCAGGCAGGCTGGATGCCATCTGTCACAGTAAGGTTTCCTTGAGATGAATGGAAATAGATGTCAACAGATTCATGGTTAAAACTATCTATTTGAATTTTCAAGAAAAAGCATTTCTCTGCTGTCATAATCACCATTTCAGTTTACATTTTTTGCATTTAGACAGTAGAAATACATCAGAATATCCTTAAGAAGCTTTGTGGCACAACAATAAAGGGCTCTGTTTTGTTATTGATACTGGTTTATTAAGTTTCAAATCCTTCCTAAGGCAGTTTCCTTTTTCTGAATAAAGAGTATGTTAATCTACTAGTCTCAACCTCTGTTTCTTAGTGCACTAAACCTAATATTGAGGCTATCATTCTCCTTTAGTTCCAGGAGGAACAAAAAATTAAAATAAAGAGGTTTTTTTTCATATAAACTCCTCAACCTTTATGCCAGAATAAAAATAAGATAAATACTGGAAAGCACTTTAGGGGACTAATATCACAAATTTTTTATTAAATTCATTAAACATTTAGACAGAACATTTTATTGTTCCTAGGTTTGTGCAGTTGAAAAACAAATTCAAAATGACTGTGTTGCTGTAATAGGTTTCTATCCAGAAAAATCTTTCCCATGAGCAAATAGTTCTTTGATGGATCTATGAAAGAGGTGTTATTGTGTGATACATGAATTAAATCATAAAATATTGCATTACTTTTGTGACAACATTTGGTTTCATCCTGTGCTATGTATTTTAATAGGAACTGTGTACACAATTTCAGATAGAATAAAGTCAAATAAAATTTTAAACCAACCAAGAAAAGGTTGTTTATGATGCCTATGTTTTTTTACATCAAATATCAGCCAATTCATAAGCCACACACATTGCATTATTTCAGTTTCCTGCCAACAACAAAAGTTACTAGAAATTTTAGTTTACTCTTTTAGTTAAGCAACAGTGTATTCCAGGATACTTTCTTCAATACAGTGAACTCAGAACTCCTCACTGGTCACAACTATCATGAGAGAAGCTGTGGATATCTTGATTTAAAATTTCATGTTTTCATTTAAAAGGTAAACAATTTCTACAAACCATTACTACCACGATAGCAGTACATATTGAAAAAAACTGTTACATGTTACTTTTTGGTGTCTTTTTACTGTTAGTCTGACACTATTATTTTTTCTGATAACCATAAATATACACTCATGCCTAAAGGTGACATATTTTACATAATCTGGCTGACTACACAGTAATCTGGCTAATCTATTTGTATATGAGAGTATATTTTATATGTATATAATAATTTATACATTATGTATTCATCAGGTCTAGTGGGAGGTGTCCCCATCCCTGGAAGAAGGGTTGGAACAAGGTGATCTTTAAGGTCCCTTCCAAAGCTTAATGTTCTGTGATTCTGTGTAAGCATAATACTTACTGGTGTACTTGGATTCCACATTGCAGTTGTAGGATGAACTCTCCAAAACCGTGGAAAATTCAAAGTCTCCTGCAGTTACAGTCCAAACTTTTTTTTTTGATCTAGCAAGCAAATTTTAAAGAAGCAAAATCTGTGCTGTGGTGTAATTGCTGAAATGATAGCTATAATTACAGTTTCATTCCTGTTTGGACCATAGCGTCATGTTCAGAATAGAGGTTCAGTATTCTCCATGGGCTTTTGAATGATTCCACTGTAGCAGTATCAAGAACTTGTGGGCTCTTGACTGTCAAGGAAGGTACAAAATGACTGAAACTAAAGTGTGTGCATATATATATATATATATATATATATATATAAAAGATATTAATGAGAACCATTAATAGATATTATATAATAGATACAATAGATATCAAATCCATGTGTCTCCAGTTTGGAGATAAGGATGTCATGTGAGACCATGTTGAAGCCCGAACTCCAGGTAGATGACATCCATTGTCTGACAACATTTCTCAGTTGACTTTTAACCGCTTCACTTTGATTTTTCTTCAGGGCTCTGGGAAAGTTAGAACAGAAAATGGTAGAACAGACTATCTAAACATGATTATTGATTTCCAGCTGCAGTTCATTAGCACTCTGCCAGGTGATTTCTTGATGTCACATAAATATTAATGTTTATGCTGTTATGGAACCACTTTTGATAGTATGGGTCATAAAACTGGTCATATGTGTGAGTGTGGACAAAGTCATCCTGTGTTTCCTTCATCCTTCTCTGACTGAGTGAAATCAGTGTTGGGCTATTTCTTCACACTAAAGAAGATTCAAGATTCTGTCATATTTTTTAAATCTAAGAGTATATTTGATTGCTAGGATTTGGTGTGGAGATATCAGTTGAAATATGAGTAACATCTTGATGATGCACAGTTTTACATTGTTCTATTAAATATTCTACTGACATCAGTCAGGACACTGATGAAAGAAAATCACTTTTTTATGTCTGAAGAAGATTAAAAAATGAGGGAATAATGATGTCAAGTGGGTGTTTTGTCAGTCTTCCTAATCTAGAACATATGTCAGATGCTTGGACAGTAAAAAAAAAGTAAATTATGCTTTCCTACATTTTCAAGTGTTTTGAGAAAATCTAATGGAAACTTTCCCAAATAAAAAAAGATAAAGTCTAAACTTCTTGTAAAATACCATGCTTTTTTAATTTCTTTTCAGTTATGCAACTTAGTAGCATAGCCCATGCTTTTGTTATCTTTAGACAAGACTAGTTAAATATTTTATTGTGGGTTAGACTGAAGAGATATTTCATGAAGATCCCAGTGACAACTTGATATTGATAATATTAGAAAAACTCCACAATCTACATATTGAATGATAATGTTGCCTTTAGTGACTAAAGAACTAAATCTCTCCTATTTAGAAGAAAACTTTCTTCTTTCTACAATTGCTCTCTCATATTTAATTTCTTGTTCCTCTCTACTTTACCAGGTATAGACGGGTCCCACATTTTAGGGAATTCTCTAATATGTAAATAATTGTCTATTACAGTGGTTTTCTTTAAATCTTTTTTAATAAAAAAACATATGGAGAAACAATCTAAAAAAAAAAATCAACCATAAACCCCACAAAACATCATCGCCTTAGACTTCATCTACATTCAGGAAAATATTTCTTCCATATAAGCAGGATCCATAGATTTTAATTGCAAAATAGTATAATAAAGAATATCTAAACAAGAGCCTCCAAACCATAAGAAGGTTGTTTTCTTCCACAGCTCTTAGGATTCATGCAAGATTCTTTTCCCTGGCATGGTTTAACCCCACACAGCAATTCCAGGAAATCATCAAAGGAATTGCCAACAGTGATCCAGTAAGATGTGTTTGTATGAAATGATCAGTGGAGCCTAGCTACTTCCTTAGGACATGTGCATATGTAAAGGAATAACCTAGGGGAGCTTCAGTGCTATATGCAGAAAGCCCACTGAAGACACTTACAGACAAAAATTGTGTGAATGCTAATATTTTTTCTCCTGAAATAAAATATCATACACTAGACAGTCCCATGATAATATCTGCTCTAAATTCATGCTATTTCTTCAAACTAAAAACAAGCAAATGTAAACTAAAAGTACTTAGACTCTAGACTCATAACTGAAGAAAAAAATGGCCACATTCCTGGAGTACTGAACCACACAACTCTGACCTAGTACATTACTAGAAAAAAAAAATAGTGTAAGTCAAATTCTGACAAACTAAAGCTATTAAGCAATTTTATCTTACTTCATACTGAAGTTCAATTGTACCATAAAATCATAGGCACGGCTTGCCAAGTCATTTCACCCTATCATAACAGCATAGCATGGGAGAACTGCAATTTCCAGCAATAGGCTGTCATCTGCTGCACTCCACCAAGCACACTCTGCTGTACCATGTCCCTGGCTGGCTGCCAGACTGCTTCAGCACTCCACAACACTCCATGTCCAGCTCATAACTCAGCCTGCTAGTATCAGGACACCATAATGGACATCACTGTGTAAAGAAGGATTTAGCACAGCTGTAACATGATGCAGTTGACACTCTCATTGTGATACATTAACTTATAAAACCAGGAACACCCTGTAGAGGAGAAACAGAATTGGCTGGTCAGATGAGAGTGCAGCCCTACTTGTTCTCCAAACCACTGTATCATATTAAGACATCAGATTTCAAACTGGCTTTTGGAAGCTGAAAAATGTAATGACATTTCACATATATATAAACACCATAAGATTCCTAGACCAAAGTCTGTCGTGTCTTACACCTGTGTGGTACTATTGAATTTACTCTGTGTGGTTAATGCCCAGCAGGTGTGCTAATTTCAGCAAAATGTTCTGTGTAAGGTTATGCAGCCCTCCACACGGACTACAATGTCACACTGCGTGGAAGAAACAATCCACGATGCACTGAGAAGTCTGTCTTGATTCTCAATTCAGTCTGATGATCTAATGAACTCAAATTAGGAGGCCCAACAGAAAGTAAACAAAACCCAACAAAACACATACTTTTTAATTCTGATACATGTGAAGAATGAAAATGGAGAGTTATCAGTTGAAGAAAGCCGAAGACTACCTGAGTGAGTTTATGGGCAATGTGGCTTAACTAAGCAATTGGCATCCAGACAAGTAGATGAGATTTTACAGCCTAATATATCCAGAATCATCACTAGCAGATGAGCAGCTCCAGCCTCCCTTTGGCATTGGGCTGGGTTTTACACTCTACTCAATCTATTACACTGGTTGACCTCTGAAGGACAGAACTAGGTTTTTATTTTTGTCATCAATGGAGGAGGGTGTGATTTTCTACCTTTCTAAGAGTAAGGCTGGAACCTCCATGAGGTAGGTCGTTTCAAGGTGATGTCTGTGTTTCATACATACCATTGTTTCTGGGTGTCTGCAGATGGAAGTAGAGATATGGGAGTCATCCCCCCAAAGGATGGGAATAGGTGAAAAATGTTTTGATGAATGCATTTCTGCAGAGATTAAGAGGAACCTGGTGAAGGCTGTGATGCTCTTAACTGGAAAGAAAGATGAACAAATGGGGCATGCCTCTCTTCTTAAGGAAGGACTGTGCAGACATATATTTATTATATCTTTCGAGAGCATGAGCCTCACTGCATTGAATGAGTGTGAGAAGGAAGAAGACATTCTGCACATTCCCCTTAGGACCCTCAATGACTCGCTACTTGGAGCAGACAGGGTAGCCTTCTATCTTTCTTCTCACACATTAAAGACAATTCCTACTTTTGTTTGACATTTTGTTTCCTAATGATCTTCATCTGCTCCCAGTTCAGGGTGTGATTAAAAGCTAGAATCTTATTTGGATGGGGAGTAGCACACTCAAGTGCCATGCCCATGGACAGGTATATATTATAAAGCTTAGAGAGTACTCAGGAGCCAGGTAGTCTATACAAAAGTAAAAAGCATTTTTATTAACTCAACAAGTGTTCATTTAAAACAAATGAGATTTGGCTCGGGGAAACTTCCAAATTATGATTCAAGGAGATATTGGAAAAGGGTATTTAATTCAAAGTCTAGGCTTATGTCCTATTGGTGAATAGTCTAAGAGAGTCTTTAACAGGCAAAGAAATTATGTCATAAAATTCTGTCCTTTAACTAACATATACATTGAATTAGTGCACAAACTGGGTGTCCAGAATGTTAATGTTATCTGTTGTTATATTTCACTTTCCTACTAACACAGGTCCTCCTAAATTTACAGTGTGACTATCATTTCTTGCACAATCTGTCAATTTGTGAGGTTTTTCTGAATGAAGAAAATATCAAACTAAAAATTCTAGATTGTGTCTTCAAATAGTGGTTTCTAAAAGTACCAAAATCATCTTTCTCCCTTCTGATTCTCCCCAATATTCTCTACTTGTTTTACGTTTAGAAAGCATAATCTCCCCTTTTAAAATGCAAGTATGAATTTGAAGAAGTTTAGACCTCATCCCTATTTCATGTACAAACTGAACGTTAGACTGAATGGTGTAATTATAGCTGTCTCTGTATATTTTGTAAGCAGTTAAACATTAGGCTAAGAAAAATGATGATCAGTGTTGAAATCTAAAGGAATTAGGAAATAATCATCCTGGAAATTATTTGAGGTGATACTTAGTCTTTAGATTTGCAACTGTTAAAAAAAAATAGTAAAAAAGGTAATAAACTGTGTCTCGTGTTGTTGCTGCTGCTAACACTTTCAAACAGTATTTAAACTGCAAAAATAACAAGACATTACATCCCTTTAATGGTCTGGGTAATTATTCTTCTTTATATGGTCAGAGTTACTTATGTTAAAGTAACTGCTATAACTGCTTTTTGCAGGCAGGATAAGGAAAGACAAGAAAGAGAAAATGTGTTCGTAAAGGATTGCTGAAAAGGGTTGTTTTGAAACAAAAGCAATATATATGGATGGCAGTTACTCCTGACTTTACACCATACTGGCCCTGGAAATCTAAAGCTGCAAGGAAGAAAATTCCTCGGTTCTGTCAGGTGACAAGGAAGTCATGCTGATAGATGAGGAGTTGGCAGTTTCCACTAACAAATGATTATGGAAAAATCATGAACACTCCAGTTTCTGTAGATATTTGCTGTCAAGCTGAAGAGATCTTGATAGCAAGAGCCATTGAACATACAGTTTGATTCCCTTCTTTGGTAAGCACAGAGGCACCTTTGTGCGAGGGAAATCTTTGTCAAGGAAAAGTAGGAACAGAGAGAGAAAATTAAAAAAAAAACAACAAAAAAACAAATAAAAAGAATCAAATTTTATTAAACATACTGAATCCTCTCTTAGATGTGATATCTGTTTGAGTAATAATTTACAATATCCCTGCATGTTTATATATATCATGCAGTGTTTATATATCAGAACATAGAAAATACTGTGAGATAAAATTGTTTATCCGTAATAAAAATGGAGAAATAATTTGATTGTCAGACATATAAATGGATATTAAATATTATGTTATCTTATGAATATTAGAAAAATTTAAATAGCTACAGCTCTTGCTTCTTTTATGCAGTTGATTTGACTTTAATCTCCAGGAAATTCAGTTTGTAATACTGAATATGCATTTTTGTAGAAAGCATATGACAGCAGCATCTGAAAACAGCCATTTAAGTTGCACACAGTATTAACAGAAGGGAAATCTTAGAACAGAAACAAAATCTGATTTTTTTTTTTTTAATTTTCTTAATGAAAATGTGCACAAAAATTAAAAATACCACAGAAATATGAATAATAACCATATTATTGTTTGATTTCAACAATTAGGCTTAAATAAATTTTCTTCTGTATGTGCCATAGTGATTTCTCCAGGAACGTGATATTTAATACAATAATAAGTGAGCAAAAAAAATATGAAAAGGCAAAAGGGTTATAGGCAGGCATTTACACTTTCAACTCCCCAAGGTAGCTAAAATTACAACTGAAAAATTGTAGAAGGATTCCAAAACACTGAGTGACTAGACAATAGAAACTAAGATTCAATTAAGTGATGATAAGTACAAAGTGATATAAACAGAACTGTCTCTAAACATCTAAGAACAATTATATGGCGAAGTGCTTTAAATGAACTTTTGTTACTCTGAAAAGAGTCATCATGAACAAATTTCTAAAAACATAACTCAGTGATTAGAAGTAAACAAAACCAAACTGGAATCATGTATTCATGTAGATGCAATGCTATGTATTTAGGTAGAATTTAAGAAAAAATACATTACATACCTGTAGTGCATCTTTATTAAAAATACTGCATGTACATATATATCTCCAAAAGATTGTCACATAAAAATTGACATATAATTTTACTTTAAATCATTAGACCAGTTGATAACAGATATCATTAACTTAGCGTGATATTTTGTGCTGGACACAGAAAAGTTTTTAAGTTCTGTAACCTACTATAAAGAGAGCAGTACAAAACTAGAGGTCAACAAGTTTTATCAGAAACTAGGAAAATGTTTTGAATGGGCATGGAGAAAAGATTGTGGCTATTTGTCTTGCAAAAGGGCACAATAGTGACCTTGAAAATCGTGAATGGCATGATGGTGAAGTAGAAAGATTTCTCTAAGTTTCTTGCAATAGAGGAATTTGGGGAAAAATGGTTAAAATATCCGGCAATCGATTTATATTGATCAAAAAAAAAAAAAAAAAAAAAGGTGTTGCTTTTTATCTAGTATGAGTAATTAGGGGATTGTTCACATACATAAGTTGAAGCAATAAGTAAATTCATGAAGAATATATCTTAGATTGGATATTAATGCTTTAGATGCAATTTGTGACTCAGGTTACTTACTGCAGGGATCTGAAAGGATACACCAGAAGGAACACACGATTCATGTTCATCGCTTAGCTGTTCTCACTGTGTATCTGTTCTTTTACTTACACCTGTATTCTTGGCAGTTATCAGAGACAGGCTAATGGGCTAAGAGAGACTTCATCACAATTTGTATGCTCATCTTAGGTCAGGTCTCCTTAGACCGGCTTGTTTCATAGAACTTGAAAGGTGCAACCATTAATTTACATTTAATACTCTAGGTTTCCAAATTCTAGCATAGGAGAAGAACAGATACACAGACAGTAAATTAAGGAACTGTTTTATAATTGCAACACATGACTTAATGCAGGGCTATTAAAGATGAAAATTTTTCAATTTACTCTTTCAAAGTAAGAGAAGAAGTAAAACTTTTTGTTTTGCCAAAGAACCCATTGGCCACCAGTCTGGATGTCATGTAAATATTCAGACATAGCATAAAAAGCTGCATTTTGATGCAGTTTGAGTTAAATAAAGAATACTTATGTTCTTACATGGAAACAGTTGCTTCTTAACCTTGTCTCTATTCAATGCAAATACCTCTTGCAGTTTTTTCAGAACAAGCCTTTTGCCTTCTTACCTGTATTATTTTGAAACCCTACATCTCAACCACGTCCACTTTAGTGGACATGTATTCTCTCAGTAAAGTGCTTACATTCTAATTAGTCAAATTCCATTCAATCCCTTGCTAATTCAGAATATTAGAGTCTTAGCCATTTCAGCCGATCAGCCTCTAATTACCAGGATGTTTGTGCTTTTAGCCTTCTGACAATTGGCAGCAATGCTTTTTGTCAGCCATCATGCTTGTTAGGAAGAGTTTAGCTCCATTTCCAACACAACACACAAACATAGAGCAAGTGCAAGGGGTTGGTAATCCACAGTTTTATTGATAACCTTCACATATTTGCATGCTGGGCATCCTGCCCTTGCTGCAGCAATAAGTCTGGCAACCAAGGATCCCTAGCCCTCGCTCTACTCCCTGGGCAGATAAGCAAATGGGCAACCATACTGGGCCAAGAAGTGTTGACACTTTGTTTCCAAATCAAACCATTATTGGAATACCATACTTTGATAGAAAATGGAGTTTGCAAGTGTTTGTTCCAGTGCAGAGAAATTCTGTTCCCCAGTGAGTTAAATTAAATCAAGTCCTGTTGTCACCAAGAGGAACATAAACTGGGGACTCTTCATGGACAAGATAATAGGCTTCCTTCATTAAGCTGGTTTTAACCTTCCATCTTCAGCTCAGCTTGCACATCTTCTGCATATACTTAGCTGTGAATTCTTGACTATAATAATGATCTGTTATGCCCTGAGGAGAGATTACCATTATACTTTATATTTACCTCTTTCCTTTCACCCTCTTGGAAATTACTCAGCTGTCAAAGAGGAAAAGCAATTCACAATCTGCAGTTTTTTTCCTAAGTCACTTCAACATGCTTTACCTTCATTCTGTGTCTAGCTCAGGTAGTTAGAGTGGTGGAGATGTTTTGAAGGGAATTTTCATTTTTCAAGCATAGGGAAGACTGATAAGTATTTCCTCTCCAATCATAGCTCCTTAATACACATTCCCACTGCCTCCACAGCCTATGTTTCCCCCCCTGCCCCCGACCAGCAATAGGATATTAGATTACTTTCTCCCACCGATTTCATAATGACTCTAAATGTAGAGACAATGCATCTCACCAATTTTGGTATCCGTAACATGCATGTTTACATCTAGCTTATATATTTCTTGTGGTCAAGATAAAAGAGTACTCAGCAGTGAATTTCTTTGCCGGTCTCTCTGTCCTGGATTAGTCACAACTGTACCTCTGGATAACATTTCCTTCACCACCTACAAGGAGTTTAGATGGCTTGGTCTGTTTTAGATCATCTATATGGTAAATATATAAATTTAGGTGGGAAGGACTTCACCCTTCCTATCCAAATTATTTCTTTTGGGTCTGGGAAGTAGAAAGAAATCATTTAAGTGAACAGTTAGTTTTTACAGATGCAATATGGGATCTTTTGCCTGCAGTAGACATAAATATGATCCCTCATAACATGCCTGAAATGGGGAAGCTTCATTTAGGCTGCTAACATGAAAGTTTTCATTGTTATAAAATGGAATTTGTGCACTAGGGGTTTGTTTATTTGTTTAAGGTCCCACACCTTTAATCAGCATAATGATTTTGATGGTGCTGTAAGAGTACAAATTTTTCTCAATAGAATTCCCCAAAATAGATGGAGACTAGTTCAACATTTAGGGCTTGTGTTTTCCATGTAACTTTTCTACAAAGAGTGTTCATGCTATTTTTACTTAAAATGAGAATGAAGACAAAACATGACATATATATATGCAATTTTTTAATTTTTTTTTTAGAAAATATACTGACAGTGCATGTTTATACTTAGTACTGAGACCATTTCTACTGGGCTGTGTTCATTTGTCACCAAAATTTCAGGAAGGATTTCAAAATTAATGAGCTTCACTGAAATGATAAAGGGCCAATTAAATTAATGGAAAACATGCACAGAAAGAAAATGTAGATTCTTAGTCCATTAATTTATACTTTGATCATAGAAATTTGAAGAAAGTTGATAGCAGGGAGTATTTCAGTCCAGAAAAAAAAATTATAAGAGATTACAATCTGAGAAGTGAAGACTCAGAAATTTTTGTGCCAAATAAGACTGCCTGAGGTTTGGATTTTTTGTTTGTTTGCACATTTGTCTCCTTTTGGACTGTGAGTTATGGGGGCTGGTTGGAAGTTCACCTGAAAACTTGTAAACGCTAAATCAAGACAACTCCTAAGAGGTCTTTTGATTCTCAATGTGCTGGTGAAGGCACAAAGCCACGGGAGATCTAACTTCAGTCAAGAATTTTAGGTACCACATTGTAAATGCCATGAGTTGAGTTCATAGGGAGCCAGTCTGGTTATTATTTTAACTTGGTGTTTTCTAGATGATTTGTCACAGACATTAATTCAAATTCTAGAAAGTAACTTTAGAATGACTTAGAAAAACATGTAGTTTATGTGATAGATTTTGAAATAATGAAATGAGATTCTCTTTTTTTTAAAATGCATCTATTTCTACCATGGCTACTGTAAATAGTAGTAATAATAACAAGTCATAATCTAGATTAGTTGTATCATTATATTAGGCAGGATGTAGGACTAAATGTTCACAGTTTTCTCTTTGCCTTTTAAACTCATGAACATGCAGCACTTTTTTTTTTCTTTTTTAGCATAGTACCATGTGACTGGAAAAAAAAAAAAGTTGCTATTGTAAAAATCGGATTAAATCAGAAATTAGGGTTTACTTCTTTTGTGACTTTTCAATTCTATAATCCCAGTGATTATTATTGAGGTGCACAGTTGAGTGCAATGAGGTGCACTCAGTATAGAATTTAATTCTGAATAAGGTAATATTTTAAGAGTTTTTAAAGATCTTTAGTTTTCCTCTTTGTTTGGCTCAGAAATCTTATACTGCTCACAAATAATGCGATTAAGGTAATTCTCATAATGATATTGTAACAAAGAAGATTTCACTTTTGTCACATTGTTGACATGGCTCTTGATTCTTTACTAGCTGCTGAAATCATTTATTCTTTCTTTGTTGCCAATTCAGTTTCTAGTACTTCTGCAGGTATCAAGGGGAAAAAGCTTAACTTTAGTGCCCAAATGTCATAAATAGTCGAATACTTGACATCCAAAGTGGCATTCTACAAAGAAACATTGATTTCACATTCTCTGTGACTGTACTTGAATACAACAAGCTGAACCTGAAAACATTAATACTCAGTAGTGAAACTAGAAAAAACAACTAGGAAAGTAGGCTGCAAAAAGTGTTTTGAATCCCATTAGGAAGAGAAGGAACTCACATGTCCTTTAAAGGCTGCTTTAATGCAGAAAAGACCACAGGGTTCTTAAAAAGTATAAAGAAATCTTAGCTGGAAATTGACCTCTGTAAAGGTATCACCTTGGAGATAAAGATGTCACAGTCAATGAAACAGTGACTCTGAAATTTGCCCTTAACTGCAACCTCCCTTACCAGCAGGAAATTTTCAAAGGAAAAGGTCTACTGAAATTGTGTGTTTAAACTAGGAATTCATCGCAACACTCATAGACAAATATATCCTTCCATGAGTAAAGCAAAAAGCAGCAAAGACAGAAATGAAGATGCCATTTTGCTATTGAACTTCCATTTATCCATTACATGCCTGGTGATGTTGTACAGGCATCATGTTCTCTAAATCACTCCAAAATGGGGTAGCAGCCAAGCACTGACTTTCTTGTGTCACCATGACTCGCCACTGCTCAGATCCCTCCCTGCTCTTAACCTTGACAGTTAAGGGATATTTCCCATCAATAGTGATTTATTGATGATAGTAGAGTAGAGTAGAGATAGTAGAGTGGCCACATCCCATCAGCACCCCTCTTAACCACAACAGCATCCTATTCATGACACCAACACAGGTGTTGCATCCCACTCCTAAACAGAAGGGAACACCCAAGATTTGTAGATGTTTATGGCCCATAAAGAATGTCAAAAGCCAGAAGGATCCAAAACATGTCTCAAAGCTACATACTTGGCATAGAAATCAATGTGTTTTGCCACTGTCTTCTAATAGTGAGAGAAATAAAAGAAGTTTTCCCTGCCCTGGAGCAAGTTTTCTCACTTCTCATGCAAATGACTTAGCATGCAAAATTCATTTCCCTGGATCCTGCTAGAAATGGATCAGAGGGCCTTGAGGGTCTTTGGTATTCTTGATTGCCCACTACTGGATTGATTCTCAGTCCACCTCTTGAGCCTCTTGACACTTGTGGTGTCCTTTATGTTGGGTGGTTACCATGGACCAGAATGGGGAATTGGCCTCAGAAAGGTCCTATCTCACCTCTGTACCATCACATCCTGGTTTAGCTTGACCTCTTGAATAGCTACCAGTGTTTGAGACACAGCAACTCATTAACTACTTACTGTACAAGCTCCTATACTTTTAAAATATTATATCTTTAGAGTCTGCTTAATGGTAATAATTCGCTATTTATCCTCTCTTTTAACCTTTAACAAACACAATTTCTATTTGTATATTGTTCTTTCTTAACATCTGATATTGATTTTAGACTCTGGTACCTGAAATACATACTAGAGATTTTATTTATTTTTATTTATATTTAGAGATAAATAGCACAGCATATCTGTTACAGTCCCAGATGTTTGAGTTTATTGTTAGATCTCCAATGTGAAGCAGGAACATCTCAATAAAGGAGTGGGAATTTGCTATTGCACAAAGGCTCAGTGTATTTAGTAACTGTATCAGCAATGGTGAATAATAATAATGAATTGGCTTTCCAAGATGGTTAGGTACAATACTGTGTGTTATTGTATACTTTTATGCAAAAAATTCTTTAACTGTCATGAATATGCTCATAGCTGGATGTGGTATAATACCCAACATTGGACGTTTTCAAGATTCAGCTTTACAAACTGCTGGGCCATGTTTTCTAGGCCATGCTTTTGCTAGGACAGCTTGAACCAGATGTTACTTGAGGTCCCTTCCAAACCGATATTCTGTGGTTCAATATTTTAAACATATTTGCATCTTTTAAGATCCACTAATTACTTAAAAAAAGGGAAAAGGGAACAAACAAATGTGAATTAGTAAATTTTGGATGAAAAAATGGGCTTTACACATAATAAGATATACTATATAATGGTATCATTTGCACTATTTTTATTTTAGAGTACAATATTTTTGCAATCCTTTTCCAAAAACAATCATTGTACTTTGACCCAGGTGCAGATCACACATGATTCAGAACTCAATCTGTACCGAATCTGATGTATTTTATTGTATCTGCTATAACTATCTGTGTACAAATTTTAAGAGATAATATGCCACTTTGTTTAAACAATACTTCACAGATTTATTTGGCTTTGACCCATTCTGCACTTCACTCTGTAAATCCTTTAGATGTTGAGCAGGTGTAGAGTATAGAAGTAAATGAATTGTAACCTTTCATTTGTGGAGCTCAGTGTTTCATCTCTGTCATACCACTGTTATAAAGAAGACATGATTATTAATCTTCAAATAATTTATCAGATGTCTGTTACACACTAAAATGCATTTAACTGCTGTATAATCACATTGTGGTTTCATTATTGCACCAGTAGGAGATGTTTTATTTCAGTTCTGTTAACAGCTCCTGTAAAATCAGACATCATATTTTCTCTCCTTTTTTGAGTACATGATTTGTAAAAGAAAAAGAGCTCAATACAAACTGTTCTGAAAGATAATGGCAGTCTTTCACTCAGGGTGTCTCATTAGTTGTCTGATGTGAGGAACGGATCTCATCACCTCAGGCATTATTTACACAGGGTTTAATTTATATATGGAACACAGTTCATGAAAGTGCTTCATGGCTTTAAAATAAAATAAATTAAATAAAGCAGCATAGATATTATATAAATAGCCAAAGGATAAAATAAAATGGTACAAAAATAAGGTGAACCCCTTACAAATAAGTGTGCAGCATACAATAATGTCTTATTTAATGAACATATATGTGGCAAAGGTTTAATATTTAATTATGTTTATAAATCATAGCTCCATATCTAAATTCAATTCTATTTTAGAACTTTTTATGCTAGTATTGGAATTTCACAAGTGCAGTTTTTTTATATTGATCTCCATAAACATACATAGCTGTAGCTGGTTTGTTTAGCTTTGGGTTTTTTTACTTATTGTATTTTATTCAAAAAGCATTTATGAAACTGGATGATAGAAGAAAAAAGAAGGCAAACAACAGTATGACACAGCTTTGGAAATGTTAGAAAACTAAATTCTGTTCCCATGTATTACAAAAATCATTGACTTTCCATTCACCCTAACGTGAATGCTTCGTGTTAGACATTTATTCAGACAAAATCAATTTGTTGAGTACTGCAACTGTCCAGAGACTCCTGGTAATTACCTGATTTCATGTGAGTTCTGACTTATATTTAAGTTTTTAACATATCCCTAAAATTATTTTCCAAGTGGTAAAATGACAAATAGGAAGAAGGAAAAGCAGACTAATAAAAATAGCTATGCAATGTTTTAGTTGTTATTCCAGATCAAAAAACAGACTCCTTTACTAATTTTTGCTCTGCTATTTCATCTCAAAACAAGCAAAATTCTCTCTTCTTAGTACTGTTGAAGGATCACTACTACATATCAGTGCTTCACAATCAACCTGCCATAGTCTTGAAAAAAGACATCTTTATTTTCCTGTGACAGTCTGATATAAAATGAGATAAAGGTGATTGATCTTGGCTGATGGACAAATAAGTGCTCTTTTTCCTGAGTAGAATATAAATTATGACATATTAAAAGTGTGAAAAAGTGTTGCTTTAGGGTTATTTTGGGGAGTGGTTTCTAAGAAGGAGAAAAAGACACCAATGACAAGGAAAGAGGAGAGGACATGAGAGAAGAGGAGAGCAGAGCAGAGCAGAGCAGAGGAGAAATATTTTGATGTGAAATAACAATAATGTTTAGAATCAAGACAACATTTCCTAGAAGTCTATCAAAAATTCTATCCTATTGACAGAATACATAATTTTTTTAAAAATGTCTAAAACATTTTAGTAAAATATAAAAGACCATTTTCAGATATTTGCATCAAAAATCTGTAAAAATCTATTACAAGATTTTATCTAGGTGTTAAAATGAGAGTATTCCCAGTCTCTTCTCTTTCAAATAGAAGATATATACTTTATCCTTCCTGTGCCTGTGAACTAGGTTTAAAGAGGGCTAAGATGGATCTCAGCCATTTGATACCTCCATCCCAGAGGTTATCCTGCAGAAGGGTATGAAATGCAAAGATTCTGTTGCAGAACAAAATGCAGAAAAGGAAGCTGCCAGGGTACTCATCTGGGAGCAGTGAGCCACAGATTCTTACACCTCGTGGCTGAAAAGAGAGATAAAAGTTCCTAATATTTTTTCTTTCAGTAATATTTGTGAAAAATGGAGCTTTTGACAACTCTTGGATAACCATGGTCTTGTGGTGCAAATAGCCTGTTAAAAAAAAACAAAAAACAAAACAAAAAAAAAAAACCCTGTAGAATTGTTCCTTAAAGTAATTTTTTATTAGAAAATAAACTCCAATGAGGTCACTGAAATATGGAAATTTCTGGTAAGGGAGTCTGAAATAAAATGTTTAGGAAACCTTCCTCTTCTTTAAACCTATCTAATCACCAATGCCCACTGACTGCATGGACAGCAAAATCTTTCACACCACCTCCTTAGAAGCCCAGAGAGACGTTCCTGTTGGGTGACCAGAGACTGATGGGAGAACCTGTGCTGTGGACAAGGTGTGCCAGTGGACACTCCCAAATTTAGTCATAAGTTGCCTCCAGGAATGTAGCAATCCCTTGCATGTTTTAGTGTCTTCTTCTTAATCTAGGACAAAGAAAATGCATAGTTGCCTCCTCCTTGTTGATGGTGCTTTTATGAATCACTGTCTATTGCACATGCAGCAAGCAGAAAGAAAATTAACATAACAGATCTCATCTACCTCATTTAAAAGTTGCAGTTGACTAGAAATGTTCCTGAGATCTCAAACACAGAAAACAGTTTGGACCTGAGATAGTACAGGTTTCCTCATGCCTATGAAATCAGTTGTACTCTTGGATCATTGCAAGAAGAAACTTAGGAAATTGCATGAGCCTACCAGAAGGTGTGATTTGATCACAATGTCCAGGAGAGAGACTCTGTCCCAGCATAGAAAAAATTAGGCAGAGCACAGCACATTCTTGGTTCATTGTATGCACTCACTGACTCCTTCAACTGAAAATGATCAAACCTGTCCACATTCAATTTTGATTTCTGTTTTCAAGTGACACTTAGAATTAAGGCTATGGTTATCTTCTTTGAGTTTGAATTTTAACAGAGAAGAAAAAGATTCACAGCTCTCACTCCTACAATGAAGCTCTGCAGTTGTATAATGCAAAAAAAGCAAAAGGTGAAATCATATTCCTTAAAGATATTGGGAGTTCTTCCATTTGTGCCAGAATGTCAATCAGTAATGACTGTGGAAAGAAGTCACACAAACATACATGATGAAACACCAAAGATGAATATCACAGGGGTCTTTTTTCCCTGTTAGATTTGTTACCCACTCTGTTAGAGTGGCATAGGTCACCTCTCCTTTCAGCTGTAATTGAAATGCTTTTGTAGCAGCAGCTGCAGCAATTAGTTAGGTGGGGGAATAAGCTGTAGAAAAGTATTTAATAAATTTTGAGTGTTTGCTGATGGCTTTGCCCTCCACAGAATGGCTTGTTTATTCTCAGGAAAAGGAGTCTGAATCACAGGGCTGTAAACATTCCTTTCAAATTTTTACAAGCCTTCCAGGCTCTCCATTGCAATTCAAAGCCTGGACATCAATAAGCAGGTATGGTTTGGAAGTGCCTTATATTAATTGGATAGATGTTTGCTCACTGATGGCAGCCTCACTACTTTGTGATAGTGATCTTTCCCTACCTGCAATGATAGCAGACAGCAGGTTTTTCAGAACACGTTTTATTTCTTCAGCCACAGAAAGAGTGATATGTGTACCCAGTTTACTTGTTTATATCTAAATGTAGACATTTGGAATGTCTGTTCCTATGTTCTTAAGTCAGAGGGCTGCAAATAGAATATTAGTAACCATGTAACATTTTTTTTTTTATGTAAAAACTATAAATCACTCATTTCTACCTATATGCACCACAAATCAACCAGCACACATTTTTCCTGCACTGCATTCATCTGTCTTGGTTTTTCTCTATCACCTAAATTTTTGTCAAATCTCTAATATATTCTGTGCTTTCAATCATGTAGAAGCTGAATGCATCTTCACACTTTACCACTTGCCTTCGACTCTGAGGTTTATTCAAAATTTGTATTTTCTGTGCTCAGCAGTACCTTTCCCAATGGAATAAGTAACTTTAGATTGTGTTCGTTGGAGAGTCATCTGACACAATTAGCTCTAGTTAGCAGATCTGTTTACTCACAAATATACTTTCCAGGTAGATTGTAACTCACATGACTGGCAGCACACATCAGTAAATCTCATGAATATTTTACCTTTATTCTCAATGTCAGTAACTAACTAATGTCAGTACATAATATTTTACCTTTATTCTCAATGTCAGTACACTGACAGTACATTCAAGACCTACCATAAGAATAAGAAGCTTAAACTTTATCATATCCTTCATATAATTTTATTTTAAGTATTGTGATGAACAGTGTTCCTTAATGGGGTTTGGATAATTAATCAGTATATTCTAGGCAGAATAGTAAGATCAAGAATAACCAAATTCATATACAGCAATCAGTAATAGTGAATGTGCAATGAATTGCACAACACTTCACAACAAATTGCCGCTATTTTCTCCCAGTATAAGTTTGTCCATTTTGGGAGTTTAAATGCACCAGAAATTAAGCACCTTGATAAAATACACCTTTTAATGTAAATACTACTTTTTAAAAACGATGTTTATTAAGTTGTATAAAAAATTAAAATCTTATTTTCCTAAATATTATGGTACGTGTTAAGTATTTGACATTTTTCCATACTGTCACTGTGTAGGTACTTCCTAGTAAAGAATTCACAAACACCAGCCCAACCTAATTTCTGATGTAAAAGATAGGACATCAACATATGAAGTCTTGTATTATGTATACTCTTACCTTACAGTATATGAACAAGAAAGAAATAGTTAGCAGAGGACTAAGTGATATTTTGACTTTGGCATTCATAAGAATAAGCTATTGTGATTTTTGTCACCCCTGTGTTTGCTGCAGGTTTGAAGCTGCACTGTGGTTCCTTTCTCTTCCATAGGTCCCTTGATCTCTGTAGAGCAGCCAGGTCACTGCAATCAGTGTGTGCAGCTGCTGACCCATGGAAGCCCTTATTCTTTTCTGTGACTTGCAGCCCTGCAACCACTCTTTTCACACAAACTGAATCTTCACATGCCTTCTTAAGTTCCTGGCTCAATCTGTTAAATCTCAAATTGGCTCAAAGCTGTTAAATACAGCAGGTATATGAGTAGAGTGGAGACATTCTCTGGTTTTCTGACTCGACCTAGAACAGACTTCTTAAAAATATAGTTCTAGCCAGATGTTCAGTAATCTACATTTTAATTTCATTGACATGTTTTAGTCTGGAGAGAGCTATATATATTGACATTTAGCATCTAGTTATTTTGTTATTGATGACAAGGCCAGTTGGCAGATATTATTCCCTTAAGAAATGATAAGCAAATACTGCAAAACATATTCATGTGCATTTATTTGAACTAAAAAACAAAACAAAAGAAACAAACAAAAAAAACTTGGCTGTGTCTGTGGCCCCAATGGATTCACTTTCTGCAAATATTCTAGCAAACAATTTTAAGAGGCATGTTCATTGAATGGCCCAGCTGAGCAGCTCATGCATATTCAAGAAAATATTTAAGCATATGCTCAACTTTGAACTTCAAATTGTATTAAGTCTCAGAAGGATTCAAGCATGTGCTTAAAATTCTGCGTGTGATTACTGATGTCAAGAAATTTGCCAAACCGTGTCCTAAGGTAAGACCGTATGAATTGACAGCTATCCAAAATCAGCTGATGCATGGTAACCTGCACAATCAGATCTTCTTTTTTCTTGATAAAATCTTTGCATTACAGTAAATTTGTCTCTTGAGGCACTTAGGGCAACTATTGCTTAAAAACTTGACATCAAGCTCTTAATATGCTTTACCTTAATCCACTTCTAAAGTGTATGGTTATTCCTTGTAAATGACGGATAAGAACATCTCATGGTTTTGTAAGTAGACAGGCAACTGAAGCATAGCTATGTCAAATTATATTTCAAAGCAGAAAAGTCCATGGATCTAGATTATTTTCCATTTAGCTCCATTGAGACACAGTGGAGCCTAGATAGTGCAGTCATGATCAGGGATTCCTATTTCTTTCCTTGGCTAGAAACAGAAAATACATAGAAAATATGTTTTTCATTTAGTGAAAATAGGGTGAATCAGAGCCTTAGTGTTATAGCACAAATTAAGAAGGTTCTTTGCTAAGGGACTGTACTATGACATCCATTATTCTTGTAATTGAAAATATATTCCTTGACCTTTAGCAAACACTTAAAATCCCAATTAAAAGTTCTTGATACTTTGAAAGGGAATTCATCTCTTCATGCATAAAGTATTTTGTTTATTCCAAAACTATATGATTGAAAGTAGTCAATGATTTTTTTATAATGACCATCAAATTTGATTTTTTATTCTGCAGGATTACCTAAGACATTATCCAGTATGTCTGCCTCTGATGGTTTGAACTCAGCTATTCCCCATTTTTTACTATGTTTATATTATCTACCCTAGTATAATCTGTCGTGACTTTGATAGTGTTCTGCCATATGAGGGTGTCACCATTGGTTTATAACTCTTTAAAATTGCTAAACGATTTAATTCATCTTCAGCTGTTGTAGTAAACACTTGATAATGTTCTTTCCTTAATTGCTGAATTTATAGTTCCACTCCCTGTCTTTTGAATTTTTTACTTTTGATAATCTATTTTCCCTCAGTGGACTTTACAGAAAGTAGAAGTGTGAACATTTCATAAATGAATGCAGGCAATACATGTCTGAAAAAAAAAGACACAAAAAATTCAATCACTCAGGTCAGTTAAAATCTCCAAGTGTTCCTGTAATAATAACATAATAATTTATAAACATTCACATACATTGCTATTGTTTCTACCTCAAAAATTAAATCATTAGCCAAAATTGCACTGCTTTCAAGATTTAATTTAAATAGGTTTCAATGTTTCACAAAAAAGACAGAATAAGACCCTCATGCAAACCCTGAAGTTTAGAAATCAATTCTCCCTACTTAAAAATACAATTTGCAAAGATGAACTCAAAGGAAACCTGAAAATCTGGTTGTTCATTAGAGTGGTTTCTTTACCTGCATGAACTAACAGTGAGTCCTTTAGCAGTTTCATTTAGTGGTATTTTCACTTCTTTCTCCCATAGTCATTTGAAAATAGGAAATGGTAGATCATGTTGACAAGTTGTCGATTACAGTTAAATGTTGCTAGCAAATGCCATTAAGTGCCCTAATTAAAACTACCACAACTCTTTTAAAATTTAACAATATGTGTCCTTAAGAGTATGCTAATTTTCCTTAATACAAGAAGGAAGTATGAATCTGTATTTTAATGACTCACTGTTGCAACATGTGTATGCATGGCATTTCTTAGGAAAAGAAAATCGAAACTATAAGTAGTTTGGAATAGCTAAATCATAATTCACCATGAATTGTAGTTTTTTCCTTTAAACTCTTATGGACATTATACTTTACAAGTGGTCTGTTTGTGCCCTGTGTTGCATATACAACCAAGAAAATGTGGAAAGATAATCACTGTCTTAGACTGGCATGGGAAACAGTGTTCTTCTCAAGGAGTCCACAGACATCAGGGATTCTGTTTAACATGTTCCTGAACAAGCATCACCAATTTTTATTGGAATAATTTGTAAGCTGTCAAGGCAGAGAGATGACTTAGCGAAGAGAGTAATTTTCATTTCCCTACGTCAACCCAAATTCAGTAGTAGTCTTTGTTCTGGAAAAAGGGAGGAAAATTAATGTTTAACTCACTACAAGTAATTCCTCAAATAAGACACATTAAGCCAAAATCTTAGTTGTAATGAGACTGAAATATATATATCACAACAGCACTGACTTACTTTCTTAATACAAATTGTTTTGTTTTTTTTCTTACAAAAGCAGAAGTTCTAAGTCCATCAGGCACCAAAAAATGGGTAGAGGTTCTACCAGGAGGAAAACACATTGCAAGGGATCATGAATTGGCATAAATTACCTACATACAGTGAAATATTTCTGAGGTTGATTTTGTGTGGGAAATATGACCCATAGCTGAATGGTGAATTATAGTATAACTGAAGTATTTGCTTAGTCATTTTTCTTATTTAAATGTTTACCTGCGTCTTTACTTGGAATTCTTGAAACCAAACATCCCACACACACTAACAAGAGATGTACAAAACCCAACAAATTGGATAAGACTTCACCCATGAAAAGTGACAACACTCTTATGTATTCATGGCGCAGAGAGCATCTAAAAAAACCCTGGAAGAAGTAGCTTCCAGGCCCTGCTGAATGGATAAATCTTCACAATCATGGGGGGCAGCCTTACACTGAAGCATACCCCAGTCAGCGATATCCAAGCTTCTCTGGAAGGATTTTTGCATCAAGATATTTGCAAAACAAAATTGAAGTCATGTAATTCAACTAAGTGTTATTATTGAATGTAATTCAACTCCTATTTTGGTCAACACTTAGGCATCTTTTCAAGTTCAGCTTTATTATAAGGAACAAGTCTTAGGGAGACTTATAAGGAAATTTTTCTGAGGTTGTATCTGAGTGGGGAATATCTTTTTTGGGTAGAAGAAAACAAGGGAAAGGGACTAGAGAGATTGTGTTTGTTTGTTTTACATACTTGAAGAATAGACACCTAACTTATTTTCAGTTTTACTCACAGCTTGGGTTCATGTTGTTTTTATTTTGGTGATTAGTTGTTGACTTCAGTCAATATGTATTGCCTTCTATTTGTGCAATTGGTATAATTACATAATTAATGTAAATAGACACAATCATCATGAGAATGTTTTGGATTCCTTAAAACTTTACAGAAATCATGTAACATACACTCAGTAATAGCTAAAATACTGCAATGTGATAGTTTCTTGGAATTACATTAATTTTTTTAATTAAAATTACATTCTATTTCTTTTATGTCATAGCTCAAAATTGCCTGTATTGCAGATTGCAACATGATAGCAAGCTAAGTGCACTTCTTGCCATGCAATGTCCATCAATATCTAGAAGCATGAAATGAGAATTCTTCTCCCAGCTGCCTCTAAGACAGGCAAAAATACCTACAGATAAATTCTCACACAGAAATATGCAGCGACATTAAAATTCACATTCACTTCTACACCTGCTTAGTTTTTCACAACTCCCAACATAGTATTATATTACAATATGCCTCTTAAGGAAACAAAAGAATTGAAGAATGATGGATGGATGGATGGATGGATGGATGGATGGATGGATGGATGGATGGATGGATGGATGATGGATGGATGGATGGATGGATGGATGGATTAGACAGACAGACAGACAGACAGACAGACAGACAGACAGACAGACAGACAGACAGACAGACAGACAGATAGTATAGATAGATAGATAGATAGATAGATAGATAGATAGATAGATAGATAGATAGATAGATAGATAGTTAGTTATGTTAAACCATAGGGCATTGGAAAGTAGGACTAAATTTCCCTGTTGGTAGCCTTACAACTATAGTCCATTTATGCTTAACAATTTTTTAATATTGCTGGTTGCATGAAAAGTAGAAAGACACAGTTATTCTGTCCTACAACAGGAGAGCTGGAGAAATTAAGTCTATCAGAAGATCTTGAATTCCAAGGAATTCTGCCTGACAGCAAAGAGTTTCATAAGCTGCTGTGCTAAGACCATCAGCTGAACCCCAGAGACAAGCAGCATTTTAGTCATTTGCAGTCATCTCTAAGAATATATTTTTCATGATAATTTCAAGAACCAGACTGAGGACCTTAGAGTAAAAAAGCCTACAAATCCACAAAAGGGTTGAAGACTTTTATTTGCCGTCTCACTAGTCAGCTTTGCTCTGTGATAAAGATTAAAGTGATAGCAACACTTAGGGTCATTTTTAGTGGACCATGAGGAAAATATATAGTTGTGAAAATCTGTGTGTACTTTGAGGAGTTTCCTTCCATTTTCTTCTTTTTTTAAGTCTAATATTTGGCAGTCTGTTAGGAACAATCAGATTTTTCCAAGGAATTGTGCATCCAGGCATCTTAAGGGGAACTAAAATCTGAAAATGTTTTCCATATTATGACCACTGAGCATTAATATCTGACTTAACAAGATGTTGCACTGTGTCATTTAGATGGTGATTTCTATATAAGAAGCATCCAATCTTGACATATCCTGTGTCATACTAATACAGATGAGAAATTTGATTCACACAAGGAAATTGATATTTAGCATGCATGTAATCATTATAATGTTCACTTTACCTAAGAATTCTCATCTATAAAGGTTTAAGAAAGAATGAAAGACCTTTATTTTATTGCTGTGTCTGAATCGCTATTCTAAACCTTGGAACATTGTAACAGATAAAAGATCAATAAATCAATGGGAATTTGTCTTCTGATTTATTACTTTAAGTGTTAAATAGATGAGTAAAAGTATAAGTTCTTTACCATTTATATTTTCATTTTCTTTTAAATTTTTCTAAGATTGTCTTTCTTCTGATTGAATATGATTTCTGTATCAGTCACTTTTCAAGAAAAGCATAATTAAGTGTAAGGTTCCTTTACAGGTTGCTAGATTTGTTAGATACTGTGGGAGAAAAAGAATAGCACACCTCCCATAGATCATAGTTTCATTTCTGAATGCTTTTTAATATTTACCTCTTCATAATTTTGTTAGTATCATTAGTTGAGTATTTTGAGACGTACAACTCTTTCAATTTATCCTAGATAGGAATTAATTTCACTGCGCAGGAATTATATTTTTATTATGTGAAGTTCCTCAAATCTGCAATGCATACACCTACAACCCTGGAGATAAAAATTGACAGTCTTTTACCCTTTTATATGTTGGGATGCTGAGTAACACTAGCTAGGGTTGTCACTTTTGCAGCAAGGCTCAACCAGTGCCCCCCGCTTGTCTCTCAAATCTTCTGAAAGACTGGGAAGCATAGCAAATTTAGGAAGAGACTAATTCTGGCACATTCATCTTTACTTATGGCTTAAATAGTCCAAGTTTTTTGTATTTATCTTTATTGGGTTGTTTCAATGCAATTGCTGTTAAGTAGCTAATAGAGGGAATACATTAGAGACATCTGTAAGCAAGCTAAGCATTTGAAAAAGTAGGGTTGCACTTTATATCTCATATAATATTTCAAAAGTACCTCTAAAGAGAGGTGCTTTATGTTCACCCTCTTTTCTCACATCTAACGTGTATAACTCCCACTCACTTCTAAGTTAAGCTACCGAAAAAGTAAAGGATAATTTTCAATGGCAGAGGTCAGTACACTAAAAATTTGTGTCTTTTTTCTTCATATAGCTCAGAAGGAAATATCTTCATCACTATTTCATTTCTTGGATTTGTTCATTTTAGCTTTTATTTGCTGCAGAATCCAGCTAGCCTTGTCACCCCTCTCTTCCCTGGGCTGTGGCTTTCCTCTTTGACCTCTAAGGTCCAGGAATGACTCAGAGACTCTTTCAGTTTTCCAGACACTGTCACATTCTCCAGTTACCATCTAAACAAGGCAAAAGGGGACCATAGCCCACCTCTCTCATAACTTTGGACTTTCCTAAAATACTGAAATTCAAAATACAGGAAATATCTTTTTATTCATGTCTGCTATGATGCCAAGAAACCAGCTGGCTACAATTGCCTTGAAAAGAATGGTGGCATACATAATTATTGGTCTCTTTTAACTTTCAAGTGCTTCCAAACCATGAAAGTTTCATTTAGAATCTGCTGAAGCTAAGTATTATCTTGTTATTGCCATTCAGCCTCTCCTTCTCAACACTGACACATATATTTGAGGCCTGATCCTGCTCTGAGGTTCTATAGGAGTGCATGGGGAGTCCTTTTGGGTCTATGTGTCCTCAATTAGTCACCACTGTGTTCTTGTGCCCAGGAATAAGTAATTGTCTAAAAACAACTTACAGGAGCAGGTCTAGTTTTCTATTTTCTCTGCTCAGCAGTACGGGGCTTTGCAAACAAGATTTTTAAAGGCACGGTGACATCTATCTCCCAGTGATTTTGATGAGAGCAAAATGTCTAAATACCTTGCAAAATCTTGTTATAAATGACTAACAAAATCCAATTTTCCAAAGTGACTTAAGCAGACTTAGGGACCTGGGAACTCAGACACACAATTAGGTTACTACTGCTCAACAGGTAACCGTTCATCAGCTTAGCTTGAACTTCAATCATTTCAGGCTAGACTAAACAACATTAACTTACATTTCCACTGGCTAAGACTAAGTGCACAAACATTTAATATCGCCCAACTAATTCAGTATATCTTGTTAAATCATGGTAATATGACAACGTTCCTGGATGAATTTTATTTTTGAAAATCAGTGGGATATGGGACTCTGGGAGAGTAGTGAGTTTCTATGACAATATATTTTATGCTGCATCAGCTTTTTGACATTGGCAGTCCCTGTCTTTGCTCCAACCCTTTGGCACAAAGTGGCAGAGTATCCCCCTTATTATGTTGTGGCTTATGCTCATATGAAGCACCTGTGTTTGCACCAAGAGTTTGCAGCTTCTGCAACTCATGCCAAAATGTATCCTTTGTTACAACATTTTAATCCATAATTAATTTGTGCAAGTACATCACAGATACCTAAAGCTATTACTATCCCGAATGACGAATAATGCATATATAGGGCAGCTTTACATTAACTGCAGTAGCAACAATGAAACTGTGGCAACATAATATTCACAGTGAGGCAACTACATCAATATTTATCTTATTTACCTTCTCAAAGAGATGAATTTTGTTTTGTAGTATGTATAGTAAAAGTAGTTCCCAAGACAGAAATTTAAAAATTCATGTGTGAGTACCAAAAATGGCCACACCAAAGATCTGTATGGTCTGGCATCTTACATGCATCCATGACATGGAGCAGAGTGTCAGAGTAGGGTCAGCCTGCTGTAGTACCTTCTATGGGATGCTGTTCTCCAGCAGCAGTCTGAGTGTCACAGACTTTTGGTTCCATATTTTCATAGTCTTTGCAACATATTTCTTACCAGAATTCACCAGGTCAGTTTTTGATCCAGTGTCACCTTTTGCATGCACACTGTCATGAAGCAATGGATTTAATGGCATTCTGTCCAGAAAAAAAAAAAAAACTGATTTTGTTTATTTTGCCCTGTCTAGAAACTATATTGGATGTTCTTCAGCTCTTTACCTTTAACATTTTGATTGTAACTCTTTCCTCAAGGTCGCAGAGGAAAACTGTGGCAGAGAAAGGTCTGAATCTATTTTCTTGATTTCTGTCTTGTGACACAGACACAGAACCTGCCTTCTCTTGTATATATCAATTTAAAATATTTGGAATTCAGATGAGTTTGCCTTACTGCATTCCTAATTTGAATCAATTCACTGGCTGGCAGTGAATACTTCTTTTGCTACTGCAGTATAGATAAGATATAAT
Organism: Sitta carolinensis; assembly: GCA_032173965.1. Classification (NCBI taxonomy): domain Eukaryota; kingdom Metazoa; phylum Chordata; class Aves; order Passeriformes; family Sittidae; genus Sitta; species Sitta carolinensis. The sequence continues at coordinate 22,426,025 of JAVUNC010000005.1, read as the reverse complement.
TATGATGGAAATATTGCAGTGAAGGCACTTAAATGTTCCAAACACCTCTCATGTACCTGGATCACAGATGTTCCTGTTCAGCTTGTACATATGCTTTATGCATTTGTTTTTATTCTGTGTTATCTCCAAGTAAACAATTTAAGTATGTGGGCTTTATTTGCAGACTATTAAGTGGTTGCTATTTCTCCAGACAATAACCATGTCATATTGATTACCAGTATTATTAGCAGTTCACTTCTTTTCTGTTTTCTGGCATCTTCTGCTCTGAGTGACTCTTATCTGCAACTTTAGTATCATTTCAAGGAGCCAACAGCTTCTTCTTCAGTACAGGATATTGGCCATTAAACTCTATTCTAGTAACAATTGTTTTTTCCAAGATGACTATTCCTACTTACTTATGTCTCTTTATCTCTCTATAGATTTGTTCTTGATTGATAAACTGAAGTGACCTATGAATTCAGAAATGAACACAATATGTTAGAAAGAAAATTCTTCAATATGTTGCATCATTTCATAAACCAGTGTCTTTTTATTATTCCTTGTTTTTCATCAGCTGAAATAACTCTCACTGGTGGACAATTTCTCTTGTAAAGCAGTTTTACATAAATTAATTTCTTAATTGGTCTGTAATGACATTGCTGCAGAAATAATTTCTCCATATGCTTTATTGGCTTTTTTCTCTTGACTTTTAAGGAAGACAAACAGCAATCAATGTAAGATTTTTGTTCAGTTTTGCTTTTAGTATTTTAGTATTTAGTATTTTTTTTCATATAAACCCCACAGTTCTAATATTGCCATAAAGGCAAAATGCTGTGTAAAGACTGTATCTTGTGCTCAAAAGAAGATAAGGAAATTCTTTAAAGATAAAGCACACAAGTATTTTCCTTAAATGCCCTAAAGTTTTTTCTATTAGTAATATTAGACAATGAGAACTAGACCTGTTCTGCCTTGGGAAGAGACAATGAGAGGGGACCTCATCCCTGCCTGTCAGTACCTGAAGGAAGGGTGCCAAGGGGATGGAGCCAGGCTCTGCTTGGTGAGGCTGAGCAACAGGGCAAGAGGAGAAGGGCAGAAACTGATGCACGGAAGTTCCACCTGAATATGAGGAAGAACTTCTTTACTGTACAGTGACTGATCACTGCCCAGAGAGGCTGTGGAGTCTCCCTCCATGGAGATATTCCAGAATTGTCTGGACACAATCCAGTGCCATATGTTCTAGGATGACCCTGCTCGAGCAGAGAGGGTGGACAGAAGACCCACTATGGTCCCTTCCAACATTGCCCATTCTGTGATTCTGTAATACTTCTAATTATGTCCTAGACTCTGAAGCAGCAGATATAAATTTAAGATAATTTGAACATATTTCTTTCCTTCATGTACTCAGAAGGAAAGCACAGATGCACAGATACTTTTGTTAACCAGGTACACACATTTCTCATGAGAATTATCTTTAAAATATGGAATATCATTCCAGAGCATTGTGGAAAATTTTGAGTAATTCCTAGCAATATTTCAAATGAGCATTTGTGATTTATTTCTGTTTAGAGGAAGCGTTAGTAATACTAGATATTAACAGCAAATATCAGACTCTTTACAAATCCTTTTTATATGTTGCTTGTTAAAGAGAAAGGTTTTCTTACTTTGACAGTTTTTTACACTAAATCTACTTTTTTCTTCCATTCATCCATCTTTGAGTTTTGACATCAACTGTCTTTCCATGAAGGCTTCAAGAAATGAGATGACCTTGCCAAAGATCAAGAGGTGTGTCTGGAAGAATTACATTATCTTGGAAGATGGATTTATGTGATTACTGTGTAAAATAGTACTTGTTCTGTAGTGATTGATGACGACACTGTCAGTATTGACTGATCATTAGAAATATTTATATGGCAGATCCTTTAAGGTAATGGAAGATATGAAGGAAAGAATAAATGCATATCAGAAGACAAGTTTCTATGTCTGTGGAATAAGAGCTTGTAGTTTTCTGCAACACCTTTAATTATTTTCTTCATGTTTTTCTTGTTTCACAGACACAAATTTACTATAAATATCACCAAAATGGCTTGTAGGCCCCACGAAATTTATAGTGTAGATCATGTCATATACATATTTTGAAAGCAGTGAAGTTTAATATTTGGAGTTATAAATCCCTTCTTATAAATATGTTTTTAGATAGGGACAATATTCATAAAGATGTACTAGGAAGATAAATATATTGTTGCTCATTGTTTTCTCAGGATTTGTATCACAAGCAGACTTTAAAAGAAGATATATGTTTTGCCATTTGTGGCCCTGGCACACTTTTAAATGTTGGAGTCTTTTACTGCTTTGTTTACCATATTGTGTTGATACATTAATGAATAAGTAACCTTTAGTAAATTATATGCTAGTATTTCAACTATTTATAGTCCTTAAAAATAGATGGTCATTAACATGGTAATTTAAATACAAGGAGAGCTGTCATTATTCTCAGCTTTACCACATCACATATCTTTATTAAAAAGAGCAATTCAGTAGTATTGATCTTAATTTGCTTAGGTGCAAGTGAAAGCAAAATCAGTTGCCAGCCTGCAGGTGTATTAGTGTCGTAGTTTGGAAAAAAATGAGTTTTTTCTGAACTTCAGTGGTCAAACCAATGAGTGCTCAGGTTTAAAGACTGGCACCTGGTGTGGCCACTGAGGACAAGGATCCGCCTCTGAGAACACAAGGGGTTCAAAGCAGAGGGCTCCCCAGAAAGCTCTCTCTTGGTTCGGTCCCTGAGGACGGAGGGATCTCCCCTGCCCAGCGGCTGGCTGGGCGGGGGAGGGGAAGCCATGCGGCCTGGGTGAGGTAGGCTGGAGCCTTGGGCACAGAGGGGGAGAGGAAAAATCCTGCAGGATGGAAGGGTGGAGAAAGTACAAGAACCTGGAAAAGCATCAGACAGCCTTCTTTTCCCTTTCCCCCCCCCCCCCCTTCCCCCCCCCCCCCCCGGAGAGAGAAACTGAGAAAACCGTGTCTGTGATCTTCGTCACCTTGAAATTTGATATCAACAACTAGACAGCACAGCCGAAGGAGTATGGGGGGGTGGCGTGAGAAGAGTGCCCAGCAGCAAAGATACCGTGAGAGTTCTAGGGAAACAAAGCCCAAGATTTTAACCCTTTTCGTAAATGATGGAAACTTTTATAAATGCTAATCCTCCTGAATTTGAAGAAGAAAGATAGAAAGAACTAAGCAAAGATTATGAAAGTTTGTGTAAGTAGAAGATTGTCAGAGAACGCTGAAAAGAATCCTAGGTGGGAGGAGATGATGGAGTGGCTTTGGCTGGACTCTTTTGTATAGCCATGGACGGACTCATTTTTTCCTATAACATAGAAGCTGTATCTGAGGAGAGGCATTGGCTTGGAGCCAAGAGTGGACAGTAGTGTGAACAGAGATGAGAAGTGTCCCAAAATTGAGAAGCTGTCGTTTCTTGGAACTAACCAAAGCATTTTTAAAAAGAGAAACCCTAGAAGCAGCTCTGGTCCATGCACAGTGGTGAGAGCACTGGACATGGAGGAAGAGGCCACGATGTGGTGCAAGAAAGACTCCTATCTCTCCTCAACGAACTGAATACTGATTATCGGAAGGGTGGTAATAGACTGAAGATTAATTATCTAAAAGGTGGTAACGTGATGGGGAATTTTCAGTTTGTTTTGTTAGGTTGAGAACTGGTGGGGGGAGGGGAGGAAGAGTGTTTTTTTTAAAAGTTTCCATGTTCTTCTGTATGTGTCTTCTTTACCTATTATTAGTAATAAAGTTTTTTTCTGTTGCTTTCTAAATTAGAAACTGTTTTGCTCTGTTTTTGGTCACATCTCACAACAGATACCAGGGACAGTATATCGTTATAGGGGCACTGGCCTTGTGCCAACGTCAAACCTTTGACAATTAGTAACTGAAGGCATACATGCACGCTCAAATCCTCCATATATATATATATATATATATATATATATATATATGTAAAAGTTCATGTATAGTATGAGTAGAACGATAACAGCTTGACAGAGTACATTCAGTATATTTATATTTATTATTTATTATTTATATTTATGAGCAATTAAATTGAATCTTGTTTAGTTGATTTAAGATTCCCTTTCTTCTCTTTCTGTTGTATTATGAAAAATTTTGCTTACACTGAAGTAAAGTTTTGAATTTTTTTGAGCAATGAAGCAGGTTGTTCAGCAAGATTCCAAAGTGTAGTTAGATTGAGTGTAGTTTCCATCCAAAAACCGTCTGCACATTATCCTGGGCAGGTGGCCCGATGTGAGCAGGATGTTTGAACCATCCAAACCCAACTCTTCTGTGGTTCTATGCTTCTGTTACACCAGTTCTGAAAAGTATCCATGTAAAACACACAGAAATGTCTCCATGTAAAAGCAGTGTTATAGTTCTGATAATAGGTTGTATGTAGGACAAAAAAAAAAAGGACAGTTACGTGCTCATTAAGATGTATTGATTTCATAGTTTTGATGTAATGAAATAAACAATGAGCCACATTTTTCAGGTTTTATCTTGGCATGTTTGCATACACCAGTAGTCACCAGAACAGGGTATTTTAGCCCATGAGAAGAAAAGTGCTAAAGCTGCTTGTAGTACTTAACTAAATGTAACATTCCTTTCCTTGCTATTACATTTAATGGGTGTTAACTATTAGTTCCTTTTAATTATACTTCATGGCCTTTGTCCTGGAGACTGTCCAAAGAGTAGATCATTACAGTATGCAATTTGGTGAAACAGTTTCCAGGCATTATGCCATCCTCAAACCATGTGAAACAATCGTAATTAAAATTAGGAAAATATTGGTGTGCATATTTAGATTATAAGTAATGCAGGAGAAATGGTTGACATTATTCCATGGAGTGCTATTAATTTGGCTTGGCTTTTACTGTAATTCCTAACCAATTCAAAATTAAGAGCATTGAGAACTGCAGTGTGTCAGTTCTGTTGCTGCGTTTGCTGACAGAAAGCACAATGGTTTCTTATCTTTCTCAATCTATTTTAAGTTCATGTGTAGGTGTAAAAAAAATTATCACCCCACTGCTTTGGAAGAAACTGTTAGGCAGGATTTGTCCTCAGAACATCATTACAATTTAGCTGAGTGATTTAAAGAGTCAGGTGGAGTAAACTGATGCAGTATCTCACTCAGGCCAGTGATATCAGTGAGGGACTAGTGGTAAAGCCAGACAAATTCTTGAGCTGCTGAACTGTGCTGAATTGCTTGGATAGCCACAGTTACTTGTGCACAGCTACCATGGCTGCATTCTGACATTTGGTGTTGGAGGCAGCTTGCAGATGCTATCAAATTTATAATAAATGGCAATAAATGTCTGTGTAGTTACACCCAGATATAAGTTAATTTAAGCCTTTTGGGAACCTTTTATAATTTTACAACTCTGTTTTAGTAAGTATTTTTAAATCTTATTACTTGAAAAATCAGTCATGTAGAGAATGAGACAAACTGATTCAGAGTCTGATCCCACAAAGACTAGCTGAACAAATAATTTTAGTTTCCTGAGTTGTCCCATTGCAAGCTTTGTGCAAATTTGTGCAGTAACAGGAAATAATTTAATATTTTAATGTTTTTGCTTATATTAAAATACATTCAACGTAGCCACTAGTTGAAACAAAACTGTGCTTATGCTTGTGCAGTACTCCATCATACCACATCATAATCAATATATTAAAATAAGACAATTTTACCTAGTTGTATCATAGAAACATTTTTAATATGAACACCAAAGGCCTTGTTTCTAATTAATACATTCCCATTCCAGTAAATGATGAAGTTATTAACCTAAACTAAGCGCTTCTGGTTCTCTCTGTATGAGTCTGGGACTTACATACTTTAAGAGTCTTTTTCTTCTTCTTTCTCACTAATCTTAGCTGAGATTTAAAAATGTTTAGCATTGCTCTTTTATGTTCAGAAAACAATCTTATAAAAGTATATGGTATTTTTTGCTTCAAAACCAAAAGGCCTATATTTGTAAAAGGCCTTTAACATAACAATCTTGAGCATGAATTTAGCCTGCAATGTTCATTGTGATTTGGCATTTTGTTACTCATTATTGCTTTTTAACAAATTTGTGATTTTATTTATTACAGTAAATATTTTAAAAGTTAAAACTGCTCGGCTTGTTTCTTTAAAACTTATGTATTTTTTCATAGAGTCTTCCCTCAGTGCTCTACTTTTTTAAACTGTTTTTAGATAAATTCTCAGATTAGGAGCTGACTTTGTTCTCAGGGATTTCACCTGTTGGAAATTTATATGGGTTTAAAAAGCATTTAGACATGGTCTTAAACCATTCTTACTGAATTAAATACATATGGAATGTCTCTGTTTAATTTTCTCTTTTAAAGAATACAAACCAGCATTTTACAATAACAAGCCCATGAGGAAAACGACTCGGGGATAGTTTCTCAGTTACTGTTATTCCGTCCTTTGTTTTTCAGTGATCTGGACATATATCTCATAGGTTTCTCTCTCTTTTGATTGTGACAACACCTCATGGTTTTGCTTTATTTGTCTCTTTTTGACTGTTCTATTTCCTGCTTCTCTGTTTTTGAATCTTCATGCATAATTTTCAGGACAGTTTCCCAGCAGTTTTTAGCTGTAGTTAAAAAGTTATTCACATTTTTTCATGCAGTTCAGTGGCAAACCATAGAGATCTCTTTTCACACAATAAATTTCACAGTGAATATAATGTGGATTTAGATCCATGCTATTGAGTAGCGTCTTTCTAAACGGAAAAACATTTAATCAGAGTTAGCGGTTTAGTAGTTTTGATATTACAAAGAACAGCACCTACAAACTCAGGTCATTGTCCTAAGGGTTCATGGTAGTTTAAAGTAATAGTTTTTGCTTAATTAGAATGATCCTTTCATGAACAGAATCTCATTTGTGTTAGCAGTCAAACGATTTTAATTTGGAAAGTTCGTTGCAAATAAGTTGTGTTCTCTTGATTTGGGTAATTATACTTGCTTAGTACGTTAATGGCAAGGACTGCTCAGGCTTTTTAAAAACCTTCCAGCTCTCTGTAGAACATTTATTGAAAGGAGTGGATAGTATGCAGTTCTCTTTGATCACTTTAATGAACCTCAGTGTTTTTATTGTCTATTCACTTATATGCAAAGTGTAGTGCAACCGTGTATTAGCTACTAATTAAAGTTTTATTGAAGAAAAAATAACATAAAAGCGACCGACGCCATAATTAAGATTTTGAACAATATTGTTCCTAATGATTTTCAAACAGAAAAAAAATCCTTTTTAATTACTTTTAAAAATGCATATGCCTTATTGCAGAGCTTTTGCTCTTGGTTGTTTATATGTTTATGAGGACTTAAGTTTTGTCAAAAAGGCAAGTTAGACCACAGCCCTTGTCACAACCTCTGCCAGCCCATGGGCAGCAACAGAAAGGGGACAACACTGTGAGAACAACATGAAATTTTTATGTGCCTGTTGGTCCCAGCAGCAAACTTTACATTTACATTTACATTAGTGAATGTAACAGCATTGAAATAAACCTCTCAGCCAATGAATGACCAGTGGCTACAAGTAAGGACTACAGCTATTGAATGATGCTACACTTCTATGGATCACATTTAGATAACCCTTTACCACTTTTGTTCTGTAACTTCATGGGATATAACATTGTAATGGACATGAGGTAAAATGCTCTCATTGTAACTCTGTTCCTGGTGCAGGTCCTTTATTTCCAGAAAATTTTAAAGAGAGAGCATAGGGAAGGAGATGGTATTCTTAGTAGCTAAACTGTTCATGGTGAATTTCAGCATGTGAAAAATAGCAAAATAATATAACAAAGGCCTCTGACACAACCAGATATTCAGGAGGTGGGGAAAATAACTGAGAAGTTATCTTCAGTCAAAGGAATGAAGAGACAGAGGCATTATTAAAAACATATACAAGGCAAAAGTATGTGAAATAGCTTCACAGGCAGGGAAGTTTTACCCAGAAGTACCTCACCTCTTTGGAAATCTGTTTGGAAACTTTAAGAAATAAGAAGAATGGCCATAGGAATTGGCTTCATTGATTATAAAAATATATGGAGGGAACCTAAATATCACCCTAGCTTTAGTGACAATAAAGCATGGAAAAGAGGACATAATTTTTGGATGATAAACAAAGCTTACTTTGAAGCTTATATTGGTCTTAAATTATAAATAAGTGTGTATTTCTATATATTTTAAAACAAAATCTGAAGTTTTCCTTTTAAGAGAATTGTTCCTATTCCCTTAAGACTTTCATAGCAAAATGCGATTTTTTTATACGTATTTGAAATTAGAAGTGTTTAGTAACTAATGTTTGGTTACTTAGAAGAAGATGACTGAAAACTGGAGGGGAAAATTGAGAGTAATACTTATGAACAGGAAAGTGGTGGAAAATTAGGATTAATTTTCAACTTAAACTTTTAACTGAAACAAGCAGTGGCTACTTTCCAGCTTCCTGCAGCCAGCAGTGCAGCAGATGCAGGGAGTGAGGAAGCCAAATTCTGTCAGTTGAGTGGCTGTGTCCCACAAATAAGGGATTTCAAAAATCTAAATAAAGCATATGTGTGATACAGAGATGTGATCCTTTTGTGTTGCTTATTAAGGTATTTCTTTTTCATTCTTATCCATGACAACTTCAGTACCTTCACTGGCAAGTGATCTGAATAAGCTGAGGGCACAGATTTTGGTTAGATGTGTTACTGTGAGAAACAATTGTTTTCTTCTTTGTGCTAATAATAAATAAAGTCATAGTAGGAATAATGTTCCAACTTAGTTTTGGTTAAGCAAAAACTTCTAATAAAGTTCTATTAATTACTATTGTTACTTTGCCAAGTATATTTTTCCCTTTTCATGTATAAGCAGCTTTGCATTACTGAAGACATCAGTTTAAAAATTGATGTCATATCAGCAATTGTACCCGGAAGTTTTTGAAAGAGGGCATTAGAGGAGTGTTGGAAGTGACACTCTGCTCATTAACCCTGTGAGACTGCTGAATTGCAGCATAGATCATCTGCTAGTCAAGCTCCTGCCTCACAACTTTGAATTAGGGTCAAGTGATCATACAGTTAGAGATTTTACATTGCCTCTTTTGGTCCTTCAACTGACTCCCCTATAAGAATTCAGAAATGTTGCAGAAAAATCTGCTCCTTTGATCACTACATCTTTTTGTTCCCATACAGAGCTCACTGTAATCAAGTTAAGATTTTCTCTCTCTCTGTTACTTATTACCTATTGCTATAATGCCGCTGGATTCAGCAGAACGCTTTCCATTGTCCATGTGGATTTTGGATGACTCAAACAGAAGTGTGATACAAGAATGATAGATCAATACTGCCTATTGATACCTCGAAAGCCTTCCTAGAATTGCATTGACACCAAGCAGAGTTTTCTCTAAGGGACATTATTCTTTTGTTAATTGCTTTTAGTCTAATGCATGTTTATCCCACATTCCTACAAACATTTGTGCAATGTAGTTCTTTTCACTCAGGGGCCTGAGCAATGTCCATTCCATATCCCTCCAAAGCTGACAAATGCTAAAGGGAAGGTGAGAATCTAGAAGACGGAACAGCAGCAGCTGGAAAAGGGAATGAGTTATGTCCCAGACTCGAAGATAGCAGCACACTCTGGGCACAGCAGCAGTTGTGTGGGATCTGAGTGCTTTATCTTCTCAGGCACTCCCAGCTCTCACTCGTCACTGTCTTAAATTTCCCCAAGATTCACTGTAAAGTATTCAAAGGTATTCTGATGAACACATAACAGGAGTGCATTCTCAGCTTAGGGAAAACTGCCCTCAAAAACCGCCCCTGTTCTTAGCGCATTGTTGATAAACAAAGTTGTTACTTTATCAGGTCTAGTATGCCAACATGGCATAATTCAGTCTAACCTTCAGAAATTAGAAAAGGTAGCAATTATACCCTTAAAAAGTCACTTTTGAATTGACTAATTAATCATTCATTGCCCGTGGCACTAATAAGTCATTAGTTGTGTAGTGGCTCATTATAAGGTGCAATACGTAAAAGGGCTCATTTATGCAACTCCTTGCTGAATGTTGATTAGGTTATTTATAGATAATGTGTGCTTGTTATGATCAATTATGACTTATATCTCTGTGAATGTGTTTTTAGTTGAAATGCAGCAAGGCAAAGACTTAATTAAAACATCTGTACAGTTAAATATTGTAAAAAAGCTGTTAATACGTCTTCCAATACTATATCCAGAGAAAGGAACATTTAATCTTGCAACTTTGAAATCTGTTCCCATTTGCTCTTTGTTTTTATTTTTCAATTGCTGTTCTGTCTACTTGAGTTATTCATGCTTCCTGAAGGAACTCTGCAATATAAGAACTAAAGTATAATGCGTGTTGTAAACAGGCTTTAATGCATGAATACAGTTAAGTAGCATTATTCCAGTTTTATATGTTAATGTTCTAAAGGCTTCAAAAATACAATAATAATTTAAAGTTATGGATATATTAACCTGTGTTTTGAAAATGCTGTCTGAATTTAAAAGAGGTACAATTACCCCAAAGAAAGAAGAGAGAAAAAGAAAAAGTTGGTGGCAGAATTACTATGTATAAGTGTTTGCCAATTAGAGTCACTGAAGCAATTTTCAATTGTTCCATCTTTATTTTAGCCTCAGAAACAAAATTTACAATTAAACAACTAAACCCATACATTTCTCTCTAAAATGAACATAAGTAAAATGTAAAAACCAACTCTACTTTAAAAAGTCTGCAGTAGACTTTATCCCAATGCACATAACACAGAAATCCCCTATCCCTACTGGATTAGATCATCTCTAAGGACAACATTTTGCAGCTCTAGAATAGTTGCTATGGCTTCAGCCAAAATCCCAGTACTGCTAGCTAGTTGCAATGAAATCCTGTTTGATATATCCAGCCTCTTGTGGCTGAGTGACTTGCACACTCAGGCTGCCACATAGAGGAAAGAAGGGTTGGAAGGAAGGGAAGGAGGCAGAGATCTGCGGGGATTCCAGTTCTCATTCTGGAGAGAAAAAAAAAAAAAAAAAACAAAAATCATGAAAGAAGATTTGCAAATTGAGACAGTATCCAAGACAGACAGGAGTAAAAGCTACTAGTACAGAAGTGGTATGGAACACCTCTGAGCATAACTGGAATACCACTTATGGAGAAAACAAGGACAATGTTTGATAAATCTAGGACTACTGCTTTTCATTCAGTCTTCACTGTGCTCAGATCAGAACTGTGGTGTCTTGAGAGATTTGAACCTCATAAGAGCCGTTTGGGACTTGCTAATAAGAATTTGTCTTACAAAGGAGGAGGCGTTAATGGTATCCTTCTTGAAAAGGGTAAAAGATAGTGCATATCTATGAAAAGAATTCACAGATACAGCTGAAGAGTGTGTTAGAGATTTGGACGTTTACTGTCCTAAGAGAGGTTTGCTAGGATGATTTATAACTATGTAAAAGAGGGTTATGTTGTTAAATGCAGCTGAGAGACACTGAGGGTTCTTTGTCCCTTTTCCACTAAAGGGAGGGATAGCACCTTCAGAAATAAGAAACAGGATAAGGTTTTGACTTTTTTAAGAAGTGCAATGTCCCACCATGGATACCCTTGAGAGACTGCACCTGAAGGGTGAAAACTCTTAGCAAAGAGTACAGTCACCCAAGTAGTCCTAAAAGGCTGGGTAAGTGAGCCAGACAAGTATTGCAGATGAGTAAACCCCACCCTGATAGTCCTATTCGCTCTCTTCAAAGTAGGGAGGGAACAAATTGCCATTTATAACATCAGCATTACTTTATGGGAAGTTCCTATATACCCTGTGACTCTGCTAATGCACATTCAAGGCAGCTGTTGACGGCTTTCTTTGATAGTCACGTAGGGTAAAAGGCCTCAGCTTCTGTGAATCAATATCTTACCATTTGTTCGGAGGCATCAAAGCCCTCCATGGCATAGAGGAATTGGCTGGAAATGCTACCAAGAGCTTGCTGCAGCTGAGGTCCAGCAACGTATGAAAGACACATTAAACCTATCAAATAAAACAGACTGCCTTAAGCATGGAAGAAACATTTGACAGCAAAGTAATCCAGAGAATGTAATTATGTCAATTAACCACAAGCTTATGATATATGTGTTAAAAGGGCTTCTGTATTAGGACCTGACTTAGTTTCTGGGTTATCCCATAGAAGGGAAAATAAAGTTTTGTTTTGATAATTTTGTAGCAGTCAGCCTCAACTCTCACTTGTAGAAATGCCCTTATGAGCATTTTTATGTGAGCTAATAAAAGAATGGAAGCATCAATGGTCTGTGTATAAAATAACTTAAGCAAAAGCACCGTTTAAAAATCAAAGGAAAAATATTTCCTACTCCAGTTAAATTAAACTCAATTGGAACCTATTCAGTCACCTTCATAACTATTTAAATGGTGATTGTGCAATACTTACATGATCAAAGTTAATGTAATATTTATGCAATCAAAGTTAATGTTAAGACATATAATGATTTTACAAAATGAGCTGTGAATATAAATGAGAAATTACCATAATTATTAAAGATCATAATATTTGCATAGTGAAAAAATATTTTTTCAATAGTAATGTTTGTGTCTTTAAGACGATTTCATATATTATTTATTTTAGGAGAAAGATTCCATATGTCAGCTTGTGATTTGACTATTTCGACTGAATTTTTGAAATAGCAGCAGTAAAAAGGGTGTCGGTTTATTTTTAATAGAATGATATTTAAGTGGACAATTCTGTTTTCAGCAGTTTCTACTCAAACCTGGAGTCGGATATACCTGAACAGGTACAAAACAGGCTTCTCAATAGTTCTCTTGCCTTTTAGATTTATATTCTCTATTGATTCATTTTCTGAAGTTGCCTTGTCTGAGTGAAAAAAATGGAGCCAAAAAGCCTGAGGGAGCTGTATGCAACTTCCCCAGAGCCGAGGTCTGTGGTGAGTCTTCCTCTCCCTGTGCTCTCGGCAGACTCTTGCTCAGGTCCTGCGACAGCAGCCGTCAAGAGAGGGCTGAGCTCCTCCCATCAGGGCCAAGCAGGAATGTCCCCTGGCACACCACAAACAGGCAAGAGATGTCATTGTGCCCAGCTTGTCATGCCTACAGAAGAAGGGAGAAATTTTTCGTGTCATTCTCCTCTCTTGCACTCGCATGCCAAGGAAATATAATCAGGCTTTTCATGGGTTTGAAATAAAAGCTGGGGAGAAGCCACAAATGTGAAATCTCACTGATTGAAAACTTTGCAAAAATTTTCTATTCCAAACTTGCACGTGAGATTTAGAATGTCAGAAAAATAAGTGTTTGTGTTGCTTTGTAGGAAGCTCAGAGACTGTTTATCCATTCTGAACTAGTGATTATAGAAAAACACTTTAAATTTTCCTCATTATTTCTATTAATTATGTCTATCTGCTCTAATTGCCTTTTGGATTTGTCCCAAAAACCTACTTCTTAAACATCCCAAACCAGTACTAGAATTATTTAGATCTGAAGCGTCTCAAAACCTTACCAAATATCAAAGAAAGCAATATTTGCCTGAGTTAATGGTGGGCTTAACCATTCAGTACAAAGAGGATCTCTGCTCATGATTGCACTTCACAGACAGCAATAATTAGCTGTGAAATTTTTAATCAGGATTTGTGTAGAAATGAGGTGGCTTTGTGACTAAAATAAGGGACACGACTCAAAAGTAGTGGCCATTGAAACAGACTTTGTAATTCATGTTAGATAATGAATTCTTATCAGCTGGACTTCTATGACGTGGACTCAATAATGTTGGCATATGTAAAGATACTTGATAATGGAAAGGGTGAAATGGGATTCTTAAATTCTGTGGAGTTAGTTAATGTGGTTTATACATATATACAACTGTGTAGATAACATAGTGTTTTCTCATAATTTGTACCAATAATACTACCAGCAAACCTTCTGCGCATGCATTTGTAATGCCACTTATGTATATTACAGTATTATACTGACAACAATTCTACTGTGCTCAGACAAAAGAAATAACAAGGGGCTGTTCTATAACTGTATAATTTATGAACACTATAGTTATTTCCAGAGATTATCTTTGTCTTCATGCAAATTATTTATTTTGTGCCTACTTATAGTGTAACCTTTGAAATTAAATTGAAATTCTGGAATGCCTTAAAGCCTGACTATCATGTACCAGCTGTCTCAGTCAGCTGGCTCGTCAGTCAATACAGACTGCAAATCACAACTATATTTGATCTTGATTGGGAGTCTATTTTGGGAATTGTGCCGGTGAACATTGAACAAGTTGTACTGAGGAGATGATACCCTTTGTAACTGGCGAAGTGAAGATCACAGAAATAATCTCAGCTACACAAGGAGGATTGGTGCTCTGGTGTTTAAAAAAAAAAAAAAAAAATAGTGGCAGCCAAAAAGCTTTCAAGGAAATTCCTGTAACCAATCTGCAACCTATTTTTTTCTGCAAACATTCTGTCTTCCTGCTTTCCTTTTCCCTCTTCTTCCTCCCCTCTACCCCTGTTTTTTTTACTGTCTTTCCCAGATGTCTTGAAGCTCTTGCTAGCCAGCCACTGTCCTAGAGCATGTAAAATGAATACTGTCTCCTTCCTTTTTAGATGCAAATGTCTGGCAAAAAAAGTATTTATTTATTCTTAGGAAAATCATGCATCACAAGCTGCTGCTGTCTATCACATCACTGTAGGATTTTAACGTCACATTGGAAGCTTTGAGAGTTTTAGGTATTTTTTCTTCCTTTTGACTAATTTACAATGCATACAGTAAGATTCATGTGCAGATCTCTGTTAAGGTCTGTAACCATAGACTAACTGTTTTTTCCTGGAGGAAATTTGGGGGAAACGTCTTTTCAAATGAAGACATAAAGCATGCAGGTGGTTTTTTTCTACACATATATTTTCCCCAGTTAAATAGTTCAATTTATGCCTCAATGGCTAAAACACCCTTTTTCAATAACCTTGACAAGGACAGTCACCATATCATAATGTATTTTGTTGCTTTTTTAGCCCCCATAAACAAATATCTCTGTGGCTTTAGGACTGTTCAGATGCATAGAGTCACTCAGACTCATTTATCTCCAGCTGGTTCCCTCATGCTTTCAGCAGATTTTTCCAGTATGCACTTTCATGATTTCGTCTGTAACCTAAAGGTACATCCCATAAGTACCTGCCAACCTGCCTCGCTGTTTTCCTTCAAATCACAAATTCTGCCCTTCCTTTGCTGCAGTGCTTACACAACCCCTGACAAAACTGTTGTCACTCACACTGACTAACGCTACCTCGGTGTGCCTTTGCAGTCTCTGTCTGCCTGCACTTGCTGATGAGCTGTCTTAAATCTAAATTGCCTGCTGCTGTTCTGTTTGCCCAGTCCCTAGTGCAGTGCACACCGGACCCTGCCTGTGCTGCTTCGAGGTTCTATACCTACAATAAAAAACAATAATAAAGTACCTGATACTTGGATTATCTTGGTAATTAGGAAAACAGAAGGAGGTATTGTTTTAACACCATTTTCTCCTTAAATGCTATGATAATTCTTTCTTTTCTGGGTTTGTTTGAAGAAAATCTCATTTTACCTTAAAGCAAATAATTCTTTTTCTTCAGGGGTTTGTCTATAGATAGGATTTACCACAATTTTTTTTTTTTTTACTTAAACACTTCCATCTTCAGATTTTAATTCAAAATTTAGTGTAGTGCTTTGAGAGTAATGAAATATAATACATGATCTTTGATCTCTGTTTTCCCTAGGAGGAAAAAAAGGAGGAAAGAGGAGGAGCAGTACTGTGGAGGTGTGCGTGTCTTCCTTGTTTCAAAAATATCATGCACTGAATCTCCACTCCACATGTCTCTCAGAAAGCTGCTTGTTCATGGCACTTACCCAAGCTGCTTTCCTCATTGCTGAACTCGAAATGCTCTTGCACCCTGGCATGGTTTCAACTATGTCAGTTAAATCAGAAAGAAGGAGAGTCAGGCCAACACTAAAAACACCTTTCCTGGAGAGATATGATGTTGACCCAGAAATAACACTGAGCTGCCAGGACATCATTGCTACATTCAATTCGGTTTTTAATAGAGGTAGAATGATCTAGTGGTAGCTGTGCACATTCAGTCATTGTTGTGTCTCCTGCTGTCATGGTGTGTGCTTACTAGAAGATTTAAATAAGGAAAAGGAAAAATAATGTGCAGTATATTAAACATTCTGCTTGCTACGCTGAAAAATAGTAGACTGAAACATTTAATCACTGACAAGCATCATTCTTTTATAATTAATAATCCATATGGAAAGTAGATTGCTTGCAGTTGAATTCTTTCTGACTTATTTTAACTATGCATTTTAATACATTTGGGTATAATAATAAAAATAATGCTTTGGTCTGCAAAAATGCAAATATTGAACCACATTATAGTCAAGGATTTTACAGCAGAGGTTCAGAATAGATTCAAAAGGTAAAGGACATGCCTTTTTATTCAGGATTTACTTAAACGAAATTCTTCATGTTGGCAACAAATTTCTCTTGCATTTATTAACATTATTATTGTTACAGTTGTGTGAGGCGCCAACAGGCTTTTCATCATGTCTATTATGTATGAAAAATATACAGAAATTGCTTCAAATCCTAAATGTAGTAAACATAAATGAGGTAAGCAAGAAAATTATTCAATTAGCAAGGGTTCATTTTGTTCATACCACAATAGTATTAGGTAGTATTTCAAAAACATTCTTCTTTAGCCTAACTTTATTTTCAGTGATACTTTCAGCTCACAACTTTGCCCAAGATGCAAATGAAGAGGAAAAATTACAAAGCTGAATAGAGTTCAATTGGCTATTTTGGTATTTGTATCTCCTAAGAAGCCATCAACTCAAATTTTTATGCTAATCAAAAAGTGCATTTTCCATTTGCTAAATTATTAACCTACACTAAACTTACATTAAGTCAGTTTAAATTTACAGCTTGAGTATCCAAGTTGTAGGCAGTTAATGCAGAAAAAGATGAAACCATTAAGTTCATATGGAAGTCTGAGTGAAAATCATTTATGTAAATACATAATGGAATATTCTTGTTCTTCTCAGTCAATGGCCAAAAGTGGAAAATGCTGAGTTCTTCCTAAAGACAATTGTTCCTCCTTTGTTATTCACAAACTCTGTCACACAGTTAAGACAGTGTTTGTGTGTTCAGATCATTTATGCATAGTGTTCATTTTAATTTACACAGCAAGAAAAGGAATTTCTTTCATTTTCCTTTAAAACTTCATCTTTGATAGGACACTATGACCCATCTAACTGCAATGTGCATAAATTGATAAACATGTTGCTCTGGGATTTTCGTATCACCAGTTAAAATTAAATGTGTACCTGTTCTGTATGGAGTTTTAGTTGAACCTGAACAGTAAGAATATATTTAATAGTCTGTTTCAATCGTTCTGTGTCATTATGTATTACTAAAGATCTCAGAATTTGTCAAATACATTCATTAAACATGACACTTGCAAGGACAGAGTAAGGTTTTTCTTGTACTAGATTTCCACTGGGAACAGCATATTTCATGGTGAATTTTTCTTGATGAAGTGATAGCAGTGTTGAGCTATTTTTAAATATATTTCCCATTTTTCTACAGTGCTTATAATGATTGGAGACTAATGCAAATGTCACTACCCATAAAACTGAACTTTTGATGAAAGGAAATTAACTGATTCAGTATTGTTAGCAATATAATTTTAAAAGTCTTTAAGATGCTGATTCAAAAAATCTTTCATTAGGAGTCTATTTAACATACATAGCTCCAATCTTCCTGCATTAGGTTTCTAAACTGTCTAAATATAATATCTAACGTATTTAGTATTTTACCTTCTTTGAAAAAAAAAGACAAAAAAGGACTTGTTTATATAGGCTACATCTGCAGTATATTTCTTTGCCTCTATCAAAGTGCATATGTCTACCACACATTGTGTATAATTAAAGTGAATATTAATGTATATTTTTATAGGCTATGCATATGTTGTGGCAGGTCCAATTTGTGAACTGCAAAATATTTTCACTGATCAGTTTTTTCCTTAAGTGCTCAAGTATTCTCAGTAAGACGTGTTTAGTGGGGAAAATGCACCAATATAGTGAAAATTTGCTGCGTAATCATTGAGAATTTTGTCATTTCAGAAATCACACCAAGCAGAGAGGGAGGAAATACTCAGGTGGCTTCATGATGTTTTGTATTGGTTCTGTGTAACATAATAGTATTCAGGGTACACAGCCTTTGAGAGATTGATTTTGTATGTCTGGCTGTCATACCATGTATTACCACTTTTGTTGTCAGACCTTATCTGAAAGGAGGAAGATAAACGGCGCAAATAAGCATGAATGAGGAGAGAAGAAAATTCCACAGGAATACTCCCAGCAGATGACAGATTGTCCTCAAAATCGGTGGTTTAACTACTAGGCTATGTTTGTGCAAAAACTGCATCTGTTTAACGTTCCAAAAATCTCCACACTTTCTGATAAGCATACTGATTCTCCCTGGTAATCAATATACTGTTGAGAAATAACAGCCTAGCAAGGGAACTTGACTATCAGTACCAATTCATGGCTGTTGCAGACTGTGAATCCTTCTATAATAGCTGATAATTTGGGGTGTCTGGAGACCATGAATGTAGTTTTACAAAATACACTAATTTTTTTATGTCATTTTCCTATAGCACAGGCATCTCATACTTGTACAGGAAGGAAAAAACCCTAATTATTAATAACAAATGATAAGAACTAATCAAGTAATATATTAATTAATTTTATTCCATTTCCCATGGTAATATCTCCAGCTCATTTATATTTGATTTACATGAAGTATAAATGAACCTTAAGGACTGTATTAATTAAATGAGGAACCTAAAAAAAATCAGAAAAACAAAGCTACATTATGATTACAAGTAAGAAATTACTTCATCTCAGTCTTTTCCTAATTCCTGTCATACTATTAAGTACATTTGGGGTTAGGACAAAAAAATGACAGGCACAAAAATTCAAAGTTTGGATCCTCTAATCCTTAACCTCCTGTGAAAGAAAGTTCTGCAGAACTTTCAGTTCTGGTGCTGGACAGGTTTTAAAATTACTGAACGCCTTGTTCCTAATACCCAGTGATATTTATACACTGGAAAATCCCCATCTTTTCTTCTAGAATGGTGCCATCAGAAGGATTGTCATGCTGTCTTCCTCTCCCAAGCCCTTCTTATACATAGAATATTTCCCTAGTATTTGGGATATCTTTTCTCAAATCTTTGCTTAGCCCAGACAGGGAGAAGTCCCAAACCAAACCACCTCACATCTAAGTTTTTCTCTACCCACTGGACTAAAAGGCAATAGAAGCTGTCACACCTGCAATTTTATTTCAAAATACTGTACATTTTACAGTTAAATAGATTTTTGCCATGTTTTAAGGATGATCAAACCCTGCAACACCTGTGAGATATCATCTAGTCTGTATTTCCACTGGGGTATTGCTAGACAATTTGGCATGAAAGCCATTGAAACAAGCTTTTGTATGGCTTGTAGTCACAGAAACATGGCTGCTTGGTTGTTTTCCTAGTAGGTGTTTAAGTATTCTATTATATAAATTGCTGGAACAGTGTTTTTAACGTATGCACTTTACACCTTCTTGTGAAAAGGACATTTGGGTTCTAAATTGCTGTGCAAATCCTAGCCTTACAGTGCTAATCTTAACCTGGATCCATTTTTCCATGTCACTGTAACTTCTTAAGGTTTACAAAGAGCTAATAAAGGAAGCAACTGAAGTGTCAATAAATTAAAGCCTCGTTTGTTCTCTTTAAAGTCCATTAGACTGTTAAAAATCTTCCTATGACAAAAGGAATTGTCCGTATCAATTTGCACTTTTTTTCTTTCTCTTTTAAACCACCATGCCTGCTCCTTCTGGATTTAGGTGTTTGCAACAGAGATACACAAAGGAAATATCTCTCTTTAATAAATTCCTTAGTAGAGCTTTGTACAATTCATTTCTCCCTGGAATAAGACAAATTCCTGGTAGTTATTATCTCAGAAATAAACAGACCTTCCATAATATTTCTTATTGCTCTTGAAGAAGAAGCATCCACAACCAAAGTTCTTTGAAGCTGAAATCAAGATTTCTGAAAATTCTTCTCAGTCTTCATCAACCTTGTTAGGTGACTTAAAATGATTCTGAAAATAAAAAGTATATCGACTCTTCCACCTGAATTCAACTTCTATGAAATATAAACTATCTGTTAGAATATGAGTATGCTTTAAGGGGAAAAAAATCTAATTTGGATTATGGGGAGAGGGTTATGTCAACCTTGTAGTGGCAACAAGTTAAAATTAAGAAGTAAAAATAACCAGTGACTACCTAATATTTTTTTTTAATTCTGTAAAGAATTTTGCACCTGAGAAAAATTTTTGCTGGGTTAATGAGAGTTTTGACTGGAAGTGTGCAGCCACTTATGCCACAAGAATATAGTGCCATATTTCTAGAAGAAGCTTTATTCAAATATAATTTTGAAGGATTGTGTTTGTGTTTAGAATATTAAAAATTACGTGCTGTAAATATTTTGTGGCCCTAAAATTTAAAGTTGTGGCGCCGCTCACATTCACACAACTAAATTTTCTTCCCTTGTAGAGTGGTGGGAGGAATGTGTGGAGCACACCATTCCCTGCACTGTCAGCTGGCACTCTGTGGGACTCCTTCTGCTGGCACAGCCCACAGCTGATGGTGACAGTTGGACAACACTCATGGTCTGGGGCAGCTTCCCCAGGGCCACCTCAGGGCACTCTTTCCCTCAGTAGTAGAGATGTCACTCTCAGGCAAATTTTGTCCTCAAGCCATGCAACAGTAATTCTCTTTTCATTTAGAAAGCTTGATGCAATATATTTAAAACCTGCGCTTCTCAATCCCAACACAAGACGTAGCACTAGAGTCTTCCAGTAACATTAATGTCTAATAAACGAGAAGGGAAGGACACATGGTGCTCATATTCTTTCATTTTACAGTCAAAACACCATCATATAAGAATTCTCATAGCCATGTAGACCTAAAACATAATAGACTCAGGATTGCATCACCAGACTTTGCACCATTCGTCAACATGTATTTTTTTTCAATGAAAATTGTTTGCAAAAATGGAGTAATGAATTCTAAGGCTTTCATGCATTGAGGTCTCAATGAAGAGTTAGACATAACTATGAAGAGTATATATTTCTAGTTTTTAATTTTAGAATGAAGTTGACTTTGCCAGTTGTCACTCAGTCAAAATAAATGCCCTTAAGCCTTACAAATCTCACAGAGCTCAACAGAGAGCTAGCATGGCTTACATTGGCTAAGTTAAATCTATAGTGAAGCAAATCTGTTTTAAGTTTTGCAAATATATAAGAGATCATTTCAGATTCTTTCACACTTACTGTCTTTTCTAAACTAGCCTGTAAGATCACAATGTCTCCTTACATGATTTTTTTTTTCTGCAAAGTGTTTAATCAAAAGAAAACAGGAATTTAATCTCTAGTAATGGAAGACAATTTTCTGAAGAAGATGGAAGTTCTATGCAACCCTTTGTTTGTTGATAATAAATAAACACAAAGATTTCAGTGGTACAGAAGTTCAACATGTTACTCTAGTAGAAATTACAAGAAAGATGACGATTTCTATCTTGATGTATATGCTGATCTGCATTTTGCGTTTTTTACAAATACACCTCCTCAAATTGTTATGATGGATCTTTTGAGCATTATGAAATAGTTCAAGCATCCAACATGCAGCATATAGCTGAATGCAGTTTTGAATTAAGGTAAATTCTAATGATTTTTCTACTGTGTAGTTATATTCAACACAGTCTTGACCAGCGACAGATACATGTTTGCACAGTTCCCCTCCAAGTAATTTACAGCAGAAGTGTCATGAGAGGGCCACAAGCTGCCGAGGTCATGAATTTCTCATTCATGTTTGGTGCAGTCACTTTTGAACGTGTCTTTTAAAATTGATGGAAACCTGGAGAGTGTGATTGTCCTGGCATTTTTTGGAAGATGTGCAGAGGAGAGGATAAGTCTGACAACAGGTCCATCTGGTCAAAGGTTAGAGAAGTGCTCATTCCAGTAGTGTTAGAAGTTAAATAAAGCATATGAATTAACACCCCTGATTAGGTGGCTGGGCTATCATGTACAGACCACGTAGAGAAAGAGTTGCCTCCAAAAGCAATACGTAATTATACACATGTTCAGTTAGGATAAGTTTTGTTTACATCAAGGTGCTGTGAACTGCTTTCTTCATGACAAAAATCAACACTGTCACATGTCTTGGAGACTTCTGATCTTTTAGAATTAAGCAGTCTCTTGGGTCACTTAAGTCAGTGGCAACTTGGTCTTTTGCCTAAATGATTAAAGAATTTTGTGCCCTGTGAAGTTCATAAATTTTCCAGTCATTCTGATAGTATTTTTTTTCTCCTGAAGCAGATAATTGCTGCTGAGTGTATTAATTTTTGCTACCTACTTTGAAGAGATGGCATACGTGTACGAAAAAAAAAAAAAATTATCTTTGGGGTAGGGTAGGTTCTTACTTCTTTTCCACTGATTTTCAGTGTTCAGATTTTTCTACATGTAAATTTTTAACAAGACTCTGGAATATCTCCCAAAACTTAATTTCAGCTTGTGCTATTGGCAATCTGCTGTGTTTTGGCTAGTTAAATAAGTCATATGGCATTGTTTATGTTAAGTCATATAGCTTTCTTGGAATCAGGGAACATAAAATAGGACTGCATAGCTACCAACAAGCTTATCGTCATTATTTGTGATTACCTCAGAAATTAAGCTTAACCAGAAGTAAATAAGGAATAAATTTCAGTATGTAAAAACTGCATCAACTTCAGGGGTGTATATATGTTAAATCATTAATCTCAATAAAGTAAGTATCTTAAATGAGTGTATTAATATCCATTCTACATACAAAATTTTAACTAAATTTTTTAAATTATTATGGTTGTTGTATAGATTATTATGATTTTAAAACATTACTGTTATTGGCACTACTTATCATTCAACATATTTAATTCTTAATATTTCATATTTCATATTTCTAAGTAATTTCTAGTAATTTAATTTTGCAGATATGGCTACTCATACCTAAAATCTTCCTTACTTGCAATTTCTTCCTTCAAGTAAGGTAATTACTATACAAACCAGGGGTTTTTACTCCTAAAATTAATTTGAAAAGCTTTATACCCCCCAAGAAAGTGCCCAGAAGTATGTTGTCAACTAGGAAATGATGCCAATGGAAACAAAAGTTGGCTTAGGTTAATAGTCTCCAGCTGCCACATTAATGCTGAGGCAGAGCCAAGACATTTATTTTCAAAGCTGAAAACATTGATCTTATGACAGTGCTCTCTTATGATGACTTCATTTCTATAATGTCAAGAAATTGATGAAGAGGTAACCATTTTATCAGATGAATTGTGCTGCAAGAGAGTGACAGATGTTTGGTCTAATAGTATTCATTTGCTTCATCCTAAATTGACCTTATTTATCCAATCAGGTGCTAGATTAAATTTTCAAATAAGTCACATTATTTGCAAATGGGACTCTTAATCATAATGTTAAGTGAAAGAAAAATGATAGTGGAATTAAAGATGAAAATGTTGGTCATTGCTTTCTTATTGTAAAGGCATTTGGTCTTATTGCTGCATTATAAAATAAGTGTTTTAAGGTTTAGAGTTCATTTTATGTGCAATATGTAATTCACATCTAACTTCCACAACTACGCTGAATGTATCAATTTTCTGTGCATCAATGGAGCAGTCAAAAATATCAATATGGTAATTAGAGAAACAGCTTATCTTAGATGAATTGTTGGTTTAGACCATAACATAACATTATAAAATTATACAGTCAACAAATTGTTTGATGTTTCAAAATGTTCTAGAGCTTACCAATATGGTATGAGCTAGAAACTGAGGTTATTCAGAAAGGCAAAATATACCTATACTAATTCACTTTTCTTCTTGATTACTACTCCTTTAATATTTATGAAAGGAGCATTATTTTTTAACAAAAATAGAAGGTTTTACCCAAGTCAATTTTTTTTTTTTCATTTTTCAATAGTATTCAGATTTAACTTTGAGTGTTTTCTTACAGCCATGACATCCTGGTGCCCTAAAAGTAGGGGCTGCTTGTCTGTAGTCCCACTGAGGCCAAAGGAGAAAGCCTGGCTCCGCAGGGCGAAAGAGAAAACTAGTAAATGTGTTTTCCATTTTCCTCAGGAGAAGTCTGTTTCTACCTATGGACTACTGAGGAAACCTAGAGTCTGTCTCCTTAAACGAAGAACCTAAAATAGAACTACTTAAAGCTTGTTTTTCACATATTTGAATTCGAAGTTTTTTTCCTCAAATGGCCACTTCACTGTAGGAACTTTAGATCCTACAATGAAATTAGGATTTGGCAACATTCCCAATAGCCCATACGAATTTTTAGCCTCAGAGGTGATGCTGTTCAGAAAAGTTTGTAAATTATAGCTGTTGCAATATTTTTTCCCTTTTAATCCCTTAGGGGGAAGAGTTAATCTAATACACTGAAATTTTAAAATCACATTACATTGTTAGAAGTACGTTTCTATTTCCTCAAGGCATTCTTACTGAGATGTTAAATTCACTGTGAAGTTTAACGTTTAGCCACTTGTTCTACATGACAAACAAAAATGGAAATTGTCATCAGGTCCTCAGAAACAGCACATTTCTAAAAGTATATTTTGAGTTTCTTTAGTAAGCAGACTGAAGAAACTAATCAATTTTTTTTGTTCTTGGGTCACTTAAAGCTATGGATTTTATGAAACTCTAAGAGCTTGTTTTGCTTTATTTGTTTGAGGATGCCTTAAATCAATTTTTTATTGTAAGGACTCTTTGAGTTGCAATTTCTATAATGCAAGTTTTACTTAAAATATATAATGGTTTCTGCTTTCTAATAAAGAAAGAAGTGATTTAAAGAAAAAGAAAAATATAACAAGCATAAAGCATGCAAAGTAAAAATAAGAAGCAGGAGAAAATGTCCAGGAAAAGGTTAAATAAGGGGCTTTAAACACATTGTTTTGTATGAAGAAAAATGAATATGAGTTTAAGTAACATCATAATGCAGGAAAAAATTCCAAACCATCACACAGACAAATAACTTTAAACCCATAGCAACAAATTTAAACTAGTTTAAAATATTATTTTCTGTACTATTATTATTTTTTTAGTACCATTTTAATGCAGTTAAAAGAGAACAGTATGAAACCCTCATTCTTTAGACCTCAAGCAGGGTTTAGTTACTAAGTGCTATAAAGCCTGAATATAAAGACTGATCAGAAGGCAAAGATGTTTTGTTGGAAACATAAGTCTTTGGCAATTCAAATAACAAAGAAGAAAGAAGCTGCAAGCTAGAAGTTCTCATTCCCTTAAAAGTTTAGGGATCCCTGCATCTTAAAGCTGAGGTGAGAAGCCCATATTCTCTCAGCAGCAAGAACAGAGGCAGCTTCTGGCGGCACCAGACCATCTAAAAGGCTTGTTGTTGCTCAAGGCTGTTGTCCCGCTGCTGGCTGGCTCCCTCCGCCGAGGACAGCTGTGGGACAGCTGTGACCTGCACTCTGTGCCTCCGCCTGTGCCCCTGCTGCTGCTGCAAGCTGCACTTCACTCAACGCCTCTGCCTCCAGCATCACTAGTGCAGAGCGGTCACAACAGCAGCTGCACTATCTCAGCCACCGAACCTAGAACTGCTCTAAAGAGAAACAGCAACTCGCAGGTTTGCTCACAGAGCACTCTCCACTTTTTAGCACATTCAGATTAATTCACCATTATTTCAGTAATGTAAAGATTACACGTCTACTCCTACAATGCTAACTAATGAAAAAACCAAAACCTTAACTACAGTCTGTGTTTCTCAAAGTTAAAGCAGGATGCATTTGAATATCATCTATTTCTATTTGACATACTAATTTGGGGGTTAGCAGTGATTTGATCACAAGAAAATTTTGCAGGTTCTACAAGAAAAGTAGTTCTTTAAAAAAAGCTCTAATAAAGCTGCTGTAGATATTGAGACTGCTGTGAAAATGGGCACTGTACTATATAACCCAGATCTAAAGAAAAAAAAAAAAAACACTGCTAGAATAAAGGGGAAAATTAAGGTGAAAAATACTACTATGGCTTAGGTTTAAATAAATTTTTCATAGCACATGATTGGATTTTAATATCTGATCCTCTTCTATAAGGAAAATGAGTATGTGATTGATGGAAAGTGAACATTTTAATATACACATCCCCCCCAGATCTTGGAAAGATACTTTTCTGGGTTCTCAAAATTATCTTCTGCCCCAAAGCATATCCATAAATCATTCAATGTTGATGTAAAAATGGCTGGTTTCCACAGAGGCCTGGCTGGTTTCTGAGGCCCTGGAATGACACTGTAGAATGTTTCATTAAATAAGACTTGTTACAAATTAATCAATCTGAAAAATTTAGGTCTTCATTCTAAACAGAACACTTAAATGTTTGCTAATCTTCTGCAGACAGTGGAAGTTATTATCTATTCACAGCTTTCAAAGTAGTCTATGTTTACCACAAAGCTTCATCAACTTACCAATTAAACTTCAAAAGGCTAATAGAAAATAATTTGCTGAGAATTGCTACTATAGCGTAATATCTGGACACACTGGGAGAACCATAGTGTAAAGAAAAATCATAAAATCTTGAGGAAATATTTCCTATCATTGTGATTGTACCAATGTCTTAAATAGTTTTGAGTCCTTTATGGGAAAGGAGTCATGGAATTTTATTTGTCTATTCCTTTTGCAGTTTTCTAACTCCTTACATGGTAGTAATAATAGCTCTCTCCCTTGACAGTTAGTTTGGATGAAGATCTAGTGAACGCTGTACCCAGGGTTTTGTACAGTGTACACTGCAAAGCTCTTAGCAACCTATCTATGGAGTTCCAGGAAAATAATCTGAATTCCACAGTTTGACCACAATATGCACTATTGAGATCAAGAGGAACTCATATCACAGGATCAAGAAGAAACACTGCAGACTAAACTCCATTTCTTTACACAGTCAAGAGAATATTGTCAAAGTGATTTTCAGAGGCATTAAAATAAAACAACTTGCCAATAAGTTCACAAAGAGTAAGAAGAGATGAAGAGAGAAAAACCTTCTGGAAGAAAGTGAAGTGCATTGTAAAATAATAGCAAAGGGAAAGAGTAAAAAAGAGTAATAATATGAGGACCAGAGAAGAATAGGGAAATCTAAGAGATGGCAGATAACAGAAAACAGAAGCAAATAACAAAACCAAATCAGGAAAATGCATCTTGTCAGCAACAACAAAAAAAAAAAAAAAAAAAAAAAAAAAAAAAAGAAAAAAAAAAAAAAGAAAAAAAAAAGTTTCTCCAGTTATTGTATCTGCATACACCTGTAGAAAATAAAAAGTTCATATTTTACTGGTAGATAATGGGAACACAGAGTAACTAAAACCTTTTCAGCTCAGTTTCCTTTATGAGCTGCACAGTGTTTAGTGCAATGTAGCTCCATGGCTGCAGTTCTTATGTGTTAAGGCACTGCTTAAAGCAATGAAATTTAGCAAATGCCCAGAGGGAATCTGTAAAAGACCGAGTGACTGAAAACTTCTTTCCCAGGCCTTATCCAGTGCTTAATCAGAGATCTATTATTCCTTTGTTTCTAATCTAAGGTATTATTTTCTACTACAGCTAATGAATTTCTAAGTGCTTGACTGATTCCTACAATAAACCATGCATTCATTTTGCAAATGTGGTTGGGAAGCAATGCATCTGGAGAAAGAGGAATTGTTCCTGATACTTTTTTATACCAAAAGGAGATTTTCTTACCCCACATTTCAGCTAACAAATCTTACCAAAATTTAGAGAGCCTTCACTTGGCATTTAATTTAAATTGAAATTTTCACTTAGAGAAATTATTTATCTACATTCAAAAGCAAAAATGGCTATTTTAAAGTATAAATAATATTTGCAAATTCAGCATGGTAATAGTTGATATTAACTGAATAAGAGAAAAGAAGGAGTACTTTCAGGTCTGTAATTTTATTCTGCAATTATGTTATAAATCATCTTTAATTTCTCTCTAAAATCTTTCTATATATCTAATTTTCTCATGATTGCATTCTATTTATAAACCACATCCAACCACTAACAGTGTTCACTTGTTTTGAAAATAGCTTAATTTTACAGCCCGCACCATTTTCTGATGTAATATGTAAATAATATTCTTCAAATTTAAACTGCAGGTCTGCATAATTCTTTTCAAAACATTCCACAAATAACCAGTTAATTATTTTGAAATTTATTCTATGTGTAGCAGGTACAAAACATTAGCAGTTTGCTCTGTAAGAGAACACTTTTAATTCTTTTATGTTCATTAGCATTTCAAAACCAAGTGAAACTTTGATATCTTTTCCCCTCTTCCTCCTCTTTCCCCAGAACTTGTTGGTATGGCATGCTTTCAAAAAGGAAGCAGAGCATTTGGCTAAGAGACTTCTTCAGAGTATGGTTGTCTCTCCTAAATGCTGTTGTCTTACCCTTCTGAAAGGCTACCCCTAAATCGAGAGGCAATACAGAGGACCCTAAATTGCAGAAGATGCAAGTTGCAAATGATAGCTGGAGTTTTTCCCCCTAGCTGGTGTGGGATGTAGTTGGGTGATGGTGAGAAAGAGGCTGGGATGGTAAAAGGCAGAGATGGAAGGACAGGAACAGTTTTTGCAAGACCAAGACAATGCATCCAGTTTTAAAACACTGTACTAATAGAACCCAAGTCCTTCTCTCTTTAGAGAAATAAATAATTCAGCTGGAGGGAAATTTTATGGCACTTTTTATTTTTAACTAAAATATCAAGTTTTCTTACTTCACTCATGTTAAATTCCCATTTTAATGATTTGTCATTAAAAAGAGTGGTGTCCTACCAGTTTTTCCTCAGCAGCAACAAATAGAAAAAGACACCTTGTGCAAGCGAACAGAAGAACAAAATAGCAAAACACTATGCGGTATTTTCTGAAACAATACTGCAAATATTGCCATTTAAAAAGAGGGGAACCCTGACCTGTCTTTAAGTTCAAAGACAGTTACATGCATTATTACTTTAATATCCAGATGTTTTCTGTTTTAATCAGATTTTGATGATTTGGTGCAATTTCTTTAGTGAAAGTCTGGAGAATTAAAATCTGACACTGAGCTGCTTAAAACCTCATCCCAGTTACTTGCCAGAAGAATGACTAGAAACTTACTTAAGATTTTAATTTTGGGTTTTGCCTATCAGAAAAATAATTTTGTAATTTCATGTCTTATATATTTGGGGTTTGTAGAAATTCTGAAAACTCAATATTACAGAATATTGCTCCACTGAAAAGATGTAGCAATGAATTTTGATAGCAAAATATATTAAAATATTTTTTCATAAACATGCATTTCTTGAGCTTCAAAAGGAAATTACCTGTTCTTGGCTTCAGCTGATCTTGAGGACAGCAATAAAAGACAATCTCTGAAATAAAATATACATCATCCTGAAAAATTATAAATAAACATACTTTCCCCTTTCTTTACCCTATGAATCCAATAAGCTGGTATAAAAATATAGGCCTTGTAATACACCTTGAATCTAACAGTGAACCAAAACAAGGCAACAAATTTGGAAGTTAAGCTTTTCTCAAAGGCAGTTCCATTTGCTTGATAGCAGAAGAGGTCTGCTTTTAAAGACAGTTGGGCATACACAATTGTTTGCAACTACTTCAGGATTCTGCTTAGGATTCTGTGAATCCTAAACCAGGATTTTGTGACAGGTAATACCCTTAAGTTTGACAAAGACTGCATTTGCAAAGGACACACATAAATGTTTAAAAATTGTAGATACTTGGCTTATTTGTAAGTAAGGAACATCTGATTAGTGAACGAGAGAGGAGCTACATTTAAAAATCAGGTTGTGGATAAAGGGTCAGTAAACAAATTTTATTTATGGAAATTCTAAATCTGTATAGTTTTGTGCTGATCTTCTTCTATTTATGAGATATCATATGTTCAGTAATAAGGTGTTCAGTAGTATAGAATCTTCCATTCAAAAATCCTAAGTATTCAACAGATTGATTAATTTCTGTTTTCATAGCACAAAACAGAAAATTCTGAATGGAAAAGCAGAAATCTAGTAAATTCTAAACATTTCATTTGACTCAACATGGGAATAGAGCTCCATACCTTTATGTGAACCCTCTTGAATTTGAACATCCCTACAAAGAGAATTATTTTGATTTTCCTTCATCTTGCTGTACCGAAATATGGAAGTTGATTCCTCTTAAATATTTTCAGTGTTAACAAATTCTGAACCAATTTCCTGCCTCTTTTTATGATTTACTTAATTTGTTATCTAGAAAATTAGCCTCAAAGAAAAATGTGTTTTATTTAAAGGCTTAAACTTTGTTTAGTAAAATACAACTCTGTACAGCATCTCTTTTTTCCATGCTCTGTATAATTGTGCATTTCCAAAGGATTTTATGTACTGAGTACAGTTCCATGCTTCAGAACTCAGGCACATAAACAATAGAAAAGGGTTTTCCTAATGAATATCTTAGGTATTGAAATCCCTCTCACTTTTGCTCTTTATGTGTCATTAAGGCTTCTGCTAGGAAGACAGCATTACTCAGTTCCAGTTTCAATGGCAGTGTTATTTTTCTGGTTGTGGATTCTTAAAACACTTTTTTAGCACTGAAGCATCTCAGAAATGGTAGCTGCATTCTTGCTGTATGATGAACCAGCACACATAGCTTGTCATAAAGTCATGAATGTAGTGTCTAGTACATCACTTTCTAAATTGCAATAATTAATTTTTCACTTAAATTCAGTTACATTACAGCTACATCACTGCTGCTGTCACAGTTACCTTCTATTCCTTCCTTCTTTTCCATTTATCATGAGGACAGCCAAGGATCCTTTTGCAGTATACTGTATTGGGCCCTTTGTGATAAGGACAATTTAACATGCTTCTGAACATTATATAAGAACTCATTCTTTGGTATTTTGGATGCTAGGAAAATATTTGTATATTAGACAAATTTCTTGTCTACATTTTCTCCGTAAAAATTAAAAATTTAAAAAAATATTGAATACAGTAAATAAAAATTACAACATCTATTTATGACTTTTCCCTGAACAAAACATAACAAAACCCAAGCTGCATACTGTATTAGGTTTTTAAAGGACAGTTCTTGCTCTGTCCTTGCTCAAATAACAGCCTTGCATGACAGCAAAATCACAGCAGCCGGTCTGTAAGCAAGAGCTTAATAATGTGTATTGTCCTGTGGTTTCTAATCTGTCATG
The DNA here is from genome assembly GCA_032173965.1 of Sitta carolinensis. Taxonomy (NCBI): domain Eukaryota; kingdom Metazoa; phylum Chordata; class Aves; order Passeriformes; family Sittidae; genus Sitta; species Sitta carolinensis. The sequence goes on along the minus strand of JAVUNC010000005.1, from coordinate 22,394,657 downwards.
GTTCAGATTAGTTTTAAGAACATATCAAAGTAAATAACAATAGCATTCCTAGGAATGCTTTTTTTTATTTGTTTGCAAGCTGTTAAAATACTTTAATTGGTTTCAGAAATCTGTTGACATAAATTAATTCAATTTGTTATGATACTTCTAAGAATAGACTGAATTACCTTGTACATTTCTATAGTTAAGTACAGGATAGTGAATACCTGGAATACTTATTTTGAAGCTTACTAGGCAAAAGCTTTGTATTACAGACACACACACACACACATTGTGTGTGCACCTTAGAGGGTTTAATGTATTATGAATTAATAAAGAACTGTAAAAACATATTTTGGATTGAAATGTCAAACAATTTGTGTCAAACTGCAAAATATAAACTAAAACCTATAGTGAAAGCTCTGGTCTAACTCGCAGATTCTGCTTCAGTCAAATTGTGGTATAATTTAAACAGAAAACTGGTGCAGTGCATTCAGTGGAATTTCCATTGGATCTCTGCTATGACTGGGAGTTTTATCTGGTAGGTGACTTCCCAGACAGTGCCTGCTGTAGTGTCCCAAGTTAACAGCTTTGAAAAGAAACCCAGCAACAAAAGATTCTCACTTGTACTGTACATATGTGGTAAAAATAGCATTGGGACTTCCCTAGGCTATAAATATAACTGGAGGATGTCTAGGGATGGCAGAATGCCAGTAAATTTTGCTTCCCTAGTCTCAGAGTACTGGGTTGTGCCATGATGATAATTGAACTAGTACTAAAAAAGGAACCTTACAGATTTTCAGTATACCTAAATAGAACTCATTCACATCCAAATTAATAGCAAGCAAAATATTTATAAGAAAAATGCAAATCCACTAAAGATCTAAGGTTATTTTTGCATCTTTTGAGGTTAGATAGATCTCTTCCAACAGAAACTGTTGCTAAGGCTGCTTATTTTTAAAGCAAAAAATGGGAAAGCTTTTGAAAAACATGAAAACACAATTCTTCAAAAGCATGCTTGTTTTCCCCAGCAAATAGGAAAATATGAGCCGCTCTCCCTTTCCTCCAGCCAAAAGCCTGCAAGCCCTTTTAACTTTTAATGGTGCTGTGCACTCTGATGCTCTTTCAGTCTGTGTGCAGGGTGGGCAGGTGTGATATGACCCTTCCAGGGCCAGACAAATGTTTGGGTCAGAAGGGACCTTAAAGATCATCTAATTCCAACACCAGCAGGATGTTCCCTTCTACTAGACCAGGCTGCTCAGAGCCACATCCAGACCGGCCTTGAACACTGCCAGGGATGGGACATGCAACTTCTCTGGGCAACCTGCTCCAGTGCCTCACCACCTTCACAGCAAAGAATTGTTCCCAAGTGTCCAACCTAAAGCTACCCTCTATCTGTTTAAAGCCACTCCCCTTGTCCTGTCACTACTTGCCCTTGTATAAAGTCCATCTACAGCTTTTTTTCAGGCCCCATTTAGGAACTGAAAGGCAGTCTCCCCAGAACCTTCCCTTTTCCAGTCTGAACAACCCCAGCTCTCTCATCATGTCTTCATAGGAGAGGTGCTCCAGCCCTCTCAGCATCTTCATGACTCTCCTTTGGCCTTGATCTGTCAGATACACGTCCTTCTTAGGCTGGAGTCCACAGAGCTGGATGCAGTTCTCTAGATGGGGTCTCACGAGAGCAGAGTAGAGGGGGAGACTCATCTACCTGGAAATGCTTGTCCCACTTCACTGATACAGCCCAGGGAACAGCTGGGTAGCTCTGGATATAATTGGCAAGCAGATAGAAAAGTCATTCTAAGGAGAATTGCAGATCAGCTCAGCCCTAGACCTCTGGAATTGAGGAAGAATCCCAGTGAGCTTCAGAATCATCAATTTCAAAACCTATTCTGCCAGCTATTTCTGGAAGGCAGTTTCCAAGGGTGAATTGAATGGAGGCAACTAACAGCACTGCAAAACGGTCAATCCCAGATCTATCTTCCCAGGATAGATGTAGAGGAATAGAAGGCTGCCAGGCTCAGAGCTCACCTGCTCCAGGATGCAAATAGCTGCAACATCCGTGCTGAGATTTGTGCTGACTGCAGGGGTCACAGCAGCCTGCAGCTTGCTGAGCCACAGACTGAGATCAAGGCCTTAATGTGTAGTGAATATAGAGCTGTCAACTTACTTTTCAAGGAAGTTATGGAGGTTAGTCTTTAAAAATGGGTAGAGATGTCTCTTGCTTTGAGGGATAGATATGAGGAAGACTCCCTGTGAGGATAAGCACTGCTAGCAGAATAATCCACTGTAATTTTCATCATGAAATTGAACATGGCATCCTTTTTAATAGTTTGAGCATGAGAAGTCTGGGGGATGAGTGCAAGGAGGCTGAAGTGTCACCTGAAGACTGATGATATACTCTGAAGGTCTTCAGAAAGGCTGAATGGTTCCATGAGACAATTTTTGGCACTTGATAGTCTTCAGATTCATTTTACAGTCATCAAAATATTCTGAATTATGCTGTATTTAGAGAAACAGAGACTGTTTCAAAGGGACTAATTATCAAATATGCTGTTTTCCCTGAAGCCTATTTCAGTTCATGATGCTCTTTGGGGACCAGGAGAACTTACATGTGAGGTTTAAAAATAACTGCAGCCACATTCTCCAGGTTCTTCTTTGGGGAGTGAATGAAACTGCTTCAGAGAGGCAGGTGTACTCTCTTAGGACCAAACAGAACATTTGAAGGGGAATAAGTACTTCTGCTGTCCTCTAAGTGTATTACAGCCCTGTTTCTTGTGGGTTAAGGCTATTTTAGACAGAGGAACTGAGAAAAAAATAGTATTTAAACATTTGTGGAAAGGCTATAAAGCCTTAAAGGAGAAGTATTCTTTGTCAGATTTTATTTTGGTCACTAGAACTGTGAATTTCAGGAAAATTAAAAGAACACCTGGGACATTTATCCACACCATCTTATTGAGAGTTTTAAGCAGCTTTGGAATCAAGTTTACATAGATGCAAGGCAAGCAGTGGCTCCAGGACATCCTTCGTCAACTATAATGATATCTGAAGAGATAAGGAAAAAAGAAAATACGATATTGATGGACCTAAGTTCACCATTTTCTTCAAGTTATTCTAGGTTCTTCATGAGTTATCAGTTTCCAAACTAAAGCTGAATTCTTCTGTGTAAAATGTATTGGTCTAAAATATCTTAATGGAGAAAATAGGAATCTAATTTCTAGCCATGTGTAGAAGACAGAAAAGAAATGAACTAATATCTGTTGCTTTCAGCAAGGTATTCTAATGCAGCTCATTGCTGTGCCTCACAATCTTTATCATGCTCAAGTTTCTACAAGGCAATTAAGAAATTATTATCAAAAAGAATCATGTGCTGAAGCCATGTAATTTGAAAATAACACAATTGTTATGTTCAGAACACAGCTTTATAATTAAATGCTGTTTGCACATTATCTATGCAGTGTCCGTCCTGCGAAGGCTAACAACTCAGAACAATTATAGCAGAATATTTAAATGTGTCATATGAAAGTTCAAATGGATTTTGAAAAAGCAACCTGAAATCATATTTGGGTTTTTTTTCTGCTTTTCATACTCTAGTGTTGAAGACACCTATGTATTGTTTTGTGATTTTAAGTTTTATAGGAAAAAAAGTGAAATGCATCTCAAACTCTCAAACTACAAAGTAATCTGGATTTAATATATGTACATTTACTATAAGAACTTTTACATTTAAAAAATGCAATTCTTTTCAATATACAGTGAAGAGAGTTTAGATTATAAGAACTTTATACAAAGCTTTAATACAAAAAAGTCTTCCTATTGTGAGGCTCTGATGTGATTTATTCTTGTTTTGAAGGCTCTAAAACAAATCATACTTTGGACTTTTTAATCCTTCCTGACTGCTCTATGTGATGGCAGGGCACTGTGCTCATTTCAACTGGAATATTTCATAATGACTATTCAGCTCAAAAGAAGAAAAGCCCTTACCAAAGTATTTAATTTCAATGAATAGTGCAGTAAAAATTATCTACTCTCAGCTAAAAGGAAACTTTTCAAACAAAGGCAAATTTTGTTGTACTTAGGACACCCAGAACAATCCTAGTCTTCCTGTGATCTGTGTAAATTAGGAGAAATTTCACTGCCACTGAAGCTGCACAGGTTTGCAAGTTGTTTCAAGATCAGACTTATTATGATGAACAGTAACACATTAAAGTTAATGGTGACATTTCACTTGACATTTGGTGTTTTATAGTTTCTCATTTGGGCCATTCCAGATAGTCTCTATCAATGGATGTGATAAAGGGTAAAGAAGACTCTAGGAACAGTGCTACTTTTAAAGGTCACCATGATTTCTTTGCATATTGAAGAACATGTGTTTAGGTGAAATGCATTCTTACAGAACATCCTCTGGATATTGGGACCTACATAATTTCTGATATACTGTTTCGATTAGGCTTTCCTGTGGGATGAATATTTAAGCAATACAGTTTTCCTCCCTAAAATGAGAGGCACTAGCTATCTTTCTGCTTATATTTTTCTATCTTTACATAAGCCATCACTTTCAACATGAAGTCTCTTTAAGTCCACCCTAAAACTTGAAAAAACCCCAGTATCTCCTTCTAATTATGAAAGCTGCATTCAAAGGCATGAAGCAATTGAATTCTTGCTTGAACGACCATATAGATACCATTAAATTCTTAACTTATACTGAGCCTGAATAAGATCTTATGTTTGGACTACATGTAAACTAGTCTGGATACAAATCAATAATCTGTATCCTCTTTCTTATTATATTCCCGGAGGTGTGCAGGCTTTCCTGCCACAGGCTAGATGCTCTTCTGGATACGTGACAGCACAAGGTTATGTAATTAAATTTCTTCTTCCATAGTTTTTGTGTGATGTAAGAAAAAGAGAAAAAAAAAGATAAAATGTTGAGTACCAAAACAACCCATCCATTTCAAGTGTGATAAAGAATATTACTTAAGTAGTTTAGAAAGTGCCCTGGGTGAGTTATTCTCAAGGAAAGAGGTAGCTGGGAGGACACAGAGGGGGTAAACCTGAATTAGTGTACAGTGTTATCACCAAAGTAATTTTGAAGTGAAATCTACATCAGTATTCTGAGGGATGAATATGTCTCCCCTTCTTTCCAGACAAGTCCACCTTGCAGACAGTAATGCAACAATCCCAGCTAGGAGAGCTAGCAAGATCTGACCCTACATTTATGTAAACTCAACTCATATTTCCAATTGAGTTTATCTTATTAAGGCCTAAGTATAGTTAGTCAGCCACAGGCTGTGGAATTCCCTCTTTCAAGTGAAAATCAGGTTTCCTTTTCTCTGACAAGGTTTCAGTGTAAGCTTGTATTTCTCTTTTTCTTAGTTTTTCATCTCTCCTGTTGATCTTAAATCTTTCTGTAGAAGCTGCTGACAAGAATTCTGTGGTTAGTTACCCAGCCTTAGCATATGACTTTGCCTTGGTTCACAGCCCATATTGCTGTGTGTAAAATAAAATGTGAATTCCTCTCTTGTTGATATTATCACTAGTAGGAAAGTTATTAATCTGTTTAAGATTAGAAAATACCAACATGGGAAGGTCTTATTCAGGCAGAAAATTTCAACTAGGAAGGGTTGTGTGCATATTATTTGTTTTTATTTTGAAGTTGAAGGACTTTAAAAAAAAAATAAGCGATTGCACTGCCTGAAGTGATTTTTCTAAAGAGAAATGGTGGTTATTCTGTATCAAGAACAAAAAGTTTCTTCTTATCTCCAAAAGTGCTGGAATTGCATTTCTTTAACATTTTATGGTTAAATGTTCCACTGAGTGTTGCATTTTCTTGAAGAAATGAACACAACTTGATGACTTTGATATTCTACTTTTACAGGATGATTACCATAGCCCATTCACAGAACTGTTAATATTGTTGTACAAACATTATAAGGTTTTACCTCCTTTTCCGGGTTGCTACAATAATTTTCTCTGAATCTAAGTAAGCATGGTGAGGATTTCTTTTTCCTTTGTGTTATTCCTCCTGCAAGAAGACAATTGCATGCCACAGTAACTGCATGAGGCCTTTGGCTTTCCTGTTGCTTTCACTTGTTCTGATTATTCCTTGAGATGTGTGGGAGGACATGTGATGGACCTTTTCTCTAGGATGTTTTATTGAAAAGAAAAGAACATTAAGTTGCAGACCATCTCTTCAGTCTTTAATGTCACACTGGGTTAATTACTGCACATTCATCTCTTCAGCTGTTTATCTGCAGTATCTTTTTGCTTTCTCAATATTTAGACAATTTATGGGTAATTCTTCATGTGCTTCATCACATGACACTCCAGACTGTGACAAGCAAGTCCTTTTATTACTTTCTAGTGCTCTTGCAGATAATTCCAACCTGCTTTTTGGCACATATTCCCAGACCAACAGCTGTCTTCCAGCCTTCATTTGCAATGTCAGCTTTAAACTTTCAAATTTTTCTTGTTTCTGGTTTATTTCTATATATCTTAGTAGTATTTCCCACTAGAAATTACACTTAATAGAATATTGTAAATTCTATTATTCCCCAGAGGTACTTTTGTTTATTTAGGAGTTTTAGTCTAGGCAGGACCCAAAAATAGTTTTATATTACTTAATGACTTTATAGCATTAGTCACAATCTTTTTATAATATTGTCAATGCCGTTGTTTTGTACCATATTATGTTTGTGTATTGTTATTGAAGGATATTTGTTTAAATGAAATGCACTCTTCTAGAACATCCTTAGGATATTGCCACTCCTTCCCCAAGCAGTAATGCAGCATGCCTGCCCAGCTCCTGGCCAGGGTCTCCAGGGCTGCCTGGTTTGGTGCTGCTTCACCTCTTCACCCATCTGGCAGCACTAAACAGTGCAAAAATGTCATGAGTAAGGAGAGGGATTTGGCAGGAGGGGAACAGGGCTTTTTGGAAAGTACTATGTAGTTGTATGAGAATCACGTGAAGATGGAGATAGGACACCTATGGGCACCAAAAGGCATTCTACTGAAGGGTTGTGGAGACAGAAAAGACAATGCTGACAGAAGAAGGGAAAAGATCACTGTCCAAACACACAGCTATCCTTGGTTTCCACAGCTTTCCAGATCCTTTCCAGTCCTTGATTTCTTCCCACCATAGTCACTCCTCCTTTCTGTTCTCTCCCTGATTCAGACATCCACATAATCTCCAAAATTTAACAAAAAAAACCTCCCAGTAACTATGTTCCCTCCATGCCTTCTCCCTCCTCAGGCCAGGCCCCTCGCACCCTTTTGCAGTTAGAAAACCACGGTGACAGCTCAGGATCACCCCTGACAACTCTCCTCTTTCCCGTGACCAGGACACAGCTGCCCAAACTGAAGAATAAGGACGCCTGCTCTTAAGGGCAATAACAGTAATTTTTGCCTACACCTGTGGGCAGTGTTGGGCTGTGCCCGCTCTCCCATGTATTCCCTTTAACCGCACTGTCCTGCCTCCTCCTCCTCGGAGAGGGCTGTCCAGTGAAAGGTCCCCCTGCACGGCTGCCAGCAGCAGTTCCCAGGCCACAGCACACTCTCCTGGCATCAGGGAGGTCCAGCTGCTTAAATAATCTCCTCTGGCCACATGGCACTGCAAGCAAGAGACAGACTGTCAGTGGTACCTGCCACATGAGCAAACAGAAATCACATAGCTGGGGTGAAATGTTAAGTTTAAATTTTATATTTCATGTTAACTTAACCCTCATATAAAAGATAGGGTCACACAAAATTCTGTCAGAATATTTTAATTTTCAAGATTTTTGCCTTTTGAAAGTAATTTATTTAGTGATCAAGGGTATTTTGCAATGACTACATGAGTATCTGTGCTCCTCTCCTCTGTTACCCACTCTTCAACCCTGGGGAAAAAGCTGATCTTTTTCTGATTGATGGTATATATAATAAGAGTTTTAAAACTCTCTTTTGACACATAATTGTAAAATCTAGGCATATTCACCTTTGGCTCAGAGCTCAAATGAAGCAATAATAGATCTTAGTTAAATCCTGAGATTTCTGTCTTTGCATTCACATTATAGTTTTAGTGCTAAGTATACTGTGTAAGTAATAGAAAATTAGTCTTCAGAAAATAGGAACTTCAAATGGTAAATGGGGAACAGGCAGACAAGTCTCAGGAGTCAAACCTGTACTTCTATGTGGAGAAACAGTGACTGAAATTGAGAAAGGCTGAGGGCTACCTCAAACAGCAATGTCTTTTACTGCCCTTGTGACAAGCTGCCCAAATATTATCAGTGAGTCTAAAATAAAACTCTGTTTACATTAGATGGATGGAGGCTTTAGTTTATCAGGTGAATTGTCCCCAGACTGTTTGTTTTGAACAAACTCAGCCCAAGTCAGAGCTCCTCTTCTCTGGCAATAGTTCCTATATCTTACCCCACCAAAGCATGAATGGCTCCATCCAGCCACTCATGATATAGGAACAGCACAGGAGATCTGTGAATGACATGGTGAGGACCAAGGGGTCAGGCAGCAGGAATACTTTCTCTCTGAGGAGGTGAGACACACTCTGTTACAGAAGGCAGGAGGAGTCAGTTGAGAAGGGAGAAGGGAGTATGAACCATGGAGGAAAAGCAAGAGCGAGGAAAGGTCATGAGCAGACACAGCAGTTTGGGGCAGGTGGGGAAGTGAGGGAGCAGTGACAGGGAAAACATCAGTAAGAGGGAAAGAGGTGAATAAAGTCTGCAGGAAGAGATAGAGGTGATAGCAAGGTGAAAAATGAGAGGAATCTACATAATTGAAGTGTCCAGAGCAGAAGTTAAAGACAGAGTTCCAGTGAATGATTGTCAGCACCTGCAGTTACACCCCATAGCCCTGATATCCCACTCTGTGCAATCTGTTGTGTTGCAGCTTTTTTTTCCCCTTTACTGAGTACAGAAGATTGGAACAAGCAGGAAAAAAGTGTTCCCCCAAATGAAATACATAACTTCTCCATCTAGTCAGTGGCACAATTTGCACTGGTTTTCACAATGCAATTTGCAGTGTTTTTCACTCTTGCTTTGTCCCTACTCCCAGAGCACCATTTATTCCAGCCCTCCATCCCTGCAGACAGGCAGGGAGCATCACTGCATCAAGGTGGGCACAGGATGTCAGTGTGCCTCTTGCTAGAAGGGTTCCAGTTTGTGTTTCACATCAGCAACTTCTCTGGCCACAACAGTCTGCAAGATGACCTTGGGAGAAGCAGCTTCTTTGACATCTTAAACTGCAGGCCCTTCCCAGGATGTGCCTTACCACAACTTTTTAACTGTATTTGTTGCCCTGAATGAATGTCACACCCATGCACACTTGTCCAGTTCATCTAAATTCATATTTAACATTGTACTAGGTTAAATATGTAACTAAACCAGATTATAGCCAACACCAAAAGTGTACATTACTGCTTGCATGAAATGGGAAAGGAATCCAATAATGAACTCCTACCTTGGAGTGTACTAGGAATCAGGTTTTTTTCTGAGTTGTCATGTGTGGTAATTGAATATTGAGTTGGTTAAGCTGTTTACCCTCTAGTAGTATCTCCTCATTGACCCCCCAATAGCTTGGTTTATCCCTAGCTAGCCACAGCCTGTCTCATTGTAACTATTCCCGGAGAGCAACACCCTCAGGAGGACTCAGGATAAAGGCTCGGGCTTTGGGGTTCTGCCTCGTCTTTTGCACCCCCTTCAGAATAAACTTCCGTTCAAAAGTGCCTTTCTCTGATCTTTGCTTCCAGCCTCGGCTCAAGAGATCAGGAGACCTGTGGAAGGCAGAGAGCATCATCTGCTTCCTGTCATTCCAGACTGTTCTCAGCCGGGAACAGCTGCCCCTGGCGCACGGCCAGTGGACAGGGACGGCCGGGCTCCGCCGACCCCCAACCACAGTCACACAGGATTTTTGAGCTCTGCCTTTGATATGAAAGCCGATGAGCTGACTCAGTAGCTTTTTCTTCCCTGATCATTTTTTGCTGACACTCACGTGTGCCTGATGAGCAGTGACCTGCTCAGCTGCCTGAGGTAGCCAAACTAGGAAGCACATTTCCTCCCCACACCATTTTCATCAAAATGGATCCCTTTTTTCCTCCTGATTCTATTCATGAATGGGTTCAAACTTTTGTTCAATGCAAGTGTAACAAACAGGTTCTCTTCTCTGCTCTTTCTTTAGGGGTTTTTCCTAGTTTGCAATTTTTCACCTGGCATTTTTCATTGGTGTAATGCTCCTTCTGTAAATGGCTTGCCTGTGAGATCACTTGGCTTTCAGAACTATTACAAACACAATAAATTGCATTTCATAAAAAGTCTTCCTTGTACTACACCTTCTCAAGCACACATGGCTCAGATTGTTTTAAACATTTTAGGTAAACCATGTACCATCTGGGGCAAGGGCGGCAGACTGCATTGTCTAAACCTGCTTCCCTCTTATTTATTCTCAGTTTCATGCAACACTTCCCTGGTGTTTCATATACTAGGAAAACAAATATGATAAAAAATAAAATACTCAGGAGGTATGAAAGATTAATTTTACTGTGGTCGTTTTAATCTCTTCCTTTTTGCCCTGCATATTTATGAAGTTTGGTAAAAATCTTTGCTAATGCACAGATTAACATTAGGTTACTCACTGAATACTCAAGCTCTCTTATTATGAATGAGTAGCTGAACTTAATCCTCTGGAAACCAAGTAGTGCAAAAGTCAACACCCGTGTCATGAATCTATAACATTGCCTCTTTACACAATGCTTGATGTGTATTCAAGCCTTTACCCTCATTGATGCTCAAGACCTCAGACTTCAGGGTAAGTTGAGTACTTTACTAACATAGATTTGTGCTTAGATCAAATGTAACACAAAAGGCTGTGTACAGTTTGTAATTAAACCTAACCATATAACACAAAAAACTATCTACAGTCTGTCTATAGTTAAACCTACTAACACAAAGCTTATCACCACAGGAAACCATTATATCTTATTTTCTCTTGCCCTCATGACATTTCTCAGGAAGTAGCAGAAGGAAAGTGAAGGACAATACTGATGAGTGTGCCACATGCATCTTGATGTTTTCTGCACCCAGGAGATACCATATATTTATTTTAGGACCAAACATAAAATAAATGCCAAACAATCAACACCAAAACTGTTTATTTCAGTGCTTCTTGGCAATTCTTTAATAGAAAGCAAAGCCTGAGTCTAGCCACAGGAATAAAATTTCTATATGAAAACCAAAGGATGCAAAACACAAACATCATAAAATGAAAGTAGGATTGCTGGAACACTGAAAAGTGAATGCCTTAGTATGTATTTATTAAAAAAGAAGAAAGTGTATAGTTTTATCCTGATCACATGTTGGCAGCTCCCAATACAATGCTATAAATTCTCTTTTCCTGTTTAGGGGTAGAGTTGAAGCACACACAGACCACAACTGCAAGTTGCTGACATCCCTGTATACTTGTAGCTTTGAAAAAGTTTGGCAAACTCACTCACAGTGTTATGAGTTTATCAGTTCTTGTAGACTCGACAGAGGTTGTTAGTTCTTGGGAAATTTCCCACACTGCCTTCTCAGTGTACATTTTTCCTCTCCCCAGCCAGCTGTGGGTTTCTACACAGACCTATTGATACATGCCATTCTCATTCACACACACACCTCCAAAAATAACCCCACAAAAAGAGTAATTTGTGAAGTAAAATTTTCAAGGTTTAAAAAGTCTTTCTTTTCTTTCAGATATATTTATGAATATATATGTATAGGAAAGTATGCAAACACAGAGAGAAAGCAAGTGTTCATGTGTGGGCAGTGTGTTTATATGTACAGTGTGTTCTATTCAAGTTTGAGTACACAATTTAAAGAGTCTAACGTATTTTGTATGGCTTAAAAAATATCTGTTTTGATATTCTATCCACTCTTCAGCCACACACCAATGAATAATCAACAAGGGATTAAATTAAAATCCAAACAGCATCTCCTGCATGTGCTGGAGGAAGTCAATGCCTCATTCTGCAAAATGTGGATGTGCCCTGTGTATGAACTTGGCACGTTGAAAGCCAATGAGCTGAATACTGATTTTTTTCCCATGGTGGGCTCTATCCAACTCCTCCTAATGTCAGTGGGTACCTTTTCACTGACTTCAGTAGTGCTTTCAGCAGATTTTTAATCTCTTTGATTTTAATAGGAATGTGAAGAAAACATAAACCTAATGTTTGACCAGCTCTTTTATATGAAGTGTTTTGTACCCGTGCAGTTTATTTACTATTTACAGATTTTGAATTCAGAGCTCAAATAAATGTTATTTGTTGGTATATAAGCACAGTTTGACTGCTCAATGGTACAAAAATGTATTCAGCAAATCTGCTCTAGTCTTACAATGGAGTGTTTTCTGAAAGTGAAAGGCTATTTCTTAACAAGTGAAAAAAAGAATTCACAAAAAGAAAAGATGTATTTATTAATTCATTAATTATAAATAAATCCATTTAGAGATCTGGAAACAATTTTAAGGTTTTTAAGCTTTTCCTTTTTTAATAGAAGTGTTATACTAACTCAAGAATACAGAAAATCTGAACACATATATCCATTTACATCCATTCACATCTATTAAGTTAAAGCTTTAATGTATTTTTACACGGCAAAACTACTTAGAATATAAAGAATCTGAAAAAAAATTGTCGTAGTAAAAAATATCAAGAAATGTGTTAAATCACCAGTTCAGTTGCATGGAAGACTCTGATCCTCTCTCCAGTTAATATCACTGACATGCAGGGCAATAAAAGTTAAGCAATTGGATTGTAATGATTTATTCTCAAGTTCATATTCAGAGTTTCAGCCATGTGTCTGCCATTACTGTTAATAGGGGTTACACAGCCAAAGCCAATTTAATCAAGAACATTTTCCAGGCTTAGAAACCTGTCATATGACAGAACATGCATTTTTGTTTTACTAATGAGATTATGGTTTGCAGTAGAAATTCACTGTGTCTTAATGTGAGCAAAAAGAAGTAGGAGGAAGTGTACATAACAGATGCTGGGAAGATTGTTATTGTGAGGAATAAATTTTCACCACCATGCAGGTTTTGGATGGGTAATTTTCTTCCTAGTAGCTGGTAGAGAACTGTGCTTTGGATTTATGGTGAAAATAGTATTGATAACACAGGATTACGGATTGGTTAAGTTTGGAAGGGATTTACCCACTGCTGTTTGAGTTGCTGCTGAGCAGTGATTATATTAAGTCAAGGAATTTTCAGCTTCTCACACCACCACACCAGTGAGGAAGCTGGGGATGCACAAGAAACTGTGATGGTGACCCAGAGATGGGAGACATGACCTAAATAGGCCAAAGGGATATGGCATCTTGCTCAGTATAGTAGTTAGGAGGAAAGTTGTTCTGGGGCAGCTGCTAAGGGAATGGCTGGGCATCAGTCAATGAGTGGTGAACAATTGCATTGCTCTTGATTATTCTAGTTTGTTTATCATTACTATTACTCCTTCTGTCTCTGCCCTAATAAACTGTTTTTTCTCAACCCACAAATTTTACTTTTTTTTTTTTTTCCCAATTCCCTCCCCCATCCCACTGCAGGGGATGGGGCAGGAGTGAACAGCTGTGTAGTGTTCAGCTACCTGCTGGTTAAACCATGACAACCACTAACAGCATGTTCTCCACACTTCACCCACAAAAATGCACTTGATGGGAAACAGGGCTCTGAAGCTGATGATTCAGACAAAGCTAAACACAACCAAGTCTTTTGAAAATGATGTGCCCAAGTTAAAATTGTATAAGCTCTTCCACTTATTTGAGGTAGAGTGAGAAACAGTAATTTTTGCAATAGAAGCAATCTTTCAGCTTTGTTTTGTTTTGATTTGCTCATTTGTACTGTAAAAAAGCACCTTGCTGGGAGATGTGTTATATGCAGGAAGAGTTGAATTAGCTTTTTGAAGCAGTATGAGATTCAATCTCTTTCTTCCTTCTTGAGCTGTTTAGACTGAAGAAAGACCAATTTTCAGTTACCCAACAACTCAGTATGAACCCAGACTGCAGCAGCTGTGACTGAAAGAAAACTGACCTGCATGAGAGCTAGGTGCTTTGAAAGAGATGAGTGGGTGCTGAGAAGATCCCCAGCTGATCTTCCTCAGCACTTTCTTAGAGCTGGTGCAGACAGGACTCATGTGTGTGAGACATGATACCTCTTTAAAATTATCACCTTGCTCAGGAACTTGAGGTGAATTCCTAACAATGGTACTCTTTCCATGTGGTGCAGTAAGGGAAGGCAGAGGAGTGGAGAACATTTGTGTTTTCATCACTTATCTAAGCCACCTGGCAGAACAGAAAAAGAACTGTTGACAGGTCTGCCTCAGGTGGCGGAGCTGGGACTGCAGAAGTTATTGATCCTTCTTGCAAACAACTTAAACTACTTTGGGAGAAAGATGGTAACAAAATATAGTCTCGTTTTTTCCCTGAATTACATTTTGGAATGAAGTTTCATTTGCAAAAAGTGCTTCCTATCAAAGAGGGAAAAAACCTAAGAAATTAAAACCTGTACCAAACAATTATTCCTGTACCCTTCTGTCCAAACTTCTAGAATTTTTTTTATGTTTCACTTTACAATAGCAACCTTCAAATATGTCTTTGTATGGATGAGGTTTTCAAATTGTTAATGCTGCAAACTCTAAAATATTCCAAAACAGAAGAAACATAAAATGCATGATACCATTTTTCTAAGATGAAAATATAATTAATCCAATTTAATCAGCCAATAATATTTCCACAACATTAAATAATTAACGCCATAATGCCAATACCCCTTTTTCTCAAAGAAAAGAGAAGATGGAATGTAATATTCCATTAACCTCTCTTGGATATTAAACTATGAACTGAAAAGTGAGTGAATTGTCTTGTAAAATCAGCAAGAGTTTCTTACAGTGTCAATCATGCTTTAATTCATAAATCCCTTTACTACATCCTGCAGCTGGTTCAAAACATTCACATGAATTTTAAGTAATATGAAGTATTAACTTTCTAGGTTCACTGTAGAAGATTATAGATTATACATAGACTATAGCAGATTAAATAAGAGCTCATTTGATAGCTCTAATCTTAAAAAAAAAGCAAAGGCTTAACAGCTTTTCAGACTAATTAGAAAAAAAAATTGTCTGAAAGGCTGATAGAAGTTCCCTGAGTGTTTCCCTGTTTCGTTCTTTTCTCCCTAAGACCACACAAAAGTCTCACAGACATTTTTTACCCTAGGTTATATCCAGATTTTTAAGCAAACTGTGTTTATATGTAGTAGTAATACATGGTTGCAACCTCAAATACTGAAAGGTGTTGACTACACTTGTAACATTAACCAGGTGGCAATCACTGAACATTGTCGCTGAACAAGGACTCTCCGCCCTCTCTGTAGAAAAGCTTTCCAAAAATTGTGTTGTAAAGATAAAGAGCATTTTAATTGAATCAGACAACCTTCTCTTCAAAATGCTGATGGAGGCCAATAGTGGCATCTATCAGATGTAGAGTCCTTACATGGATGAACAAACAAGCTGTGCTCTGACTCTAGAGCTTTCACCTCTGCGTTTATATAAAACATCTTTGCAGGTGTGATAAAAAAGCAAAAATATCCCTGCGTCCTCATCTACACTTCACACTGGTCTACTTTTCACCAGTTATAATTGTGTGATGTTTTATGATTGTAGCTTGTCCTGGCATCACACAGAGCAGCTCATCAGTGTTCCATTAATGTATACTGTGGCTTGCTTTGCTGTCCTCTGCAGGTGAATGTCTGAGATAAGTTACCTCCTCATATATCCACAACTGAAGGAATCTGTGTTCCTCTTTGCTGGCTGTCCAGCAATGAGTATTGTCTTTTTTTTTGCATCCTCTCAACAGCTCCTGACAGAAATGCTCTGTTAGTATGTATATTTACTGACATCTAACGTAAGTTTTAAAGGAGGGTTTAAGTGTCATTAAGTCTACTTGTAAAAAAAACCCTGAACTCTACCTAACTGTGAAAATGAAAACTTTTGCACCACTATTCTGATAGATCTCATGGTATAGGGACTTTATAAACGAGCTTCCCAGCATATCTGGAAATCTGAGTGATTTTCTGCCCATCCACTTTAACCCGCGGCCCAGATGACCTATCCACAAATCCTCCAGATGTTGGGGGCTATGCAGCTGCCTGTGATTGCCCAAGAGGGCTTCTCAAAGCCAGTCAGAGACATTATTCCATTTTTAGGAAATACTGCAAGTTTAAGGCTATGTGATAGTTAAAGTAGTTACCCATAACTACTGATTTTAGCTCCTACCATTACAACTGTATCATGGCTGTGATCAGGGTTTTTTCTTTCACCAAAGGAATTTACAGTGCAGAACGTCCACTGGTTGTGAAGGCAGATAATAAGTGTGAGGAATAGTAAGGCACTGAATGGAGTATTCCTCACCTCAGTATGGAGAAAGGCAAATATGCAGATATGTTCTTTTTTTTTCTTTTTTTTAATTGCTGAGAAGTAAATCTTCAGAAGGGTAGCTTGTATCTTAGAACATAATCACTCACTCTCCTCTCCGTTTTAGTGTCAGCATAAAGAAAATTGTGCAATAACACAGCAGGTGTTAAACATAATAATGTTCTACACTAGAAAAACCTTTGACTAGTAACTAAATTAAGAGGATATTGATGGAAAAGGTCTGACTGCTCTCTTGAATATCCAGATCTGAATGATGATAAAGAGTGCTAGTTCATTCCTCCCATTTAGTTTAGGTAAATGAGTTTCTGGGATCTGACCCAGTTATTCTATTTCATTTCTGGAGATAACTTGGAATATGTCTATATATGAAGAGATGCCAAAACACCCTAACTGAGACATTAATTTTTAATGCTCAGCTTCTCTGTTGAGTAATTTGGTTTATACGATGCAGAGATCAGTAATTATTAGATCTCAGTGAGCAGCTCTCTACTTTTCTTTGGAATTCCCTTTGTGCCCCTTGTTGCATTTAGGCCAGTATGGATCTTTCTAAGGCTGAAAACTTGCCTTTTAGATTGTTTTGTGGATTTCATTAATATCCCCAGCTGTTCTGATTTTCAATTTACTGGTGTGAATAGGAGCCTTTCCACTGAGTGAAACCCTGCAAAATGTCTGAAACTATCTGAGTTGCATATAGGCATCCCATAAGTCCTCCATCTGTGTGGCTGAGAAATAAGACTGGTAGTATTTTAACACAAAGAAAGAAACATTTCCTGTTTATAATACAGATTGCCTCAAAGACTGGCCAGGGTCCATCCATTTGAAAAATGCACAGGGAACTATCCAACTTCTTTACTGATATGCTCTTGGAAATCTACATTGCTACAAGATGATTGGAATAAATTATATAATTGTATTGTGAAAAGCTTCAAGTACATAGAGGTTTTTTTAAAAATTCCTTTAAGAAAACCTATTGGGTCCATATTCATTAGTCTATTTTTATTAGATTTACTCCACCGTTTTGATGTATAGGTGGCAGCTATGCACTTCACTCTGTGGGAATTTACAAGTGACCTCACATGCATAACATATGTTTTTACCATTTTACACGCTAACCTTTAGTATACTGGATGAACATTGATTTAAATGCAAGATAAGATTCTAGTACAACAAATCACTTTAGGAAAACAGCAAATCAGACAAATGAGCAGACACAGATATAGGAATCTTGGTGATTGATTCCACCTTCCTGAACAGTGCAGTATGACTAAATGCTGAATGACTTTCTGCCTCCTTTCAGAAACCTTTGTTGACATTTCTAGACTGTATAGACCCTTAGGTGGGGTCCTCCTAGCCGGTGTTTGAGGCTGGCCTGGCTGTCCCATAGAGCACAGACTGCCTAGGGAATCTAGGCCTTTCTGAGTGGACTGCACATTTTATTAGCTTTTCATTTCACACAGTCTCTTAAATGTCCTTTCAAAAGAAAATTCTCATTTTATGGTGGTAAATTGTGTTTTAAAAATACCTAGACAGAGTTGCAGTTACCTAGGAAAATTGATTAGGTGGTCACAATTACCAAATAATAAAACATTGGTGTTGACTTATCACCTCTTATTCCATATTTCGTGCTGTGACATGAAACCATGTTCTGTTTTTTTCATTTTTGAATGTCTAGTACACAGCATCTTGATTTGCTAATGAAACAAACATCTTGCTATTCTGGGAATTGTTTTCTTGTTCTCTATGTCCGTAACTTCATAGATTTTGTGTATCACAAAAATATCACTATGTGGTTTTGGGGGGTTTTTTAATGTCTAGTTAATAACTACATTAGCCTTACTTTTTCACCTGTGAACTGAGCAGAGAGTTGCAGTAGTCTTTCAAAGAAATGCAGGAATCCTATTATGGATCAATCTCTGCATTACAGAATGAGGCTCATGTGTATACTTTAGTGAAGAATTCGTGGAAGCAGAAATACCTGTTCTCCCTCAGGGTAATGAGGATCTGGTGCCTCATTCTCTATTGCTTATCACTCAAAGCATAGGATGAGGAAAGAGTAAAAAATATTGAATAGGCTGCAGAAGAAATAAGCACATTAGAAACAATTTCATCGGCACTGCTTTGAGGTGTTTAGCAGAGCTCTCACTTGGTCTTTCTACTCAGAAAAAAGAGCACTGCAAAAAATAATACCAGAGACACTAACTACTGTTAGTTTTCTGTTAGCAAGTAAAAATAAAGCTAACAAGCCGAAACAATTATTTTTACAACAGAAAAGGAAAGAACTAATGAATCTCAAAGTTGTACTGATATTTTATATATCATTATATTTATGCATGTTTCTTTATTTATTTATCCCAAATTTATACCATATATGTGTATACATATGCATACGTAAATATGCTTGTAATTACGAGGGGAACTGCTCCACCTCCAGTAATTCTACTGTTCCTGGGGGAACATGCATTTTTTAACTGTCTTCCAGCAGACTCAGGAGAATGGGCTGACTTCTATTGAGATGGATATGTGAATTCTCAGAAGGCACACCTAGATATATGCAGAATACTTCCTAAAGACTGGCAGGTCTATCCAAGTGCTGGTTTTGACTCAACTGGTGTTATTATAATTGACTATGATAACCATACAGGAATAATCAAAAAGGGAGATGTGAATCACAGACAGCCAATATCCTTCAATGTGACACTGGAGCATTCATATCCAGGGTGGGGCAATAATTAACAGTGCAGGAGAGGGTTTTACAATGCTAGCTATGGATGGATCGCTGCCTTGATGACATGTAACGTCTAATCTGAAAATTGCTAAAGGTTTGCCCTAATTCAAGCTTCAAAGAGAAAGTAGGAACGAAGTAGGTATATTAATTATACCAGAATAAGGTTATGTAAGGGGAAAGAAACATTTTATCCATGCATTTTAAGGATCCTTCTACTGTACAGATAGGAATAAGCAAGTTTTATCTGGCAGTTTGCATAGACATGTTCACATAGATTAAGATGCAGAGAGGGAATTTGCACAGCCATCAGAGCACTCCACAAATATTAACAGAGAGCTCAAGGCAATAACAACCAAGCATGGATAGCTTAGAGTTTTGGTTCTTTTATACTGGTTATTTTCTTATTTCTGATGTGATTTTATCGACTGTGTTTATGCCTGTGCCTGAGGTGTGTCAACGGCTCATTCTCATTAGTGTTTCTCATGTCAGCCCACTATAATGTCATGCATGATGGCATTGTTGTTTAATAAGCCCCACAGTGTGAATACCTTGCCTGCTGTGGAAGGATGGTAAACAGTCTTGCATCAAATTCATCTTGCTATAAAAAGCTCAGGCAGTAACCTATATAGTGTCCTTTCATAGGGCACTATCGTTTTTTCTCTTTGCAGTTTTGGAAAAACAAGCACGGTTGATGAATAAACAGATGGAACAGAGTATCAGAAACAGGTATGCAAAATTAGAACCCAGTCAGAAAACTTAAAAATTAGTAAACCAATTTATCCAACAGCAGAACTCCCACAATATTTCCAGTGTTTGTATAGATTTTTTTTATTTTTAACCTATGAAGAATAGATGGAACAACAAAAATAGGTTATCTGAGACTAACCAAGCCTATGAAAATGACCAAAGCAACTAGAAATGGAAAAAAAAGTGTTTTCTAGTGTATACCTCTGCTATTTATGACTGTTTCTGTAGACTACATTTTCTTAAAAAATTCTATTTGCATGTAAATACATTTAAAAATCCACCTTGGGAACCAGTGTAGCATCCAGTTAGAAAAGAATAGACAAATGTTTTCTGTCTGATAGACTGTGAACTTGAAATACATTAATATATACAAACATCAGATAAAATACATGTAATTCATATACACACAATTGAAATCCCCTGGCAGAAGAATATGAAGCCACAGGTAAAAATGTTGTGTAAATATTTGATTCACATTTGTGGGAATGCAATAGTTTTATATTTGAATTCTCATAAAAAAGAGAAATTCTGTGAACCGTGTGGAAATGGTGAAATATAGCCCTTAAAGTAAACATTAATGTTTAATCATTAATAGTTAGCTCCCTTTATAATTATTAGATGGCCATATAAGGTACAAAGTATGCAGCAGCTGTATCTAATTATACAATGATGCTATTTCAGGCTCAAAAATGTATACTTACTAAGAACTTATTTTTGTGCTAGCAAGGCTACAGAAAACCAAACCGAATATTTAATAAACATTGGTTTAGCCCCATTTATTAGAACATAAATGCACTTTTATTTTACTTATGTTTTAAGATATTCATTGCAATGGTGTGTGTGTCATTTTAACAAGCAGTGCTGTAACACCAGTAAATCTGACTGGTTTTCTTCAGAATGTTTAATTGAAGGGATTAAATTTGTTTTCTGTTCTTTTGCAGTAGGGAATCCAGGTTTCTTAGTTCTTTAAGTGAATCTGCCCTATTACAGCCTACCTGAGATGCTCTGATTAAGGTTTAATCCAAGGGCTGACGAAGCTCATGATCACTCAGGTGTGGTGTTGACTGTGGTTATTTGATAGCCAGATGGTTTCACAGAAGAGCCCAGAACACCCATTAAGAAACACTGGATGAATTGATTATAGGCCTCAGTACTTTACTGTCAGATCCAACCATTATCATAACAGATTTGCCTACATTTTGTAAAATAGGGGGCTTAGCCTTTGGGTTTATTTTGTATTTTTCTGATTAATCATTTTGATTATTCAGATAGTTAGAAACATAGTTTTAAGACTAGATTTACTCATAGTTTATATCCATTTGTTGTTTTTCTTATATTATCCTTTTTGTTTTAATAATTATCTACCCCTTCCAGTGTTTACCCTATTATGCTTTAGTGGCATCATGTTTCCCCTCATCTGCTTTTCCCTGCTAGAAATAAAAGAAGCTGCCTCCTAATCTGTAGGAGTCTCTGGACCCCATCAACCAGACCAATAGCCCAGCTCTAGTTTTGTCTCTGAATTTGTCTTTTTTGACACATGATCATAACTGCACACATGACCATGCCCAAATCACCTAAGACAGTGGCACATCCCATGTTCTACTTTTATTTAAAACAGCTATTGACTGTAATTCAACACATGTGACAGCATTACTCAAATGCCCTTTGATAACAGTGTATCTATTAGACCTTTTTTTCTCCTTAGTCAATTCCAGCTGGTAAGGTGCTAGATCTTGGCAGAGTTTTTGTCTCTTTTCCATAAGTGTATGTCTTGGCAAGTAGCATTATTGATTTTGATCTCTCCCAATGTAGGTTCGGACATAGTGTCCCTATGTAATCCTAGTTCTTTCTTAATCATACTTCTTAGTTTTCTGTATTTCTCAATGTTCTTTCACAATCAGCTACAGTGCAGCAGTGTAGCACATTCCAAGAAACCCCAAAATTAAACCCAACAAAACCCAACAATAGGGAATTTGGCGTTTAAATCTTTCTTTTGAAAACTACTTAGTTCATTTCTATAAAGGTACCAAAGATGAATAAGTAATGGAATTTTCAAAACTTCTCTGACAGTCTCTGTCCATCATTTGAAGACATATTAGGACTTGGTTTGCAAACAGTACCAATATCTTGTAGCACATTGGATATGGCTTGCCAAGTGGTAGAAGTCATCAGTAGAAGCATTTGTTCAACTCTGCTTACAGTTCTGACAGGGGAGAAACACAAATTTCCAAACAATTTTCTATCACGCCAGGATGTTTTGGCTCATATTACCGTCTCCTGTGCATCTTATTCTGAAATCCTGGGGGAAAGTTTGTCTGGGATAGGGTTCCGCTAGGTGTAAAACATAGAAATCCCTCTGTTCATTTAGCCTCTGATTTAGTTCCTTTGAGATTTTTTTTTTCTCTTTTCAAGTCCTTAAAAACATTCAAATTGTGCATATGAATGTTAAAAGGTGAAAATATCAGTGTACAAGTCACAGCATTTTAATTTCTCATGCTTGGACTGGGTTTGGTTCTTTGAGCCTGATCTGGGAAGGATTCTGAACCGTCATTGCTGTTTTGTGGCTAGGACATGGTCTTGTAGTTTCTAACAAATGCCCATTAAATAAAGCTATTAAGAAATATCTTAAATGATGATTGAAGTTAACAAACTTGACTCTGCTCTTTCCAAGAAGTGTAAAAACTTGTTCCTCTCTGTCTACTGGTTGTTAGATATCAGCATTTTCCATGAAATCCATTATAAGTCTGTAACAAGAATAAGTCCATGCTCAGTTTAGAAAAGCTGATCTCTTTCCAGCATTTTGCTAAAAGGTGTCAAACTGCAGATAACAGTAGTTTAAGGTTCAAGTTTTAAATTAGACTCAAACTAGGGAACGAGTGTAGGCCTAACCAACAAGGTCAACATACCTGCACTATGCAGGAGATGTTGGCAGCCAGAAAGTTAATTGAAGATAACTTCACTAAGGAAGTGGAGGGATGTCATTCCATCATTGTACAGCTAGCTGTGATTAAACTATTACACTTATCTTACTAAACTGGTATGTGATTCAGAAGTGTTGTGAGAATCGAACAGCACAGTATCTGCGAGAGGAAAAAGCAATTTAAAGATGAAATATTAAAGCTTAAAATATACATCAAGGGTGTCAGTAAAAAATATCTAACAGAACGGGATTAGTTAATCTTTTGTCATAAAACATAGTATCAAATCAAAAGTGATGAGGGGCAGATAAGCAAGAAGAAAGCATTTCTATTTAGACAAAGAAGGGCTGTAGTAAAAATACATCCTGGCCCAGGGTATTCTGCTTATTATTCAGTACCTTAAACTGAGAAGGGAAAAAGCTCCTTATTGTAGAGCATCATTTTAAGAAGATATTTTATCTCTAGGATTTTTGAGTGATTCTTTTTTTTATCTTGTTACAAGTCTGTTTGCAAAGAATACATATTATTTCATTCATATCTAGCCATACAGTTTAGTTTCTCATTTCCTGCTGTACAGCAATCATTAAAACAGCATTAGTGGGACATTTTCAGAGTGCCCTTTAGGTGAATGGATTTCTCTAGTATATCCCTATGTGCTTTTAGGTATACAGGAATTTAAAACCAGAGCAGCTGCATCCAGGAAATTTCATTGTTATGTACAAAGAAACAGTTGATAAAAATGCCATCACTTCAGGCATCCCATTGAAAGTTCTAAGCCACTTATAGTTCAGACAAGAAATGTGACCCTAAGATTCACTAACACTGGCACCTACACACATAGGTCATGTAGGCTCATTTTGAAATGTCTATCCTGTAAGTACCTTGTAAGGAATTATGACCTTTGGCAATCTAAATTTTCTTCTCCTTTTCATAAATTTCTCATTCAGCAGGAGGGCTCTAATTGAGTCATAACTGAAGCATGAAGTAATTACCATTTCTTTGGTCATATCTCTAAGGTGGTTATCATGGTTAGAAACTTGCTTGTGCGAAATCTTATTCACCAGGTGCACTGTTTCTAAGCGTTCAGTCATTTGAGCTTATTCACATTTGCTTCTTTGAGTGGCAACAATCACTACCAGTGTAAACTCAATGCAACTATGAGACAGTGATCTGCTTCTATTTTGGCTTGCAAATCATCTGCAAAATTATTAACTGAGTAAGAAATTCTCTATTACATTTTATGTGTCAGCCAATAATAAAAGAACTCTGTATTAATTTTCTGATCAAGTGAAAAATTTTTCCTTTGCTTTGTTTACAGAGCAAAATCTAGTTTTGCTAGCACCTCAAGGAAACACAAAATTGCACATGCTAAGCAGGAAGGGTTGTTTTCAAGAACAGGAACGTGTAACTATCTGCATTTGCATATCTGCAAATGGTATCTGTAGAATTAATCATTTAACAATAGTGCTGTTTTTTTTAATAAAACCATTCTGATCATGCTAGAGTGTGAAATTCTTATTTAAAAGCTTTATAGTCATGATAACCACCTTTCTGAGCTGTGTTGCAGAAATTGTGTGTTTCATTACATTACATTAAGTTCTCCAGTCTGAAAATGCAGAGAATATCCATCTCTATGTAGGGAACAACATAACAGAATCTAATCTGTCTTACATTTTTCTTATTTTTAAAAAATTCTTTTGAATCTATTTTATCTAACCCACAAGGTGATGTTAAGATACTTCAAGCAATACTAATTAGTTAATAAACTCAGGAAACATACTAGAGTCTAGTTTATCTGTAAAACCAGTACAGGTGATTCTGTTTTACCAGGGTGTTGAGACACCCTGTGGTAGTCAGAAGATTGAATTCTGCAGGCCAGTGTAACCCTTATGAAATGGATATACATAACTCACACTACAGAAGTAACTATATCTTTCCTCACCTCTTCTCTGCCCACAATGTCCAGTGTCAGGACACAGTGTTATTCTAATTAAAGGTTTGGAGGGGAGATTAGATAAACATACTGATCCTTTCTCTCTCCCTTGTGTCAGAATTGCTGCGAGTTATAATATTTGACTAAGGTAAGGAACAGAATGCTCTGTACTCTGTTACCAGTCTCCTCAGTTCCTTCACCCCCAAATTCTGCCTTTTGGGCAGGATGCAGGTCTTTTCCCGTGAGGTTAACATGCCCTTCATATATGTTCATTAAGTTATTCAAAAAGGATTCTGCATTTTGTAAAGCTCTTACGTGGCATAGTCCCTCAGCAGTTGGGGTTTGCACAGCACACAAAGGTGGTACATCAGTTCTGATTTGAGTGATATTTCCTGACAGGGAAATAATACATTCATACTAGGGTTCAGTTTTAAGTGTTCACTTGGCTTAGGACCACAAGTCATTGAATGCCATTATGGTGTATTTCTTAAAAGAATCACGTGCATCCTACTTGCTTACAGATGCATGCACTTTAATTTAGATGAAACATGCAGTCCTGAGTGAACAGTTTTATGTACAGGGAGGCTGATTTCTTAAAGAAGCAAAAGACTGTTATTTTAACCACTAATTGATGCTTTCCTCACTTGATAGATTTTAATGTTGTAAGAAGACTCCTTTCCTGCCAATCTGATGTCAGCAGAATCCATCAAGTACTGTATTCTGTTTATATCAGGCTTCGACATAGTTCACATAACTTATTTCTAAAATATTATATTGTTAAAATGTGATAACTTGAAAATGTCTTCCCTTAAAAAAATTAATTGCCAAAAGTAAATTTGACCGGCTTCATACATCTTAAAATAAATCAAAAAACATTGGAAGTCACATTTTCCAATTTATGAATTATTTTTCATTTGCATGAATTGTACAAAGAAATATTTTTGAACTATGAAGAATGGTAGGGACAATAAGGATATTGCCAGATATGAGGAACTGTTTGGTCACTTTTAAATTCTGAAAGAATGATTGATTTATCTTGCAAGCAAAATGAAGTCTAGCTTTTAAAGATTCATAATCTATGCCAGAGGTAAAGTCCTTAAGAGTAAGGACTACACTGTGTTTCATTTCTGCACAAGGTGAGTAGAAGGATGTTACTGTGATGCAGATAGAAACACACAGTAACACACACAACAGGTGTTCAGGCAGAGAAGAAGAAAGGAAGAAGATTCTAGTTTATTGTTGACCTTGTATATATAAGTTTCTGGACAGTGATCAGAGATTGGACAGAGAAGTTACCACCTCTCCATCTTCACTGGTCACTTGAGAAGTCCATCAGGTGATATCTTTTACAAAGGAATGCAAACATGATTCTTGTTTATCTTACAATTCATGAGAACTGACTCCATTATACTAAAACAAATCAAAAGGCTTATTTTCAGGGACAACAGAAGGACAGGAGTATGGTAACTTCATCTTTTTACTTTGTAGCTCAGTGTTAACTGCCATGAATTTTGCAAAGAAGTGAAGAGCAAGGGAATGGGGCAAAAGGAGTGAATAAAGGGTCTGGTGGAAATGGAGGTCTGGATTCATTGTGTTTGACTTCACTGAACCTCCTAAATTAGGAGGCAGGTAGCACTAGGTTGCTTTACAGTCAATGGATGGAGGCAGACACCTCGAGAAGGCAATTCAGCCCACTTCGGTAAGTGATTTGGGACTTATTCTCTTCACTCCATGTTAATATTGAGCTTGCCTGATCATGCCAAGACTACGGAACAGAATTCAAACTTCACCCAGCACCTCTTTGTAGTCATGGTGTTCAAAGTATATTGTGTACCCGCTTTAGAAATGAGTTGCAGCCTGCTTTGCAGAAGTGATCCAGTAAATACTGACAGGAAGTAGATTCCATATTGTTTGTTGCAACTAGTACTAGTATGCAGTAGCCTAAAACACAGAACCAGTAGCCCATGAAGAAGCTCATTTTGTTAAAAATTGAAAGGAAAAGGGAAAAGGGGAAAGGGAAAAGGGGGAACGGAAAAGCTAGGTTTTCTTTTCATGTGCAGATTTTTTAGTGTGTTACTTCACTGCATGGTCTGGTTAAAGAAATGCTTTCATTAACACCAATTGTGCTATCTACTGAAATGATCCTTTTTATTCTTTCCCAGTAGTTTATAGATTATCATCTATTTGCTCAGTTCAGAAATGAGATGAAGAAACCTTACCTTTTGTTTTTTATTATTTTTCTAATAATATCAAATATATGTGTACCACAGAGCAGCTGTGCATGATGAAGAAAAGTCTGCACTTTGTGCACATAAATAGCTGTAACTAAATACAGAGTTTCTTCTTTTTATCAGTGAGGCATTAGATAAATTTACTTTTAATGTTTCT
Source organism: Sitta carolinensis (assembly GCA_032173965.1). Taxonomy (NCBI): domain Eukaryota; kingdom Metazoa; phylum Chordata; class Aves; order Passeriformes; family Sittidae; genus Sitta; species Sitta carolinensis. Next base: position 22,367,526 of record JAVUNC010000005.1, on the reverse strand, counting down.
CAGGTAACTTCCTGAAATACAAAACTTTCCTAATTTCTGTGTACTAGAAGCTAATGTGCAGTACAGCCATTAATCAAATTGCCATCATTGCAATTAGTTCACAGACTCAAGTTGTTTTGCTGAAAGTATGGAAAAGAATGATATTAACTGCTAACAGCCCACAAAAAGGACATGCAAAAATAAATAGAATGTGTTTTGTGAAACAGAATTTAAAAGCATCCTTCTTTTCTCTTCTCTGATGACCCTGTCAATGATCTCACCTTGAGCTATCCTACATACTTGCTGATAACATTGAACCCAGTTGTCTTTGTAGCTCACTTCATTTATTTGTTATTAGTGTGTTTATACAGTGGCAACTGCAAGTGCTCTGTTTAGGCCCAAAGGCCAGTGCTCCCACAGCAGGGAATTGTGTGACTGGTTCATACTTGATTGGATTGCTAAGTCACAGAAAATGGATTACTCTTAAAAAAAGAGACCAGACCCATGTCAAATATGTTTAAATGTAAAGAACATTTATTTTGTAATATCATTGTTACTTTAGGTCCCATTTGAGAAAATAAATCTCTAAGAGTACTGTAAGGCCTTGGAGGGACTGGAAAATCACTTTTCTGTGAGCTTCAAAAGAACCCTCAAAAGAATTTAAGAAATTAGTCCCAACTACTCTAACATGATTTACAGAAAGTTGTCATTAGGATAACTTATGTTTTGTTGAAAACCACCAATATCTGCCACGGCGATATGAAAGTGTTTGAGAAAACGTTAATGCATTCTGTAAAATGTTAAAGTCTTGGCACAAAGGAAAGTAGAGGATACTCATTTGTCAAGCTTCAGCTTCGCTCTATATTGGGCATAATGAAGCATGCAACCGGCAGGAACAAGCCTAGAGATTGTGCTACAGAACTTTGAAGCTGTACTCTGTTTCTCAAGCTGATTTTCCACACACAGGCTTCCCATTACTGCCCAGCTGATGGTCCTTGTGATTTCTATGGACCACTACCCAAAAATTTTCTAATATCTTACAAAATTTAAGACTAGGAGTGATCTTGGATCACCCATTCTATCTGCCTATATCATAAAAGCGAAATGAAGATTACCTACATTCAGATTTTTTCTTGAAGGTTTTGCCTAGCTTATTCTTTGATTTTCCACACATTCCTCTTCTATAATATCTTGCCCAAAGCAAGAATATTTTTTTAATTCCAATTTCTTTTAATGTTAGACCTTGCTCACAAAGTAGCCTGATATTAAAATACCAAATTAGCAGTGAGACAGACTTGGAAATGCTATATATATTTAAGAACTACCATTATATATCCTAAAGTGAAAACTTCTGAAAGATAAACGTAAAGTTGCACTGTAGTTATACTTCTTTGCAGATTGGCAGTTGGAAAACTTTCTCACAAGTAAATTAGGTTCAAATGTCTTGGTCTGGCTAAACTATCCAGCTTGAGATAATAAAGGGAGAAAATACAATGTGACTTCACACTGTGGTCATACTGGGTAGATCTTTAAGCCAGATGAAGACTATGCAGTATCTAATGTAAGAGGCACAATAATGTACAACCATAAGAATAGTTATTATATCTGTCATCTTTCAATGCCAATTCCTCTAATTCTTAGAGACACCAAACCATAAATTCCTATTAATTAGATCTTATCTCTTGTGCTAGGAGTGGAAACATATACAGGCATAATAGAGAAAATTTGTGCCCTGAGATCATACCTCTTAGCAACGTAAAATTCTCAAGAGACAAAGTCACTGTTTTTAATGAATCACCAGAGCAAAAAAATTGGAAAACAGCTTCACCAACCCTGCAGAATCCACCACTTTTTATCCTACTCAGCTAAAAACACTGTGTGCAAGAGGAGAAAATGAGAAGTGTGACTGCTGAGTATTGCCTGTGAAATGATTGATATGTACTGCTGTTCTTGACTGAATAACGCATTCCCCCCTTAGTAAAATTTGGCCAAAAGGTTATGACATGCAAAGGAATACTGCATCTTTCCCAGCTTCCATAGATGAGAACTGCCAACCCATAAGACTGGCCACCAGTGAGGCGTTTTCCTCCTTTTCAAAGAGTGGGAGCTCTGTTTCCTCTCTTTTTTCTCCTTTTTTTTCTTGTCCTACATGTTTTACCTCATTTTCTTCATTTCACATCTACAGAATTCCTGTTCCCATTATATAAAAACAATATGGATCTGCCCTGAGGAGTTTAATTTTTTCTGGCCTTATATTTTTGTGGATAAGCCATGACAATGGGTCCTGGTCAGTCTGATCTGGAAATCAGTGGTAAATTCTAAGGAGTGGCAGTATCCATTGGGCCTGAGGTCTCACAGGATTTCCTCCTTCTCTTTGACCAGGGCTGCTCTGAGTCCATAATATTGTCATGGCACCACAACCAGGCACACACATACACAAACGTGTGCAGGATGCTTTTGCTTGATCCTGCCTCTCCTATACACACTTATCCCTACCTACATTTGCACTATGCATCTTCAGTTTCTCATCTTTCAGATTTTCAGATCCAAGAATCAGAAAGTTTTCTTATTAAGAAGGCCAATTTGGGGTGGACTACAGGATGACTAAATTGACAGAAGCAGACAGAAAAATGGGTTACACAAGTTTGTGCATATTCCCAAAGGAAAATAAATCAAATCCTATTTATAAATGTTTAATTTATACAAACACTCCGCAGCAATATGTAATAAAATTTTGAAGATCTGATGATGACAGTCCTTTAGAAAAATGATCAGGGTAAGATGATTTGAGGTAATGAATTTGAAACAAAGTATTTCATGTCCTGGAGAGGCCTGCACATTAGAAGGCAGGTAATATTGTCATTTGTGTCTTGTACTTTAGATACGTAAAAGCTTTCACATAACTAAAACTGAAATGGTACTGTTAGTTCATGACAAATGGAGAGTATTTAATTAGGAATTCTTAAAACTTACCTTGGCAAATCATATGTTTTACAGTTATTAATTACACTCTCCTTTAAGAGGAAATGTACTTATGAAAATTGCTCCGAATACTAGTTTAGAGAGAGTTTGTACTTTTACACAGTATACTCAAGACAAATAATGTATAGAACAACTGGTGATGATTAATTTTTCATAAGGAAAGTGGTATTGCAAATATATTGACCTGAGAAAGTGATGGGAATGTTTGGCTAGGAGGCATATTCTTAGGTTATTTTAAACAGAAACAAAGGGGAAAAAAAGATGAATGTTTTGGGGTTAATGACGTTGTGTTCCCTCCTTCAGTTATAAATTATAGAAAGAAAACAGATGGAAGCTGGTCCTTTTTGTTTTATGTCTTCCTTATCTGTAGCTAATACAATAATCTTGTTAGCTATTAACAAAACATGGCATATTCCTCAAGTATGCATTGCCTGCTTTTGAGTTCATCAGGCTCACCAACAGGATGCCTTGCAAGATTCAGACACTCCTGTGACTGAATGTTGGAGACTACAACATAAGAAGCACAAAAATCTTGAGCATCTATCTTATTACATTTAATAGAACTCCTTAAAATACCTGCACTAATGCTACTTCCACTTTAAGGCAGATACAGGAAAGAATCTTGTTGGGGTTGTTTGTTTTACTAGCTAGCAGAATTCCTTAGTTATCAATCCAGCATCTGGGAAAGAAGTGCCCCTGTCTGATGCTTGATCTGGGGACTGCTTGGCTGGGGACAAGCTCTGCCGACAAGGATGTGGGGGTCTCAGCAAAAGACAAGCTAAACAGGAGGCAACAGGGTGCCATGGAAACTAAGAAAGCCAGCATTATCCTAGATCGTATTATGAACAGAATTGCCAGGAGATTGAGGGAAGTGAACTTCCTCTGTACTCAGAAACTACAGCAATGTAGTAGTTTTGAATATTGGGAAAAGACACTAATAAACTCCCACAAGTTCAGCAGACCAGTGATGCTTTAAGTTTTAGCTATAGTATTTTCCAGATTCTGTACTGCATTAGTATATAACTCTGAACTTCATCTAAAGTGTTAGCAAGCTCTTCTCACAGTTTAGTGAGACAGAACAATCCTTTTCCAGCCCAAGAACCAAGGACACCATTGCAGCTTCAGGCCCAAAAAATATAAACAACAGTGAATTGAGGAGAGCAATCTGGGAGGATGGGACTTCATAACCTGGACCTGTAATTGGAAAAGTACCCCAAATATGTAAATGGACCAGAACTTATAAAAGTGTGAAAACTTCTGACCTTGCACCTTGGGTGGAGCCTCAGCAGGCTCTCGTACTGCCCAAGGTGTATCCTTTGATGAGCTTTTTAGTAAATGCCTATTTTATTCCTTTAACGCTGTCGAGCCTCTGTTCTAGGCAGCCTCTCAAGGCACCACCAGCCATCAAGCTGGTCAAAGGACAAGAGCATTTGCCTTGTAAAGAGAAAGTTCTGAGTTAAAAGTTTCTTCAGCCTCATGAATAAAAGACTGAATAGCAGTTGTATGATACCACCTCCCTGATATGTGAAGTTACCAAAATGGGCAGAACCAAAAGATTCCTAGTGATGTATGGTGGGAGAATGCATGACAGCAGACAAGTGGAGTCAAGAGAGGCTTGGGCTGGGTATTAATAACAGTCAAGTCCCATGGGAACAGGCAAGCAGTGAGACATCATCCTGCTCTTACCTCACAGTGGACTCTGTTTCCAGCAACCAGAAGGCCTAGAGAGATGCTGCAGTCTCTCCTAAGCTGAATGGGCTGCTATGGGTTGCACCTGCAGTAGTGGAAGTGCTGTGGTATTAATTTTATTACCTGATGTTCTCACTATGATTTTTGACACTAGACAAAATACTTACCAAACATGCATTTGTGATATTTCATAGCAACAAAATTATAAGATCCTAGATGAAATACAATTTCTAATTACACTATGCAAAGTGTTTAACTCTGATGAGAAATGAAGCTGCTCTAGGAAACATGGCAGCAACACTCTAAAAGCATAAACAAATTAATTCAGCAATAGGGACTCTTCATATTCTGTTTCAGTGGAAGAGCAGTGCTCAGCACTGTTCACTTCTGAACTCCTGTACATTGAACCAAAAAACCTACAAATGAAACAGAACTTATCAGGCCAGTTTTTTAGACTGAATCATGTGGGCCATTTCCTATTTACTTTTTCAAACACCAAAAAAGAAACATTTGATAAGTGCATCTAAAATCTCAGTGCAGCTTCATGTCTTTTAAACCAAACATACTGACTTTGAACTAACAAAACTTATGCTGACTTTACTGAAAAGATTGATTTTTCTTCCTGAATAGGTAATCCTCTGACTTCACATAAAAAGATGCCATTTACATATTTAAAATATTTATTTGGCAGCCATTGCTGAAACTCCTGAATATTAATTAAGATTCTGTTTAAGTGCTGGAAAATATTTTCATCGTTGTCACCTTTGTTTTCTATTCATTCCAAAAGAGGAAAGAATGGAACTAGGCAAATGTTGCAAAGTGAAATAGTGGGCACTCATCTAAAACCTGTGTAAAGCACAGGTAATACCTAAGCTCTTTTCAGCCTTTGCTAACCTCTTGCAAGAGACAGCAAAAGAAAAATTCAGTATTGATGGAATATGATGAAGACGTGCATCTGGAGATGTGAACAATACAAACACAGAATTAGCAGTACTCTAAGTTCTCAGAATAAAAATATGAATTTCTTATTGTAATGTTCACAAAAAGAATTCTCATGTGTCTTCTTATGTTACTTGTGTTACTTTTTAAGTAATAATTTTTTAATTTTTATCACAAATGGTGTTATTCACGCATTTATGTTCTTGTGTTGAAAAGTTCATTTATATTTTTTAAATTAACTGCAGATTTAAATAGAAAAAATATTAACATTTTCTGCTTTTGTCTTTCAAAATTTGGTATCCATCTGAACAAGCTTTTTATGTGGATTTCTCTTGCTCTGTGGCAAGCTTCTAATCTGTGAATCTGTGTAAAAGGAACTAAGTTGTGTTTCTTTTTCATTCAGTTATAGCAATAAAATAAATAAACAACCTCAATTTCTAACTGTCTTCCAAGAAAAAAAATGTTATCAATATTGTTAATTAGTACTTTTTTAGTACTAATTATTTTAGACCAATAGATCAATATACTGTTGACTTCTTACATAGTTGAACAGAATTGTCCTCTGAATTATTCAGGTTTTTATTTTAATTCTTTCTATGGCTGCAGAAACATAAAGGCATACCATAAAATAATAATAAAATACCAATCAGAAAAATAAGTAGGCACGATATGTCAAACTCCCATTATGAGCTTTGTAAACCGACCTTATAAAATTGGCCCACTGACCAGGTCTTGGGCCTGTTTTGATGTAAAATATTAATGCTTTATTTTAAAAGAATCCAAGTAACATTATCACTAAAGAATATCATTCTTAGACACATAGTTATCTGGTTTTCTTCTGGTTTTTTTCAAATCTTCATGAAAGCATCACTGAGTCATCATATGCCAGCCTTAAGTAGGGGCAGGAAATGTCAAGTGGAGATTCACATTTAAGTTCCACTTCTTTATTCTAATAGAAGTTCAGTCAGTAGTGACTGACTGCAAAGGAAAGGGACAAGATGTTTTAAATAAACTTCAGAAATCAATTACAAATAGGGCATTTAAATATCTAATTCAAAAGGGAGAGTAATTACTCAGAATGTTTAATAGTCCCCTCATTAGGTTTTAATTGTTGAAAAAATTAACATATTTATTCTGTTTCTGTGATCTTATATAGCAGTACATATAACTGTAGATAATAAATACCTTATAGTACACAGCATCAAATGATTAAATGCATCATCTGGACCTGATGAAGCAAATTAAGCTACTAAAGAAACACAAGAAAAACAGCAAAGCAAAACAGCAAAGCAAAATAGTACATATTGATAGCACAATGTAATAACCTTTCCAAATATTCCCCAAAAAAAATAACTGAACCTGACACTCAGTTCCTATGTAGCCCATCTGACTTTATCCATATTCTTTCTTCATTTTAGTACAATATACTCATGTGTCCCAAAAGAAAAACAGAGTAATAGGAATCACAATCATAAAACTGAGCTGGCCATCTCTCCTTGGTAAAGGCTAAAGTGGTTAGATGTAGGCACCCTGAAAAACCCAGAATTACAGTCCTTGCTGTTGTATCTTAGCTTTCTTTCCTTCTGCTATTTCTCTTAATTATCAGTTTCCCACAGACAAGTGTCATGCTCGACCGCCTTACAATCTAGCTTTCATCTACCTAGACTAGTAGAAGCATGAAGAAGGCTGTAGTCTTTTGATCTGCCTACTCATTGGCATATTTAGGTTAAAGTATCCAAAACAATATCATTAATTTTACACACCTGCACTATTTCTTTTAGGTAACTGGGGGTTACATTTTGATAATCTCCACCATACCTATAATCAAAGCTATGAAGTGTTGAGAACCAATAATATTAAGCATCTTATGATTCAGATTGTCTAAGGAAATTACCTCCATGCTGAAAGAAGACTCACATGATTCACTCATACTCGAAGATTTACCTGTAAAATATTTTTCACAGCCATAGTATTCTCCTTTGGAAGAATAGGTAATGTCCTGGAAAATTTAATTGCTTTGGAAGAATAGGGAATGTCCTGGAAAATCTAATTGCTGTCCTACCCTATCTAGACTTTAAACTTTTAAGTGTAAACGTAGACAAATTATTGTAAGGAGTACTGTGCTGTTAAGAACACAGAGGAGAGTGCTTAATTAGTCTACAGTGGTTACCTTCTTACTTACATGCTCATACTGATGTTCATTTTATCAGTTCTGAGGTTATCCATCATCATTTCAGTGGGCTTACAAACACCTTCTAATTTAGCAAAACTGCAAAACAGCAACAACATTAAATTGATTTGAAGACTCTACAGTGACAGAAAACCTCTGGCAGGCTCTCTGACTGGAAGCTGAATTAATCTGCTGAAGCTTTAAAGACAAAAAACACTACTGTAACATTCTGTTCCACACAACACTCCCACTCCCTTGCATGTGCCTGTCAGTAATATCATTTTCATAGTGATATTTTCTCTGGAGACAACTTGAAAAGTACCAGCTGTTTCTTACCTTCTAACGATGTAAGAGTAATTTCATAACAATAATTCCATCACTGACTGGCAGAAACCTGGCAGATCTGGACCTAATATTTGGACTGACAGAGCAAAAAGTTTGAAGAAATTTCTAACATTTTCTTTGAAAAGAATTCCCTCTGCCAAAATTGTTCTTTCTTCCTTTACATTTTCTCGAAGGGCGGAGGGGGATGGGTGGGTGGTGTCTGGTTGGGATTTTAGTTGTTTTATATCTGATTCCGTAGCTTTTTTTGGCAAAGATGACTTTTACACTTAGCCAGCATCTGAATGTCATTACTGGAACTCACTCTTGTATGTGTGTACCTACATGTCTTCCACAGAAAGTGTTCTTGTAGGACAATGCCTCTGTTTACTTCCATATTATTTTTGTAATAAGAAGATTTGATATTTCAACAGCATGATTTCCAGATGTGTCAGTTAGAGTGCAGGAACTGGATTGCTTACTTCATCAAACTACTTCTTTAAATCTATACAGTCTCCAGTCTATTGCAAGTTATCATAATGGTTCTATTTTGTTCTTCACTTCTCTGGAAATAGGTTATGACTACTCCACATCAACTTTCCAATTTACTATCTACTTTCTTGCATAATCAAAAATAGTTCATGCTGGATAGTAACTATATTGGAAACAAGAACTTGAAAACTTCACAGAATCACAGAATAGTTGAATTTGCAAGGGACTTCTTGACATCATCTAGTTTAGCTTTACCTGTTCAATGCAGGATCAGCTAGCTAGAGCACGTTGCTCAGGATACTATCTAATCCGGTTTTCAGTGTTCATGATGATGGAAACACATCTTTGAATATGATGATGATGATGAATATGATGGAGAAAACTGCTTTGAATATGAAGAGGTTGAATTCTGTTCACTTTAAATTTTGCCTCCTTCTGGTGGGCAAAAAATGAACAAAACATTAATTCATTAAACTATTTAAAAAAAACCCTGGAGAACAAGCATAAATACTTATGGATAAATAAATCTCACATTCTAGATCTTCATGGCAAATGACTTTTTATTCAGCTGCAGAACACCTAAAAGTACCATTTCTGCCTCATGCCCTTGTGTGTGTGCATGCAAAAACGAGCACATGCACACACATTAATGTGGACTTACCTTTCTATATTAATGCATTTAGATACGTATGGTTCGTTTATAACAGTTTTCTAAGAACAAACATTCTGGAATTGTATGAAAATGACCTGAAGAAGATCGTGAATGCCAGAATCCATGGACATAGGAAAATCTCATTAAGCTGCAGTTCAAATGCTGCACATTATGTGACTGGATACTAACCATTAATAGTGTTGTTAATCCACTTGCCAATGAAAATGACCAATAATAAACCCAGTCAAGTATCTATGCTGTGTCATTTCCTCCTCAAAAGTTTAGGTTAATTATTTTTATCTGTTGTATCAACAGGGATTGCCTAGATGTGTTGTCTAGCAGAGACACACTGATCATATCTGTTGCCCCAAAAGATTTTCAAGAGGGATTCATCTTGATTATTCCATCTGGTCTGTAAATACTGTCCATTACAACTGGACAGTAAAGACATAGACGGTAGGCAAATTAGGAGATATCTAAAGTGTAGATGGACTTTGCAAGTGAACCTGAACCACCTGAACTCTGCTAATTGTGTAGGTTATGTCTCCAATATAAATCCATTAGCTCTGGAAAATGCAAAAAAAAAATCTTTTCTTATTTAAAAAAAATATATATAGGCTAATTATAATTGCCAGAAGCAGACTTTTAATATAATATCATGTGACAGAATTTGAAATCAGGTGTGTATGGCTGTTAATGATATAAGAGTGCTGCTAATTTCATCTGACAACTAAATCTGTAAATTATAAAATCTTTTGGCTTGGTGATCACATCAGCCCTAAGGAGATACCATTTAAAATAGATTATATGTATTGGCAACAACTGTTTCTAAAGCTGTTGACATAAAGTTAATGCATGATCTAATATCCAAAGGCTTATCTCAAAATATGATCAAGGTAATGTTTTTGATCCATTTTCACCTGGGTAGTGTTACAACAAATGTGGTTGACCAGAAAATGTAGTTAATAAAAGCTTAAATCATGATTTCAAAAACTTCATCTACTGAGGAATTCCATATTCAAGGCTACTCAGTGTGCTGATAATGCTTTCTCATCATGGTTAAGAATATTACCTTTATTTCTAAACAGCAGGGCTCATCCAACTTTTAAATAGTTAGCAAATTGAGTAATGAGCTCAGTAATGTCTGAAGAAAAATAAACTGGATTCTATTTGATAAAATTATTACCTGGAAGGTAGGATATAAAATCTGATGTAATGGAGACATAAACACAGAAGATTTTAATATCTGCTCATAACCTTTAGAAATATCTATACAGAATATTAGAGAAGCACCTTAAAGTATGTTTTCCTTTCTAGAGCCTAACCAGATAAACTGATGCCAGCTGCAATTTTCCGTTAATTTGTGTTTCATAACTAGCTCTCCTCACATGGTGATATCTTGAGAAATTTTTTTTTGACTTGATCTGCTAGTGAGAGCCTAGACATCTCCAAAAAGTCATAATTCTTCAGATATAAATGCTATAGGGTATTGGATCAGACTAATGGTGCCTGACACTAAGGGATCTCCACAGCCAATGTAACGCAGCATTTAAGGATTCTCCTTGTCAGAAGTCCCCAAGGATTGCACACCAAAAGCAGAGATGGTGAGAAGGAACAACAGCTAATCTAATGCCTCTGTGTGCTGGCATTGCTCAGCTCAGGCATTGCACTCCAGGACTCTTAGAGTAAAGGCACTTTGGAGACCCTCCAATGTGGCATTTTTGGAGCAGTCTTAAGCCCAAGACCTCTAATCCAAAGTAGGTCTGCATATTTTTTTTAATATTTGGAAAGTTCTGGCTGAATTTCCCATCTCTGCATTTCTCTGAATTGAATGCCATCAAGAACAAATGAAACCTGACTTCACAGTTAAGTGTGTGTGTATATATATATATATATATATAATTTGGCAATGGAATTTTTTTGCTCCAGTATTAACCTCAAATTCACATATTTGGGTATTTTTAACAATAAATGATAACTACCTAACCGCTCCTGCTAAAAGTAACCAAAACAATTTCATTCTTAAAAAAACTCTTCTGTTGCATCTTTTTTGAGACAGACAGACCTAATATCACTTAGACTTGCACAACTGTGAATAGAAAAATAGAGAGATATTTCATCTACACAACTACCTGTTCCTTCTTTCTCAGTTACTCATATTCTAGCTACAAATCTGCTGATGGATTTAATTTCAACTAGGTAGAAATAGGTAGAAAAAAGAAAACACTTCGTTCAAGGGAATTATCTTTGTTTTTGTCAACCTTTGACCATATTTTACAATACTAAATCATACTGTACTTCATATAAGTACTGTGTGCACAGTAGGCCTTTTTTCCTCTTATGTTTTTGAAGCAATCAATCGCTGTGTAGGAAAACCAGAAAGTGAAACCCATTCTTATGTTTAATCTGAAACTGTTGTGCATGTGTCATTCCACTTTTCAGAAATCAAATTTAAATTACAGATACCTTAAATATGTTTTCCTAATAACATTCTCTGCTGTTGAAGATTGATTGTTCAGCAGTGTTTCAAATTTTCCCTTTTGGTGCTTTCAGTCTATCCTCTAGACTTTAAAAATTCTTGTAGTACATTGGGCTTTCAATAAAATTTATTATCCTTTTTTAGGCTATGTGTAAATATCTTAAATAAAACTTTTGCATCAACATCAAAGCAATAAAATATGTCTTCTGTTCTCTCCAGCTTTTCCATATTTTATATGTTTGATGTTAATGTGAATATGATATTCAAACTTAATAATTGTATGGCAAAGGGAAATATAAATGTCAATAAGCTTCATTGAACAGTTTTATTAAATGCTTGCAATGTAAAACCATCTCTTAAAGGTAAGTGGTGCTGTAAATCCTCTGTGCCACAATTATGTAGTTCTGCAAGTTACAAATATATTTCTAATCCTCCATAGAATATGTTAAAGTAGGAAGCTATTCCTGTATATTAATAAAAATCATTAATGTATTAATATTGCCTTTATTGCTGAAAGTTCTTTCAGTTATCTGCCTCTGACAGCCTTAAATTGTACATGCAGTGTGTGCACAATTAATAAACCTATCCTAAAAGAAAGGATTTTTGCTTTTTCTCTTTTGTTAAATCAAAACATGCAATAATTGAAACATTTGTTACTCGGTTTTGATATTTCCAATTAAATTCTAAGAGCTCTCTCAATGAAAGGACATGGTTTCTCTATATTAAAGTTCTTCATGTTGCAAATAAGCTGTCTATTAAGAAACTTGTTCTCTACATCATCTGTAAGAAAAAAAACCCCAAACAACTAACCCTGCAATAACTCTTCCTAGGTCTAGGATTCTGTTTTCTCTTCTAGGAGAGACTGCTGCAGCAGACATGGATTATGCCATCAGCCTCTGTAAGTGAGATTCAGATCACTAGGACAACAATTCCTGGGGCTGTAAACTTCATCCTTATGGTTCCTTCCCTTCATGGTTCTAATTCAAGTAATTTAGTAGGGTGGCATCTGCAGGGATTGGTTGTCCTATTCACAGGATCCAACTCCTCCAAATGTCAGGTGGCTCTGGCTTAAAGGGTACTGGATGCAGAGCAGCTGAAGTGTTTCATTTCCCACTTTGGAAAACACCATAAATAGAAACAGTAGAGTAACTCTCACAGCCTGCTGTGGAGTCCTTGGCCATAAGTGTCCCCTCAGCAATAAAGGTAAGAGGCAGGCTAAGAACCGACTCACACGCGTGCACCTGCTCCCCTCAGAGCCGGCGCTGCCAGCTTCAGGGAATCCAGTCCAAGGTCTGGAATCACTAGCGTTGGAGAGCTGCTTTGGCAAGCATGCTGAATAACAGTTCCCTCGGTGATGTACGCCAGATGTACAGATGCTGTAACTTTGAAAAAGAGTGTACAGTTTCCCCTTCCACACTTCAACTTGCTGGCATAGGGCTTTGTTTTGTGACATGGTCATGAAACTTCTGGAAGCACTAGACTGCCCTCTTCCCCATTTCCTTCATCCCCATTTCCCTCATTCCACTTTGCATTACTCATTTATTTCTAGTACCTGCAAAACTAGTGCAGGTAACCTAGGGCCCACTTTCTCCAAATTGTCTTATTTCTGTCATACAGTCTTATTTCTGTCTACTGTATGACCACTTGCTCCTTACAGCTGGAGCACAAATCTTGGCTGGAATTATCTGAGGTCCAAATTAGGGGAAAGTGTAAGTTTTTTTGAAATGTCATATATAAATCTGTTTTCTGTCCTTCTATAGAAAAGTTGTCTGTGCATAGTCATTACTTGTAGCAAAGCCAAAACTATGAAATACTGAAATATGGCTCCCTATTTCATGAACGGCTAAATTGCTTCAGCTTTACCAGGGGGCACCTCTGAAAATTGCAGTTACCATGGCCAGCTAGCACTCAGCTAATTCACAACTTCTCAGGTTTCCCTCTCAGTACTTTTTTTGAAAGTCAGTATTCATGGAGTTTTCCCCAGTCTGTTAAAAATTTTACCCTTCAAATAAAAGTGGAGCATTAAGAGATGGATCTTAAACTTTGTAATGCACCTGACTAGTTCTCAAAACAGTCCTTCTATCCTCCAAGAGTTTATGCATGAGGGGATTGGCATGATTAGCTGTTCTTAACTACCAGAGAGAGCATTTTAAATTCAGAATTAGCAAAAGTGCAATTATTAGATCACAATGAATTTTAGTGGATATGAAATTTCATTTAAAGGAATAATTGATAATAAACATATAAAGAAAGAATTAAATACTTAAAGGAGAATTCAGATGAACACACAAAGTGCACACAATGGTGATTCTGAAAACTGCCTCTGCCTGAGCCCTGAAAACCATCCACCAGCTTCCCAGCTCAAGTCCTGCAGAGCTCAGAGCATATCTACAGAGCTGCCTCTGCCAGTCCCCACCAGCACCTTGATCCTGGCAAGACTGAACAGCTTGGTGTCCTTCTCTTGGCTCCATTAGGTGAGAAGCCAGGTGTCCTGCTGCCTTTCTCCAGGACGGCTTACCAGGAATAGGGAAGTCACATCTCATAGAATCATAAAATCATTTAGGTTGGAAAAGACCTCCAGGATCTGCAAGTTCAAGCATTAAACTAACACTGCCAAGCCCACCACTAAACCATGCTTCTAAGCCCTACATCCATATTTCTAAGGACAGTGATTCCACCACTTCCTTGAGCAGTCTTTTCCTATGGCTGACCATTCTTTTAGTGACAAAATTTTTCGAATATGCATTCTAGACCTTCCCTGGCAGAAATTGAGGCTATTTCCACTTGTATCACTTGTTACCCAGACGAAGAGAAGAGCAAGAACTGTTTTCATAATAGCTTGACTAAGTTGAGCTTTTCATAAAACATGACTAGGTTGTGGTCTTTCATTCCTTAACTCCAGTCACAAATGGTTAAGACACTCAAAGATTTTTAAGAGATGAAGCATTTATTGGTTCTCACCTTTTGGCTGCATCGATTCTCTCCCATCTCCTGGGAAAGGATGTGAAAGCAATGATGGAACACAACATTGTTAGGCCTTTCTTTTCAACTGGTGCTAGAGAATCATTCATCATTCATTCATTCATTCATTCATTCATTCATTCATTCATTCATTCATTCATTCATTCATTCATGTATGGGGGGGAATGTGACTAGCACGTGAACAGCTTTTGGGTCCCAAGCAAAAATCCCAGTTGCCAGGCTAACACACAGCTGAATTGCTTCCCATAGCCTCCTCTGTAAATCTGCATGTTCTATTTTCTTCAACAGGAACAGAAAGACTCAATCACATCATTTTACTTCCTTCATATATGACAGTGGTTTCCTACTTTTTGTTCACTGTGAATGATTATGCAAAAATATAAAAATCCAAACTACAAAATCTACACCTACATCCAGAACAAGCTTCTTGGCCATCAGTCCTGCCTGGACAAAGCTACTTACCTTCAAGGGGAAACTGAAAATCTTCAAGATTCAGGATTTCCCTTCCTGCATTCTCCTAAAAGCTATCTCTGGCCTTGGTTGCCTGCATCATTCTCCCTATACACACTCTAAGTGTTGGACCTTGGGGCATACTGTCTTCTTGGATGAAACACTATCATGCCAAAATTAGGTTGTGGTATCTTACATTTCCTTTCTGATTTTAGACTATAATGCTTAAAAACTTCCCTGTAGCAAAATCTCAATTTTCCCTCACCCTATCCTTCTGTATCCTAGCTAAAGTTTTGGTTCCTGTAGCGTGTCATAATATCAGCAAATAAGTACAACTTTTCAGTCATTGATTGATGATTCTAGTGGTTGACTTGAAGCACAACACTGGGATCTGCCTGTCAGAAGCTGAATTCTGAGCATTTTCTGAAAAACAGATGTCTCAGTCTCTAACTACATCTCTGCTTTTCCAGTTTTTTGCGCTTAGCTTGACTGGCATGGGTGAACTCCCACACTCCCCAAAGTCAGCAGCAGTTCTGCCATTGATTTTGAATTGTCATATAAATCTTCGTCATGACCATACAAAACCAATGGAAAAGTCAGAATATCATGTCTGCCCATCCAACATTCTCTTTCTGTTCCAGAAATGTGTATTGAAGCTTGATTCCATTCCATTGATACTGAACTTCAAAATTAAGGTAACTGAAAAACGGTGAAAACTGACAAGTGAGATGGAACTGGGGAGATCAGTTTACATAGCCACAAAATATAAGCAGAAAAGTCATTTAACTTAATTTCTCTGAGAAGTTGTCACTGTTTGCAATTTAGATTGTTCGCCTACTACTTGCTATTAACTTTAAGCTAAATAGTTTTCTAATTTAGCAGATTGCCTTGGAGCCTCTTACTGGCTTTCTAGTAAGCTTGATCTTTTATTAGCTGCAGTACTTTGTGCTAGTCATTATACATTAATTTAAATTTACTTTTTTAGATTTCAAAAGTACATTCATATTAGCATTCTTTTTTACTAGCAAATGGCAGAATAATTAACATAGGATATTTGATCTCATTAATAGAATTCCTGTTTGGTCTTTTGAGGCAAAACTCATAAAAACAAAGTAGTGAAAAAACAGTAAAATATTACTCCCTTGATATATTTAAGACATTTTGATTGGTGTATCCTTTTATGCTGCTTTATGTTCATTTTACTAGAAATGCATCTTTATCTTCCCTTTCATATTAATGGAATTTTTTATTCTACCAGAATTGATAGTTTGAATGTAAAAGTGGTAACACTCCTTATAGTGTTCTAAAGTTAAAACCCAGGAATTTTTCCTTGCTAAGGTTACACCATGTTTCCTCTTGTAAAATTCTACTAAAGTAAATTTCTTCGACAAAGACCTAGAGGAATATGCTGAGCCAAGTGACTGTTATTAAACATACCCTGTCTCTCTCCCATGCAGACAATTGCCTTTCATTTGGGAGATGAGCAGAATTTGCACCTCAGCAGTTAGTGTTTGAATCCAAGAGGGAAATGGACAGCATCCTCACAGTTCTCAGCAGATGTCGAATAGATACATAATCTCAGGTTAGATAAAACAGGCAAAGGAAATCCTCAGTATGATTTCTAGGGCTGGGCTAAATGCAAATGGTGAAGCAAAGTGCTTTATAGAGGCAATTCAGCTGGTGAAGGAGCTGGTGGATATAACCAGGCTGTGCCCAGGATGGGGTCACCTAACACAGCTGAGGCCGTGTGCCAAAAGGCTGTATGGTTATGGATGAGGTCTCTGTCCCGAGGTGCTCCTCAGGGACTGGAGTGAAATGACTGCCCGAACGTGCGGCCGCGCTCAGCGAGTTCTGTGCAGGGCCTGGCAGGCTGATTCACACTGTGGTGGCAGAAGGCTGGGTGAGCTGCCAGGGGTGCACTGAGGAGCACTGACGTGCTGCATCCCAGCCACCTGGCTCCAGAGACGGTAACCTATGGCAGCAGAAAGGGAGCAGGAAGCCACAGTGGAAATAACAGCAACTACCAGAGTTGTTTCAGTAGCCCAGGACTGCCTATAGCCTGACACATTAATTAGTCTTGCTCCTGTATTTTCTGAGTGGTAGATTTTCAATGAAAATTGCATGTGCAAAAATATCCTTAAGTTTGTAATATAAGGAAATTATTTGGTTGACATGAATTCTGCATGAGGAACAACCGCAGTAGGTGGGCAGTTCCAAGAGAGACTGTAGAGCAAACTGATGGAGCTTGGAGCTGTGCACTGGGCTCACTGGCACACAGCACTTCAGCCAGCTACACTGATGGTCAATTACTCTAAGAGAAACCACAGATCAGGGGCACCAGGGGTGTTTTCTGAAATGACTGCAGAAAGTACAAGAATTAAGAGTTCAAGATAGACTTTGGTATGCACAGCAGCTCCCTCTCTATGGTTGAGGATGCTTAACTAAGGATGGGGAATTAATTCTTCCTTTCTTCCTAACTGGAAAATAAAAGGATTTCAACTTTTGGTCTAGGAAGAAAGTCTGAATTTATTATGCAAAACATCTTCATAAAGTCCTCTTCTGTGGAGGAAACAGATTATTATCTTATTAGGTCAGCCCATGCTGCTCTGAAAGAACCTAACTGTTGAGCTTGAGGAATAATACAGAAGGAAGGTCACTCTGGAAATCCAGATTCTTCAACCAAGGTGCTGTGCAAACTGCATAAGGCACCTCTGCATTCTGTGAGAGCACTCTGCTATAGATTGCAGAGTCATATTAGACTTTCTGTTTTGACAGACCCTGCTAAAGCTAAAACAGAGCTTCATGGCTAAACTCTTTCAGATAAAATTCATTGCTCATACAGACTTCCAAAATTTTATTATTTGCCATTTGGTCTGAAACATGATGGTCAAAAGTAGAACAGCTGCTGCTAGCAGTCACATCTGACAATTCCTTTCACATCTCTGTCAGTAAAAGAAAAGTTGAATATAAAGCCAAAAAAACTTCACTCTGTTACCTTAGGAAAAGTAATTGACAAAAAATATCCAACTTCACCTGAAACAGGAAAGAGACAGATTGAATCACATGATTACACACTGGAAGTTGATATTTTTTGAAAGACTGAATATTTTGGGAGGTTATTTAACCTATAAGAAACATACCATTTCTTGGTCTTATAAATCATCTGGATTTTAATAATGGCTGAAAGATATCTCAACTCTGTACTGAGGCTAAAAATAGTCACCTGGGTAATTGGTTAGATAGTCAGGCAGCTGCTCTGAGGTTAGGTTTGTTTCCACACTGCTGTAGGAAAAAGGTACCTTTAGGGCTTCAGTTCATAACTGTAGAGTGGAACAGCTTGGTGAAAACCTGTTTCTATTTTCTGACTCCAAACTCTCCTCATGCTATGCCAAAAGGTGTGTTCCATTGCTAAATGTCAAATGGATAGGCATGCCTCTGGATTTTTCATGGCTTTAAGTGCATTTTGAATTAAAATTTTGTAACCAGGATAAGCAGACAATTGGAGTTGGAGTTTTACTTGTGTTTCACACTCCCATTTAGTATAATCCTCTTTTGAGCCTCTTTTATTGGTCAAACCAGATGCATACTGTAGAATTGATTAAAATGGGTGGGTTTTCAGCTAAAATTACTTTACCAGCCATGATTTAAGTTTTATAAGATAGAGTTTTTGCAACTGCTTTAAATGAATACTTATTTTCTTCATGAGGAATTATGAACACTGATCAGCAATGGGATTTTTTTTAAGTGAAGCAAAATGATTGCTTTTTGGTGAACAGCGGATTTGCTCCAAAATAAGAAGAACCTAGAACTGTTCTCTAAATTAAGTTAAATCTAGCCAAACATACATGCTAAAAAATATTGAGTGGAATTTTCAAAAATATCTAGGTTTTTTTACCAGTTCTTAAAAATGAATGTATTCAACATGAATATTTAACTGACTTACTATTAAAAAAAAAAAAAAAAAAAGGTTTCAAAACCTTTTTATAACACAAACACATTAATTAAATACTTCTATAGAATTTTTTGGGTTTATTTCAAATTATATATTACTTTCTTTTTCATCATATCCAACTTTTCCAAATATAATATCTCATTTCAATAAAACCAATCTAGTTTTCATCCACCAGGAAAAGAAATCTACCTATTTTTAACTGTAACTTAAGCAACTCGCCTTGAATATATATTTTCTTTCATTTTAAGCTGACCATGAATATGTTTATCTGAGATATTTCTATATATTTATGGGGAAAATTATATATATTACATATATAACTATAAATCCATAAAACTACATATTTTTGTTGTACAGTAAGAATACTTTCTAAATTCACTATACTGTATTTTTCTGCAGCATGCCATTGAACTGCAACTTCTTTATTCCAAAATGCATTGTCAGCTGTTTAAAACAGAAAAATACAAGAGGAATTATATTTACTTTTGATAAGTAGATTGAATGAGGTATCACAGTCAAAGAATAAATTTCTGTATAATGAATTTGTGTAAGCAACTGGATCTATCAGACACTAAACATTTATACACCAACCCTTATTCAGAATTGCATTTCTAACTATGCCTTGGAAATAGATAATTATTGTGGCAATGCAATTACTTCTTCCTTGAGAATGTAGCAGAAGCAGTACTGATACGAAGGTATTTTGTAAAAAAATACATGCTTCATGGAGAAATACTTCTTACTTTTATATATCCTGAAAGACATTGATGCAAGTAACAGGAGAAATGTTGTAGAATCCCAATTTTTTAAATTATTATTATTATTATTAAAATTTGACCAAGATATTATGAATTTTAATTTTGTGCAGGAAAGGAATCACACTGTTGTGTCTACTGTGCCATCATTGTACGTTGTTCAAAAAGCATACCAGCATCATGTTGTACAATACAATAATTCAAATATAATTCAAACTGCTCCAGGTTTTAGTAAATTTCATTACTGCAGTGACCAGAGAAACCAACAGGAAACTACATTTAATCCAGTAGTTTGATTTTGCTTAGCAAGATGAATAGGATATGTTCGTTGTGAACCTCCAAATGATCATCTGGAGTATTTTCTATAAGCTGAACATCATGCACTATTCATAAAGGGAAAGAGAATTCAGAAAAACTGTTTCCTTGCCTTTAAAGTAATGGAGGTCAAAATTTTCCTAAACTTCTCAAGAGTTTCTTATCTCTACCGTCTCCTTCCTGCCTTCAGTCAAAACATTTGTTAGTTTCCACTGGCAGATATCCAGGGGTAGGTGTGTGGTCTGAAAATCTGCTGGAGTGGAGTTTCCAGTAACATAAACTGCCTGTTGTTTCCTTTCCCTGTAAGGGCTTGAAAAAAAGACAGCTTGGCTTGAAAAATTGGACTGGAAGTGCCTGAGTGTACCCTGAGCAGAACTAAAGAATGGGAACATGCACAGAGCACCTCCCCTGCAGGACCCTGGCCATGCTGAGAGGTCACCTTTCTCTTAGCATAAGATTGATGGAAAATGTGTTGTACTCTAACCAGAAATCCAAATTGAAGAGGTCATGCTAAGGGAAGTAGGGGAGATATTCATCTGTTATAGTTCAATATATTTTAGCTGGATAGTATCAGTGCCAGGAGTACTCAGTGTAACTCACATGTTTGTACAGGGTTCCTGGAAAAAGACTAATGTTAAATGACCTTAGCTGTACTTTAATCCCATAAATGGTTGGGCCTATTACATGCAACTTTCTCAGAAACAGCTGGCTTTCCTGAGCCTTGTTTGAGTATGCATTTCTTTTCTCTTTTTTTCCCCTTGTTTTTTGTAGATCTTTTTCATTCTATTGCTGTTATACTCAAGCCTCTTGTTATAAGCATCTTTCTGATATACAACACATGCTAAATTTCATCTCATATTAGCTACAATATATTACAACTCAAAAAAATGTAATTTCTGTTTAAATGATATGTGACATCTTCAACAGCAGCACGTTTTCCAATAAGTTTTTTTCAACCACATAAAATTAAAATTTTGATATCCCAGCTCTTATTACAGGAATGCTTTCTAGCTTCTTAAAAACTGTTAATTTCCTACCTGATTCATGACAGACCATAATTCAGATGAGTTCCTCAAACTAACTCTGGCATTTCTGGTTCCAAGGGTATGTCAATCACAAACACACATTCTCTGATTAACATTTATAATAAGTGATTACTTTAATACATACTTATTATTATTTATCTCAAGGTATTATAGAAGCACCTGAAGCCAGGCTAGTATTTAATGAGCTCATGTACAAAATGTTAGCAAACAACAAACTTTGCCTCATAAAATCTAGGTCTATAAATCAGAAATGCATTTAAATGTCTGAGAAGATTTCTCTCTTCAGAGAAGCACTTAGGCAAATAATGTCACTATGTAAAAGTAGGTTCATATAAAGGAATTATTTCTGGATTAAATCTCTGAATTTATAAACTTTAGATAAAATCTTTTTTTTATTTTCTTGCAAACTTGGAATAATAATTAATTATTTTACAGTGCTCCATGTCTCTGTAAAAGGCACATGCATTTGAAAAAAAATTAATGTAAAGGGTTGGTGATATCATGTTTGCCATGTTGCTTATTCTCATGAAAATCCCTGATAATTCACAATGCAGACTAAAGTACAGATCCCTTCATTTACATTAGCCTGTTCAGCTTCTTGAAGAATAGAAATATAAAGGTACAGCTCTGATCCCCGTTTTTTATAAGCCACAAAAGATTGGGGGTTTTGCCAAATTGTTGTCAATTGACATAGTATTTTTATTTATGTTTTTTTCTGTAAGGTTCATCACTTGATAAAGCTTATACCTTTCAATGAAGATTTAATTATTTTGTATTAATTATTTCACGGCATATTCTTCTGAAGAAAGTCACTGCACATTTATATTTTTATGTGACTAAATATTTGCATTTAATAGCTTTTGAAAGGCAAGTTCACAGCCACTCTAATTAATAACAATGATATAGTGTGGATTTTATAGCAAATTAACTGTCCAGCAAAAAGACTGAACAACAATAACATAAAAGTTATGGTGTGTGCTTCATTCCAAAACTAACTTAGAGAGAAGAAATAGATGACAAATATAGAATATTAAATTATTCTTCCGTAAATTAGGCTCGCTCCTAATTTACAAATTTTTATCAGAAGTATCTGGCTTAGTCAGAAACCACTCTAAGTATTAGTTACAGAACACAGAAAGAGGATAGCAGAACAGTAGTGTTTGCTTCCTTGTTTAAAAATACTAATCATATAATTTATTTATTTTTTATACTTTCATGGAATATATGCCTATAAACATCTATTGTCAATTTTCTCAGAAGAGCTTATAACAGTTTGTAATCATTTTGTAGCACTTCTGCAAACTAGAATTCCTATGTTGGTCCAAAACAATCAGTACCACAGAATAAGCTTTTCTTGGTGTTTTCTAGAGGGTTCAGCAAAATTTGACTTCTAAATATCAGTCATTGAAGAGTTACTTTTGTATTTTAAAAGTAGAGACTACTGAGTTAAAATGCCCAAGCCCCCCTAATTCTTACTCACATGGAGGCGGAGGCATGCTGAGCATACATATTCCTTTGTCCTACTCCTTTCCATCTTGTTGTGAGAGCGAATGAAAGTGATGACTAAGGTCCTGACTAATGGAAAAAAAGAACCAGGGAAATTCTGGGATAAATCCCAGTTGCTATGAGTAAAGCAAGGAGAAGAGCTCACCTATCTTAGGTGATGTCAGGGCATTGCCTCTTGAGACTTTCATCAGAGAGAGGGACTGAACGGGCACATCCTGAGGGTGACAGGTAATCACAGCTTGAGAAAGCAATTGTTAAGCAGTTGGTAGGTAGATGCAGACTGACGACTTCACACATCTTTGTGTTTTCAAACAGACTTGATCAAATATGTACTTTGAATTTTTTTGCTTTGATTGCTCTAACAATGCAAAACTCTACTTTACATGATATATCGAGCCATTTTTGCTATTCTAAATTGATGAAACTCCTCATTAAGTAATTTTATTATTATAGACTATTTTGCTGGTGCAACACTAGGAGAAACACAACAGATTTAAGTCATAAAGCTTTCTTCATAATGTTTTTAACAGCTTTTGCTCCTTGAGGGCATGAGGATAAGGTGTTGCATATGCATGCAGTTTTGTTGCCAATAAAGATGAAATAAAATTAGTTAAAAACCTAGGGAATTCAGAATTTTTATGGAACACTTTTACTATTCAAAAATACTACAGTAATATAATCTCTGCTCCTATTTAATTAATTGACTAACAGATTGTTTCATACAGGTTCTTTAAAAGATTTATTTTTCCAAAACTCATCAGAAGCAAAGAGGAAGCCAGATGGAATATGCTATAATTGTATGCTGCTCTGTAGTTTAAAAACAGTCTGTTGACAGAAACCTGGTAGGATTAACACAACCCCCAAATTTGCAGAGACCCCACAAAATTGCTTTAATGTAAGAAGAGGTCATGGTCGACTAAGCAATATTTGTAATTCAGTAACTTGCTCCAGATAAACCAAGAAGCCCATGAAAGCATTCAGATGTTGAGCCTGGCTCGGTAGATGCGGTTTTTACAAAGTCTGTTCTCCCTACGGTCCCTCTGCAGTAGATGGAATAAGAATCTCCTTCCAAGAACTAGTGTCAGCTAACCAAGACCCTATTCTCAATCCTTTGACCTCTGCCTCTCAGAAAGACAGGGATGAAACTAACTATCTTCCACTGAGAACTGTCCTATAAGGAGTTACTTGTTTATTTAATATTTATATAGGAATTTAGAAAGGTCATTTGAGCAGAAAAGAACATCCCTGATCAGGGATACATTACCGGAAAGTGCTTTGGTCCCTCAAAAACTAACTCCTATTAATTTTAACTACTAAGTGTCCATAGTGACTTCAGTTGTACTACATGTGTCATGCTAAGTCATGCTGTTGTCTTCACCTTGGCTGAAGGGAATAAGAATCCAAATTAGCTCTGCACACAAAATGGAGAAAAATAAATATAAAATATTTTTATAAAGCAAATGAAATATAAAGTGACTCTGTTATCATTTCAAATTATAGGTGGATGTTTCCTCCCATTCTTTTCTCTGTGTTCCTCTCCTTATTATCCTTCAAGGGTGGACTAGCAGAAGCAGACAGTGCTGAGACTGCTCAGTTAGAGCCTGGAGGGGAAGGTGCAGATGTGTTAGAGCATGGAAGAAAATGAGAAGTGGTTGTGAGAGGAACTTACCATCAGTGGTGAAATGCAAGAAGCAGTAACTTGGGAGTAACTTAGTAAGAAGTAAGTAAGAAGGAGTAAGCAAAGGTTAGTGAAATAAAGAGATGAGAAAGATGAAGAGTGTTTTCTCCTGCTGTGGTTTATGACATGGATAGCACATAGCTCAGAGGCCTTGATTCATTGTAGATCAGCTCTATGAAAATGCCATACTTTTTGTTTTGGTGAAATTCAAATTTTTAATTTTCAAAATGCTTTTTACTTGCAAAATGTTTTCATGGAAGTATCTGACAAACATTTTTATTTCAAGCAGTTTCTTCTGCAAACATGTTTATCTGTAAATTGTTGTTCCTTTGAATGAGTTAGGGAGGTTTGGGGTTTATTTTTTGCTGGATAATTATGGGTTTATTTTTGCTTAAAATATTTGTGTATCTTAAGTTAATATTCTTTCATAAGTTATCTCTTTGTGGGTTGTGTAATGAACTGTGAGAGATAAGTGCAATTTCAAGTGAAATATCATAGCTACATAAATTTTACACATACATATTTTAAAACGCCTAAGTATTCATTCATGAATGTTAGTCAAGATAATAAAATGTGTTCTCAGCAAGATAAAATACATAGTGTGGAAAAGAATTCAGGACTTGTATAATAAAAATGTCCTGAACCCCATCTAGGCAAAAATGTTTTAACTAAGAATTAATTTTCAACAATAATTTGACCTTTAAGAGTATTTCTTCTCAATAGAGTATTATTGTGCTGAAAAAGCAAAAATCCAAACAGAATAAAAAACAGTGCAGTACACAGTGGCATTCTCAGATGAATACCTGGTGAAGGAGACGTGTTCAGAATTTTTCTGCGCATCAAGGTTATCCATTTAACTGGTGTCTCTTTTACTACCTCAGAGCATGCATTTTTCCACCCTAGAAGATTTCACACATGAATGGCAGTAATGCATTCTGTAATTATCCTTCATCCTATGTCTTTGTCACGGTGTGTAATGCTGAAGTTTTTTCACTATTTGAAACAGGGCAGGAATTTAAAATAGTTCAAATAAATTTTAACCATAACTGGTTTTTCCACAGAATTTTTAGATTGCATAGGAGCGTGTTTTAATTAAGGGACCTGGAAGAGGAGAATTCATTAATAATACTATTATTAATTATTGCTTGAAAAGAAGCATAAGTAACAAAATGAGTTCAGAATTGTTCTGAATTTTTTCAAACTAAAGACTTTAGATGCAGTGGCTTAGTAGACAGAATGCAGAATTCTCTACTTTGAAAATTTAGACAAGAAATTTCAAGCAATTACCAAGAAATAAAGTTCTTAGTAACGCTTAAGCAAAATGCCTCTAATGATTTTGATGCTCTTACTGGCTTGTCTAGGTGCATGGAGTGAATGCAAATCAATTTCAGTGCAAATTTCAGTGATGACAGATACCAATGCACCAAGTCAATGAAAATAGGGTGTCAATTTTGTCACCTATAAAATTATGGCTGCTTCAAAAATATATGATGATACAAATATCACATAATTTAATTTTATCTTCCACATATAGTCATTTCTTTGTTATTTCTCTATTAAGCACAATCACCTTCTTGTGGAAATATTTTATAGCAGCTCAAGGTTTCACAACAGCTGTTCAATGGAAGATCTACTACCCATTTTTTGCAGACAACATACAAGAATTCTTGCAAAACTATTCTTGTGAGCAATATAAAGTCATTCAAAAACATAATTGCCAGAGGTGAGCAAAACCAGAACTGGTCTTCTGGACCAATTCCATGTGAGATAACTGCAGCTGTTTCGTGATCACTACTTCACTTATTCCCCCTTTTCAGAACTTTGCCAAACATTGAAGTTACATATACGTGCAATTCATGTTTCCTGTTGGGAGCACCAGGGAACACCAAGGATGACTGGGAAGGGTTGCCCAGACAGGCCCCATCCCCCTGCTTGGACTATGGTATTTAAAACCAGGAGCAAGTAAGTGAGCAGAGAAGTGCGTTCTCAGATCTGGTGCATTCTCAGACTAGGACAAACTTGAACACTGGCATCATTTGAAGTATCTGCTGAGCTCCTTTCATCCTTTAATTTCTTCCTGTTTCTTGGATGTACTAGCAAAGGCTATACAAAAGTGAGCTTACCAAACATGCCAGAAGTTTGGGTTTTCCACAGCTCCAGCATAACCTTCATCTGGATCAAGAGTCCCTGGGCTGTGCTTCTCCAGTTTGCCAGTGACAGTTCCTTCTCTGATGAAAAAGCCTCTATAATTCAGAAGTTGAGATAAAAGACTTAACAAAGTAGTTTTCAAGTAGTTTCAGGCTGCTTTGTCTGCAAATAGAGAAAGAAAGGATAATTTTCACAAGGGAAGCACTCTAAGCAGAGGCAGTAGATAAAACTGTCCCAGTAACAGAAGACCCTACCATTTAGCAAGAACCTCAGGATGACACTGTGCTGTGTGCCAACATCATTCTTGTCTCAGCAAATTGAAAAGGGCATAAAGGAATGTAACGATTTTCAGGATACCTCCTCTCTATTGCTATAGCTCACAAACCTAGCAGCTGCTAGAGGTTAACTTTGCACTGGCAACACCTCACCCTGCCTGGCCCTCTTCCCACCCCTGGAAGAAAGAAAGAAAGAAAATAAGAGCATGCATAAAATTTGAAACAGGTCACAAAAATACAAAAGAAAGCACATAGATCTTAAATGTGTCCTAAGTCATTCCTTTCAGCTATCTGATGAGAATGAAGGACAAAAAAGCCATTAACGTTTATTTGCAAACTGAATCGGTTTAAAAAACACATAGTAAGATAGATGGGCTATGAGAGACTAAATTAAATAATACTTCAGCAAAAGCACCACCTATCTCATAGGCTTGGGGAGTTATAGAGAACCTGAGCACAAAAAATTACTTAAATTGTCCCAAACTTATATATATGTAGTAAATATTTATCCTAAATATTATAATTTTAATAAACAAATACTAATGTTATGTAGGTATCAATATTTTTAAAGTGTGATTGCTATTTTCTGGAATACATCCAATTATCCAGTACTTTTGGTTCAGTATTGGGTAGAGATAATGGTCTCCTTGTATTGTTGGCAGCAGGTATTAATAAATACTAATTCTTGCTCAGTGTTGCAATGTTTGAGAAGTTATGTAGAAGTTGCACATCTCTGGTTAGTACCCCCCTTTATCCCACCTTTGTGTAAGACATTTTAGCAAAAGACTGCAGCAAAGTGTGTGCTTGTACCTGTTCTGTAAGTAGCAGTAGAAAATATAGAAGGCTATCATTCCGAGATTCTTTAACAATTTATAAATTCACTTGAAAAGGAAATAAACCAAGAAAGTAACTCAAGCTCCTGCCCCTCTTCATTACCAAAATATTACAAATACTACTGCATTCTAAGAAAAGTGCCTTGATGTACCTCTTGGAGTTCAATAACAAAAATACTTTTCAGTTTTAGAGTTTCTCAAGCTTCAAAACAAAGCTGCATGAAAACCAAAGTGCACTTATGAACTAATGAAATATAAAATAGGGTGGGCAATTAAGAAGAGAGCCTTAAAAAGCACTTACAGAGAGGCCATATTCTCCTCCCATTTTTAACTCTGTGACTCATGTTAACTTCAGCAAATGACAAGGGCACAGTTTGTCATGCCATCTGAGCAAAATATTGACTCTTCCTGAGAGCCTTTTTGCTTTTTTGCATAAGTACTTATTAAAGAGGGAACAAGGACTCCTTCTGAAAAACTGTACCACAGCTATCAAGAAGAGTTTCAGCAGCCCTGTTTTGAATAGCACATAGTACAACAAATAATGGGTTCCCATCTTCTTCAGGATGTCCCTTTCCTCTGCATTTTTCTTAAAATAGGTACCATTTTAATACATGAAGAATTTATATCATAATTAGATGGGCATCTAGGAGGTCTGTAACAGCCTTTGAAAGATGGTTTCAATGTGAGCTTTCATTTCCTTTAAGTTCAGTCAAAAAAAAGAGATATTTTCCAAAATCTACCAAATCGTTGCCTTTTGGCATTTTTCAAAACGTGTGTGCAGTAAGGATTGCTTCCTGATCTTTATTATGCCACCATCTACTCCATGAAAAGTATGGAACTATGCCAGTATGAACCAGATGCATTGGCTTTTAATTTTATCAAGTAAAGCAGTTAACCTTTCCAGTGCTATAGTTCTATAGCTATATCTTCTAATATCTTCATTATTTATATGTGCTAATATCTTCTTTATTTATCTAAGCTTTCTCTGTAGCTTTTAATTGCAATTTCACTGTGTTTTTACAGGCCACAGTACTTTCCTTCATAATTTACAGTGTTATTGAACAATTAAATGAAC
Source organism: Sitta carolinensis (assembly GCA_032173965.1). Lineage (NCBI taxonomy): Eukaryota > Metazoa > Chordata > Aves > Passeriformes > Sittidae > Sitta > Sitta carolinensis. The sequence continues at coordinate 22,338,808 of JAVUNC010000005.1, read as the reverse complement.
TACACAGGTTCTCTGTATTTCATTGGGAATACATTCCTTTTTTTAGTGAAGAGATACTAGAATACTCTGTTCATATCTCACAAAGAAGTTATTTTTAAGAAATATTTTTCCAGAAAATGTGATTACTTTATAATGCATTGTGTTTATGAGTCCAATTTATTTTGCTGGAAGACCTGTTCCAAAACATTGTAGATAAGTTAAGAAATAAAAATAACATATGCCCTGACCAATGGATCACTTTTCCCCTTGGAAATGCTAATGCATATATATATTTGCCATGGTAACTGGACCATTTTAAATTTCACATACAGGTCTTTCTTCTCTTTGTTTCTGAATGTTTGAAAATATAATGAACCAGTAGGCTCGCAGATGCTGAAGTTTTATAATGAAGGGCTTCTAAAAATGATTCTTGAAGTTTAAAACTGTCACAACCTGAAATTTCTCAAAAAAGAACAATGTCTGGAAGCAATTTGTCTGAAACTATTCATTGGTCCCAGATTTCAAATGAGAAATCCTGAATGCAGTAGAAAGTCAAGATTTGTATTTTATCTGTGCTTGTAATGGCACCTGTCATTGTATATGGTCAGTCATTATAATGGCACAGTGCATGTATAACTGTTGATGAGCAGGCAGGGAGCTGGTGGAATACTGTCCATTTAAGTAGCATGTGATAGTTTACATTCCATGTGAAACAGATTGTCTAAAATGCCCTTTAAATGCTCATGAGCATAACTTTGGTGAGTTCTTCCAATTATATAAGTTTCAAAAGATAGCAAAATACAAAATACATCCCATTTCCTTTAATGCAACCTGTATTTCTTAGGAAAAATTGGGATTTCACCCTGTCATACAGAAATATTGAGAAGCTTTATTTTTGGTTATATGAAACAAATCATCAGTCCATATACTTTAAACAAGATTTTTGAGTGTATCTTATAAAGACAGCATAATCATTAATTTTCTAGCCTTTTTTTGTTGAACTATTACTACAATAAATGGCTTTTGTGAATGGAGACCAAGAATCCCTTCTGATCAATTTTCTAAAAATAAGCCCTTTCTATTAAGTGTATTCATTTAAATTTCATTATAATTCCTACATTTTGCTTTGAAATTGTTATCATGATTTGACCATATCTGGAACACAGCTAACATTTCAAGTTCTGTTGAAATAAGTTCACTCCACTTACACATAGCATGTAACTATGCTGACTTCACAGGTAGGCATAATTGGATTTATTTCCCTAAGTTTCTATAATTAATCCATAAGTGAACAGTCTTAACTGTCTTTTGAAAACATCTAAACATATTAGAGGTGAACAACTGGAAAACATAAGAAAAAAAAAATAGCGAAAGAACAAAAGAACGAAAAAGAAAGAAAAAGAAAGAAAGAAAAAGAGAGAAAGAGCGAAAGAGAGAGAGAGAAAGGCATTTGCTGTTGGGTTTAAAAGTCTACAAATTCCTGAAGCTGTTGGTGATTTTTCTGCTGATGATAATGGGCCAAGTATTACAGTCAAGCAAATATACACGTGCAACCTCTTTATTTTGTAAAGAATGCATTCCTCTTCTGTATCCCAAAGGCGACAGACAATAAAAGCAATTATACTATGTTACTTCAAATATTTGCTCATCACAAAAATTCTGAAAACACTTTGCAAAATGATGAAACCTTCTAACTCCTACTATCTTTCTATTCAACTTGCAGATATCTTATATTTGTTGAAGCTCACCTCATCTCTCACTAGTTTATCGGGATATTTTTTTTTCTGCCTAGCCTTCATTGATTGTATGCTCTATTTTTCTGTTACTTTGTTTTCCTTTTTTTCCTTTTTTTTCCTCAGCACTGTTGCTAAATTTTTGCCACTGAGTTCTTTCACTTTTTCATTTCCAAATCACATCTCTCTAGGTCAGCGAGCAACAGGCATCATCATCCTTCGACATTCTTTAATTATTGTGCTGAAAGAAGGCTAGAAATCTTTGGACCAAATTGAGTAAAGTGAGACCTGAATCTGTGGATTTAGATCAATGCAAAACCTCTGCATCATATCTCTTCTATAGTTGTGTGAGAAATTACTGCCTCAAATTTGTGATTAATAAATGTAGCTCACAGTTTTGTTCTGGCTTGGGATTAGATAATGCAACCCAGAGAGAAAGGCAGTTATATTCCTCCTGCTGCCAGCTCCTTCCCAGTTGTGCATTACAGAAATGAGAATACTTGATTTTTACCACTGTAAACAAGAACTAGGTTGAATTTATAATTCCCACCTTTGTTCAAATTCCCCTTCAGTATTTCATTTTTTTCCTCTCTAAATTTAGAAGGAGATTTTGATTCCAGAAGTATTTAAAGTGTTCATGTGGGAGTTGGAATGGATAACAAGTTTAGGGAGTACATCTCTAAAATTCTCCTTAAGAATTCCACTGGACCAAAGAGAGTAACGTGTTGAAAGGCACTTCTCTCAGATTCTAAACAATTTCAGCTTCACAATTTAAGCTCAGTTTTAAATGTCAAGAATTTGCTCTTCTCTTGCAGAACAAGGGTATAAAAAGTATGTGATCAAGATTTAGTCATTAATTTCAGTTATGATTTACAATCATAAGCTGTCATGATTGTAAACTGTCATTGTAATGTTTTACTATCATTAAACTCCCTTCCTGCAGCAAGGGAGGATAAATTATCCCTCTGCCTTAGTTGCCTTTAATTTCTGGAAGTTGGGAGTTATTGTCTTACATCCTAGGGAAATAAAGCCATATTTTGAGCCTGTTTTTATGAAAATCAGTAGGCAATTTACTTTTTAAGTCCTCTGCATATAGCAAAACACAAAACAGAAACCAGGAAAAGGATTAAATTTTGAATATAAATTTTAAAAAAGAGAAAAAATAAACTGTTTGCATTGGGTAAAAGGGACATATATAATGCAAGCAGGAAAAGTTTTGAGAGATTTTCAGGCTTTGACAGCAAATTTGTACAAACTGTATGGAATGTTCCACTATACAAAAGCTATTTCCTTAGCATTGCCAGATATGAAGTACACAGTCTTTAAAAACATACTTTACAGTGGAATTTACTGAGACAAAGACATTGTAATACTTGTAAGAAAATAATTAAAAACTTATGCTGCCCTTTTTCCTTCTTTTTTTCTTAACAGAACAATAGTTCTCTCTTCAAAATTAACTAGAAGGCTAAACTATTCTGATATTTGGCAAGTCAAAAATGTTTTCTGCTACTGGTTGTTACAATAACATTTTGTAAAAGACTCTCAATAAGCACTCTGATGCCTAAAAGTAAGTTCGTAATTATGCAAGTAGCTTAAATTTGCACAAAACAGTGCTACATCTAAGATGCAGTCCTCTTTTCATGCCAGCCTTTCTTTTTCACCTCCATGCCTCTACCTTCATTGGGCTGGCAGTAGTATTTGGTCAAATATGGACCAAATGTCTAAGTAATCTGGAAATTAAATGTTTGAACCTGAGTCCATTCTCTGAGTCGGTTCACTGTATCTCCATCAAAATGCCTGGGGAACTACAGCTCAAGGCAGGAGCATCACTCATTTAAGAAGCTGTGGTGCCAGAAGGGAAGGGGCTTATAGGATCTCAAACACACTGGTGTCAGAGAAACCTGGGTAACCTTTATAAAGAGTAACACCCCACCAAGTTGGCTGTGAATACAAGGCTGGTATGTCAGGTCCTCAGTTTGAACTGGTGGTACCAGTCCATTCTAAGATGATTATTATGGAACTATTTGAGTTGTTGTGCATTAAGTTTCACAGCTCTGTAAGTGTTTATGAGCTTTTGCCAAAGAGTGGAGCCAAGCTGGCTGTCAAATTCCTTCAGCATTGCCCAGTGGGGTAAGAGGCCCCTAAGTACAGCACCAGAGTCAACTCCTGCGTGCATCCAAGGGGGTCTGCTTGAACCATAGCCTGCCTGGTTGGGCTTACAGGTTGTTCTGAATATGCTAGAGCAGGCTGGAGATGTCTTTGGTCCTTTGTGTCCTCCCTGGCTAGGTGAGTGTGCACTCAGGGAGACTAATGTATCAACAACTGCACAGAGCTGCACTTGCATGAGTAATCCTGCCAGAGCTGCACTGGCCTCCCACAGCGTCTCTGCATCTATGGTACGGTTAATCTATCACCAAAATAAAGGTGTCTGTGGATAACCGTGTACTAGGTGTGCACAGCAGAACATGAACCTATTTAGCACACTGTACTGTGATAGTGTAAGGACAATTGGTGATCAAAGGGTAGATCTTCATGTCCTGAAATTTACAGATGTACTTCATTAACACTGAAGCAATCATAACTGAACGGGGTGGAAAAACTGTTTCACTAAGATTAAGTTGTAGTGGAAGTTAGCTAATCAACTGTGTAATAGGGTAGGAAAATTCAAACTATAACTACTAGTGTTTATTACAGGCTTGGTTTAGTAACAGGGGTATCTGTAATGTCATCTGCAGTTGACAAAATCGTGTCTACATATCTGAGGAGGAGGCCTGTGCCATAAACCCTGCAAAACCTGGTAGTTAAGTAGCTTAGTACACTGGAAAACAGAGCCTGTTTCCTCCTCTGGATGGCAGTGAATGGACTGAGCAAACTGCATTTTAGGGGGGGACAATAGAGAAAAGCTTGTCAAAATATGAAATCAACAATTTTTGGCTCAAACTGGACAATATTGGATTTCTAGAGCAGAATAGTTATTTGCAAAGTTCTGAGGGGGGTAGCTAACAAAACAGGGCTCATCCCAAGAGTGCCTGCAGGTGGGTTTGCAGCTAGAATGAAAAAAATATTCTGATGACAAACACACGAGGGGCTATTTAGGTCTCAAAGAAAATTACCTGCTGTGTTTCAAAGAATAATGATCTAAGTAAGGCAGGGGGTAGATGGTGGTGTCTGTTATCTGGATGACATTCTAATAACTGGGAAGATTTCAGATGAATATTTATAAAACCTAGAGGAGGCCTGAAAGAAATTGAAAAGATGTGATTGTAAAGCTAACAAAGTATAATGTGCTAATTTTTCTTGAATTTTTCCTCCTCCCATATACCCAAGCCAGGTAATATAGCATGTGGACAGAAGATTAAGTCTACGTATCTTCCAAAAATTAAAGTCCAGTATATATAAAATATAAATAGGACCTTTAAGATTTCTTCAGGGTTGAGTTTTAGAGCCATGAGATGAGCTAGATGTTGCATGCTGAGAAGGGATAGTGGGAAAAGTTTGTTAGATTGACAAAGTGTTGTATACACTAGAATACATTATGGTATTATTTTTAATTATGGTTTGTTAGTTTTTGTTTCTTAAGAGTAAGGTTGGCTTCAGAAATTAGATGTCCAAGGTACATCTCAGAATATTCTGCTGCTTAGATAGGACTGTGGAATAGTCATTCCAAATGTAGCAATTTTGTTTCATGTGATATCTGTTCTTAAGAAAAAAGTGAAATGGCTGTGGACAGAATAAAACTTTTTTTTTTTTGTGGAAGCAAAAAAGAAATTGAATAGTTCAATTTACACTAAAATGACACATTGTCCATGATAATGGTATGCGATTCCTCTCTTCCAGGAACTGAGCCACAGCTTCAGACACTATAAACCTAGGGTTCAAAACACGCTAGATTCCCCTCCACAATATTAACAAAAGGTGGGGGAGATTACTTAGAAAAGTATTCAGACTTGGGATTATTAAATTCCACACTGGAAAAGGTTTTTTCAGCTCACAACAAAATCACAAAGAGTTGGTAAAAATACTTCAAAGATGCACAGTCCCCATCTGGTGACATTGAAGAGCCTGGATCTTACCAGATCATTTTGAAGACTGTCAGAGAGATATGCTAATCCAGAGTTTCTGTCCCAGCTTTCATTTGTTCAAGAAAAGTGTTCATTGGCAAGGAATTGCTTCACTTACTAAATGACCTCTTTATTGCAGTTATAAAATACTGCCTTATAAATAGGAAAAGTCCCTGTACCAGTTAAAAAAATTATTTTTACATGCTCTGACTGACTTCATCACATAACAAAAGGGAAACTTTATTCTTTCTAATTCGGGAGATTAAATTAACCATGGAAAATGCTGTCTGAGGACTAAATGTAATGATGCCAATATATCTACAAGAAGTATACAAAATAGGTTTAAATGGAAAATAAAAATGAAGAAAGATAATTTAGAGAGCAGATGAAGAAATCAATACATGATAAAGGTAAGGAGCAGGTTTGGCAAGCCATCAGAAGATGGCACAGTATTAACAAAACAGTTTATGTCACCTGTGACAGAAACCAAATGGCTGAACACTGATTCCTCAAGGAATCACTCTGCAAAAGTGGCCAAGCAATGGCGACCTCAGCACTTGAGGTCTGTGATAGCAGCCTATGCTATTTACACCTGAAAAATGTTTGGAGTGGTGTTTTTTCTTCTAAATGTCATGTCAGAGAAATGTTTATGATTTTATTCTGATGAATTTCAGACATTATCCTAGCAAAATACAGTAAAGGTCCAGCTTTGAATGAGTTACCAAAGCAATTTGGGTGGTCATAAATAAGGTTAGAGGAATAGTAGCTGGAGAAACCCACAAGGTGGCCACCTAAATTTCTTGTTAGCACCAAGGTTTGCACTACCACTTCCAGCTCAAAACACTTATTCAAAATTGTTCTACATTCCATTTCCTAAAAACAAAAGTCAGCCAAGACGACTTGAAAATTGCCAGTGAGCAATGCAAATGTATGTTTCACAGTCTTGATTCCACAGCAACACAAAGCAGAGTGGGAGGAAGAGAGAAAAGGTTAGGAAATTTGTGCTTAGACTTCAGTGGTATATTAGGGAAGTGGAGAAGATAAAGATGAAAAAAGGCCAGGTCTACTAGATAGCATCTTAGTTACATGGCATAAACCTGGAAGTAAATTGAAATGATCAGTTTTCATTGACTGGAGAAAAAGAAGATAATAAGAGAAAGAACACAAAAATCTGAATGAAAAGGAGCAGAAACCAGTTCCTCTAAGTGAAATTCTAATAACCGGAAAACCTTAAATTGTATATGCTTGCCTTGACCATACAGCTCTAATCACAGAAAACTTTGAGACTTTCATGAAACCAGTATTATATTTTGATTGGGTTTGTATTGAAATTATTTACAAAATTTACAAGGAATACTGTTCAGTTGATTTTCCTTTTTAATAATGTGATATGCCTCCTAGTTCCATGGATTTGCCTATTTCCTTTTCTCAAAATAGGGCATTTTTAGTCCATACATGACTGAGAAGGTTACAGTTTCAGCAATGATTTAAGCTTCTACAGCAACAAAGGTTAGGTTGTTCTTTGCTGTTGTTTTCCACTTTCTTGGCAGTGTTTTGCAGATGAAAAGTAATGTGATGTTCATTACATGCCTTTAGCAAGGAGTGCTGGAATTTAATTTCATATCTCAGCACATAGCAAAAATGTAACACAAAGCTAGAAGGAATATATAGGGCCTCATGCTGTAGCTCTGATGGCAGAATCACAAAACTATTTTAATCCAAATTAAAAATTTTAAAAAAAAAGTTCTTTAAATTATTCTTGACACAGATCTTATTCAAGGCCTTTAAGGATACAAGTCAGCTATGGGGAGCTAAAGCTATGGAAAGCAGCTGTAATCTCACCTTCCTTGTTGAGCTTATTTTATCCACCATAAAAAAGAAATAACTTGCAACTGAGATTATGGAAAGATCCAGAATCTTCCATTCACAACTTCATGCCTCCTACACTAACAGAAAGAAAAATCCATTATCTCCATGTAAAAAATTATACCTTCTCCTTACCAAAAATAGGGTCAGTCTGGAGCAAGCAAAAATTACATTACACATCCTTGCATCCACCTCAGTGAACCTCAGCTGTTGTCTACAACAACAATTTTCAATAACTAGAAAGAAGTGCCTGCCTGTAATTCAACAGCAATTGTTCTTTTTCCCATAGAAATAGTTCCCGGTTCAAGCAGACTGCCTAACATATGCATTCCTTTCACGGAGAAAACGTGCTCTCAGCAGTGCTCAGGTAGGCAGGCAACCGGGCATGAAGCTGAAAACACTCAGGCATAGGTAGAACAAGTGCAGGCAAATACAGCCTTGAGTACTGGGGAAAAGAAGTTAAAGAGGTTGAGGGGAGTTGAGGGGCATAGGTCACATCTCAGATCAGCTCCTACTATTTTTATTTTTTTTTTTTTAACATTCTCGCATGTCTCCAATAAAAGGAAGAAGATAATTGAGTCATCCCAGCACCAACAGCATTTGCCATGGCCAGAGGAAGGAGTCGCAGCACCGCTGTACAACACTGTGCAGCCTGTGACCCCTGCCCCTCAAACCTGTGTGCACACAGGGGGACTGCACAGGCACAGGCTGGAGTAGCACTGAGTATCAACCTGGATCTTTGCTGGACTGAGTTGCCACACAAAGGCTGCTGAACAACCCTTCTTCTTCTGAAAATTCATTGAAAAGGAAAAGATTCATTTCATTTCTCTGAAGATTCATTGGAAAGGAAATAGGTTATTCTTCTTTTAATAGCAGGTAGAGGATGATGGGAGCAACTGGATGGAGAGGAGTAGAATGGCCCAGATGAAGGTAAGGGCAGATTCAGGGACCACCAGAACAGTGCCAGCCTGGGGTCTACTCAGCCTCAAGCAGCAAGCAGTTTTATACCTCTTGAGTCTTACAGAGCCCTGACCAGTAATGGCTTCTGAGGGGAGTGGGAAGAGGGTCAACCATTGATTTTGGCACCATCCATGTCCCAGGGTAGTAGAGAGGCTGAATTTTTTCATAATTTCATTTTCGTTAGGAAAGCAAGTCTATTGAAAGAAATTATGGAAGCACCTGCACAGACAGTTTGGGCAGTCTTTCACATATCTAGGTCTAAATCTACTGATTTATCTAATATAAATATAATATATATAATAATATATATAACATATTAATATATGTATATTTTTCATGGACAGAAAAGCCAAATATGTGAAAAAAAGAAAGAGATCTGCCAAATGAGCTCATTCATCAGCAAATTACACATTTGACTGAATGCCATGATAGCCTTGTTCTCCTCAGTGACACTTGAGCATCCATCTTTTTCTTTCAAATATCTGCTTTCATATCAAGTTAGTTCAGTATATCAGTCAAAAAAACATTTGTTTCCGGCAGACCTACAAACACATTCTGAGATTTGAAAATCTAGTTGAAATCTCTTTGATTCATATTACATATATATCACATTACTTCTCTCTCTTTTTCTTTTACTTCTCTCTTAATACTGAATAATTCTTATCATAGACTTTGTGTGTCCCTCTGGTTTTCTGAAACAAGAAGAAAATAAATATATCTCTTCTTTTCCTCCCAAGCCCAGAGATGAAACTGCTTTTCTCTGTTTATTTGCTTTGTATTTATGTATATGTATTTATGTGATAAGGGGCAAATGTGTCTTGTGCATGTGTAAACAAATTATTGAGAGAAAATAAGCTAAGTGTTATCTTTTGTTCTGAAAGCTTTTAACGTAGATATTCTTATCTTGTGCAGAAGAGGACATGATAATGTCCATTATCCTCTGCAAGTTTTGTTGCCTGCACACATCAGCCTGTTGTTCTGTTGTTTCAGAGGACCATCAATGTTATCAAAGACAGCAGTTAGCACAGGGCGTGCATTTTATCAGAAGGCAGGTTTTGAAATTTAAAAATTTAGTCAAATGTCCCGACAATAATTAATGGGAAGCCAGAACAGAGGAAACAAGGTAGCAGTTTAATGGAACAGAGAGCCAAAAAAACAGCTATAACCTATGCAAACCTGAGGCCAAACTGGAAAGTGTCAGCTCATAGTCAGGGTTGGAAGCAATTTCTACTTGTTCATTTGTGATTGTCTGATCAGTAGGTGAGAGTTTATAACATCTGTTTATTTAGCAAGAGCTAATTTAGAGCTGAGCCTGTAATGGCCTTTTGTTGCGATGAGTGGTTGTCATCAAATGAGGTGTTGAAAATCCTTAACTGCCATCCAGTTAAGGCAGGTTTCTGAGCCACTGAAAGTGGCCATGGCTGTTCTCCCGTCTTCCAAGACTAATTTTTATGTGCATTGAATTGGACAGAAAAAAAGGCCGTTTCAGCTTTCAGACTTCTTTCAAAACCCAGAGATCATAAGGCCACCCCATGTGATGATGTTGATCTCTGAGCTTTGTTCTCAGGGGCAGGGGAGCAACAAAGAGACAAGCTGTTCAGAGTACTTGTCAAGCTGTTATTTAGCCAATAGTTTCAGTCATTCTGAATGATTCTGAAAAGAAACTAGACCACTCTCCTTTAGGATATTTCTCATCTATTTTTTGTTCACCTTAACCCTTTACATAAATGCTCACAGTTATACCAGTTCTGGACAAAACTGAACAGAGCACAGTGAGAAGTGCCAGCATAGAGTCTACTTGTCATCAGCTGCTGTAACACAGAGCTGTGATATTCCAGATGCAAATACACCAACTGCTTTAGGGCCCACAGTCACTTCAGAGGAATGGGCAGCCTCATTGCTGCAGCAAGGTAAGAGTTCAGTGGGACAATCCACTAGATGCTGGTAAGCTCAGTCCTTGGTGCACTGATTTCAGAGCTCACCACTGTGTTCCCCTGTGTTGAGTTTGGCAGGATTTTTATGAGATGAAGGATAGCTTTAGGCTTGGCTTCTGTAAGACACCAGAAGCTACCTCTATGTCAGGCACAACCAGTTTCACCTAGTTCCAAAACAGACACTTTATTGTCAAAAGCTAAGCCCATCGTGATGCTGGTGATGCCTCTCTGATAATTTCAGAAAAAGTAAAAATTGCTGTGCAGCAACTGTGAGGGACACGAGCAAGAAAAATGTGAGAGAAACAGCCCAGATTGGTGGAGAAGGTGCTTCAGGCACCAGACCAGAGATTGCTCTGCAGCCCATGATGAAGACTATGATAAAGCAGCTGTGCCACTTCAGCCCATGGAGGCCCCAGGGGAGCAGAGATCCACCTGCAGCCTGTGGAGAACCCCAAGCCAGAGCAGCTAGAGATGCTCTGCAGGGAACTGCAGCTCATGTAGAGCCCATGGAGGAGCAGCCTCCTGGCAGCAGCCATGACTTATGGGGGACTCATGCTGGAACTGTCTGCTCCTGAAGGACATGGAAACATGCCCTCATGGAAAGAACCCATATTGGAACAGCTCTTGAAGAACTGCAGCCTGTGGGAGAGACCTCATGCTGGAGCAGGGAAAGAGCGTGAGGAGGAAGGAGTAGCAGAGACAAGGCATTTTGAATTGACCACAACCATTTCCAATCCTCCTGCACCCATCTGCATGAGGAAAATGGAAGAGTCGTGAGTCTCTCTGCCCTATCTTCACCTATCAGCTTTTTCATCATCATTTCATCTGTTGAGGAAAAGGACCAGACTTCTTTTTGCAAACACTTGCAACATCAACTAGTGCAGGGATTCTTAAGAGAAAATACATTAAAGCCTTATTATACACAGTGTAAATAAGTATGGTATAAAAAATATATTAAGCTAAAGCAAAGCTGAAGAAGGCATAACATTAAATTAAAAAATAAAATCAAAGGCAAAACAGTAATTCATTCTAAAATGTCACTCATTAATTGAGAACTGTTTCACATAATTTGCTTTATTTTAGGATCTCACTAGGAAAGTTAGCCTGGAGCAATCAAAAACAGGGTAAAAATTCACAGATGCTATTAGCCCAATCAGTATTTCAGCAGTCTCTGACTGCTAAACTGTTCATAATTTTGGGAGGGTGGGGGGCAGTGGGAGGAAGGGATCAAAGGAAAGGAGGAGAAACAGAAGTGCAAAGGACTATATCCAGAGTACATCACCTGGTACCTCAGCCCTAGGAGTGTTAAGAGCTGCTGTTAAGAGCTGCTGGCTCATTATGTAATCACAAAATTGTAGAAAAAAATGCTGTTGGAGGTTATCTGGTCTAGTCTGCTCAAAACAGGGCTAACTTTGAAGTCAGGTCACAATGTTCATACCCTTTCCAGAAAAATTCCAAATGTATCCAAGGACAAAGACTCCACAGCCTAGACATCTTGGTGGTCCTATGCCAGTTTAGCAATGTATCCCTTGCAGCAGGAAGTCCAAAATCAAACACAGTACACCAAAGGAGATTTTACAACTTCCCAATATTAGTCCACAGTAATGTTACTCATCCTGATGCCTAAACTCCTGGAGACAAAGTGTTATATATGTTTAAGAAGAACATACTGTCCAGTTTGCCGGCTCTTCTCTGCAAAGCCCTTTTGCTTGTGAAGAACACAACAAAAAAGACACAGTAGTCTTTTCCTTGTCCTTTGACACTCAGTCACATACTCACATAATCAGCGTTGTGCTCTCATTTCCTTAATGCTTCTTCTTCAGCCAAAGTTCTGATATAGAGGGAGTTTGGTACCACATCCCCATTGCCTGTTATAATATCCCATCCCAATGTTGTTGTGTTCTTTTTTTCAGTATCTTCCATGCCACAAAGGACAGCTTGAATGCGTCCTAAAGAAGCATGTCCCATTTCACATGGTAAACACATGGTAGCCCCCTTGTAGAGGCTTGAATAACACTCTGTCCTCTCAAACTTCCTATGACTTTTTGGTGAAAATGCTGTCTGGACTTGCTAGATGTATTAATTATGTGCCTCTATCCAAGGCATAAATGAACCAATCCTGCCTGTACTCTCACCTTCTGCACAGTTCTGCTTTGCAAACCATGCTGGACCCAGAAGACATCATGATATTCCTTACAAAATGTGTGGCACATCTGTATTCCTACAGGATATGACAAGAAGCTATTAAGGTGCTCCAGAAGTCTCATTTGCTGTCTTTCAGCGCACATCATGGTTTTTCATATCTCAGGAGCTTGGTCTGGGTCCTTTTCATCAAATGAGTAGCAGTTATAGAGATTAGCATCTCAGATCATGAAAGAAATTCTATTGCATTACATTTTCAGCCTAGAATAATTGTTCCAAAAGCCTAAGAAGTGGTATTGTTTTTTCTATAGCACTGTTTGCTGGAAGAAATCATTCGAGCTGAGCACTAATGAACATACAGGATGCTCTAAGTGGTTCTTTATACTTTATTCTATTTTAAATGTAATTTTGTCAAGAAGAGGAATAAAAATATAGTATTGCAATGTCTGAACAACACATTACTGACATATATAATTTTCTGTTGACTTTGCTAACATCAACTTGCAGAAACATTATTATTTTTTCTGCTTCAGTAAATATTCAGCCCTGGATTTAGCTGTTTTGTGTGGGTTATAGTTGTTTGTTCAAGCTAATGGAGATTAGAGACCTGTGAAATGCTCAGTAAGATACCTCACAGAAGAGAGTTTCCAGTCTGATGTGTTAAATAGGTTTTAGCAGTTTCTCTATATTATTTAGCACATACTAATATAAAACATGAGCATGAAATGATTTACAGATTATCCTTTAGGGCAGAATTATAAAAATGTGTAGGCATATAAAATCAAAAGGAAAGGGAGAAGAGACTGTGTATCTTAATAAACCAAGTGCATGAAATATTGAAGTATATATTCCATTACTTAAGACAAAGTAATAATAAAAATTGCAATAAAAATGAATTAAAATATCTTTAGACTAGAAATGGCCTGTCAACCTCATGTGTAAACCAAAAACAAAGTCAAAAGTATCATTTCAAACACCAAAAACCAAAAATGTTTTATATTAAACTCTCTAAAATTCTGGCCAAATGTGATTAATATGAGCAAGTACACATGTACTGATAGGTAAGCACAGTCAAATAAAGAGTAAAAAGAGCAAATAAAATGTTACATGCATATGAAGGGAAAAGACAGGGTTTATTTCTCTATTTACGAATCTGCTGGGAAGAAATGCTTTTGATTTTGACATTTGGAAAGGGAGTATGAGGAACTTCTAAAGAACATCATCACAGGTTTCTGAGCCTCTTCATTGCTTCTGAGAACATAAATGTATGGACTGAAATTCATCTCTTCTGCTTTTTAGTTCTCTATAGTTAAAACACTTGACTTTACCTAGGCTTTCAGATGATGATGAGAAAGATGTTACCCCGAAGTCTTTGGAAATGGGTCAACTATGCATTAAGAATTGAGAGCTCTCTGATTTAGATTCCTCTGATAGCTTTCTAGAGGAAGGCAAGACGAACCCAGGAGAAGGACTATGTAACCATAAATTATGTGTCCCACCATTCTTGCTACAGAAAGAAGACTCCTATCACAAACAACATTCTCAAAACCGAGATGAGTAACAGTATATAATTTAACTTCTATTTCAGTTTCTTCTCCTGTCTCTATAAGTCCTGCTAAGGTTTTTGGAGCACAGACACTACCTTCATCTCTGTCTATACATAAACATTAGTAGCATTGCAACGGTAATAAATCCTTATCATCAACAGGGCCTTTTCTTCTCTTCTGGAAGACTACAAATGACAGAGGTTGGCTTTTAGACTTAAGTTCACTATTCATTTTTTTCTGTGGTACTGCCCATTGATTCCAGCGGGGATTCATTGGTGTACATGAGGTTAGAATTTAGTCTATGATGTTCACAAAGTGATGTGCCACAGCAAAACTTTTTGTCTCACTACCTTGACCTATGTCTTCATTAAGGACCTCTATTTTGGTTCCTTGTCAAAATAATTACAAAACTCTACTTAATAAATGACATGTTTTTGTATTAGAAGTCAAAGGAAACTACGTCTCTGGAGCTTAAAAACACTCATTACACAATCTTGTAATTGTTGATCATTAAGGAATTATTCTTCTAGTAAAGTTCAACTCAAAAGTAGTTTCTTATAATACTTAAAAAAAAAACCCCAACATTTTTTTACATTTAAATCCTGAAAACTCATGTGCAGATTGTTTTTGAAGAAAACAGGTTGTTATCAGTAGTTTTAGCCCTAATCCACCTCCTGTCAATTTGAAAGAGTATTATGGGGTCTAATCCTGCTCCTACTAATTCAATGAATGAGCTCAGACAGAACATGCAAGGACAAACACATTGCCTTTATATTGACTTCAGCAGGGAAAATATCCCTCTTTCTTCTTAAGGTCCTCTTGCCCTCCTCATGTACTGCAGATAAGATCTGGAGTGAGGGTTTATGGCATTATTTATAGAAAATGAACAAAAAAGTCTATGTTAGACTTCCCAGACCTTGACAGACTCGGGTACCAAAAATAGCATCCATGACTCCTTAACAATAGGATTTTTACTCCTACAAAGCAAAACTGTTTGTCTGCAGGAGAAATATTTTAATGAAGTCTCCACTGCTAAGTGTTCTTTTTCTATGGTGCCACTTGGCCTTTGGCAAGAGCTACCCTGTAGCCTTAATGCACTTCTTGCATAACAGTTCAGCTTAGTAGAAAGGACTAGATATAATGCAGTACATGACCTCCACAAATTCATCCCTTTTATGGGAACAGATTAAAATAAGTATCAATGTAATTACATCTGACATGTACAAAAGATTTTTGGAAGAGCAACAGCATTTATTACACTTGTTGGTTTACGTCACATTCTGATTTATTTTTCAAGTAATATGTTATATAGGTTTATAAACTACTTAAGGTGGAGGGTTTTTTTAAAGGATTAAGTAAATCTGCTCAATCCCTCATCTACAAGCTAAAATGCATCAATTACTTGGACTGTCACAAAGTTTGATTGTCTTTAGTGTTTCTCCAGCACTATTTAAGGGTTACTCTCTTATTGCAGCAAACATTTGTACTAACAGGAATTTGGCTCCGTTATGTCATAACCACACTTTGATAAACTCTGTGTTTCAGGAAATCTATCCCCACAGACTGCTTTTGTTTGTTTGGTCATTTTTCGTAGTTGCATGATTATTATGTCAGAAGGATAGAATGGATACAGATGAGCTGAGTCATTGTTTTATAGTCACCAGCAACCACACCCTAAAATCTGGTCCGTATTGTCCATCGAGGGTCACAGACTATCCTTTACTCAGAGCAGAAGCAGTGCCCCTGTCCCTCTGGGATACCAGCAGCAGTGAGTAGAAATATGCTGGAGGTAAAGCCACCAGGTTGCATGTCTCTTCTGCCCACCCTGTGAGTTGGTGGATGAAATCCAGTTCTGGTCTGGGGTTTGTGCCAGACAACACTGAGCTGAAGCTGATAATTCTCTTTAAAAGGTGACCAACACATCCATGTGGCTCCCTCACCTAAGCTGCACAGCACTTAATCACTGAGCTGGAGGACCACATGCATGGCTGTCCTCATAGACGCATGTATAATCCCTGAGGAACGGAACCGTGCCCTCGAACACGTCTTTCCTCTTTTCCCTCAGGCCCTTTGTTCTTCTCTGTGAGGTTATTCTGATGGTACACGTATGGTGACACACAAATTTCTATGAACACAGGATCCCAAAGCCTTTAAGCCATGATTCTACAAACTAAAATTTGAGTTCCACTGACTGGACAGTAGTTCTTATGACTGGGAGGATCACGGATTAGCAGACAGATGGAACCTTTTTAGGCTGGAGAAGGGAGGGGGAAAAACAAAAGTGGCGTAATATAAAATCAGGGGGAAAAAATACTGCTCAGCTGTGTTCTGAATTATTGGCACAGATGGAAATTTCTGCCTTACTCCCTAAGAAGCTTCTATTAATTTTGTCTTTTATTTTCTTTCCTGTGAGAGTTGACCTGCTGTAGACTTTTTCTCCACTCCTTCCAACATTTTCTGAAGAGGAACAGGCTAGTGATATAGTTTCATGCCTATTTATTAAAGACATAATGTTGATAATAAAACATAGAGATCTTCTAGCTCCTAAGGCAAATGCATTTGGTGGTTAATGCTGATGAGCACATTAAGGAAAGAAAGGCCTGGAGAGAAAAAAACTTGAATTGCTATCTGATTTATGAGCCTGTAATAGCACAGTTTTGAGTGAAAAGAAAGGTAACATCTCCTAATATTTATAACCAAAATTTGCCCTACTTTGAAAGTAATGAAATGTAGTTTAGTGGCTTTTTAGCTGTTTAATACACAGAACTGATCTATCCTCTCCAGCACAAGTAACTTTGAGATCTCACATTCTAAAGTTTACCAGCAGGGTGAAAGATGATTTAAACGCGCTAGAGGAAAGCCAGAAAATATGACAGGAGTCACAGTAAAAGGGCCGCATGATTAATCAGTCTCAGATTCTTGAATAATTATACTCTTTCTATGGAAATCATTATTAATTTCAGATAGAAGAAATCCTAAGTATGGAAATTAAAAGAAAGCGATTGCTATACATCTTGGCAGTGGTTTTGGAAGTGGAGCAGATTCATATTCTTCCCATAAGAAGAATCCTTGCAGCTGTAGCTAGGGGTGAAAGACAGCATCAAGGAGAACCTCTGGTCTGGTACCAGGTGGAGTTAAGCAGGGCACAAGAGACAGTACAGTTGTGAGAGCATAGCATATTCTGTAAAAGCATGGGAGGTCTCTTGCAGAAGATAAAAATTATTATGAATCATGCTAATTACCTCATTAAGTAATGTGCCTTATTATTGTAAGAAAACAGAATTATCATCATTGGTGGGGTCTCCTCTGCAATCAAATATAAATTGTAAACCAGATCACAAGCATCAGGCACTTTGAGCTGAAAGTGGATACTCAAAAAAGCCCTCTGGCATAGGTGAAACTGTAGTTGCAAGTAATGAGTTTAGCGTACAGCTCTAATCAGTCATTGGAAACTATACTGCATTTGAAAATACTGCTTTTGAAGACACTATTCTTAAAGAAAATTCAACATCTATGATTTTTACCGTGTTGAATCTCTGGGCTATAAGTTGACTTAAGAGTCCTTGCAGTCATGGATACCAACTACCATTTTCCACAGGAGCGCAGAAATCACTTCTGGAGATAAGTGTGTGCCACAGAGCACAGCAGTGATGTGAAGCCATACCTGTCACTCTCCTGCCTCTGTACCATGTAACAGCTGAAGGGCAACAGGTCATTTCTTCGGTCATTCCCTGGACACCCAAATTCTGTACAGAGGGGAAAATCGGTGGGAACATAGGTGGGTTTGTCAGGTGTTCATGGAGAAGTAGTGCTTTGAGGTGTGCAATCTGTTAGCATCAGGAGTGCAGTGTTAGCAGTCTTCTCCCAGGATTCCTGCTCGAGTACCAAAGCTGTGCAGTTATAATGTGGACACAAATAAGGAAGTGCCTACAATAAGAAAGTCAAGGAGAAAAGGAAGGAGAACAGTGCTCAACACACTGAAAACAGCAAACCTGACAGTAGAAAAGGACAGAAGACCTGCTCTATAAAGGTCTCTAGAAAGTGATTTATACTGGGTGAGAAGCAAAACTAATTGAAAATGCATAAAAAGGAGAGGGTTTGGCATTCCTCATTAAACCATGTCTGTTGTTGTAGAGATAAAAGAAACACAGTTTGAACCAAAAGGTTGAGTTGAAATTTAAAATCCAAGGACAAAATTTTCAGTGAATGGCACAGGCAAAATTAAGCATGATAACTTCCAGATTAATTGGTTAGAGTTCCCAATGGATTTTGACATACAGAAAGATAAATACATCAAATATAGTTATACTTGGAGACAGGTAGAGACTCGTAGGTTATTCTTTCATGCTGCTGTGGATGTTGAGGTCAAGCAGGAGAGAGTGGCTCAGGAAATAATCTTTCAGCTGTGGCAAGAGCACCGGTCAGGAGAAGCTTTATTTGCTTGTTATTGTTTACATCTAGGGGTCCAAAAACACAGCCTGCAGGGCCGAGATAAATGACGTGCAATATATTGCTTTTATAGTGCTCTCAATTGGTCATGTTATTCTAAAGGTTTGCAGTAGTTCAAAGCAAGCTAGTGCACAGTTCAAAATGCTCAGGAGTCACTGATTTGGGTAATTCACTGCAGAGTGTGAATAAACAGAAGGAACCCTTATTTGCTACACAGGAATCTCTACTGAAAAAGAAACTTTTGTAGTGCTTTCAGGCCGATGTCTGACACACCACAGCATTTTTCTAAGCATGACACACAACCTTTGGAAAGGCAAAGAATTACAGCAGAGGCATAATATTAATGATTCAGAAAGTCTTGTGTCACAACCCTGAGCACTGCAGTATCTAATTACCAGGCATAACGGTTTGCACGCAGGCTGTGCCAAATAATGACAAGAGAATTAGACACGTAAAAATGGAGTTTGCCCTCCGGGGAAGGTCAGTGTAAGACAATTGGTGGGAAAAAAGCCAAAGTAGTGCTGTAAGACTGAATTCCCTCACAGAATCCGGATCAATGCTACAGGAGAGCTACATTCTAAAAAAATATATACTGAAGCATCATCTTAAGTGAAACAGGATTGTCTTTCAAAACCTGAGGAAGGGAGTGGATAGAATAAGGCTTTCCTTCCAAAAGCTGGGGAAGAAGTGCAGGTGCTCCTTCTGAGTTCCAGCCTTGGTGTTCAATGCAGTCAAACCATCTGTTGGATAGCTGGGATCAAAAAGTTTTCATACATGAGGGATTTGACCCTTAATGAAAGCTCCAGCCTCTAAAGTCATTACTCACTCTTGATGGATAGGGTTTTCTTCATGTTGAAATTCAAAAATGAAAATTAATTGGAAAATAATTACAAGATTGCTTGTAGCTATGGTTTGATTATTCAATTAAACCAGGCTTGGACTGTTAAATGTTTATAAGCATTTTATGAAATACAGGCTGCATAGGAAGAGATTGAGAAAATCCCTTTCCAGCATTCCCTATTGCATGATTTCTAGGCAACACATGTAGGGAATATGTATTTGCATCAGTCTGGGAAAAGAAGTCTCATGTGACCTTACAAAATCCTTCTGTTTACCATTGGTATCTGACAAATTCTCTACAAAACTTCAGACTTCTTAGTGAATACTTAAACTTTACAGAGTTTGCATTTTGAAATATAATGAATTACATTTAGGTGTACAGAAGCTCCATTTCTGAGCAATCCATGAGAAAATTCAAGGTTTATCAGCAATCTCTAAAAAGGTAAATTTTGAAAGCAAAATTTTTAAATGTTGTATACAAGAGAGAGAGAAACATTTATTTAAAATGGAGAAAAAAACACGTGGAAATTTTATTTCTTTGCTATTTCTGAAAAGAATAGTAGTGGTCAGCATTACGAATCTTTATGTCTGAATGACTGAGAGGATTGGTAGTGAAATACAAAACCTCTCAGTCATGGGACATGAATTCAAATAGGAATGGGGTTAGCAGTGACAGAAAGTCATTACTGTGCCATTGCAGTGTGCTAATGTTCAGAGATTCATTGGTGGCTTGAGTCCAATTATTAGCACTCAAGAGGTCACATTACAAAATGCACTAGCTAAACTGGCAGAGGCAGACCCATTTCTGCTCTTTGTAACAGGCTGCTACATTGCCATACCCAAAGATATCCATTCAAATTTGTGTCAAGACTCAGAGACAGTGTGGTTAAACAGTCAAGCTCCATAATGCACAATTTGATGAAGAGAGGACATCTGAAACCATTGATTCAATAATTTAATTTGTAATTGTAGTAGTTGTAAATTTCCCTATTTAGATTACATATACCATGCAGCACCAAGCTTTTACAGCCTGCAGAGGCAGTGACTGGTGGCTGGGAGGGTGAAAGTTAAGCTGTCCCTGGTCAGAGAGCTCATACAGGCTCTTAGTTTCTTTGCAAGAAAGGGCATATAACTGTGCTCAGCTGAAGCTGATTACTCTGCCAGGCTATAGCATCACCTCCTTCTTTCTAGGTTTGGAGTGATTTAGAGCTGATGGAAAGCTGAATTGTGCAGAGCTTTGAGCAAACTCAGAAGAGGCTTTTGTTTCGCCAGACTAGAAGTACATGAGTTGTTTTGATTCTCCTGGACTTACGTGAGCAAGTTCAGAAATCTCTGAAAAGTGGAAAAGAGCAAAAAATATTAGACCAAGAAAAAAAATAGTAAATAATCCATTGAAGTTGATATGTTTTCTCAACAATATTCTAAATAGGAGGGCATGAAAAATATTATGAAAAGGAAGAAACTGAATTTCTGATGCAAAATAACAGTAGATATTCTCAGAAGAATTACTCTCCTGACTACTAGCTAGAGAGGGAAGCTAAGACACTGGACCGTGATAAATCTTTTAGTGCACAAAAGATTTGCAATGGAATTATTATTACTTCACAGGGAAAGTTCTTAGTCTTACCTAAGTGTGTATATTACCTATGTAATATAAAGTGTATAGTGTATAATTGTATATCATATATCATGTGTGTGTTTGTGTATAAAAATATACGAGTACTTTTTACACTTGGTTGAACAGATTTCAAGTAGACATTAAATAAAAAATAAGTGAAATATTCAATATTTGGCAGAGATCCCTAGAGACTTAGGCCAGTAGCTGTGTCACACTGACAAAAGCTTTTTCATGTTTTTCTGCTCTGCCTAAAGGAATATAAAAATAATACAGATCCATCGATGGTTGTGTTGGCAAGCAAAAAATTAGCTTGGCCTAATTGGCCAGTGCTGAATGTGACACAAAAGTCTATTTTCAAGGGAGGTGAAAATATGTGAAGCAAAACAAGTAACAGAAAGTTGGGAGAATGATTATTTTTAAAGAGAAGGCAATAATTCTATTTGTTATTTCAAAAACAGTTAAAAAATATTTCTTCTATCAGTGTTTTAACATACTAAATTGTGTTGTCTAATGGGACTAAACATACGTAAGAAGAACCAGGATGGTTTTAAGTTGGATGCCAATGAGCAAAAGCAAACCCGTATTGCAGTCTCTGAATTTTGCAGACTCACAGAATCACCAAGGTTGGAAGAGACTTTCAAATCATCTAGTCCAACCATCAACCTGGCACCACCATAACCACCCCTAAACTGTATCCCCAAATGCCACACCCAGACATTTCTTGAACACTTCCAGAGATGGTCACTCTACCATTTCCCTGGGCAACTTATTCCAATGCCTTACCACTCTTTTCAACGATTTTTTTTTTTTTTAAATTTAATCCGAGTCTCCCCCAGTGCAATGTGAGGCCATTTCCTCTCATCCATTCACCCGGGAAATGGCAGAAGAGGCCAACCCCCATCTGGCTACAGCTTCCTTTCAGGGGTTGTAGAGAGCAATGCAGTCCCCCCTGAGCCTCCTCTCTCTAAAATAAACAGCTCCCTTAGCCCCTCTTCATAAGATTTGTGGTTCAGCCCCTTAATCAGCTTCTTTGTTCCATCTCTGACTTGCTCCAGCACCTCAATGTCATTCCTGAATTGAGGGGCTCAGAACTGGACACAGAACCTGAGGTGTGACCTCACAAGGGTTGAGTACAGACAGACAATCCTTTCCCTACTGGCCACACTATTTCTGATACAAGCCAGGATGCCACTGGCCTTCTTGGCAACCTGGCCACAAGCTGGCTCATTTTCAGCCACTTGTAGCTACCAGCTGCAGGTCCTCTTCTGCTGGGCGACTTTCCCAGCCTGTAGCTCTGCATGGGCTTGTTGTGGCTAAAGTTCAGGACCTCGCACTTGGCCATGTTGAACCACCCCTTGCACACACATTCTTTTGACCAAATGCCCCACTGCCCAGAAGTCCCATTTTGATTGCTCTAGGACTAATTTCTTCAGTCTCATCACTACAGACCTAACAACTAATAGAGGGTAATAGTCACAGAGGGTTGTAAACAGACTGGGGAGTTTCCTAGTAATATCCCTTGCCTGGGCCCCAAGGAGGAAGAAAACTTCCCTGTGGGATGGGTCCTGCTGGAAAAAACAAAAAAAGCAGAAGGAGTTGCAAATTTGCTGGGAATCATTCCAGATACCTAGATCTTGATCTGCCCATTGGAGTGCTGAACAGCATCAAGGCCAGCAGTGGCTAAAACCTCTTGTCACTCAGAGTTTTACTTGAACATGGGAGCAGCTGGATTTGATTCCCAAGTGCAATCAGCTCACAGATCTCAGTGCTATGCCCAGTAGCTGTCACAAAAAGAGGCATGGCTGCCCTTGGAAACTTTCACAGTCCTTTTTAATGTTAATGCGATTTATACTTGGAGCAGTTTTACCTGATGCCTAATATATACTCAAAAAAAATTTAGGATTGGATTGGCAGATCAATGCTTTGTTTTGAATTTGCTGCTATTTAGCACAAGTATTCAGACTAAAAGGAAAAATGTTGAAACTAAAAGGAAAGTAAAGAAACTATTGAAACTGAAAGGAAGAATGAGCAATGGGCCCAGAATATACCTAATCACACAACTAATAGGAAAACTCTCTCTGCTGGAATAAGGTGGCAGATCAAAACATACCCCTGGGCTTCAGAAAGCGCTTTTGAATCTGCACCAAAATCTCTGCTTCACAGCTCAATCCTAAATTTAGTTATGATGCTGAAAAATTTTACCAAATAGTGTGTTCCTAGGAGGACTCGGAATTGTGTTGGGTTGTCATCTTTCATGTGTTCATGAGGTGTCTGAGGGAGCAGAGAGTGCCCATGAACTAAGGCCATGTGAGGGAGATTAGATGGGCGATATTTATCAGTTGCCTTGGAACTGTTTTCCAGAAAGAATATGTTAAACTCTAGTCTGTCCTGCTGGGAACCAATGGAGCCTGATACTGGGCCCTCTTTACAGCAACCCTTGGTATAGTCAGTACATCTCACACTGCTCCTGTTTACCACCAGTACTGCGGGGTCTTTATTCAGACATCACCAGGCACCATGGCCAGACCCTCACTTGAAGGCATTGCCCATCTTTTACCTCTAACTTTTGAAGTGAAGAATCGCTGGAGATGAGGCTTTTTTTGAAGGTGAGGCTTTCTATTGCCAGATGTTCACGTTGCTTCCAGTTAATGCCTCAGACAGGAATTTCTAGAAATTCCTTGTATTCTATTTGTATCAATTTATTTAAAATGATGAGCCTTTGGGATTGGTGTGCATTCAATCTGATTCATTCATAAATATTCATAAATGAATAAATATTCATTTGTACATGAGATATAAAACATTGCCTCTTAACATTATCTTGCTTTTTAATCCAGTTCTCCCAAAAAAGGATTTTCTGAAAGAACAAAGGGAAAAGGAAAAAATACCCAAAGAAACGCAAAAGTAAAAGTTCGTATCCATAGGACAAAGATACATTCATTTTAGCATAAATGTTGGTACAAATCTAGGGGTGAATTTTCATTGTCTGGTTAGCACAGGTGCTGGCTGAGCTATGCCATTTCAATGATTATTTTGTACAAATTATGTGATGACAGTCATCAAAATACCCATGCTATGCCAGAAGCCCAACGGCTCCTTTTCCTCTCTCAGAGATTGATATCTGGGAAGCAAGGCAAATTTTATCAGCTCCCACCAATAAAGATTTGGACAGAGGAATAATGAGGGTAGGAAATCGTGCATTAACATTGTGAATAATAATGGCTCCCTGTCCAAGTTGGGACCAGAAATATGGTCCATAAAATGGACCAGAATTGGTCCATACCTCTTCAGAAAACAGTTCTAAAAATGTTTGTTTTCCTGAAAACAGTGTAAAAAAATAGAGGAGATTCAAAAAAGGGCAAAAGGTATGATCAAATATAGGAATCAGATTCTGTATGAACACAGTAGGACTTGTCAGCCTAGGAAAGAGATAAGTTAAGTAGGTATAAAAACACAAGAGGCAGGAGGAGGATGGCTGGAGAATATTACTAGATGCTTTTTTGAATACAAGAACCTGTTTGGGGACATCATGGGGAACAAGGACCTGCAGCCAGAAGAGTCAAAAGAACACTCACCAAGGAACTGCCAGTGTTGTGAATGCCAGAGCTGTGCACAGATTTAAAAGGTCAAAATAAAGCCCATGGAAGTGCAACCCTCTAAGGATCACTGACTACAAAAAACAAACCAAAAAAAAAACCAAACAAACAAACAAACAAAAAATTGTAGTTGGCACTTCTTCAGTTATTTGTAAGTGGTTGAAGGATGGAAGATCATTCAATGATATTATCGTATATATTCTTCTTCCCTATATGTTTGTTTGCTTCAGGTTAAATTTTGGCGTCTGAATGTCAGGGTAGGTGAATAGTTCAGTCTGAACTATTACTGGCAATTTTTTGTTCATTTATAAGCTATGAAAGAACTGGTCCGTTCATCCTATGTATGTATTTCTGTGTGGGTTAAAGTTCTGACAAAAGAACTTTCAGGAAATTAGGTCCTAACTAAGTAATACAAGTCATTGATTTTTAGGAGCAAAGACCCTGGAACATTTTTTTCTTTGTGAAGTAAGCCAGAATTACAGGAGCAAAGATCAAATTGTCTTTTTTTCCCCTCTTAGTTACTTTTGACTTCACATATAACAGAATGAAAAAAAATGTATGTCTGCATCATGCCCCAGAAAATAAATATTTGAGCGACACCAGAAAAGTGCATTCTTCCTGTAATCCTTTGTGCCATCTTATAAAATAACATCTAGCCAAGCATTTATTCTCCACTCATCACCATGGTGTCTTAAAGACTTAGAATTCTAAATACAACAAAGTAATAAATTAATTCAATGTTAATCAGATATCATATTCTTGGGAGTAAAGATAATTTTAAGAAATTAAGTAATTTTTACTTATGTCTGACTCATTTTTTCAAACCTGTCTCATTTCACATTCACATACAGTAGTGTTTTAAAAACAGAAATAGCTCCCAAATTGTAACTGTACAGGCTGAATCCTTAAGGCAACACAGTTGAAATGCTTATTTAGAAATGCCACTTAAAATTATTACCAGTAGCAATTTATATTATCTGTTGTTGGATGTAATGTTGAAATAAATGGCTAATTAGTGTCAACTCACCAGCATTTAGTTACCAAGCAGCTTGAAGGCTCTAGGGAACAGCTTTATAACAAGCTACTGCATTCTCTTTAGACAAGGACCCCATTTAGCAATTGTCAAATGTAATTTGACATGTCTGTATTATTGCTTTATGCACAGAACTTCTTTTTGTACTCTTAGAATGGTTAGCTTCTATATTTTTACTGATGGGCTTTTTTAAGTGATCTCAAAGTTTCAAGTGGTTACCTGATATTTGTTCCCTTGCAACATATATGCTTAGTCCCAGACTAACTCTACTCATTCTGAAGGGAGCTAATGGAGATTGGCTTATTCACATGCCCATGAGAGCACAAAGGTAGGGCTTAACGAGTCACTCGTCCTTTGCAGAGTGTGTGGCAGTCTAGCTGATTAGCTTTATTGCTGACATACAGCCCTCCATCCACCAAACTAAGCAAAAAATCCCAGCAAATAACATGGCAGATCTCTCAGGAGAGCATCTCCATCACAAAATCACTTCTGGAAGACTCAGTTCTGAGTTACTTGATAATGGGACATGATGTCTACATCACTTTAAACAAATACAGGGTTTGGAAGCACAAACCTCCTCTGCAGAGACCTTCTGCAGTGATTGTCAAAGTGTCAGTGTCACCTTCAGGCAGGAGGTGGCTTGGGCACTAGCAGGGCCACATAGACTGACAGCATCTGCACTTGGTACAGAATCCTGGTTCTGTGTGAAGGGTTGTGCAAAGCTCCCTTTGCCTGCAAACTCTAAAGAAGGCACATTTTCACCTGAGCTTGTGGGTGATGGTATTGTGAGAAGCACCATGATTTAGGAAACAATTGGAAAGGCAGCTTGCACATTTTACATCAAGAACAGTTTTAGTGCTGTATTGCTTTTCTTATCCTTATGGAGTCTTGGATCCATTTAGAAACATTCTCTTTTTATAAAAACCAACATGCTTATTTTTGCTTCTGAAGTCTGGAGGAAAAAAACAAACAGAAAGGCCATCTCAGTAGTATGTCTGTGACTGTAATGTTGCTGCTGGGAATCAGCTGAGCTGTACCTCTGATAGCCTAAAAATCCCCTTGCAGGATGGAGCAGTCATCATACTTCTGTGATGATTTACTCAGCAACAGGTATGATATTCAGTTTTCATATTCAGTGAGGGAAAGATGACAACGAAAGATATGTTTTACCTCTTTGAATTTAATATTTTATGGCAAAGGAAAACAGAAGGAATTTGTTTATCTGAAACTTGGTCTGGATTGTAAGAAGCTGTGAGTGCTTCCTTTGCCAAGCCTTTTACCTTTCCCATGGAAAAGCTCCTGTGTTTTGACCTCTAAGTACTAAATCCACCTGTGCAAATCTGTTTAAGCAAAAACCCTGGTGCACATACAAACAAAACAAAAGAAAAACACAACCCCCCCTGCCTCAAATCTCCTGACTTTTATTAGAAATTCTGTATTTCAGGAACTGCTAACCCAGCCAGTTGCAGGGGCGCTATTTTAATTGTCTTGCACTGCAGGCTGGAAAAGCCAGGGAGCACTACCACTTCTGAGATGTGGTTCTCATCATTCATGAATGATCATACTGGCCAGCACTTGAAGGAATATTTGTGGACCCAGAGGGGACCATGTCCATCACAACTAGGCATAAGAGAGAGATACTGCAGCAGAGGGCCCTGAACAGCAGTAAAAACATCCAGGAAGATTATTTGCAATTCCATGCTGAATCTTCCTAGGCTGGAATGAAATTTGAAGTAATCTATGCAATGTTCTGCACCTCACACAACCACCAGCAACATTTTGCATTATTAGAAGTTGCTTTTCCAAAATCATTAGGCTAATTTCAGACCTGGCCAAAACCAGGGCAGTAAGTCAGATTCACCATGATTATTGTTTGGTAGTGTCAGAGAGGATGGCAACTGCTTTTCCTGCCAACTCTCCTATACCAGGATGTAAACGTGTGCCCACGCGTGTGGCTGGCAGCCTAAACTCCTGGGCCAATGAGCAGCTGCATAATCTTCTCTGAGAGTCTCACCACAGCAGCCTCTGGAGCTTTTCCTGGAGGAGAGGAATGAGCCATTAGCTGAGACAGGAGAGATCAGCTGCATCATCATCCCACCCAAGTGGGTAAAGCACCAGCCCTGCACAGAGCAAGCGAGCAGCTGCAGGGCAGGAGGACAGCCCTTGCCCTGGAAAGGCAGGGCACTGTTTGTTTAATCAACTCCCGTGCAAAAACCTTGATCTCTGCCTGGATGACCCACTAAATCTACTGGGAAATGTGATTTGTCCCCCCACACATGAAAAAATATGAGCTGTGCTTGCTTCTACAAAGATTGTTTAGTTTCCATAGATCTCATACTATTTCCATTGTTCTTTGGTCATAAATTCCCTCGCTTTTAAAATAAGTATTACTAAGTTAATTTTAACATCTTTGCATCTATTTTACAACTCCATTATTTTCTAACATGTTTTATATGTTTGGAAACAAAAATTATTACTAGCTTTCCTTTTCAGCAAATAATATGGGAGCAGACAACAGACTTCAATCAATGTAATAATTCTTTAAAGAATGTAAATTAATTCGAAAGAGGTGGAAGAGGGCATATGCATCTGTAACATGCATTTTAAATGGTTTCTGCATTTGCATTTGGTTTTAATGGTGTTTACGCCCTCTAGTGTCAGAAAACCCTATCGTAGTGAGGGTTTTTTAATCTTAACTGTCTCCATCAGTCTCAGCCCTGAGTATTTAGGCTTTGTAAAAAATACAAATTCTTAATTATTCTTCCTATATACGTCCTCAAATTTTACAGATTTGGTACAGAGGTCCCTTGGGGATGTTTTGACCCAATGTGAGCTATTTCAAGTATTAATTTCTGATGTAACACACAAAAATATGCTAAATTACAATTTCTGTTATTATTCATTTTGAAATCCACAATACGCTTATTTTTCACTTGGAAAAAAAATTTACTCCTGAGTTCAAACAACAAAACAGGAGTTAAATAAGCAGCATTGTCCCTCTCATCTGTTAGGATTATTAAAGAAAATACATTCTCTCTCATATCAAGGAAAAATTGCCAAAAAGTATGATTCATTTCAGTTATAATTTGGACCTTTAGCTTATGAAATATTTCATCTAACAGCCATCAAAAAATGGGTTTAATTAGATTCAGGAATAAGATGAATAGATAATGGTGCCACAAATAGAGCCTGTGTTTTCTCAGATTTCTTGAATTATGGGCATGCAACAAGAGATACATTCCCCTCATCAGTTAGGAAAGCAGTAGTGTGTTGGCAGGTGGATATCTGTGGGTAAGATCTGACGTGGCAATGCTGAGATTACTGGCTGGGCATTAGTAACCCCAAAAACATCTGTATTTCCCAAGTGCCTGCAAGAGCTCCATCTTCTGTGTGTGATTCAAGCTGCATTTCGTTCCCCCAGTCTGTCATGCAGAGTGCTACATCACACCCGTGTTACTCACATCAACACTCTGAAAGATACAGTATTTGCAAAATGAAGGAATCCCCTGGCTTGCAGTCTGTCTCGCAATAAGGAGTCAAATGCGCCAAAGCGGTCTGTCACCTGATGAACACGAACGACCGAGGCAAACATACATGCCTTTAAATCTATCAAACCCCTCCATCCCCGCACAGTGTCACTTGGTGAAGAGATATTCTTGAACTGCAAGAAATAGCATGTCTGGACTGTCTGGACTACATCTAGTGAAATCTAAGCATGAGTTTGATCATCTTGTTTCTGACTTGTGATTTGATAAAACGTGACTGACACATCTGGTTTTTCAGAGCCTTTTCCCTTCCCCTTTTGGCAACTGAAGTAGAATGCACCTGATCGATATCAGGGATCAAGTACGAAGCCTCTTTTTCTTCATTCACCCAGAACATAAAATATTGGGATGGCACTTCTGACATTACAAAATTAGATCTTCAATACAAATCATAAATGCCCAAAGACTGGCTTGTGCTTCGGCTACAATAAGAGACATATGCAGAACTGACAATATACTAAGCTATGAAAAGACTGCAACTAGCGGAAAAAAAATAAATAAAGGAGAATATGTTTGCGGTTCCAGCCTGAAGAAAAGTGAGAAAAGCAGAGTAGCACTAGATAAAACCTTAAAATTGTTCCCTTTGAAAAGGGAGGCTAAGAAAACTGCTTAAAAAGATTTTACATTTGTTGTGTCGCTATGGCTGAACAAATTAAATTTTCTGCAGAATTTAGAATTTGTCTTAGACATCTGAATGAGAACATGCAATTGACCTCATGAATGATTCCAAGCAGCAGTAACTCGTTGCTCTTTCTTCCAGCCTTTATACCGTTCATCTCACATGCATTACACCTGTGTGACCTCTCCACCCTTCTGTGATGGGTCCATACCCCTCAGCATTCCACTCTCTTTACCTTCAACACTGCTCACCTGCCTTACACAGCTGTAGCCTATTAGGGATGAGGCTGGGCCCAGCCCCATTCCCAATCAGCACAAGCTGTGTGCCTAAAGAGATCAAGTGTAAGTTTTCCACATTGAAATACTAGCACCTCAAAGCTTCCCTGCCATCTGAAAATGGAGTTACACCTTTTTTTTTTTCTTTTTTTAGTTTAGAATTTCCAGAGAATAAAGCAATTGCAGTTGGGGTTATAGAAGGAATTTTCCCTTCATTTTATGTCATCCATTTCCATTGGTGGTATTCAGTGATATATGAGGTATAACTAAAGGTAATGTTTAATTCAGGAGGAGGAGCTTCATTAACAATTCTGATCACGACTACACTAGACTAAAATCTCTGTCACTGTCCCAGAGAACAGCAAGGCTAACCAGGGCAAATGTAGCAAAACCTCTGATTTGTCACAAAAGTAACCAAATATTTTTCTCCCCCTGTGAGAATTAGGAAGACTAATTTATTTGAAGTAATTTTTTCTGACCATAATTTTATTTAAACAACTCCAACACAATGGTTAGCAACAGAGAGAAAAACTAATTATGTAAGAATTATTAATGATGTGAAAGGTATTACTAGCACTAAATAACAGACAAGCAACATTACCTTTGGAAAATATCTTTGTATTACAACTGATGCAACCTAACAAAGAAAAGTAATCAAAAGCAAGTTATTTTAAAATAAGCAGTATTTGCGTCTGCACAAAATTTTGTCCAGAAGGTAAGAAAAGCATTGCAAAATACCTTCTTGTGTGAAACAATCCTATTTTTTTTATTTTACTCTGTAACACTAAAATATTATGAAAAGGCATCTGCTTATGTCACTGGTTAGGTCCACACAAAAATATTGAAATGATAAAGATAGATGAGCTTGTGGTTCCTGTCACAACTCCTAAAGCTTCAGCCTGCCCTTGATTCATATAATTATAGTGTCACATTATCAACAGAATGAACTATATCCCTGAGCAATTTCAAGCCAAATTAATTAGAGCCAGCAATGCCTTCTGTCCACAGCTGTCTTTGGTGACAATGGAAGCTTATGGAGTTTCAGCAGTTAAGCATTTCAAGTGATAAGCATCTAAATATAGGTTTAGGAATCTCATTAAAGAGATTTAATTTAAGAGATCTAGTACTAGGCAAGTGTAAATTTTGCATTTCAAAATCTGGTGTGTCAGGTTTCTGTTTACATAGTTTGAGCCAATATATGAAAATACTTGTATCTATAAGAATGAAGTAAAGATAGTGTAAAGCAGAAATGTTTACCAGTGATTTGATCCTAGGTCTTCTCCACAAAGCTCACCACCCTGGCCCTATGCTCACTGCTTTTCTATTGTTCTGCTTGGAAAAAAAATTTGGGTTAGTGAGGTGTTGGGGATCCCATTTGTAAAAGAGACCTTGAAAGGTCATTTGTCCACTTCCTTACCCAAAGGAAAGAACAGCTGGTCATGCATACAGTTGATGCAGTCAGCTCAGGCTTTAGGAAGAGATAAGCACCAAAAATGCCTATGTTGTGTGGTGCAGATGTTGATGTGAAGGGAAGCATGATGTTCTTTCTAGTATTTTTCCAGTTTCTAGATCTCATTAATTAAGACAAGTTACATTATTCATGTAAAAGATGTATTCTATTAAATTAAATATTTTTCATGCAATCCTGCCATGTCACAAAATGGGAAATAGCATTCAAATTCTGAGTAAGTGTGTGGGGGGGATATTGGCAGAAATATTAATTATATTATTCATATGAATATTTTGCACTTGAACACGCTTAGTAAAGCAACCAAATATTTATTTAACACAACATGATCAATGTAAATAGTCTAAGACTTGGCCATCTATATTAAATCTGCCTGGATGACAACTTATTTGAATATTTATGTTCAACATTTTCCTCATATCTTACAAAATGCAAACCATTCATCTTCACCTCCTTTTGACATGAGCTGAGCTCTCATTGTTAGAAGGTGTCCTCTAACTTCGTATTGTTTCTCCATCATTTCCATATTCTCATCCTTTTATCCATTCCTCGTGATTAGGTGCACAATTTGGACACTGACTTGAAGACTTCCCCCTTCTTCTCTATTATTTTTCCAGTTCCTGCTGAACAGACAGGTTTTGCTTCCCAGATAGTATTTTCTAAACACTGTCCCTCCACAGTTTCATTTCTTAACTTTTCTTGTGTTAAGAGTTTATAAATTCTTTATAATAGGGAATATGTTATCTCTATTTTCACAAACATACTAAACTCACAAGCTAAAGTCAATGTTTCATAATAACTTAAAATTCAATAAAGTTAAAAACTGAATGGTACTTGAAAGTAATTCATCTTTTTATTAAGCTCTGTAGTATGTAATTACATACTTATCCCCTATAGAATATAGTGAAATTGGTCAAAATTTTAAAATAAGCAAAAATTTAGCAAAGGGCTAAAATCTCTTAATAAGTTGTCACTGGAGTGCCTTTACATACATAAGTAACACTTTGTTCTTACTTGCTGCACAAAACAATATCCAATATCATAAAGAAAGGTGGTAGCTTTAGTAATTCTGAGCACTTCCGAGATTGCAGTTACAATTTGGTTGCTTGCTTGCTTTTTTCACATATGCTTTCACCTAGACCATAGAAGGGACATTTGGAATTCAGCTACTCCAGCTTCTCATGTCAACAAAAAGTTAGGTCAGCCATGCTTCTGTCTAGCCAAGTTGAAAAAATACAATGATAGAAAGTCCATGATCTCTTGGGAAACCTGTTGCAAAAATGTGTCAACCTGCTAAATGAAAGTACTATATCAGCTTGAGACAATAGATTATTCAGTTTAGTATCTAATTTACCAAGAGGTCTCTCTCAGATCTTGCCAATGAAATTGAAGAGTTCTTTCAACAAGTAAACAGCGTAAGGACTGGACAGCAACACTGATTTATTTTTCTTAGCAAGGTCATTCTTTCTCCATTGCAATAGGGCAGCCTGGGAAGAGTACAGCAGGTAAAACGTTATTTACCTGCCTCCAGTGTGACAGGAGACCCAAAGTTTGTTTCAAATTAAAATCATTTGTGCAAAACAATGGGTATGCCGTATATGTAAGAATATGTGTAAAAGCATTATCTATACACAGCAAGTATTATTTGCAAGAGAAGTAAAATATATTGTGGAATTAATTCATTGTGAAATTAAATGATTAGAAGAGATTTTGTCTTTACTAAGCCTTTTGTTTTCTTTAACCCAGGTATGGTGACATGGTGCCAAAGACAATAGCTGGCAAGATTTTTGGTTCAATATGCTCCCTGAGTGGGGTCTTGGTCATTGCTCTACCAGTTCCTGTAATTGTCTCCAACTTCAGCCGTATATATCACCAGAATCAACGAGCAGACAAGCGCAGGGCACAAAAGGTGAGCTTCTAATTTTTCCCCATTATGTTGTTGAACAATAGATAAAATAAGATTTTCTATATTTTGTGTGTCATTATAGTGTGTATTTCCTAGTAAGAGGACCACTATATATATATATATATATATATATATATATATATGTGCTTCATGCCTAACCCATGTCCTAGATGCAAATACGGTCTTATTTTTAGTGAGGGGGAAAAACCCTACACAAACCAAAACCAGTTCATTTATTTTTTCTGTCAAATTGTACAGACTTATTATTTTGGTAAATATCCCACTTGTTAGACTAGATCTAGGATTTTTATACGATAGCTGCAGTCACACCTACTGAAGATTCTTCCGTGCTTTTTCAGGCAGACTTTCTTTCTAACACGGTCTTCTGAGGGAAAAAAAAAAACAAAACCAAAAAAAAACCCAAAAAACCCCCAACCAACAACCAACCAAACAAGCAAAACTCTCAAACCTAAAAATTATTTCATCTGTTAACATCTCTGCTAACAGATTGCTTCACTAATCCAGGTTTAGCTAAAGTCTCACAATCAGTCTCTGGGGGAATCTGATTGTTGGGGAACTTGTCTCCTCAGCTCTCTTTTGCTTAAAAGGCTTCAGATAAACAGCTCAATCAAGTAAAAAATGAAAGTAAAAGCTCTGTTTTTTCAGCTTTCTTGATTTGCTGAGTCTCTCACTAAAATATCCACCAGAGCTACAAGAAGACTCTTTCCCTTCCTGACACATATGGACAAGGTCAGGCGCTGAGAAGAGAAGTATTTATCAGGAGTGATGCAACCAAGCCTGGACAGTCACTTTCATCTCCACATCACTGCCAATGCACTTGTTACAATTCAGAATTCTCTGAATTCTGAAGTGCCAGGCAGCTCAGAGAACACCCACTGTCACCTGAAGCCCTGTTCTGGGAGCTGGGATGTCTTACCTTCTGCTCCTCTGCTGATGGCAGTCAGAAGGCTTTGGATGTCACACAGGTTGCATGATTGCCAAGGCTGAGGTGTCACCACTCAGGCATTTTATGGACTTGTGGCCTTCAATCAGAGGTCCTGTATCTCCAGTGATCTCAGGAGAGCAGGATCATTGCTGGGTGAAGTGTGCAGGCATACCATGGCTGGGGACTGCATATAAAGACCAGGGAACACAGGCAGTTGCAGGCTGCACCTGTTTCATATCAACAACAGCACACAGTCAGATACAGAATGTTTGTGTCCACCTTTTTGACTGATTTCTTCACTAAAAAAAAAACCCACAAAAAAAAAAAAAAAAAAAAAAAAAAAAAAACAAACAAACAAACCAAAATCAGTGAAATAAATGTATGCTGAAATAAATGTATGCAGTTATACCATTCTCAGAATATCTTAAAATCAGGAGAAATGGAGGTACACGGCCAGGAAACTCATAAGCCCAGGCAGAAGATACAGGACCCTTCAATGGCTACATCTTGGAAAAATTCTGTCAGATGAGGAAAATGGCTATAAAAAGAAACTAGGCATATCCCAAGGATGTCACACCTCTCTAGAAACCTGATCTAATATACAGGCTACTTCAAGGATCCAAATCCCATACTTTTATCTGTCTACTAATTCCACCCACTCTTCTGCATGCCATTTTGTCCCACTGCCTAATTCCAGCTGTGTGTTCCCCTCTTTCACAGCTGACTTCATGTCACTTCTATACTACCTTATTTTTGTTAAGAACTTTTCTACTTCTTTTTGTGGAGTGGCAGCAGAGAAACCACTGTATCCCAGCCAGGACACAGTGCTCCTGCCTGTGCCCCCAGGCACTGTGGCAGTCATGGTAATAGATCTGCTCGATCCCAGCAATCATTGTGCCTGTTCTGAGCTTTCATTATAGCTGCAGACACAAACATTTCAGACAGAAACTGTCTCCTACTGCATGCCACAAAACAGAATTTTCTAGGCCTGCTTTACATTTGTGTCATGGTTTAACCCAGCCAGCATCCCTTTAAGCCCCAGGCAGCTTCTCACTCACTCCCCCCACCAGCAGGATCAAGGAGAGAACTGAAAGCACGAAAACACAGCCCCACACCAGCCACTGTCAAGAAAATTAATTCTACCACAGCCAAAACCAGAATAATTTGTCAGTGAAAAAGAGATGGACACTAAAAAATATCTCACAAAAGTTAGATTGGTAGACTGGCTGCTATTCTCCATAATCTCTTTCTGAATAGAAATTGCTTGAGTTAATAACTGACTTTTTCTCCTTGCAAAACAGTGAGCTCATTGTATGTTTCAAACAGAAACATGAAGTGATGAATGGCAATCCTGCCAAGTGTTTTTTCCTCTGCTCCTCAGAACAATGCCAACAGCAAGGATGAGAGATCTCCTCTGACTATGTTTATGGTCTTCCTGCTCTGGAGAAAATGGCTTTGAGGTCTGATTAACTTAGCAATGGATGAGTGTTTCACTGGTATCTCCTATTGCAAAAGCTAATCTCTTTCAATCTAAAATGACTGAGATGTTGAGCTGAATTTTGCTCTGATGGACTAAAAAAGAAAACTCAACAAAAAGCACTTCATGGGTACTGTGCAGTCCATATTTAGCCATGAAATATAGCCTTGCATCTCACAGGGGGTTTCTACTGCATTGTAAAAGAATATTCAGGCAAAAAGGTCACATTATTGAAGTTTGAAATTCCTTCTTCATTCAATACAATAGAGGCTTTACACCATTTTCTAAAATAAATGTTTCCCTAGGCACTGAACTTATTTCTGTTCTGTGAGGCTGAGGAACATTAGCTTAAAAGAAGGTGCTGTTTCATGGAGAGTAGCACAAACCCCTGCAGGCAGTGGTACCTCCTGCTGGCTACAACAGCTTCCTTTGGACTGAGATAGTTGTACCTTTGAATTGTGCAGCTTTATCAATACCTCACACAGAATTTTAACCAAGATAGACTTCAGAAACAGCAAAACACTTGGGCTGGAAGGAAACTCAAGAGAAAGTTATTTGCTGAAGGGTTGAAATCTAGTTCCAGAAGCACTGACAATTTACAGCAGAAAAATATTGTCACTTACATTAGGATTGTTACGAGCCATGCAACCATCATTTTGTGCACTTACTGAGTTCTGCACAGTTAATCAAGATTAGGCAATTCCACTTGTTTCTTTTTGGCAAAAAGACACTGCACATTAATACTTGGGAGAAGATGGAAGAGAGAAATTTATTTATATACCATTGCATTTTGAATGCATTTTAAAGGAACCTCCTGCTTCCAATCATAAAAATACATTGTTATAATTACCATGAAATCCCACTCTGTAATACAGAAAATATAGGCAGGAAAGGCCAGCTTTCTGCTGCAGTACAGGAGCCCTCTTGTAATCAATATAAACAAAACAAAACAAAACAAAACAAAACAAAACAAAAAAAAAAAAAAAAAAAAGGGGGGGATGGGGAAGAAAGAAAAAATCAAAACATTACTATTGCTGCTATATAACGCAGTTATACTTATTGAAACATCGTTTTCTATCAGCTATTAAGTTCCAAGGATCTGGCCTATCCTGACAAGAAATGGATGACTAAATAATCCAAATTGGACATTGACATTCAGGGCATAACTAATTATGCCCTGGAGTCTTACTGTGCCGCCTTCTCAAGCAGTTTTATCTGTACTGACACATTTTTTAAGAATGCTATTTGTGGAGCTTTTCTCAGCTAGAGACAACTTCAAGAGGTTGTTATTTTGGTTGTCCATTAACTTTGGGCAAAGTTATGACAGTTGCCTTGTCGTGTAAAGGCAAGAAAAGAGGGGAAAAAGGAAGGGAAGGAAGAAGGGAAGGGAAGGGAAGGGAAGGGAGGAAGGGAAGGGAAGGGAAGGGAAGGGAAGGGAAGGGAAGGGAAGGGAAGGGAAGGGAAGGGAAGGAAGGGAAGGGAAGGGAAGGGAAGGGAAGGGAAGGGAAGGGAAGGGAAGGGAAGGGAAGGGAAGGGAAGGGAAGGGAAGGGAAGGGAAGGGAAGGGAAGGGAAGGGAAGGGAAGAGGAAGGGAAGGGAAGGGAAGGGAAGAAAGGTTTAGGCACAGTTGGATATCATTTCCTATTCTGTATGTGATAGGTAGCAAGGGCTAAGGCTTGGCAGGACATTCACAGTCACATTCACTGGGATGACTACCAGCCCAGGGAAGAGACTGGAGAAGACACAGCTTCCCTCTTGGAATGGGTGTCTGGCCACTCCATGGCATCTTGGACCCAAAGGCCCTTCCCAGCATACTGCAGTAGCAGTTATGATTATAAAGTCCTTCATATCCTGAATGAAGTATCCCTTGCTATGTGCCTTTTCTGCTTTCCATTCATGTCTTTGGAAGGCAAGAGCCTTTTGTCTCGTTGGCCAACAAGTGCCTTAGTGCAGGTACATCTGCCCAGTGCTGTTAATTACTGAGGAACAAAAGAGCCCTAATATTTGTTGCCCAACTATTATCAGCTCCAAAACTTGACTTTAGACATAAAATTCAACCTGAATCTTTCAAGTATGGTCTTCTACTTTCACAAAGCAAAATATATCCTGAAGATTGGCTTGGCTTTGTTATTTATTAATTGCACATGACGTATTTATCATTCAAGTTATGAATAATTAGTTACTAGCTAATTATAAATAGCTCTAGGATAAACTGCAACAACAACTGCTTAACAGCATCTGGAAGTCTAGAACTGAGTGTTTGCAGTAGGAAACACTTTGACTTCTTTGTATGAGACAGGCTATTAATATCAGGAGTATTGCAGGAACATAAATAACAGTATCTTATCCAGGATTTTTGAGTTAGCAAAAAAACCCCATGTTTATTGAACAATAATTTAAATAGATTGAGAAATTAAGGCACCATTCAAGAAACGAACAAACCTTATTTAATTCATATCCATTAATGTGCAAAGTAAACAGCATTTTCTTATCCATTACATATTGATGCCATGCAAATTTTTGTCAGCTAATATGAAATCAATCATTTGCAATTACTGAAACTTAGAAAATCAGAGCATGAAATGTGGGTGTGATTTTTCCAGTTAAAAATAAACACAAAGGGCAGATATATGAAAGACCAAACAAAAAACATCATATAAACAAAAATGTAACTGATTTTTTGGAATATATTCGCCCTTGCTCTAGGAGCAACAGTGTTGTGGTTTAGCACAGGCAGACAGATAAAGCCGACTCTGCTGCTCACTCTCTCTCTCCTCCCCAGAAGGATGGGGTGAAAATCAGAAAGGTAAAAGTACAAAAATTTATGGATGGGGATAAAGAGAGTCTAATCTTTTTATAAGGAAGGGAAAGAAACCACCAGAAAGGGAGGAAGGGAAGCAAAATCAGGGAAAAAAAGTGATACAAAAGAAAATAATTGCTCAGCACCAAGCCTGTCCCAGAGGAAGGGCAGCCCCTTCCAGCCCCCACCAGGATCCACCTTTATTGCTGAGCATGATGCCATATGGTGTGCAATAACCCTCTGGTCTGCTGGGGCCAGCTGTCCTATCTGTGTGCCCCCTAACTCTTTGTCCACCCCCAGACTCATTAGTGGGACACTTGGAGGAGCAGAAAAGGCCTTGCCTCTGTGCAAGCACTGTGCAGCAGTAACTAAAACGTCCCTGAATTATAAACACTGTTTTCAACACAAATCCAAAACACAGCCCCACACCAGCTCCTGTGAAGAAAACCAGCTCTGTCCTGACCAAAAGCTGTGCACACAGAATGACTGTGAAGGAAGTTTAATATTTTAAATGTACAAAATTATTAAACAATAATAACTAAAAGGTAAATAATTAATAACTTTTGAGTTTTCATAGTAAGAAAATCATGTAACCTGGAGAGCAGCAGGAAACAGCAGGAGTTAAGTTACTAAATTACCTGGGCTACCCTGGCTTCTTGCATAGCAAGTTGAATGAATCTTGCCACAAATGATTCCCAGTACCGCAGTAAGTCCTGTCCTAAATTCTTTCTGATAAAATCATTATCTTAAAATAGCTGGATAGCTGAGGGCATTTGAGTGTTAAAATCTGGATGTTTTTAATACCCCACAGTGCTACATTTAGCATTACTTAAAACTCTGTGAAAATCAATGTTTATTTTTCTAAAACTGACAGAGATAACTGTTGCTGAATAACAGTGACTTCTCTTTGTAAGGTTTCTATGAATGCAGGTGTAGACAAGGATCCAACTCAACTCTATGTTGTAAAATTCAAAGCTAGAAAAAGAAAGACATGCATTTAAAAGAGAGGTTTAGTCCAAATACAAGGGATGGGACAAAAATTAGAGCTGCTCATCAGCTTCTTAGGAAAATGGAGATGAGATGATTAGGGTGGAATTTCATTAGAATATGTAGAGGAAGTATATTTCATCTACATTTGTTTAGTCCTAGACCATGGTAAAATTACCAAAATCAAAGTTTCATACTCGGAAAATCTTCATAGCAAAGATATCATCTACTTCAGGAGAACTTAATACTTTCTTTTTTCTTTTTTCCTAGATATTCTGTGAAAGAGGAGGATTAGGAAGGGTTTTGCAGTGGTTGAAAGGAGCAGTTGTCACTCCCATTCTGTTATACATGACAGAAAATGCAGACTGAAGGAAAATGCAGTATTTCTGTAACCACAGTTTTCCTGATGTCATCACATCATTTTGATGCCTTTCATGGGAGTTCTGTCCCCAGCACACAGCCCTTAAAATCCTGTGGTTTACATGAGCTTTTAATGATGCCTTGATAGGAAATGTGAGAAGTTACTAGACTGCTCATACTACAGGCTCATATATAAATCAGGCAGAAGCACTGAAAATAAATCTTATCACTTTAACAGATTTGTAAACACCTTCAGTTTCTGCAGTATTTTCCATAAGTATAAACATGGAGGCCACAATATCTGCTTCCTCTCTCAGTAACAGATTTACTATCTTCTCTTTCGTAAATGATATAAATTCAGGCCATCTGAATGAGTCTGAGCTAGAAAGATGTATGCTATTACTTTCTAGCTCACAAAAGCTTTCTAAGATGCAATAAATTCATACTTGCAAAGCAATTTTAAATCTTCACATGGAAAGTACAACCTTCATATTATATGTGTCATAGCACTTTGATATATTAAGATAGTCTGATGGACTGTTATGTTTTCCATATTTCTTTATTAAATGATGCTGCACTATAATTATTACTTCAATCACCAATGAGAAAATGAATATACATGCTAAAAGGAAAAGCAGAAATAATGTACGTTAAATGTCTGTTCATTAAATCTAACGAATCTCCCTGCATAAAAAGCAGACTGAAAAGCACCACAACTAAAACATTTGTGACTGAAAACACTTATTTATGGGACTCCAAGCTGCATCCTCTAAAGGAATTTCCAAAGCATCTCGAGCTCCTAAGACTAAATTTTTATATATTTATGAACATAACCAAGTGCATTTGTCCCAGCCCATGCCTATTCTGTGGTGCAGGTAAAACTCCTTCCCCCATCCTTCAACCCAGCATCACAGGAGCACAGGTTTGCATCACAGGAGCATCACTTTGAAAACAACCTATTTTCTGCCTGCCCAAGGGGCTTTTTAATTGCTCACACTGAGGACTGAGCCCTAACCATGCTGGTAGCCTTGGATGTGCCACCTAAAAGCCCAAGTGAGCCAGGAGGGTGAGAGCTGTAACAGTTCCCTGCACTGGTTGCTGGATGCCAGGTCATCAGGGATCTTTTCTCCTTACCACTAAAATAAGGTGCATTAACTGCATTGCTGGAAAAGCTGTGTTCACCAAGAAAGTTGAAAAACAAATGTTATCTTGAAAAGGGCAATATATCACAAAATAAGATAGTCTCTCATGGGAGCTTTTTGGCTCAAGGATGTACACATGCAAAGCATTACTTAATTTTCTTACTGAACAATTAAATGATAATAAATGCATGATGTAGTGTAAACCAAATTTCAGCCATGTTTGCTGTTAGCTGTCATAAATTTCTTGGTTTGCTATTGAGAAGATCTGTGAGTTTGAGGCTCTGAGTGCAAATAAATGTAGTGTTGAGCCATTCTTCTAAGTCAGTTAATTATTAATCATGCCAGAAAGATCTGGAGGCTGCAGTCACTGGGCTGCTTCCATATATAAGCACATACTAATATTTAATGTCACAGAAATTTGGGGAAGGGGTGAAAATTCTCTATTTTTGAAATTGTCAACCAAGTAAATATCAGATATGAAAATCCCTACTAATATATCAAAGCTG
The DNA here is from genome assembly GCA_032173965.1 of Sitta carolinensis. Lineage (NCBI taxonomy): Eukaryota > Metazoa > Chordata > Aves > Passeriformes > Sittidae > Sitta > Sitta carolinensis. The sequence goes on along the minus strand of JAVUNC010000005.1, from coordinate 22,297,020 downwards.
GATTTTCAAGTCCTTCACTGTATCTCCTTCTGTGCTTCTGCAGCCATTTAATTACAGATGCTGCTAGGCATTTGGCTTTCAGAATCAGAAATCTAACCATAAAGATAAACCCAGATTCCATCTTATACATGTAACCAGACACAAAAAATACAGAACCAGGATGCCATCCTAGTAACCCCATAAAATCTTCTGTTTTCCACATTAATGGTTGAGAAAGTCCATTCTTCATGCTTTCCCCTAATTTTGCGTTTTATGAGTTACACAAAATTCAATGGATGCAAAATGACTGTCACTCATGAGCCTCCTTCTACTCTGGATGAAAGTCACCTTCACAATCAATGAGGCTCACCTGAGAAATCACAAATTTCTCTAAGTAATTGATACTTGCAGTCTCTGAAAAATTAGGTTGTGAACAGTCTATGACCAAATATGATAAGTATTAAGTCTGGTTATACTGACAGACATGAAGAGGTAGGTGGAGGCCAGTTAGGAGGGGTGTCTTTGTCTTCAGACTTATGCCCTTCAATATGTTCATCAATGACACCAAGAGTGAGATCAGGTGAGATCAGCAAATTTGCAGATGACACAAAGGTGAGCAATGCAGTTGACACAACAGAAGGAAGAGCTACCATACAGAGGGACCTGGACAAACTTGAGAAGTATGCCCGCCCGTGAGAACTTAATGAAAATCAAAACATTCAAGTGCAAGGTGCTTGCACTTGGGTCTGGACAATTCCACATGTGAGTATAGGCTGGAAGAGGAAGTAATTAAAAGCAGCCCTGTGGAGAAGAACCTGTGAGTCCTCATGGATGGAAAGCTGAACGTGAGCCAGCACTGTGCACTCACAGCCTGGAAAGCCAACCACATCCTGGGCTGCTTCAAAAGCAGCATGGCCAGGGAGGTGGTTTTCCCACTCTACTCTGCCCTGGTGAGACCCCACCTGGAGTACTGCATCCAGCTCTGGTGTCCTCAACACAAGAAAGACATGGGCCTGTTAGAGCAGGTCCAGAGGAGGGCCACAGAGATAGTCCAATGGCTGGAGCATCTCTCCTATGAAGACAGGCTGAGAGCTGGCATTGTTCAGCTTGGAGAGGTCTCCAGGGAGACTTTAGAGTAGCCTTCCAGTACCTAAAAGTGACTTATGAAAAGGAGGGAGAGAGACTTCTTATACAGGCAGATAGTGACATGACAAGGTGCAATGGTTTTAAATTGAAAGAGGGCAGGTTTATATTAGATGTTGGAAAGAGATTCTTTATTAAGGGGGTGGTGAGGCACAGGAACAGGTTGCCAGAGAAGTTGTGGATGTCTCACCCCTGGAAGTGTTCAAGGCCAGGCTGGATGGGGCCCTGAGCAACCTGATATAGTGTGTGGCATCTCTGCCCATGGGATTTGGAACTAGATGACCATTAAGGGCCCTTCTAACCCAAACCATACTATAATTCTAAAATGGCCTGGCAAATATTCAGGAACTTAGCTGGGAGACAGCATAAAAGTACTATCACATTTTGGTACTCCAAAATCTCCAGAAGACTCTGAGAAACCCACTCACAGATGTTGCAATATTACCTTTTTTCTAAACCATTTATTTCCCTTTAAAGAGATTTTCACTGCAATAGCAACTGAAATGGACGTCCATGTTTCTGCCCCAAAAGACATAAGGAGTGGCAGTTGCAGCATTGAAAAAAAAAAAAAAAAGTGGCACTTCCATACTGATCTGTCTAATCTCTTCTCCAAAGTCTTTGTTCTTAGTAGCTGATATGTGCAAACAAATAAAACCCTTCTATCATATGCATTTTAAATGGGAAGACACATGACTTGCTCCACCTGGAGGATGGATGCAATGCAGTCTGTCAGTCACTGTGAGATTGGTATTCATAAACAGCTGATTCCAATTAGCAGTTTTAGATAAACAGGATAATGGCTGTGAGTACAAATGACACTCTTTGTTTTGTCTGTTTACACAGAAAGCCAGGCTCGCTCGAATCCGTGCAGCAAAGAGTGGGAGTGCTAATGCCTACATGCAGAGCAAACGAAATGGCTTGCTGAGTAACCAGCTGCAGCAGGTAATGTTTGAGTTCCCTCCACCTCTGGAGTAACCACTTAATGACAGCTCAGCAGTAGTTTATTCTACTTATCACCAGGGCAAGTCACCTTGGGGCTTTGGGCAATGTTATCTTTAGAGGTACATTAAGATAGAAGGATAGACTGGACAATTACTACTGTTTAAGGAAGCTTGTGAGAATCGATAGTGGGGTATTAAGAGATGAGGGAAATGTCCAGGTAAAAATGCTGGATTCAATGTAACACACATTTTTTGAGTTAGATCCTGTAGAAGAACTCATTAAGGAAAGTACAGAGCATTTGCCTCTTAGGAGGTGGGTTGGATTTATCTCACTTGGCTTTAAACATAGTAGAGCATGGGTGACAAAAACAGGGTTTCATCATCAGTAAAGGAGAAGGAAGCTCTTGAATACTGTTTGCACAGAGGGGTGTTGCAAAGTGTTCCCTCATAGTACCTAATTGGATTTAAGGAGAATATTGGTGATTACCTCAAATTCATTGTAATCTAATGTTATCTGAAGCAAATTCCCTGCTCACCCCTGCCAAGGAAGCCAGGACCAGCAGCTGGAACTGGGATTCACAGTGGCCCACGCTGCTGAGAGACAGCCCCTTGGCTGCTCAGAGCTGTACCCAGCTGAGAAAGACTGCAGACAGAGCGGTTTTTAATCCCTGCCATTTTCTGGCATTTAGGCTATTCCCCAAGGGATACAGGAAGGCTTTTATTCCTCTATGCCCTTTCTGTTCAATATGTGTTAAACAGCCGGATACTTTAACCTATAGCCAGAAGAGGAGGAAGTGGCTGTCTGTCCATTTGTCCTGTCTTGCACAAAAGATGAGCAGTCCCAGCCCTTGTTTCTTCTTCTGCTTGAAAGAACTCAAATATTTGAATTAAAAAGACACCACATAGCTTAATTACCATGCAGATTTCAAATATCCCAAGGTTGTTTTTTTTTTCTATTATCCCACTTCCTCCCCTATTTAGTTTTTTGCTTTCTAGTGAATAATTATGAAAGCAATTAATAAACAGTGGATGCTTTCTACTTAATTCTTCATTCTGTGTCAGTAACATTTGCTATACACTTTTTAAACCCAGTAGGTTTGGAGCACTGACATAAATTTTTATGTATGCCGCAATACCACAAATTATTTAGTACTATGAAATGATCCTGGGAGGACAACTATTTTTAGTTTTCTTCAAATGAGGCACATTCTCAGGGAAAAAATACTTTTCTGTAACTTAAATTGATTAAAAGTTTAAGCATGTGTTGATCCAACATTCAAAGCTTATGTGTTGATTGCACTTGTAAATTATACTATTTTTCCATGCATAAAAGACCCAAGATGAAAACATTTAAAAGGAGGTGCAAGGGAGGAAAGAAAATAGTTTGATTTGAAAAAGAAAAAGCAAAAGAAAATTCAGGTGAAAATAAGTTTTGTTATACGTTGTAAATGAAGCATTGCAGTTATGCTAACATGTACAATCCAGATTAGTTCTGATCAAATATTTGGATAAGAACCCTCTTGTTCAAAACCGAGAATAATACAGAGTTCTGTTTATCAACAGTCCTCCAATGAAGAAGAACAGGCCTTTGTTGGCAAATCTGGCTCTTCCTTTGAAACACAGCACCACCACCTGCTTCACTGCCTGGAAAAAACTACGGTAAGAAAAGAGAACTGTGTTTTCCTGCAAATTGTAACACCAGCCTAGCTTTGACTGTTTTCAGTTATCTCTTTTAATTAATGAGTCTTTATATTAAAGCAGTTAGCTGGGAAGAAAAGCCATCTTATTTTAAGGCATCATACCCAATGCATACAAATAACAGAGATATAGCTTCTGCTATATTTGATGGAGATCCCCCTGAAAGTCTTTCTGCTTGTTCTCAAAAAAATCCCAACCCTCCCCAAAACAAACAAACAGAAAAGATTTGAAATCTTTCCCACAACAAACATTGCTAAATTTTGATAAGTTAAAACCTGATATATGAATGTGTGGAATTTAAGGTTCTCCTTTTGACAGCATTTCTTTGAAATAAAAGAGCCCAGTTGTTACGTCGCTTAGCGATATGTCACCCATATGCTTGTTGTGCTTATGTGTCCTTCATTCTTTCTTTAGGAGTATTAATTTTATAAAAAGTACTGTAGGACAGAACTTCTCACTTCCTATTCAGAGCATACTGTAGTTTCTTTTGCTAACATTCTTGCTGGGTCTTTTTGAAACATTTTTGAGACATTTCATACCAGAACCTGATAATAGCAATTTGCCTTTAAAATTTTTCCACACTTGAATATTACAAATATATTTTAAAATCTGAGTAATAACCACAGTTATTACTTGTCAAACTGTCATAGAAATCATAGAAAAAAAAATTCTATCTATTTGGTAGGAGTTGAATTCACCTCCCAAATTTTCACCTTTCCTCTAATCATAATGGTGGAATCTGTAAAACTTATACATTTTTAAAATTTTTTTTTCTTAAAAAATTAAGTCTATAAAGTAGGTATTATCTTGTTTCTTGAATCTACATTCTCTTCTGTTGGGTCCTGCTACTGGCCCTGAGTTCCCATGATATATTAACACAAAAATATATGCAGCAGTTCCAGGTTGTATTCTGGAGATGATGCATTCCTAAAATTTTAGTGGGAACTTGACATTTTGGGCCCTCAGCATTTGGAATCTGGCAAGTATTTGGTTCACTGTAGAACAAGAAGGGTGGTGTGTCTCCTTAAGCCTCTCACCATCCTCTGTGGTATAAGCATCATGATACTGAGAAAAGGCATATTTTGTCTTTTCTGTCATTTAAAAGTCAATAGGATAAGATCTCACCCACCCTCAGAAATGCAGAGTGGGCAATGATATGGAATTCTGTGAAGAATACATTAATGAAACTAATGCACTAAAAATTATATTTTACAAATTACTTTTAGCTAACTTAAGAACAGTTAATTAATAAGTATATTTAAATCAATTAACTTTTGCCATTATAGCATTTCAAAATGCTTCTACTCTATATTAAAACTTCAGTCAACAAACTTCTATAATGGTTGCTCCATAAAAGTTTTAGGAAGTACAAAATTACTTTTAATCAGAAAAATTATAGAGGTATTGGCAAATCTCCTGAATGTAATCTCAAGTGAGTAACTAGCTTATTTTTCTCTCTGAATTTTATGCCTACTGCATGATTATGTTCAAAATTTTGATTATGACTGACATATGCTTTATAAAAGTCATTTGTCAAGCAAGTTTTTTTCTTTATCACTTGAAGTTTGCATTTTTCAACACCTCTTAATTCACACAAACTTATGTCTGAGTGAAAAAAGAACAGAAAAAATGGAAATAAAAATATTATGTCTATAAAGGTATTTCTATTTGTCACAAAAACTTGGCCATAGTTGTTACTGTCTTTACTTTGTTCACATATTTTATATTGGCCCCATATAGAAATTCTGAAAAATATCAGCACCTTTCCAATTAGAGGAAAAGATTTTAGGGGTAAATAATTTACCTCATTCTAATACACAAAAATGGAACAGGCTGACAAATTCGACGTGAGACTGAGTAGAGTGTAAAACAATCTAGAAAATGCTCCTTGAAAAATCTTCCTAAAACATTCTCAGGATACACAGACTAATTCCAGCAGTAAATGGAAAAAACTTTCTTGAAAAAGGAGGCTTTCTCAAATGGCATGCAAACATATCTCAATCTCTGATTAGTTTTAAATGAGTATAAAAAACTCAAAACCTGCACCTCCTCCCCTCCCTTGCCACCATAAGCAACAACACTATTTCACACTCTTTTGCACACGTAGAAAATGTGAAAATTGTGAAATACTCCCTATCACTTGATGAATTAAAGTAAACTGGCTATTTGAGTGAATTTGTATTCATCTTTGCGACACCCTCTAAAACTACTGTCTTTGCTGGGATTAAGTGAAGACTGCATGAATAAAAAGGAATTAATTAAACTAAAATGCTCAGTCCTCTAAATTGCTTTTGATACATCCATCAACAGTAATTAGGAACTTTTTGGATGCTTTTAAATAACTATCTCATATCCTCTAATCAAAAGTTCTATTTGTTTAAATATTTTTCTTTAAGACAGATGCATACCTCAAAAAATGTTGTTTCGGATCCTGATTTCTAACATGTAATTCAAAAGGAAGTCTTATAAACTTATTTGGAAAATATTTGTGATTTTATTGTATTATAGTTCAGTATAATAAATCTTATTTATTTTCAACTGACACTTAAGAGTGTTTACGTAAGCACCACTTGCATTTTATTAATAAACATAATCCTCTGTTTTGTGGAACTTTAAAGATTATACAGATATTTATAATGCAAACTACATTACAACCACATGCTATTTTGAAAAATCATTTCGATTAACATTTTCTAGTTAATTTTGTTCCAGTGTTTACATTTGTATTGGTATTCAGCCCAGAATAATATGGGCTAAACACTATAATCAAGAACAAGCTAACTTTCCCAGTTTATTCAGTTGTGTCAATTTAAGCCGTTAAACAATCACAATTAATATGTTCACTTCAATTATCTTTCTATGTGTGCCTTGTCCCTTTGTTGGATTCCTGTGGGCTAGAACCACGAGTTTGTGGATGAGCAAGTCTACGAAGAGAGCTGTATGGAGGTTTCCACAGTGAACAGACCCCCGAGCCACAGCCCCTCCCTTTCGTCTCAGCAAGGCGTGACCAGCACCTGCTGCTCCCGACGACACAAGAAGACGTACCGCATCCCAAACACCACCATCACCGGCAGCCGCCCCGGCAGCGTGCAGGAGCTCAGCACCATCCAGATCAGATGCGTGGAGAGGACGCCTCTGTCTAACAGGTACTTCATGGGCGTCAGCACACCGAGAGCTCAGGGTTAGAGAAGAGGTGCAAATCCGTTGGGGCCTCCATAGGCAGGTGTGAGGCTAAAGATGAGAGTCCCATACTCGTCTGAAAATGGGTGCTGGTACTGAAATATTCTGTGCTTCCTTTGCTTCAAATTTATTTCAAAATAATAGAATAGTCTCTCTCTATATCCATTTCTGCCCTCTCGGGCCCTTCTCACAAACCACCATGCCAAATTTGCAGCAAACAGCATCCAGGGACCCCAGATAAAATAGAGCACCAAATATTATATGCCGTGGACAAGTGCATAAGAAGAAAAATTTCACATAGGAAAATGACCAATTCAGATATACAACATGAGCAAGTGCAAGGGACAAGCCTGTCCCTTCTTGGTTCAGAGGCATAGGAAATGAGATTTGTTTTTCTGCAGAGCAGAGAAATATAACTGATTCCCAGAGTCCTAAGTATAACAGTCATAAGGAAGACTCTTCTAAATACAAAAATGTGAAATGGATAAGAAAAATGTATTTCTTAGTTTGAGGAGTTATTACAAAAATGAGGAAAGTGCAGTTTAAGAGTCTGTAATTTACTGAATGTCCCTGTACTCTCAAAAGTATTTGGCTTTCACATACATCCAAATATCACCTGAAAACACAGCAAAAGTCTCAGGAGACACAGAAGTGTTTTCTATTGATCTCACTCATGCCACCCTTTAATAAAGAAGTATTTTCAGTACAAGTTGCTATAGAGATTGTCTTGTTGAGCTACATTTTGAGTAGCATCCTTTGTATAGTTATTACATTTGGATTTCACTTCCATGAACAATCCAACAAGTTGGAACTCTTGAAAAAACTGAAGTTTTTCAGATGTTATGCAATGAAACCTCCTGGCCAGCACAAAGCTCCAATCTATCTCAGTTTTTCAAGAAATACTCTGCCTGGATCCATTCTTATTCTGCTAGAGGACTTGCCTGCATCATACTTCCAGATGCCATGAATACAAAAACAGAAAGCACCATCTTTGTGCTAGAAAACAAAAACACAAGAACAAAATGCCAGTTTCACCTTGAAATAGTCTGAATTTTTCAAGCCCTTTACAATGGGGAGGTACTGCAGCAACTCCATGAACACATTAACACAATCTTAATTAGTGCATATAATAGAGTGACTTACTATTGAGGAAGCATAATATACACAGAATCACAGAACCACTAGGGTTGGAAAAGACCTCCAAGATCATTGAAGCCAGTTATTAACCTGGCACCACCATGTTCACTAGACAGTATTTCCAAGACTCACATCTACATTCCTTTTGAACATTTCCAAGGGTAGTGATTAAAACACTTCCCTTGGCAGCCTGTTCCAATGCCTCACAGCCATTTCAGTGAAGAAACTATTCCTAATATCCAAATGTTCTTAAATAAGCGTGGCATTGAGGAATATGCAGGAGACTCGGACTGGCCCTTAGTTTCCAGTTTCCTGCATAGTAAGCAACTTGGCTATGCTAAGTTTGCAATGCTTCCCCTGTTCAGAAACATAGGTGATTGGCTAAGAAGTGCTGAAATGGTGGGAAGGAAGGGAGAAAGGGGCATGGACATAAGCATAGTCATGGGCCACCTGTTGCTGGTGTACAGGGCAGTGGGGTGCTGCTCTGTACTTAGAGCTCTCCAGTGGGGAAGGATGGAGATGGTTGGCTGAGGGAATGGAATCAGGCTTCAAAGGTTTGTGGTAAAGTGGACTTTCATTCTTCATGGATTTTTGTTTCTTCCTCCAGCCGTTCCAGCTTAAATGCCAAAGTGGAAGAGTGCGTTAAACTAAACTGTGAGCAGCCTTATGTTACTACAGCAATAATCAGCATCCCAACACCTCCAGTCACCACACCTGAAGGAGACGATAGGCCAGACTCTCCTGAGTATTCGGGAGGAAACATTGTCAGAGTATCTGCATTATAAAACAAGGAATTATTTATAAATTAGAATAAAGACCACTTGCAAGCTGAGCTCGAGCAGTGAAAAACAAGTCATGAGGAATGAGAGAGCTGACAAAGACAACGTCCCTTGACAAGTGTGCCAGTGGCTGCAGAGTGAGAGGTTCAGGAGAAACAAACTTTGTGGGTTTTGGTGTTGTAGGGTGTGAACCACAAGGAGTTTCTTACCCTCTGTCCGAACTGATGCGTGGTGGAATCTTCTGTGACCATCCTGACTTACTATATGAGCACAATGAAATGTCCCCATTGATGCTTCTTCTTATCATGAAAGCTCTTTTTAGAAAAAAACACAAATGAAAAAATGGAAACCTATGTTCCTGCTGAATGCAAAACAACAAGAAACATTTTGATAACATGTCTCTTTTTTCCCTGTTAATAAAACACAAACTCGTTGAAGAACTGTCAAAAAATGAATGAAAAAATGCTCATATGAAATATGTTTGTACTGACTGAACAAACTACAACCATAATGCATGCTGAAATTATTTGAAGCTGTGATCTCAGTTTACTTTTGTTGTTTTTCAGATTAGGCATGATAAAATAATACTGTAGAAAGGGGCATTTCTGTGCACTCATAACAAGCTGATTGTTCATGTTCCATGGTAGTTGTACAAATAACTTCCCTTTGAAAAATGCAGTATTTCTTACTCAAACACTCATTTGTGAACTAAAGGTGTTCAGTTAGTTCAATATTTACTATTGTTTTATCTTGCTTCCTAGGTACTGTTACAACTGCAATAAGTCATTGTACACCTGTTGTATCAGGAATCAGGATTTTTTTTTTTTTAAGGTATTTTACACAACTTCAATCTTTACTATAAACTTCTAATGGCAAACATTTAAATAATCTTACAGCCAAACTCTGCACCACAAATTGCTATTCAATCATTGCTCCTTTTGTTCACTGTTCTCTGTTTCTCTGATGCTTTGTTGCCCACTCCAACATAACTGTATCATTTGGGATTTCAAGGATACTGATGAATCAACAGTCCCTTTTTCCATAGACAACTTGTCTACTTCTGTGTTTTCAGAACAAACTTCTTGTCACAGTTCACTGCTACAGGAGCAATCCTATTTGAATTTAAATTATCACAAAGGTGTTTTAGGGATCAGCTAACACTTGTCTCCAAATGTTCCTTTCTTACATTCTGCAGCATCCCAAGTATTAGCTACACTGGAAGACACTGAAAGACATTCAATAAAAATGATGGCTAAATTATTTTTGTAATTATCTGTAAACTTGCATCTTAAAAATTGTTTGAGAATTTATATGGTGTGAAAAATATTCAATTACCTAAGAACAATGATAGAATAATGGATTGAGTCCCAAAGCTATAAAAATATAATTGATTTCAATTGGAATTTGCCTACATGGGCAGGCCTAAAAGCTAATATGAAGGCTTTAGAAGTTAAGGCTTCTTGGTTTCATTTATAAAAGACATTGATATTAGCAGAAACCTTTCCGATTAAAAAGTGTAATTTTTCTTCATGAGAGTACATTAGATGTATCATAATGCTTCTTATATTCATGACATACCATACATCATATACATTAACTATACACGGAATATGTGCATATCAATACATACATATATACATCAATAACACTGGATCAGAAATAATTGCATGTCTGCAAAATAAAATATGCATATAAATCAAAATGCTCAGTGCATTAGATGCCATTACAATAAATGATTAACACAGTTATTTAATAGTTTGAGTAGTGTATGTTTCAGTATAGTATTTGCTAGCATTCTACTGACCTGAAAATTTACATTAAAATACCCACTAAAAAATGAAACTTGCTGATGATACACTTTTTCTTGCACTCAAATACTGGTCTTTCTCTCTACCTGTCAACAGTGAAGAGTAGATGATAGACTATCATGATACAGTATATACACCAAAATACAGCATCACATATTAGAATTAAACTGCAAGTAAAAAAAGTAGATAATGCCATTCATTACTCTTTTATCGTATCATTTCTTTATTCCGAAGTTATTGCATTCTTGGTTAATTTGCAATTAACTTCCTTTTTTTTTTTTTTTTTTTCAAATCACAAGGATTTACTCATTGTAACCTGAGCTTCTCCATTTCTTTCAAACATCAGAGCAGAAGCACAGGCTGGTGCTCTGAACCAGAGGAAGGGCACTCCTGAGCAACACTGCCCAAGTCTATTACCCAGCACTGCTCTCTCTCTTCCACCTGCAGCAGATCTGCTGAAGCTGGTAGGTTACATAAACTTCAATGGATTTAAAGGACAGGCAGAACACATAAGAGTTTTTACTTGCATCCTACTTCTACACATGGTTACTCATACTTGGTCCCCACCTTTTTCCAATTATTGATATAAAAACCACCTTGATGTCAGCAAACTGCAAGAACTTTATGTCACATGATTAGTTGTATCAGCTAAATAATGCAAAGGGGCAGTTACTAAACCTACTTTGGTACAAACTACACACAACCCAGGAAACCTACTGACTCCATCAGGTCATGTGTCTTTTAAAAGCTCTTTATTCTCCTGTTCATAGGCACTAGAAAGAATGCACTACAGCAATACACTTGCATAAGTTATACCCCTGAAGCAACTTGTATTTTCATTTAAAAAATGCAGCTTAAGAGATAATTTAGTATGATTTTTCAGAATTCCAGTCCTGTCTCCTATTTCCATATGTCACATGCAAAATCATTAATTTATTCTGAATTTGGGAAATAAACATTTTTTTGGTGTTTTAGGTGATTTAAATGCTGTTTTGGTAGTGAATGACTGTTGATGACTGTGTAAAATGCATCTGTACTGTACATGAAATGTAATTATTTCTGTGTATCATACAAAGAAACCAAGGTTGTTGTTTTGACAATTTTGTTTGACAGTCATATATCGTATTTCAGAAGGCAGCATAATTCACATTTTATGCTGAATAAATAGACATTTGAGGAATATTTAAATAAAACATCTGCATGCTTGAATGGGTGAACCTGGTTTTGCAATAACTTATTCATGAAACTTTTTTTCCCCCTCTAATAATTTGGAAGGAACACTTAATCTGAAGTCAGCAAATATCCTAGACAGCAATTGCAAGCAAGATGTGAGTGTATCTAAACCATACTAGAGCCACCAAGACCAGGATGCCACAGCGTTGCCTTTCTCATGAGGGACCAGCCATCACCTTTCCCTTCCCAGCCTGCAGCAGCAGAGAAAATTGGAGCATTATTTCCAGCAGTATGAACTCCACCTCTTTATCTGTACTTTAAAAAATGTCCCTTATGTACATCCAAAACCCAACCTCTGCTGAACTTCTCAACCCACAGTGGCTCCTCATACCTGGTATCAAATTGCCTTGATAAAATATTAGTGCCCAGAGAAGATAAAACTTTTTCTATAGCCTAAGAGTGGGTAACGACATGCCACGGATCACTAACAAAGGGCAACCAGGTGCAGATGATGCTGATCAGCACTGGCACATGTGATGATTGCCTCTGTGAGGAGCCCACTGCTCTGAGTGGTGGGGAAAGATGAAAGTAACAGCTGTCTGTGAACCATTTTATGTCCTCTCATAAAATAGCTACAGAAGACAAACTGAAAACATACACTTTACATGTTGAAGTCATGGATATACCCTTGGTGGAAGCACACCGACTACCAAGAGAAGGCTTTCACAGCAGAGAACATGATGCAGCCTCAGCTGCTGCAGAGAGAAGGGGGAGTCTTCAGAGGGGAAGCTAATCTGGAGAAAGACAAACCACTGAAGGCACGGGATCAACAAATGTTGGGCAGGGAGGGTGCTTAGGAGATCATAAACTCCTTCACTGCATCTGAGGACCACCAGGGCTTTATTATACAATTGACTATGGGAACATTTTAGGCCTAGCACCTGTTCTAGAAGAGCCAGCAGTTGATGGGATTATATAAATGTGTGGCTAAAAGAGTAGGAGTGTCAGGAGTGAACACTATATATAGATTGGCAATGTCCTGAAGATATATGGAATTATCCAGACAGCTTAGTTTCTTACCTGCCTATATCATCTAGCTGTCTACTTTTTTACAGTGTCTATGCACAAGAAACAACTGAAGTAGGGGAGTGCTGAATAAAAAGCAAGTAGATGTATAAAAATTCTCAAAAAAATTAGGACATCACTTTTTTTTTTTTTAACAGGAAGTAGTCAATCATAGACAAGCAGGAAAGCTAGATACAATCTCACTTCAACAATAGCATTTTACATGAATTAAGTGCAATGCTTGTGATGGGCTGCCAACACTGGCAGGATGCTAGATGTTCACCAAAGTTACTCTTATCAGTTCCCTTCTCAACTGGGTAGGGAAGAAAAAATATAACAAAATAATATATCTTAGGTTGGGATAAAGGCAGGGAGAGATCACTCACTGACTGCTGTCACAGGAAAAACACAGACTTCACTTGGTGCAATTAATTTATTACCAACCAAATCCAAATAGGGTAATAAAAAATAAAACACATTTCCCTCAGCCTTCCCTTCTCAAGTTCAACTTGATTGCTGAACTCTACCTCTTCCTTCTCAGAGGTGCAAGAAGGCAGGAAATGGGGTCTGTGGTCAGTGCATCATGTTTTTTTCTGATGTTCCTTCCTCGTCCCCAGAAGGGCTCCTCACACTCTTTACCTGCTCCAGTATGGGATCCCTTCCACAGGAGATGGTTCTCCACAAACATCTCCAAGGAGAGTCCTTCCCATGGACTGCAGTTCAGCGTGGGTCCCCCACAGGGTCACACACACCTGCCAGCAGACCTGCTCCAGCATGGGCTCCTCTCTCTGCCAGAAGCCTGCTCCAGTGAGGGCTGTGCACAGGGTCACAGCTTGCTTCAGGCACCCACCTGCTCTGGTGTGGATCTCTGCTCCACCATGGACCTCCATGGGCTGCAGGGTCACAGCCTGTTGCACCATGGCCTGCACCACGGCTGCAGGGGAATCTCTGCTATGGTGCCTGGTGCACCTCCTGCCCTTCCTCCTCCTCCACTAGCCCTGGGGTCTGCAGAGCAGCTCCTCTCTCTCCTCTCTCCAGCTGCGCTTGCTGCTGCTGCAAGCACTTTCTCTGCCTCATAAACAGCTACCCCATGGTCTTACCACTGTCACCAAAGGGCTCAGACTTGGCCAGCAGCGGGTCCATGCTGGAGCTGGTTGGCTCTGGCGGACACAGGTGAAGCTTCTCAGCTTCGCACAAAAATCACCCCATAGCCTCCCCACTACCATGTCATACAAACCTTTATTTCAATGTCATAAGACTTTAATAAACTGTGTTTTTCTGCAGTTTACAGAATCACAGAATATTCTGAGTTGGAAGGGACACACAAGAACCAAGTCCAACACTTAAGTGAATGGCCCATAAGGGGATCGAGCTTGCAACCTTAGCATTATTAGCACCATGCTCTGACACCAAATACAATGCCTTTGCAATAAAAACTATTTATAAATCCCTTCCTCCTCCATATTTAACTATATAGTTGCTGTGACCAAGAGCCTCTCTTTCTACTATTCATTCTTTATATATTCCCTTATATTCATATATTCTTTTACAAAATGAAAAGCTATAAAGAAAAAAATATGACTCTTTTCTTCCAGAAATCTTGTCATACAACCTGTTGGCAGATGAATCAATCACTACCTTATCCAAGGACCAGAAATAGTGATTTTTTTTTCCTCCTAGAAGCATGCTCAGACCCACAGCAACAGAAACAGTCCCACGGACTTGGTATAGGCACTGGGCTGAACACAAAACTTGATGCTGGCAGGGAGTGACCCCTTTTTGTGATTCAGCTGCACTCCTTGAGTGCTCTGTGAAAAATGTTAAGAAGCATCTCCGTAGTTGTTTGCTGCAACAAGAAAGATTTAGTTAATTATGCTTCATGGTGCAGAGAACAAAAACCACATCATCCTTCTACAAGTACTCCTGTAAAACTGAGAAAAAAAGAAAATAATAAGTGCCTCAAGTATCTCTAAATGTTCCTGTCTTGCCAAGCAGCCTCTCTCCTACACAGATTCTAAAGCTCTACAGGAGAAGAGCAGGCCCACTGCAGCTGAGGCAATTAATTTTAAGGCTCTTTGAAGAAGCCCTGAAAAACAGGCAACTCATAACCTGAGCAGTCAAAGAAAAAATTCTTAATGTGTTCCAATTTACAGACCTACTTCTGCAAATGTGGTTAAATACTCAAAACAGAAAGATTCTTTCCGAGAACATAGAATTTGGGTAGCCAAACCTGAGTGAGATTTCCATGACTGTAAATGTTCGTTATTGTGGAGGTCCATAAACACTGCTTTGGGAGGTTGGTGCTATGTCAAAGGAGGCCTCCCCAAAGCAATCCCTCTGCTCTTAAAGAAACCTGACTACACCTGAAGGAAGTGCTTCCTCAGCACCCACACAGCCTAAAACCAAATGACAAGGGCTCTAAAGTACCTCCAAATCCCAACACACACCCTCCTAGCTTGGCTTGCCGTATTTGTTCCTTGATGAGCTCTAACCTGGACAAAAGAAGACACAAAGGCAACTCCCAACACAGTCTCAACAGTCCTTGTATGGAAAGACTAGGAATATTTGAAGCATGGCTAACTAAAGGAGCTTCCACAGACAGTCCTTGGGTAAAACTTTAGGGGCTGAGGTTTCCTGGAAAAATGGAACTTTATATTTCTTTCTACATTACTTTTCTTACATTACTTAAGTTAGACAGACTATTTTTTTTTACAGACTTTTGTTTTGTTTTGTTTTTAAACGGGGCGAATGATGACTCAATGCACTGTGTAGCAGCACTGGTCTCTGCAGCACTCCAAAGTCTGGACACCTTGCTCTACAGCCAGACTTTGTCAGACACAGGAACTTCACCCTTAGCTACAGCAACAATACTCAGGCTGAGCGGTGGGAGGGGTGGAACTCAGCTGTACCTCTGTGGTAACACTGGGCCAAGGCTTCCCAAGTAGAACATAATCAAGTACTCCTGACAAAGATATTCCAGGCAAAATTTTGGGATGGTCTCTCCTTTTATCTTCTTTTTAGCTCCCAAACTAAGTATTAGCATCTATAGAAGTACAAAAGCAGAAAGGTAACCTTGCTTGCAATAGTACCCTTGAGATGATTACACCTAGAAGAAGACTGCCAAAAGCAAACAGCCCACACAACTGAAAAGTTAATTTCACAAGCCCTTAAGAAGTTTTCTCAGAAGCAATTAAAAAAAAAAAAAAATCACACTAACATTGCTGTTTCTCCACAACAGAGTAAGTGGAATTGGTAAAGACAAGTCAAATTAACTCACTCTAGCAGGAGCACCCTCCCAATGCCCATCCAAAGCATTCCCACTCTAGGACTAAAAAAACAAAAGCCATTACGGAATTTAAGAGAAAAGTAATTTTATTATCTACCAAATCACGCCTTGCTTTCTTTTTTTCTTTTACAAATTCCAAAACAAGTTAAAGAATTTTTTAAATGTAATATAATGTAAAAAGCCCATTTGCCACAAACTACTATACTCAGTGGAACAAATATATATTTCAAGATTGTGGCCATTTGTAAAAATAATCCTATGACACAGACATTGTTCATAAGAATACAGTAAAATGCACTTTTCCCACCTCAATAAATATATTTTAATATGTTTCTGGCTGGCATTTTAAACCACTAGAGAGGTCTTAATGAAGCAGTCACCAAAGTAAAATTTTTCATCATGTACTTTTACAATTATTGCAATAGTATCCAAAACTGTAAGCATTTTTCTTGCAGTCTTTTGTTTATAGCTTCACGGGAATCATGGACAGGAGCAAAGATTTATTTATAAAAATGTGCTACTCCCATATTGATTCCCATTTTGGAAAGAATGTTTAAGATTTTCTTTCTTTTTACTAAGAAACAGTCCACAGAACAAAGTTTGAAAGAAGAATTCTCCAGAAAGCTAAAGTCTATTGTTGATAGCTATAGTTTTGTTTTCAATCCCTATTTAATATATTTAAAATTTAAAAATTGTTATGTTAGATAAAAATAGAAGTTTCAGAACATCTTTAAGAACAAAAGCTAAGATAAAGGTTTTGTTAGAAAACAGAAAATCTCATCCTTTTTACAAATTTTGCAAATTTTTAAATCCAAGTATTAACTTGAATTGTATATCTGCTTTCTATGCACACATGAAAACACACAATTATACATACATAGATCCCTGATTAAGACATTTTCCAAATGGCTTATTAAAAGTCAATTTCAGCTGAAGTCACATTTTGTTTGCCCAAAGCACAATTGTTTCTTCAGAAGATGAGTATTTCTCTTCCCTTCCCATGATGCTTCCTCACAGGTTCAGTCTACCTGTGATTGAGTCAGTGTTTTACACTTCACACAGCTTGTGACCATGAGTTTTACTGTGCCCAACCGAATGAGTGCCTTTAAAAGAACAAACACACAAAATCAACTCTTTTTCACAGCTGAGGACATGGCAAAGAGGCTGACAACAGGCTCATCTTTCCTTGTTGGTCTCCTTCACTTCCATTCATTAGCTGGTTTCTGACACATAAGACTGGTATATTTGGCAGATTTGATGGAACAGCACAAAAACAACAACAAAAGAAAAAATCCTCTGTGACTTCAGAGATTCATTGCATCACTTATAGCTCTTCCATTTCAAAGTGTGTATTAAAGCTGTTTGCCACAGGTGTATGTTCAAAGATCCTGGTCAGGCTTGGTTTCAGCAGCTCCATGGAATTACATGACAGCTCCTGCGAGGTATCACTCTTCAGTGCCATGATCTGATCTGCTCTGGGATCCCTTCTGTCATAGTACAGAGCCCACAGCAAAGTAATAGTGAGGATCATAGCCAGGATCTGCATTACTCCAATAGAGATTCCTAGAAATCTCAGCACTTGCAATTGCTTCGTCCCCCTCAAAAAAGTGTACATTTTTTTACCGCATCCCTACAAAACAAAAACAGATTAAAAACAGTCAGTAATATTTGGGCTGCAGTTCCCAAGGCTTAGTTCATCCTACCCACTGCTGTCTTTTCAGGCTCCCAAGAATCTTTCTTGCTTTCTTCAAACAATACTTTGAAAATCGCTTTGCCTACTTTTTATCTGCTTCCATAATGCCAACTTTAAGTTTTCTCATACACAGAAACTTTACTGCAAGATATCTGTGCTACTTTTCAATTCAGAAATCACTCAAAATTGATATGAATTCCTATTAACTCTCACTAATTGTTAAAGAAACTCAACGACTGGTTTTGTTAAGGTTTAAAAAGGTATTAAAGTCCTCTTTATCATCTTGTTTCTCTCCTTAAATTGAAGATCTTCAAAGTAGTCAATTATTTTAATCACTTTTAGACTTCTTCTACAAATAATACTACACTCTGAAGCCAAAACAGTATTGTAGGAAAGATCTGTGGACCTGCGTAAACTCATCAGAAAACATCCCATGAAAACTATGGTAAAACATCGTAAGTTGATGTTGACAGAAATGGAATTTAGCTCTTTCCAAACCTTCAATGCAGGCTCCACAGTTTGCTTACATGGCCAACTAATTACCACATAAGGCTTCAGAAAAACTCCCAAACCCTTGTAAGGCTGCATGGATCCACAGAGAGGCTAACAGTGCAAGCACAAGTTACAATGCTCATAGCTCAGTAAGGGCAATGTGTGTCTTAGAGATGATAAAACCATGAATAGAGGGGCCTCTACTACTCCACATGATGCTTATCCTCTATTCAAAGCTTTGCAGGGTTTCACAGCACAATTATCAAAGCAACATACATATCTAGGGAAAATTCACAGAAACAAACTAGATGGGCACCAGTCCCAGAAGCAGACATGAGGAACCCATCAAAATGGGCACTGTCTTGAGAATGTTATTTTTTGCATTTACAGCCTCACTTCATATTTCTTATGGTTTTTCTAAGAATATAAAGCAATTGATCAAAGTGATGGAATCTGAAGACAGGACATGATAAATAACACTTTTCAATCACACTTAAATTCCCCAAAGCCAATTTCAAATGCTATAGTCCTAAATTTAACAGCATTTGATGAAAGGTCCAATTTTTGCCACACACACAAAATTTGCACTATAGTCAACATATTTTCATTTAGGATCTAAATAAAATTAATGTACTCTAAGATAATTGTACCAGAATAAGTTATAGGATCTTAATGTCTTAGCTCATTTCACTGTTTCATTTTCTAAACAGCAGCAAAGACATAGAAAAAGGAGCAAGTATGCGTTCTTTGAAATTTTAAAAGAAAAAAAAACAACACTGTAGCAAAAGCAATGCAATTGGATGGGGGGGGGAGGGGGCAAAAACTGCCATATTGTCATCTTCTTTTCCTCAACTGGAAGGCAGTTGTAGATATACCGTTTCCCAAATTTGCTGTTAATTACAGAGAAACTGGCTGCATTTTAATACCTTTGATAACTTAAAGAGATGAAGGTGCATGCTGGTCATAATTTAAAAATGCTTCACCAAGGAATATTCAAGCTCAGTTCATTTGTTGCCTAGAGAAAACGCCCACTAACAGAGAGCAATAACATTAATGCCTACATCTCCTGCAGTACAGACACATAACTGAGACAAATTATGCCAAATCTAGGTAGATAGTTTTCCTCCATTTAATGATGTTCTTAGACTCTGCTCTAATACATGTTCAAAATCAGTTTCAAAACTGAAAAAACACAGCCAGCCCTTTAACTTCGCATTCGTGCATTTTATTTCTGCTTATGTGACACTTTCATAGTTGGTAGCCTGCAATTAAACAGTACATAAATATACTTCCCTCAGCAAAAGTTTGTCACTAAATAGGGAGCTCTTTTTGACCAATCAAACATAATATAAAACTTTGCAGCAATCATTCAGAAGAATCAGCTTCAGATTCCTATAATGCTACAGTTTAAAAGCCTGATTCATTTACTTTATACTTTCGGTCCTGAAATAGAAAAAAGCATGTATTTCTTATTTAGCACATATTACTGATTCACTTCATCATAGAATAAGAACCTGAACTGAAATAAGGCACTTCACTGAGCAGAAAAATAAGCCATCAGCAAACTCAACATATCTTTTGTACACCCAAATTATGAGTATACTCAGAAGCATATTAAATTAAATATCAAAACAAAACAAAGTTAATTTAATTAAAATGAATTTTGAGTAAACTCAAAAGTATGCCAGAAATCAAAAGAAAATATTGAACATAGAAGTTTGATTTTTTTTTAAAATGCCAACTCGCACCAATCATTTTATCAACACTGCAGTTCCCAATCACAAGAAGGGCCAAGTTCCTCTTGTCCTCAGACCACAAGAAACCTCTAAGGCCACATCATCTTCACTCTTCCCTCACAACCATGCTCTTTCTAAGGTCAGTCTGTTCATGCAACTGCACCAAAGGTGAATCTCATCAGAATAAGAGTAATTCAGAAAATTGAAAAATAGCTTTCAATATCCAGCAGGGAAAATATGATTCCTGCCAAAAGTACTTTCAAGTACAACTGTAAGTCACCTTTCTTTCTCCAAAAATTAAATTGTGAAGGATTCCAACTTAGACTATAGGACGTTCTGAGTTCTCAGCAAAAAATCACAGCACAGCTACAAAAACCCGCATTTATCAGTCCCAGACAAACCAAACTTTGGTTTTCTGAAGCATTACAAAGAACTGTTCTGAAGTACCAGAACAGAGTTGTCAAATATTTACAAAAATCAATTTTAGGCTAGCAAGGCTAATCTTATCAGGCTCCCTCTCAAACCACCAGACTATGCAAGTTTGGTTTGAACCACTTTCTAAAGAAGCTTTTTTCCTTCAGTTCTCCAAAGCAGAAGTTAGGCAGATGAGTCTTGGAAGTGTAAGTTGGTTTTGCATAATACCAATAAACTTATTAGCAAGCACACTGTAAGAGTCTGTGAGACACCCCACAGGCAAGCACTATGGAAAGAAACATTCTGCCAAACATTGCACGTATCTCAAAGAGAAATGAAGTATTTTTGTAGCTGATACTACTGAACACAGCCTGTTCCTTTTTTGAATGGATTTTGCAGTAGAGAACCAAAAATAAATTTTTGCTAAGTGCTGCATCCATCCAAAATGCTCTGCAGTACAGTAGGGGAAGAATCATAAAGGTGCCCTTCAGATTTCCTTTGCAAAAAAAGCCAAGCAGCCTTTCTTTTATCAAGTGGGTCTTAACACAGCCCTTATGACCTACATAATAATCATCTTCAGCTAGTAATTTTCTCAAAATAGAATCAAAAAGAACTTGAACATATGAAGTGTTCAGAGAACCATTTCCCAGAATATGGCACGGGCATGGAACGATAGCAAAACAGGTGACACAAGAAAACCTTGCATTTTGGACACTACATTCTAATGACTAATACGTCTCAGAAATTTTTGAGCTTCATGTGCTCGAAGAGCAGTTTTTCATTGAGTGACACTGCTTACATACTTCTGCCTTTCCAGGCAGGGGGAAAATGAATGTTCTACAGGCTTCCATACAGCTTGGAGGCTCTCTACAACAGACTAGTCCGTATGGTATTAACCGTAGCAACAGTATTACAAAAAGCAACCATTATTGCAGAGTGACTCATGATTTTTAGTTTTGCAAAATGTCTAAGAGACTGGCAGGCCCCAGAAGAAGCCTGAATGGCTTTCTCCTTCATGGACTGAAACTTCTAAAGCATAACCAGTGCTGTCAGTTCTGTAAACCTTGTCAGAGGGCAAGAGAGGGTCTACAAGTAGCTGGTGGAAAAAAAAACAACCTCTGCCACTGTCTTTAAAGTCCTAGCACAGATTGGCCTTCTGAGGCACCTGCTTTTTGGGGCTTTATCTTCTCTCTTCCTAGTGGAAGCACACAGCCTCCTAGGATGGATGTCAAAAAGTCCAGATTAGATTAAATAATTTCTGTTCGTAGAGTCAATATCGCACAAATTAATTTCCCCAAAACTTGACTGTTTCCTGGCAATAGCTAATATTCATCTTGGGTTGTTTATATAGCAAATCTCCTCTGCTTCAGAGGTGTTGCTCTATAGCTCCTGAACAAGAGCCATGAACAGATTCTTGTAAGAACAGGTCTTGAACAGCCTCTGAGACTGGAAGAAAAAAAAAAATAGTTCTTTGGGTACTCTGCCATAATGCAGAGCTACACCATTCACTGGAGAAACGTTCATGCTGCAGCATCTGAAAACATGTTTCTAAGGCCCATCCTCTTTCCTGTGTACCTGTATTACTCTAAAAGCAATCCAATGAAGAATGCACCTCTTCTCAGATCCTCACAACCGTGTGATTGAGCCACGCTTTGTGCCCACTGTTGGACTACTTGGACTGTTGGTCATTCTGTAATTGAATGTACAATTATAGGTCTTCAGAGATCTGCTAGCATAAAAAATTGGTGGCTAACAAAGTAGTTTTCAGACAAAGGTGACTTTAGACAGTATTTGTTTTTATAATTTTCACCCTAAAAACATTATCTTGCTACCATGATGACCTCCCTTACTACTTTGAGTTCAAACAGGTCCTTGCCTTGTTTTAAGGCTTTTTTTGTAATTCTTTTAAAATTATCATACTGTGACATAGAAAGAGCATTTCCACAAGTTTCTACATGTGCTTAGAGTACTACAAATGAATTATCTGCCTGCTGACATGAGACCTGTTAATAAGAGAGCTCTCATCTTCCAAAGGAATTCTCAAAAGCACCCTTCACTGTACATTTCATTAAAGTACTCTTCCACTTACCCTGCAGTAGTTTGATGGGATGGAGCCTGGACACTATGTCACAACTAATTTATAACTTTAGGATTGGAACAAATTTGAACTCCAACCTAACCAATATAAAACAAACACTTCAAAGTTTAAGAACATCTCAGGTTTTAACTGCATCTCCACTAACTCATCTCACTTCCAGGTTAGGGTGGGTGGATGGGTTTGTACTTCCTTCCTTCTTTCCTCCCTCTGCTCCAGCATTAGCAAATAATAACCATAAACAAAACTACTCTACCAAAAAATTACTCTATTGCACTGCAAAGGATGAATTTGGAAAATTACTGGATCAGGAAGAATGTACAAAACCTTCCTAATATTCCTATTTTTCTCCTTACCTCCTGATAAAGGTCACTGAGATCCTCATGATGTGCCTGCTTAGAGCATCCTGGGAACTCTCTGACACAACAGGAGTCAGGTGGCCAGTCCAATTCTGTCATTTCCAGCCAGTCTGTGAAGTATACCACGCCACAACATTTAAACTGCAAAGGAAGGATTAGCCAAGATCAATAATAATGATGCCACTTCTTCAAGAGATAAAGTAGGTCATCAAAAAACCCAACGACGTTCCTAATACCAACTTTCAAAATATTTACATAGAACTAAAAACATCTACAAGTGCTTCCAGGTATCTTGTTTTGCTGTACTTTGACATAAAAGCAACATGATAAATGTAATGTACTGATCAATAATACTTCAGAAACAGCCAACAATACTGCTCTGTCCTTTAAATCCCAATTGCTTCCTCAAAAGATGCTTCACAGAAATTGTCCTATATACGGAGTCTCCTATCCTTACTACCAGGAGCTAACACAATTTCATGTCAAAATAGGGACTAATGGACAAGTATACCTGCGGCTGAAAGGAGTAGCAGAAAAAGACTGTACTAGTAAGGACTATTCTTGCAAGGGTACAACTACAGATACATTTGTTGGAAACAGAAAAAGCAAAGATTTACCTGAATATAGGGAAAAAAACTAAAAGAGTAAGCAAAAATGTATAGAAATCACAAATGCTGAAAGGAAAATTGAAAATGGAAGGAAGGCATATCACATTAAAGTAAGTACTGCAACAGAATCAACCACAAAAATAAGAAGCTCAGCTGCATAGCAGATGAGCTGCAACTGGCTACAAAACCCACCAGCACCAACAACCTGTCTTCTCTGCAAAGCACACCCTGAAATTTAAAGCCAAATGACCAGTCTCCCACATTAGCAGCTACTTTTACACAGAAATGGGTGAAGCAGCTACATTAGATTTGGTTTGACACTGGATGTGGACTTGACAGAACTGAAAAGATACTTTGCTACAGAAACAAGATGCTACCTTTCTCTGCCTGAATGTCCTCCAGGACCAGCCTTAAGTAATTCCCTGAGTCCTTTGATCCACAGGCTTGAGAACACAGCTGCCCCTCTTCACCCACTTCAGAGCCAGGGTCCTGTATTCCATGCCACTTACTGTACTCAGTCAAGCAGATCAGTGCTCAAACATGCAGGCACACACTGTGCCTTTAATTCACCAGTGCTCTTAAAAATGTCACTTCTCCCTTCTTTACCACAGCTCTCATGTCTCAGTTTATTATTGGTTTGTTACTTGAACTCCTCCCAGCACTGGACTTAAGGAAAGCTCAAGCTTAGGTTCCTCACTGTCGTTGTAAAGACCACCTCATTAAACACCCTTTTCTTACTCTTGTATCTTTTCTTCCCCCACCCAGTTCTTCTTTCCTGACTTCAGCTGACCTTTTACATCTTCTTTCACATGGTCACAACTCTGATATACCAGCAGGAGGATTGTGGAAGAATACATTTCCCATCTCCCTCAGATGTTAAAAGATACAGAAGAAAGAATACCAAGCTTATCAGGGCTGAACCTCTGGTAACAGAATTGTAATTACAATTCTGCTGCGTGATGAAGGGCCAGAAGTGCTTATTCAGTCATAAAGCACATTCCAGGCTCATACATTGATACATCCAACATCGAAACTATGAGTAGATGTAATATAAATGAGAGCCCACCAATTAAGCAGAAACTGTAAAAGAGCTTTTTTGGTTCCCCAAATCATTCATCTGGTCACAGGTGCCATAAGGCAACTAACTTCTAAAACGACTTCTAAATGAATTTCTTCTCCCCTAGAAAAATTAAGGTTTAGTTGAAGTCTTATTACTAATATTCATATTATAATCAGCCATTATGATGAAATTACAACAACTAGGAGAAGAGGCACTATTTAATTTAATCAAACTATACGTTTAAACCAAGATAAAGTACCAGCTCTATTCAAGGCAAATTGAGACCATTTGATTATATTCTCTCAGGTACAGAACAGACATAAACCCTCATATGAAGAATTACTCAGTTTCACAGAGCACTCATGGCCAGAGCAGGGAACTGGGGGGGTGAGGTGCTGGTGTGTAACCTCTTTCTTTCAGGTTTTAGTATAAATACAGACTAACCAAGTGCTGCCAGGAAATGTTTAAATAAACAGGAAATCTGTGCAACAATGACAGATTTCAACATTTCAATGAGGGCAGCACAATGACAGGCATTTAAAGAGTTCTCTTCCTGCACGTGAGTTATATTTGGAGTTAATGGGTTTTACCTTGGGCGATTTCATGTTTCTGTAACATAATACTACATTCTATAAAAACAGTTCCGAATTTTAGTAGGCTAGAGGGCAAAGCTGTGAATACACAAGGAAGCTTTTTGGTTTCCCACCCCCCAGTCAAAGGAAATAAAAACCCTCATCACTTTCACAAACCTCGGCCAAAGAGACAGTGTTGGCATCTTTTTGGAAACTTCCTTTCCCATTCCTTGCCAGCTAAACATATCTTAACCATGACAGCTCCATGAAAGGAAACTAACAGAGCCTATAGGAAGGGGAGCACAGTTTAATATTAAAACAAAATATAGACACAGTCATTTTACTTTACCTGTAGATTTTTAATTTTACATACATCATATCCTTTAATGCTATAGTAATCCTAAAAGGTATTGGTGTCCTAACCTTACTGAAAAAGGATATGTGAATGTTAGCAATTTAAATTAATTTATTAACATTCTGGTTTTAGTGCTTAAGTAGCTTTAGGGCCTACAAAAACTAAAGAATTGGTGGTTATCAAGTGATGTTAAAAGACAGCATCACTACACAGTGTTTCATACCAAATGAATCTGCATTTATTTACCTATTCACTTAAAACCAAACCTTTTCCTTTAGCAGATAAGTAACTCTCACTGAGAAGGTACTACTATAGTTCACGTATTAACTATCATCTTACCTCTCTCTGGAAGAAATTCCAAGCATGGGTCAGCCACTGGTACCTAGGTAGGCCATAATTGGTCATCCTGGCTTTCAGTGTGATCATATCAGACCACTGCACTGGAACCTGGAGCAAGGAGAGAGAAGTGACTCACAGAGTGGATCAGTAGGTTTGTGGCTCCAAACCTATGGGTTCCATCTATACAGAGATCTTTCCAGTGCAATGACTAAAATAATTATGGACACAAACAAAACAGGAAAACAAGTGTTGCAATTTTTATGATACTAATACTTTACAAGCCTTTCTTAAAATATCAAGCAAAAATTATTTGTTTCCTTTGCTTACAAATTAATGTGCACTGAAAAGCAGTAACATTTTGGAGAGATTCAGGGATGATTTGGTACAATCTATTTATATCATTACCAGAATTTTTTACTTGGCATAAAACTTGAACTGAGTCCCATCCAAGCCATCAGGGATGGTATTTGTCTGCCCTAGTTTAGGTATCCCCCTGGTGTTGTCTTAGATAGTAGAAATAAACAGGCAGCCAAATGGGGAAATTCACCTCAAGTTAAATAATTTAAACAGAGCAGATGAATAATTCCCTTGAAGTCTCAAATCCATTTCACTGTCTAAGGTGAAAAAAATTTGATTCAAATGTCTAACTTTTACATATGTAAAAATAATTGAGATGAATTCTCGCCCTGAAGTTTTCTCAGACACTTTCTGGCTTTGTCTGGAGTCCTGCATGCAGGTATATCCTCAATGTGTTCCATTTCAGTAACTTACTCAAAAATAGTAACAAAGAAGTGCAGACAAGGCCCTACGACCTTTTTTTTCCCCAAACACTCTCATGGCCTTGTGAAAATCTTTTCTTCTGAAAGGATTCCTGAAATATTTTTCTTTTGACTGTGACAACTCAGAAATGAGGTGCTGGTGCACACCATTGCTTAAATATGAAACCTCAGTTAGCAATTTGTTGCAAACAAACAGGGAAGTGATACGGCACCTGGCACATAGTGAAGTTTTGAGTCAAAATCAAAACTTCAATTCAGCAACACAAATTTCAGTGTGCCAAAACAAAACAAGGATCTGAAGACTGCAGTCACCATTCTATGTCACCACATACCATCCATGCTGTGTTTTGCCTTGTCTCCATCAGCCTTAAAAGTCATGGTGAAAGAAACCATAATTGCAATATCAGCTGTCATTTGGATACGAGGGGAGCCCAGCACCTCTAGCAGCCATGACTTTGCTCTCCTATTCAACTTGAAGCTAACAGACAGGGCATTCTGTAAATAGCAACAAATGTTATCTAAGAAAAGAAAATTTGCACAATACTTCCCAAGGAATCTGGTCTTCATTGTGCTAGATGCTCTGCAAAAATATAAACACTGCTTGCCTGAACCCATAAGAGAAACAGGAACATTTAATAACATTTTATTACCACTGCTAAGTTATACTACATTTTTGATGCACTAGTAAATCTTCATATCATCCATATCGTCAATGTATTAATAAGATCCAGAAATTTAACATGCCTTTCACTTAGGAGATTTTTGCATTGAAATCACGATGGTTCACATGAAAAATATATCTGCAGTAGAGTATTAAAAATACATAAAATAATATTTCTATCACAAACATGTACACAGGTCGCTATAATAAATTAATTTAGTTTTGTAGTCAATGCATTTCTCTTTCCTCTGCATTGTAAGCTAGCACTGTGCTTTCTTTGGATAATATTTGATAATGCTGCAGTTAAGCTCATACTTGCTAGACTATTTTTTCAATAACTTATTTGAGTTTAACAAATTCCAAGGTTACATCCGCAACAGAATACATCCAACTTCTTTAGAAAATCAGTGGAAAGCAGAGAAAAAAAAACTTCAAGAAGTGAGAGAAGGAAGTTAAAAGCAAAGCAAAACAACCTAAATCCCACTGTAGAAAAGCAATTTGAATGGTGGAGCTAAGGAGGGATTTCAGAACCTGTGTGTTTGCTGCAAGAATGCCAACAGGAAAAGCTGTACATGTAATAGGTACATTGATGTACCTATTAAATATCTTCCTGTCAGCTCATATACATGGTAGTGCACAATAATACATGACTGAGATGCATTCGTTTGACTATACACCAATACTCGTGTGTAGACAAACAAAAACTAGTGATATTGGTTTGATTTCAACCTAAGTTCTATAAATCTCAGTCTGCCACTAAGATCTAATTACTCATTATTATTTTTCTAGTGACTATCAAAGTTTGATCAATGCCTAAATAAGCCAAGGACCCACACCAGCTTTTCAGTCTTGTGGGTAGAATAAATTAGTCATGAGGTACACTACATGGTGAGAGCTTTCATGAGCTGGGAGGAAAGCTGTTTATGCAAGGATTTGGTGAGCAACTTGTCCACATACTAAGGAAAGCCCATACTGGATCAGCAGAGGCAGCTATGCCTCAGTGACATTTCTGACAACACCACCCACACTACACTACACACCCACCTACGCTGATCATGAGTGGCTCATGTGATTTAATGCTACACTGCTACACTGAAACCAGTATGACATCAAGACAATGCTATGGTTATAAGGGGGAATTGTCTTATCTTTATCCAGTAGGAGGAAGCACATTCCAGGGAATGACCTGCACAGGTACGGAACAACGACTGAAAAATAACTCTTCTCTTCAAGACTGCCACATTCCCTATAGTTCTCAGCAGCAAGAAACCCACCTCATCACATGAAGAGCAGTAGTGTTAGGACAAAGGGAATCAGATGGAAAGAGAAAACAACAAAAAACCAACAACCAAAAAGACCCAACCCAAACCACTATTTCAGGAGATGAGGAATAAAAAATACATACATATGGAGGGAAGAAAAGAGACAAAGAAAAGCAAAAAAAGAGCAACTGTGTTTGCTGTGACCCACTGCAGAAGATGTAGACATGGAATCCAGCACTGCTTACTTTAGCAAAGGGCTGAATGGACAGCCATGTTTTCTTCTGAAGGGAAACAGCATGACCAGCGACATAACATACGGCAGGGCTATGCCAGCCCTTATCAAACAGTCCCAAGTTTGGGTTTGAGTAGAATAGCAGATAACCAAAAGCTTGGGGTCAGACTAAAACACACAATAACTTCAGGTTTTCTAACTAAATAGCGAAGGCTGAAAAGCATGTTCCAGTGCTGTGATGGCTATGTTATTTCAGGCAGTTTCCACTGATAAGATTTTTGTGGAACGATGGATGTTAGTTTTAACACTCATCCTTGGCAAAACCCCTGCAGAGGGCAGCTGTGCCTATAACATGAAGAATGCTTCTTGTCTGTATTCCCAATTTTAAAATGAATCAACGCAAGCTGACATTTAAGAAACAGCCTTAATCTCTATTATATTAGAACAGCTCTCTGCAATCTGTACTGCAAGGCAATGAATTCTGATGCAAAGTCCTGCTATATAACTTCAGACATCAAATCTGCCAGAAATTCCTTTGGTCCAAGTACTGCGTAAATATCACGAAAACTACCTCACATCTAACATGAATGTAATTGTCATCCGTTGTTGGAAAGACCATTATATTGGGCATATCTTGGCAATTGAGAGAAAAATATTTGTTCCTCTCTTCATAAAAATGTACCAGACTGAGTACAAGATGTAACGATATAGCAGCCAGCAGTTATATTTCAGTTTAATTTGCTCAACACTTACCTACTTTCTTACATGATGGTTAGAAGTCCTCTGTTTGAAAATTAAAGGTTGGTGTAGTTATAAAATCTAGACAGAGGTAACATCTCTTCAAAGGTTTACAGAAGAGTGCTTTACAGTCAAGACATGTTTTGGTTAAAATTGGCATTTACAGCTTGTGGAGGCAGTGCGCAGATTTTAGCAGACACAAGTCCTCTATGGAAAGAACATGCTGTCTGTTTACAATGTAGTACACTCTAAAACGTAAAGAACTTTTGGAACAAAATCCCTTCAAATTCTCTCATCTCCTCTCTCAAAATCCTTACTTAAGCCTGAAATTCATAATTTATCCTCAAAAATATCAAAGACTTCAATGAGAACCTTCCTGAGCAAGAATTATCAAAAAATTAAGTTCTTAAATGGGGGGATGAAGGATTTGGCTCTCAAATATAGAGAGGATAAGGAGAAATCCAGACAGGGCCTTCCAGACAGACAAGCTCTCCCAGGAGATTTCTGTTTAAAATGAAAGCAATCAGTTGAAATTAAACTGTCAGAATAATGAACAGAGATAAACACAGCTAGCTAATGGAAAACTTAGTTTTCTTCTGCTGAAAAAATGCAGCCTCCTCTTCCGACTCACCGTTATTTCCTGCTCGTAGGTCCAAACACCACAGGCCAGTTCAACACACAGTATTACAAGCAAGCTTCCAAAATACTGCAGAAAATAAAATGGTCTTAGCTGGTTTTTATCATCTTAGAAATAAAAAAGAATTTTTCAAAGTTTAATATTGTTAAGTCTTTTTTTTTCAACGTTAAAGAACAACTGAAAATAACATTAAAATTTCACATGCTTTAAGACATGGAAACAGAATTACGTTTTTGTAACCAAAACATGAAATATTCAGGCAGCAAACTTTATAAAAGCTAAAATCATGGAACATTTCTTTCTTGAAAACTATGTTCTTATAAAAGTGATTTAGGTATATGAGGTCAGGTGTAACTGTACAAATATTTAGTGATAATTGAAATATCTTTTAGTATTAGAAGGTATAACCCTTGAACTATTTAAAAGTAGGAAATACAAGTGTAAATGAAGAAGTACAGACCTTGGTAATGATGCTTAACAAAAACTGGTTGCTTCAATTAAAAAGACCAGGAGTATCTTTTATACACCATCAACAAATCCTTTCTGAACTGCAGGATATAGTTACATGGAATTTAAGGCTGTTTTAACTGGTGTTCCCTATTAAAAATAATCCTTTTCTCTTTATTTAAAGAAGAAGTATACTCTCATTCATTCTTGACTCCAAACTTTTTTCCATGTCAGTGGACTAAGCTTCCCTTTGTTCTTTGTTAACAAGACTTTAAAGCTACAATCTTCATGGATTTTCATTTAATTTGAAAATCAAAGAAACACCATCACAATATAAAATAGAATAAATATATAATTCCATCAGTAGGATACATGCCAAATAGTTTCTAATTTAGTTATTTCATTCTGGAATCTTTTTAGGACACAAAACATGTGCTTATGGTAAGGGATTTTTCTTTTCTATTAATGGATAAATAAGATGGATTTACTCTTTTTAAATAGAGTATAAATCCACATGTTTGGCTTTAACATTCCTCTACATAACACCTTTTTCATTCATCTGGTCTGGAACTGAGTAATTCACAGATACCTTGGCAGCTACTGGTCGTGCCTTAATCTCTACTTGCTCACCAAATCTAACTCCATGAATTAGGCATGGAGATGCACACAGAGATATACAAGAAGTGTGTGCAAACATACCCATGGTAATTTTCAGGAGAAACCTGTACCCATACCCTCCCCCTGCAAAGGACTATTCAATAAAGATGGTACTGAAAGAAGGATTCCTGTTCTACTCGTCTTCATCATGCTACATTGCTTCTTTACAATCACTACAGCTGAGCAACACACTGCATTTCCTTACAAACCAACTCTATAAGCACACAGAGGTCCAGTATAAGTCTTCAGTAACCACAATGTTCATCCTCCAAAGGAACAAAAGAGGAAAAACATGAGTCACATCTTCAAAGAACAATGGTGCTTTCTCTAAAAAATAAATTAATGAGCTTCTATGCAACATATCTACTATCAGTGCAGCACCTAGTAGCTATGCAAAGGGATCCTTAAAAAGAATGAAACATGGAAATCTACTTTTCTAAGTATTCACTTTGAAAGCAGGAAAGAATGCCACATGCTTTAGTCCCACATGCTCTCTTAATAATTATAATAAAAAATGTTTAAGGGCATTATGACTAATACCAACATTTTTGAGAGCGAGAACAACTAAATCTTTCAGTGAAAAGTGTATTTCATTTCTTGGCTGTCAGAAGAAATTTCAGTGGGTTTATACTCTAACTGAATAACAAGCCTGGGACAGTTTGCCGTCTCTGAATCTTATATAAAAATCACTGATTGTGGTGAAAGCGATACATCTGGGGGTGTACATATGGCATTCTCTGCAAAACTCTTAATTTGTAGTTCTTTGTAACATTTAATTCATTCATCAAGCTCAACATTTGAAACTTCCTCATCTTTCTCAGTGTGGAAGTTGAGTGTTTGTAGTAGCAGAAGGAGTCAGAAGAGCCAAACCCAAGATTTTCTTATATTACTGAATACAGCCCAAGATAGAAAACTATTTATGCAGATTCACTCATAAATCACTTTTGGCTCTGCCAGGGACTGAGCACTCTGATTAGCTACATCTAGAGACATCAGAGCACTGCAGAATCAAGCTTCCTGCCCTGAAAAAGCTGATCTCTGCCCATAACATAAAAAAACCCCACTGAGTTTACACACATGAAAGGCCATGCCCCGAACTGAGTGACTGCAGGCACACTGAACTCCCACACAGATTGTTTCTCTCTGCTACTGAAGGGGAGTATTATACCTCTCTATATATAATGGCTTGAAAAACAAATACTTCTTAAGGGTTTTTTTTTTGGGGGGGAGATCCTCTAACCATTACTTAAATGTATTATCCCTAATTTACATCTTATAAATCTAGAAATTATTACTGGATTCAATGCTTATTCCTTGTCCCCACTTAAATTCCCACAAGAGTTTGAATGCTAAATGCATCTTCCTGCATTTCCACGCTTCTGATTCTTGCCAGAAACAGGGACTTGGTTTTGAAGCAGGCTTATAACATTTCTTCCTGTGGGCTGAGTGGCTACATGTCATAAAGATGAGTAACTCACTGAGGAGTGGGGTCGTATATCACACTCGAAACTGACACCAGGAAGATAGTGCCTTTACAGAACATCTCCCTCAGAGTATTCTTGGCCATTGTTGAGATACTTTCTACTGTTTCGATGCAAAGACATCTACAAGCTATGACAAAATAAAAGCACAGTTGCCACTGTTTTAAGAACTGGAGACCCTTTACAAGGCAAATCCTACAGACTTCTAACATTTCCCTTTTGTAGGCAATTGCTAGTCACTATCATTCTCTCCTTAGTCTGACTAAGTGAAGTACTCAGAAAATTGGAGGGGTGCCTTGATCCTGTTAGAAACCCATAAGTTTCACTGAAGGATTTCCTCCAGCAAAACTGCGAAAAAACTAAAATG
Organism: Sitta carolinensis; assembly: GCA_032173965.1. NCBI lineage: Eukaryota > Metazoa > Chordata > Aves > Passeriformes > Sittidae > Sitta > Sitta carolinensis. Next base: position 22,263,847 of record JAVUNC010000005.1, on the reverse strand, counting down.
TTGCTTCCTTGAGAGAAGCTGAATGACTGAAGTGCTGGCAGAAAACACTCCTTAGAGAGTAATAAATCAAAGTAAAAATACTTGCCAACTTAAAAACAAATAAAGCATTAGTCATTTACTGCTCCATACATAATGCTTGTGGCAAGGATACTCAACTTCAGCATCTCTTTGCTGTAAAACGGATGTTGTCAGTTAGCAGGAGCTGGCCTCCTGCAACCTCCTTGTTAAGCCTGCTCTACCACAGGTCATAGGCTGGAAGGGAAGGAAGGAGAAGAGAGGGAGGCTGAAGCAGCTCTGTAAAGCTCTGTAAAGTTTTCCAACAGGAACATTTCATCTAATACCTGGAACATTGGACAAGCACTCGGATTTGCAGCGCTGACAGACTGCAGAGGTTTAAATAACTGTTTTTCCAGCACATCAGTCCTGAAAGAGGTGAAGGACCCGGGGGCTGAGGAAAATCATGTTCCCTTTCCCTCTCCTTTTCTTTTGCAAGAGACTAAACACTCAAAACGCTGAAACAGAAACGAAGTCATTGCCATGAAAACCAGTTTCAGAGATGTAAAGAGGCGTGAAGGGCCAAGGAAAGATAGCACAGATATTCTGTACTTAATCACCAGACCCTATTCAGCTGGAATACTCTTCATGTGGTACAGCCACAAAAGTGACCACAGCCAATATTCAAATCCTGAAACCTCCAATGAAGAAGCCACCACACACAACAACAGCATGGAACCCCATCATAGAAATATTAGCTACTAGTGCAGAGATGCTACCAGCTTATACTCATCTACTGCAACTTATAACAGCCTCCACAGAGCTCTTGCTCTTGGACAAATTAAACAACCCCAAGTTCACATCTACAGGGAATTCATATATAAGACAGAAAGCACAGGTGGGTAGTGAATGTAATTCCCATTATGATGGATTTCAACCACAGAAGGGAGGTAATCATCAAGTAAATAAAGACAAGAACCAAAACAAAATGTAACCAACACTTACCAAACCAAAAAACATGGACTAGTTCAAATAGTTGTCTGCATAAAGGCTATTAGAACCTGATAAAGCACTAAAAAATGTACATGGTATTTTCAGATATGCATTAAAAATTAAACTAATTAAAACCTCTTTTTATGAAAATCTGTATTGGCTGTGCAAATATAATAAAAAATTTTAGTCTGAATGAAATTTCTGCACACCACAGTGGCACCCCACAAGAAGGTACAAGCTCCATATATGCCAGCACTCCATACATGGAGTATATATGTTCTGGCATATGCCCAAAATGTCTTCCTATCCCCAACTAAGGCTAAAAACTAAGTTACAAAATTAGTTTATCCTATGTAAATTATGACAGGCTTGTTTGGTATTTGTACTACCAAACTAAGCAAATGTCCATCACCACCAAACACATTCCAGGAACATATTTCTTTATCGATCATCTCAATCACTTAGATAAAAACACAAATAAAAATAGCAAAGGCAAGCACAAAATCACTATTACTGAACCTAAAGAATTTTACACTTGTTTAAAAGGTGTTTTTTTTCAACGACTCCCATTCTGTTCAGAGAGTAATAGCAAAGAGCACACACATGAAGTGTCAGCCAACATAAAATTTCTCCTTCATGGCTTTCTAATCTGCAGAGTACAGGATTTTTTTTTTTATTGCAAATGTGGGCAACTTAGGGAAGGATGTAAAGCAAGAAGCATAATCTTTTGCAGATATGCAATATAAAACTCTGACTGCAGTTGAGATTTTGTGTTGAGGACACCACATGATACCTGCAATTAGTAACCTAATGAAATTTGTCTATGCTTTCAGGCAACAGGTGAAAAGAACCGGTAAAAAATAATGTATTTTTGACATGGCAACAGGATGATGGAGAACAGTAGGAAAACCCAGTACATGGAGAGATCTTAAATTCTTCTCAGAGATTTTTCCACAGCAGAAATATTGAATTCTAACTATATTTAGCAAAGGAAAACTTGAGTTAAACTCTAGTGCCCTAGAGTGCAACAGCCAGGGCCATATTAACAGCTGGGGCCCTACTTCAGCCACCATGATGATCCCACTGGCACAGATAAACAACCTGCCTGACTGTCCTCTGAGGATGCCCTTCTGAACCCTAAGTAAACACCCTGTCAGAAACAAAGCTAAGACCAGGAACTCAAATAGAAATTTGGTGACTTGGGGTATTTAGTGATCAAGTCACTATGACACTCTGCTGGGCAAGCAACTCAAGAAGATAAGAGCTGCTGTACTACAAAGCTGAGTGTACCCATGTATATTCTGGAAGTTGATGGTTTTACTTCATGTGTTTTATCACTCTGCCACTGATGGCTTCAGTAATTTGTTGCCAATGACCTATGAAATGCTTCATCAGCAAGCAGCTACTATAACCAGTAAACTGTGGTGGTGCACAAGGAGAAGTGAAGACCTGAACAATTCCGCAGTCACGCTCCTTTGAGCCCATTGATCCTAGTGATTGTTTTGTTTGCAGTTTGCAAGTGTGATTTGGAAGCAAGAGTCATGAACATGAAAGAGACAGGGTTCTGTCAACATGAATTTCATCAGAACTAGAAAGGCACAAGAATGGTTGTTTATCTTTTCCCTCACTTAGACCTATTTGGTTTTAGGTTACATAATGCTCTTCTGTTCTGACAGCCTTCTAGTTAACTACTGTCAACCTCAGACTTCACCATCTACTTAATTAATCCCTAGAGAACAAATATATCCCATCACACAACAAAGTCAAAATACTGACTTCCTAAGCCCACCTCTAGATAGTGATAAAGCAAGAGTGCATTTTGCATATGAAAGCAAACAGCAATGGCAGGCACGGACTAACTACTGGAGCTAGAAGATGCAATATAGTGAAGAAAAGAGAGCGTATAGGGAGTTTTTAGAGAAACTCTTCTACAAGACTATAGAAATCTTTCATTTTCAGAGCAAATGCACCTTTCTTTAAAGGACTAATGTACTTACTAAGGAATCATCATTCACATCACCTGTATTTTATTTCATAAACAACTTGTTTTGGGGGGCTTTACTACTCTCCTCCCAAACACTTTTCTCACAGAAGATATAAACCCCCTTTTTTCACCCCTCGGACTCAAGAAAAAACACAGCCCTTATGCAAGAACAAAGAGTAGCTAATCAACAACACTATTCTCTCCAGACTTGCTGTGTCACACTGCTTCCTTAAGCAGCATGTTCCATGTGGCATTAGAGGTGAAAAAAGCTCTAGAAAGGGCAGAGGCTGAAGGAAATTCCAAGAGTGCAGCTGAAGAATGAAACCTTACCGTAACCTCTAAAAGACCAGAATATATGGTACGTAAACCAAATGCCATCAGATTTTAAGAGTTATGCATAGCATTTCCCAATGGCTAATAGCATGAGAGAGAGCATCCACCTTGATCTTCTGAGATGCAGGCCATCCAAACATCTCTCTGCCCCCTGGGAAACCTTAGATGACCACCCCCACTGGATCACCAACAGGAACCAGAACTGTTATGTGTAAAATGCAACAAGTCCTTTCTCCTTTGATAACTAAGAAGCTATGGTACCTGCTATTTTAATGATTAATCCAGCTATCTTTTTAAAAAATGGAGAAAACACTCATTAAAGAGAGTCAGACAAGCTGCATGGAAAATTGACATCCCGTTTATCCACTTCAATTGCACAAATTTTCCCCCGCCTCTCTCCCCTGCACCCTCAGCCCTGTCCTGTAGGAATTAACAGTCCATTAGTCATTTTGATTTTAAATTTGGTTTATTTGCTTGACGACACAGCAACTTGTGAGAGATGCAGTCAAAAGTCAACAGGGAAATGAGCTGAAACCATCAGCCTGCAACATAAGCTAAGAATGTCATCCAATTCTTAAAAATAAATACATTTCACACAAAAATGATCAAGTATCTCTATTATCTTAGATGTGATTTCCCAGATCATGAAATGTTATCAAAATGTCTTATTAAAGTCTATGATCTTTGCAAAGTCCACCTCTTTTTTATAAAACTTTAACAGTAATTTTAAAATTAATTTTTTAATGGCAACTAACAATCTAGTTTTTAAAGCTAAGCATTCAAGTTCATTTTACTAAGCCATTTGTTTATTTAAAAACGAAATAAAATTATTTATGAATAGTTAGATTTTTGTTCACAGCCTTGATTCTTCTGTGGGATATTCTTCACCTGCAGTAAATTTTTACTTTAATGGTTATCTTTGCTTATATACGTAAACTGGTATCTCTTTGGAAATAAGCAAATACACACTTCAAACAATTATTAGGATTTATTTGCTAAGGGTTCAATTACCTCAAGTCAGTGAACTTCCCAAAATAAGGGTTATTGCAAGGTCATGGTAAAGTACTAAACAGGCCATACATTAGACCTGATTTTCTTATGACTTGTCATATTCCCTTTCCCCTTTCTCTTCCCCTATTTCATAAGATTTATATCAAAATCTGAAGTTTCCTATTCTGCACAGATTTTTCAAAAAACAGCTTCCTTCATTTGTCTACCTGCTCTTCGTTTTCTACCAAGGAAAGTACACAATGTAAAAACGTTTCCTTAGTCAAGAAAACCCTTTTTCCTTGTAAAACAGACCCATTTGGTGCTGATATACAATGACTCTGCCTCAGCATGCCTCAAGACACTTCAAACAATCAACATTTTGAGTGAAGAAATGCTGTTATGATATAAAACCTCCGCTGCAACCCCTGTGGACAAGCCAAAGTGTCTTTGTGGTTAAATAGGCAAAAGGGTATGATTTAACAAGAAAAAGATTAATTTACCTGAAAGGACATCCACTCCATACTCAGTTTGTGGTGATAAGAATGCAGCTGAACAACAGCAGTAAGGAATACCTCACCAGTGAGGCTGGGCTGTGTCTCAGACAAGACACAGAGATTTGGCTAGGCTTTGTGGAGTCGTATACTCCTTGCTTGCTCTTCGCAACTTCTCCCATTTCCTATTCTTATCAGCAGAGAAAAAAACTGGGCAAACAAGCAGTGAGAAAAGAAGAGCTGGAAAGGCCAGAGGGGAAAAAAACCCACAACACTATGGCAGCAAGACCATACATTACCTCTGCAGAGTCCCCATCTTTTCTCAGTCAAGATGAAGCAGCCTTCACTCTCATCCCGGTATCACTCACAACTCTACACTTCAACAACCCCAGGGCCTTGAACCTGCCATCGTATCAGTCCCTGTCTTTTCTATAGGTTTTTGGTACCCACATCCATGACTTCACCAACCCTTTTATCTTCCCTCCTCTTTTGACCTGGGAACATTATTCCAGAGACCCTTTCAGATCTGTTGCTGTTTCATTCTCTTCTACTGCCCTTGGTGTCAATGACTTTCAAGAACTTGGAGGGAAGAAGCAGTATTAGCAGTGCAACCAGTGGCAAAGAGGGAAAACAGGAACAAGGAGCTACATGGCTTGCTCCACAAGGATCATGAAACCAAAGACAGTGACACCCAGTGAAATGAACAGTCAGGGTGTAAGTCCACAAGAACAAAGCAGTCACCTCCCATCAGGTGAGTCTAAAAATACCTAAAAAGCATGGCACAGGAGTCCAGGCAGCACGTGTCATGCAGAAAACACTGGAACCATCAAATTACTACAATCAATAGATATCTACCTACCTTTCAACACTGTGCCTCTTTCCTAAAGCATGAGCAAACAAATGCCTCTTCACTATTGAAGAAATATACAGAAAAAAATTAAAATGTATGGCCTCCTAATGAGGCCTAATCCAACTTTGTTGTCCTAAGTCAAAGGCATTTCCCTGAACTGCCCTCAAGAGGCCAGAGAGTTCTTGTTACTTGGAGCTGCTAGATAATAGCACCAAACAGTGCTGCATTGCCTCTGCAACACTGCCAAGCATTCAAGGCATCTACTCAGTGCTTGGATAAAAGCAGCAGCAGATCATGACCACGGTCACAGCAATCACTTGGATTTAAGTCAAGCACTTGCAAGAAGACCTGGACATTCCAACCAGTTCAATTCCTGTCATGCTTCCCCATGCTGCTCAAATACACAGCTGCTCTTGCTTGCTGTGTTTTCTGCAGGCAGCACTTTCATTGCTACACAACTCCCAATACGCCACACAACAAAGCAAATCATGTCTCCTCCTCCTTACCTTTGAAAAAGTCTTAAGGACACTCACAACAAATATTTATTTATGTCAGGGAAGACAAAGTCAACAAAATACACCATGCTTACACAGGCAGACAAAGAGGTTGGCATTGAACCCCAGGACCAATGTTCTCCACAGAGATGGGAGCCCTACAGAGTACACACTTTCCTGCAAAGCCTGGCTTAGCTCTGTTGTGACACTGTGGCATTACCAAAATCCATCCCAAAATCAAACAACTTGCCTGAACCTTATAAACCCTGATCTAAAGAGGAAAAACACTTGCCCTCCATTTTAAGGCAAAAAGACATATAGTAATTAGTACCGGCATCATCTCCAGCAGTTTAACTTTGAATTCAAAGTCAGAAATACAGAAAGAACAAAAATACTCTTTTTTTTTTTGAGCAAGTTCCTTGTATTTGAAACTACTGGGGTGTAACAAAAAATGGTGAACTCAAAGTGTATTTTCTCTTACCAGTGGAACATCAAACAAGCAGCACTTCAGAATGCAAGTTAAATGTCCAGTCCCTTAGTTATTTACTGGCTATCTGAAACATTTTTAGCAGAATACTGGCTTCTCATCAAACCTGAACAGTACTATAAACACATTTAAACCAGTCTTCCAAACAAGGTAGTCAAACCTGTCTTGTAAATCACGGTCTTCCACCCACTCATTCCACATTTGTAAATGAGCTGTTGATAAAAGCCACAAAATACAAACTCAGTCTGTCCAGCTTAATACTAAACTGCATGGATTTACACCAAGTATGTTTGTTAGTTGTTTCTTCCTTCAATGCTTGGTATATAAGTAATTTAGAAATACTTCTGGTTGGTAAATAATAATTCCAGTGTCAAATGTTAGTCCAAGGTACTGGAGCAGCCGTAGCTGTGCTAAGAGTCCACATGGATAGGAATGAGTATCCTCTATTACTACAGAGCAATTAACCTATACTGTATGGTACTGCAGAAACACATGCTGTCACAAAAAGGGAAAAAAAACCAGACAACAAAACTTGTTATCACTAGTCTCATAGTAATTCCTGCCAACTGTAGTTATAAGTACTACAGAATAGTTGATGCTGTGGTACTGTAGATCAGCTAACATTTCACACAGAGTAAGAATGCCTTCTAGGAAGAAAACATTACCAGTTATTGTTATCTTGCAACATAGCAGATGTCCAAATTTAATCACCCTATCACCTCTGTATCCACATGGACTGAAATGGGTGTATTTGTACAGAAGACATTGCCACAAGTGGTAATACAGTCAACAGTATCTCTGTTCTTTAAATAGACTTCACAGAAGTGACTAGTTTATTAATGATGGTTTTTCCGGTTGTGTTTCAACTCAATACAGAGCTCAGTGTACCTGGGTCCAATTTATAACCAGGTTCTACCATAACTGAATTAATAAGCTGCTTAACCACATACCAACAGGGTCTAACAATGTTTAGCTCTGAGGATTATTTATCACTCTGTCAACTATATGATAAAAATCAGTTACAGGATTTGCCCTTGTTGTCAATCAAGTATTTCTAACATTCTTCTCCTTTGTAAAAACATAAAAAACCAAATCTGAATACTGTGCTGTTTGAATGCTACAGTTACAGAAAAGTACTGGTTAAAAATACAAGAACTTGCAATGAAAATGTGAGCCAGGAAGTATTTTCCAGTAGGATTTTCATGAAGCTCCTCTTCTTAAGCAACAGAGCTTACTTTTGTTATTTTAATAAAGTAAGAACTCAAAAAAACTCAACTAACCAACCAAAAACAACCTGAAAAATCTAAACACCACCCCCCAAAAAACCCCCCCCAAAAAAAACCCCACAACAAACACGTCCCCCCAAAAAAAACCCCAAACAACCAAACAAAAAAACCCCACACATCCTTAGGGTTACTATTATTAAAGAATATATGCATTTTGTTAGGGTTTGGGTTTTTTTCAGTTAGGCAGTGTGTACAACAAACTTTGAAAACAATCCAAAATAGAGCATCAGAAGAGAGGCAAAATTGTTTTGGTTTTTTTTCATCCAGAACCTATCTTGTTGAAAGAACTGTACCAACCACCATAAAACCAGGACTCCAATTTCCCATCCTTGCAATTTTTATGCATCCAAGTCAGTGACTTGGAAGAGCTCAGATCTTCCACTTTAGGCTGGCATCACAGTTACTTCTAAATAAGGATGTTGGTCAATCACACAAAAAATATATATTACAGAAATTCAAGGTACACATGGACTCTTCAGACCAACTACCCTTCAGGACATATTTCTGAAGTAATTAAAATGAAACGATCATAGTTTTAAAATGCTGGTTCTACAAAAAGTCCAGAGCTCGCACCTCAGTAGACTGAGGTTTTACATTTTCCTACTATTAAGCTGAGCAAACATGAGACTGATGTATACTCATACCCCCAGGTGAAGATGGAAGGGTTTCAAGCATTTAACTGGAAGACAAAATTTCGAAAACAAATGAAAATGATTATGTATTCAAATTTATTAAAAACGAACTGGTATCTAATGTCTTTACACTTTCTACATTTTCCAAAAATCCATTTCAATTAACATCAGCACTAGCAACGAGCATGCTGCCAGGAACGTCAAGACTCGTATCCAAATATCTGTGTATGCCATCATTATGGCTTTCATGTACTTCAGAAAGGAGACTAAAAGCATGATTGAAGAGGTTGTTAATGTTTTACACGAAGGTTCTTTTCTTTTAGTTCATCTGGTTGAGCAAAAGCTCGTTTTGTTGATCCATCAGTTTTCTGATTAGTCTGATGAATGAAGCATTGAACTTATGTCTGTATACTTCTGTATGGTATAACATAACTGCATTCATTTAACAATCAGTCAAAGACAATGACATACTAAGGAAGATATAATTTAGTTTTGCTTATCTTTTTTTTTTTTTTTAGCAAGAGCAAATCTTAAGCTCATGAAAGTGAAATATTGCAACATAAAATGACAGTAATGTCTTGTTTTGATTTAGTATAACTTGACTGCCTAAACACACTTGAAATGATTTATTTCCAGATGGTACTAAAGGCTATAAATTATTTCTTCTTTTCACTTGCAGTGTAAATAAACTGAAGGCCAAAACTAGTTTTACCCTCATTATCTCTTGAAATAGTGAGGTGGTTTTTTTCACAGCTTATACCAAAAATAAGTTTTTCTTTCCCCAGATACTATATGTGGCATTGATCTACATCATACAGTTGTTTTTATCTTTTAATTAATTTACTTAGTATTAAAAACTACCACTACTACAAAATAAAGAACACATAATGAAAGTTAATCATATACCCTTACAAAAACTCCTAAGGTTTACTAAGTTTATCATGTTTTAATACTTTCATTATTTAGATGAAACAAAAATATGTAAAAACCCTTTTAAGGTATGTAAGAAAGATTACTAGATAAATAATTATACGGTATGAAATTACGTCAATCATTACTCTTACACACATGCCCATAACTAAATAATTGTCATAGAACTTGTTTCCATTGATTTTAACATTGCATGTTAAGATCTAGAACTAAAAAATTCATGACTATTCTGTTACTCTAACATGTTCAGATTTAAATGAGAGTTTTCCCCAACAATATAGTTTTGAAAGAATAATGTTCACATTGCATACAATGAACAAAACATCCAAAAGGAGAAACAGCACTGCCCTCTTGCAACTGAGGAACACTGCTGCTGCAGACATTCAGCTTGAAATATCAAATAAATTTTTCTCCAACCCTCTCAAATAAAAAAAAAAAAAGACATTTTGATACAAAACCCCAGTACACTTTTGCAACTGTTTATTCTGCAGTTAGAATATTTCTATTAGAGAAAAGCAAAGGTTCCATAAATCTCAGCCAATTTCTTACAGTGTTTTACTGTCATTTTGTGCAAAATCTGTGAGGTTTAGGTGTTGCCTGCACAGATCCACATGAAAAATTCGACTGAATGCACTCTATGAGAATCAAACACACACTGCAGTGAAAAAAAAAGCAGGAGCCCAACTCTATCTACTTGTATGGGACCCTGGATATTCTCAAGAGCTGAAGGGTTCTATCTATCCGCTTTCTCCTACTGCAATTACAGTAGTCAACTCTGATACCTCTTTCACACGCATTCCTCCTGCTCTCTTGGACTTACACAGTGCTTGGAAGCCTGCTTATCCTCATGTTAAAAAACAGAGTCCAATTTTGCAAAGAGCTACAGTTGCACTTTTAAGAAGCATATAGATACATAGCACTCTCAGATTTCACTACTGCCAACAGTCTAAAAATTTTAACTCTAAACCTTTAAAATTTCTGTGAACTTGACAGGCTTTTGTTGGAATGGCAATTTTTTTGTTAGTTTTTGGTTGACTGTTTCTTTAATTGTCCTCAAATTCACTGACTTCCTGATGAACAACATGGTGTTTGGCTCCCTTGACAGTCAAAGCCACATCACAGTTAAACAGTACACAAAGCCTTGTGCAAGAGAGACTGCTACTACTACTACTTTCAGCTGCTGTCAGCTCAGTTATATACTCTCAAATGAAGGAAAAAGATGGGTACTTGGAATTTATTTTTAAACTTGCTCACAACCAAATGCAACTGCAAAATTCCACATCCATGTAAGAGAAGACCAAGCTTCTGAACATAGTCAGAATTAATTTTCATCAGCTATAAGTGTGTTACTTTACAAACACAGTCAACAATAGAATAAAGCAAAGTCTAGGTTAGGTGGCTATTGCACAGCGAGGAGTCAAAACAGTAGCATACAAGTTTATTTCAGAGTACTCAGACTCACGTCCCTATAATTATTAGTACTGAAGAGTTTGAGTTCTTTTTCCCTTCAGCAAGTCCTCTATTAAATTAAGTGAATTTTTGCAACTGAGATACCCCTTGTCTTTTATTGTCTAGGCAATAAATTATTTGCTACTGTGTGCTTTGCAATTACAATTCCTCAGTGATAGTGTAACTCAACAGGGTAATAAAAAAAATCAGTATTTACCTAGTGCCTGTGGATTAAAACCTTTCTAACACTCTTGAAACAAAACAGAAGTTATGAAACATACCCAGACGAGGAGCAACAGATTTCTTTTCACTGTTCCACAGTATCCCAGCATTCCAACCATGATGAGGAAACAGCAGACTGCAATCATAACTGGGTGGACCACAGGAAAGTAAGTCAAAATGACAGCCTCCTCCACTCTAAAAACCAATCAGAAAAATAAGAAAAGCACAATCACAAAAAAATGATACAAAAGCAAAAAATACAGCCATTAAGAAGAAAATGGTTGATTAGCAGATGTGTTCTTTTCAGCACCTTATACATTTCACAAAAATCTCTTCAACATGGTTTTAAAGTCAAATCCGGCATTTGGGTATCAAAAATAGCCTTGTCCAAAACCTCTCTGGAGTAAAGGCAATCTTCCTGCCCTGCACTTGCACAGTATGCAACACAATGGGGCCCTGTTTTATCACCAGGGCTCATAAGCATTGCTGTAATAAAATTAATAGAATTTCTAAATCTCTGGATTGAATTAAGTATTCAAAACTTAAGTTTTGTAATATAGCGTGTTGTAATAAGTAGTAATATAGCATGTTGTCAACGGGCCAAAAATTGATCCCTGTCAGAAGAGAAAGGCGCAGGATTGAAACCCTAGCTTTCCCCTTTTCCTAATTTCAACTGATGCCCGAAACAGCGGCCAAAAATGCACCTTCCAAAAAAGCAACGATTAGTTTAACTGAAAGATTCTCAATTCACAAATCCTAATTAAGAAGCCACACAGAATGAACTACATCTACCCCCCAATCAGTAAACCACACAGATTAAAAGTTTAACTAAAGCTTTACCTTGTTTCTGCAGTTAAAGTGAGAACATTATTCAGGTAGTCTCTCAGCCAAGCAGAAACACCTAATATGCTGATGGACATCAACTAAAAAGAAAACATTTAAGACATTTATCATGTGTTTAATGAAAAATACAAGATCATTCATAATTTGAGGATCAATCATCATGAACATCTTTCATGCATTCATTTATTTGAACATACTGTCCCCAAAACTGTACTTCTCTATGTTTAGAATTGGTTTGTTGCCCAAGTATTAGGGTGCCAGTGACAATCTTCTTTTCTACCTAGTGATGCCACTGTAGGCTCCTATCCCACCACGGCACAACATACCACAGAAATGGGAAGGGATTACATGACTAAAACCAGTGAGTCTTCAGGGCTCACAAGTGATACCCATCAGTCTGCATGAAACCATGAAGCCATGCTCAGTTACACAGCTAGTGAAAAAAAGCTGATACAACAGTCCTGATAAATCTCATCTCTTGAGTGTCAGTGTATCTTTGGGTTAAATTTAGAAGAATCTGATTCTCTTGCTCTTTCAGACAGAGTCACATCATGAACACTATGTCTCAGTTTCCTGAACTATAAAATGAAAATAACATTAACTTCATTTCAATTATAAACCATATAAAGTATGTAGCTGATGTACTGCTAGAGGGCAAGGCACTCTTCATTCATTTTCATGAAGGCACCTAGGCCTGAACCACAGAAGACACAGGACCTCAGAAGCATCACTGTCTAGCTGAGGGAGGGAGCCCTAAACATGCAGACTCTCCTGAATACTACTGTTTTCATGAACTGCATAGGGGTAGGACAGGACACGTCAGCATTATACAGTTTCTGAAATCAGCAAGACCTGCTAATCTCCCCTGCTGTCCTCAACACCTAGCTTCTCACATGCCCTCATATTTCCCTGAAGCTGTTTTGAAGAACAAGTTAAGTGGTTCAAACCTAACAGGAAAAGTCACTCTGTGTCCTTACTGGCTCCTTAACCTTCAGCATGCCCACAGCAGACTATTTCTGCCTTTCAAATTTCACAGAAGTCCCAGTAGCTATCCCAGAGCTTCTTCCTGCTTTTCAGATGTGATGGAAAAAATACAAGCACTGCTCTGGTTCTGAGTGCAGCCAGCACGAGCTGGGTGCTTGGCAAGCTGCAAGCATACCCCTGGAAGCTAGTGCATGCTACATATCCACTATATTCACTCAAGTCCTTTACATTCCATGAGATCTGTTTTGGATGGTGAAAGAGTAATGGTAAAGAACATTTTCTATTGTCTTATTTGCAGGAAGCTGCAGGAACAAGGGGAACAAGATGGCTGAAATCTCCTCCTAAATAAACTCCTCCCACCTATCTCCTAAGAAAGCATCAAGCAAACATACCACACAAGCAGTCAAAAACACTAGAGAGGTGAAGAAAACTACAAGCAGTCAGCCTATTTTCTTGTAGTCAAAAGGTAACACAAGATATTTTTAACCCTCTACATCTCCCGGAAAGGCCTGTTGTCAGACAGAGAAAAGCATTAGCTCACACATCCAATCTGTTTCTGGTAAAATATTGAAGATATTTAAGATATAACCCCATGTGGTTACTTTATTTTACAACAGTGGTGTTCAGAAGTGAGAATTCCATCAAAACACTGCTCAGTAACTTTTAATAAGAGCCAGATGGTCCTACTACAAAAACAGTACCAGAAAAATGATTGCTTTCTAAATGATACCCTTCCTCATGTACCAGACAGGTGGACTGCCTGCTCCTTGCTGTCCATTAAGCATCTCGGCTGCTCAAATTTTGCGGCAACACACAGTACAGAGCAGTGAGAGGTGGTGGATTTCAAGGAAGGTAAAATTGCTCTTTCAGCAGAGGTAAGACCTGGCAGCATACTGAAACATGCAGGTTACTCACAGACAACAGGAAAATCACAGAGCACCAAGGTAAAGGGCAGAGGGGACAGAAGAGTCTTCCTGGAGACCAAAAATACTGAGCAGAGTCCTATCACTAAGAGAATCGTTAGCTTGCTAGAAGAAAAGGACTTGCATGCAAAGGCAAATCAGGAAGGACAAGAAGTTTCATTTCTGCTCTGTCTGCCTACACTGAGTCGTCCCTACCTAGATATGTATTTTTGGCTACATAAAATCCATGGAAAATCTAGGCAGATACAACACCAAGCTGAGGCCAACACATGGCTGTGTGACTTCTGAAGAAATGCTTAATGACCACATCAGAGAACTTGACTCCCTCTTCATTTGTGAACAGCAACTGGAAGAAAAGGACTGCTTCCTTTAACCTAGGAAACATAACCTTCACCAATAATGTGAACTCCATTTCAGTTCATAAGAACAAACTCTCTATGGAAGGCCTCTTGCATCATTCAGAAAGATTTTAGCCATTTAGATTCCCCCAGCTATTAACTGCTAGTATGAATAACTAACAACTAATACTGTTTATTGCTGATGTAAACTACATGCAAGCACATTCCACCTATAAAGCCTGTGAAACCCTGGTTACTGCTCAACCACTCACTTACCCTCTACCTGACATGACCTCCCCACTGTTAACTGCTTGACAAGAGCTAGGTCAGTATGACTCTGAAAAAAGGGCAAGCACATTGCTTTATCTTACTGCTATACAGATGTTACACACAGGTTACCTGTGCAACACTCTTCTGCCAATCAAATTCCTAGTAAGGGACCTTTGGGCACTATATTTTCAAAAAGTCCAAAGTGAATTATTACTCTGAAAAATATGAAAGCCAGAGTGCTGTGACATACTTCATTAACAGGGGTGGGAGAAAGGCATGGGTCAGTAAGTGAAGGCAAATACTCAAGAAGCTCCTCTTGAAAAAAAGAGAGGCCTGTAAAAGGGCAAACTGATAAAATAGCAATTCAGCAATAAGTTGATTACAAAAGGTATATTTCACAGCACATAAGCTAGCAACTGCTTGGCAGCTCTTCGCTAACAGAAGGAAATGATGGGGGAAAAGTTGCATCCCCTCTGATCAGCAGAAGTAAGCCTCAGGGCAGGAACACCTGATGGATGAAAGATGCCTTTGCAACACAAGACTGTCCTGCATAATGACTGATGTTTATTTGAATGACAAAAGATTATCAAGTACTAGCTCCCACCCATCAGT
Source organism: Sitta carolinensis (assembly GCA_032173965.1). Classification (NCBI taxonomy): domain Eukaryota; kingdom Metazoa; phylum Chordata; class Aves; order Passeriformes; family Sittidae; genus Sitta; species Sitta carolinensis. Next base: position 22,248,742 of record JAVUNC010000005.1, on the reverse strand, counting down.
CCACTTGCTCACCTGCTCCATAGCCACAAGGGAATTCCAACAAGAACACGACATGTCTGGACTCGACAGTCTCCTGCTGCCTCAATGTGCATATGTGCTGCCCTGTAAAAGCACTAAACATCCTCAAGTGCCAGATGACACCAAGAAAGCTCCAGGCACCCACTACTTCACACCACCTACAGTACATGCAGATCTTCAGTCAGCAGCACAAGAAGCCATCAACATCAGCAGTACAACTGAGTCCAGGCACTCAGTAGGCAGAAACAATAACAGCCTCCCCAAAAACCTTGGTGTGCATCCAAACCCACCAGCAAGTATCAGCATGCACATCACTGCAATTCACTGCCAAGTGATTTTCAAGAAGTCATGGGCAGGAGCAAGGTCCTGATTACAGCTATTGCTGGTTCATTTGAAGGATGGTAAAATGGTGGCCCCAAAACTGTGGCCCCGAAAAACAAGCAATCCCCACTTCAGCCATTGCTTTGTAACTAATTTATATATAAAATACATATATTTTATTTATTTTTACATATACTAATTTATATGCAAAATACGGTTAAAATCTATATCAAGCAATCAGATGAAAGAACACAACTTTATGACAAATAAAACTCTTAAGATAATTCTCACATTAGCAGTAAGATCATTTCACCAAAAAGTTTTCATTCAAGCTTCTCTGATAACAGACAGTCTGCTGTGCTGTAAATATAATATGATAGTATGCAATAAAACATGTTTATTTGCTGCAGCTGGCTGCACAAGTCACTATGGGTTTAATTCTGAACTGTCACAGTATGTTGTATAGCCATCAACACGACACTGAGGAGTTCACAATGATGCCTACTGTAATACTCTATTTTAAATAAATTTTCACACTGATTGAACATAGGTAAATCAATTCTATTATTATATATGAGCAATATGCATGCAGCAATATATTAAATTTTCAAATTAATTTCTAATGTAAAGTTTTTAAAGCTACTAAGGTTTTCTTAAACAACTGAATTACAATATCCAAGAAGAGACTTCAGCTATTAGGAGCAATCATTTACAAGCATAGTTTAAATTGTCTTTGGAACTCTCTTACGTAAATTAGACATCAAAATGAAAATATAAAATCATCTGAAATTCATTAAGTGTATATTTTAAGCCATTATTTTGAAAGTTCTACTCTCAGTGTCTCTGAGGTTATACCTAAACTGGAAAACAGATCTGCATTTCCAATTAATAAATGAACATGGATTTCTTTCTTTAAGGGAGCAAGTCCAATTGATCTTGTTATATCCACACCTGTGTTCACCCTCTCATAATTTTTTTCATTCTAACACATTCAATTTACTTTTGCTCAAATTTGAGAAAGGGCTTTTTTAACCATTAAATCAGAGGAAAGATTAAGTGTCATCCATACCAAAAATCACACATGATCCTTTTTATTCTACCAGATGGGGTAAACAACTTCAGGCCACACTCTGATATCCATAATGAAACACTGACTAGCGACACTGAAGAGCAACCTGCTTTGCATGAAAACGTTTCTGGCTACAATGAAATTACTTCCGAGATATGACAACATTCATCAGAGTATGTCCCAAAATTTTATTTTAAAAAAAACAAAAAAACAAAAAAATGCACAAACAAAACACAAAATAAACCTTGTGAAAATCTTCCTGTTAAAATTGATTTGGGTAATCTGACCTATGACTTACCTTTACCAAGGAACAGGGAGGATACATCACTACAAGGTAATGAGCAGGCTGCAATGCTTTTACACGATTTTGACTAGTAGGTTCAATATTCAGATCATTTAACAAACACAGATAACTCAGACGCATGAATAAACAGACAGCTACATTTTTTGGGATAGAGGGACATAAGGGTGGAGGAGGCGGGGCAAGAGGCCTTGCTTTTCTGTATTACCTGGCAAAACCATTTAAATGTTTAGAGAAAGAATTGTCTACGAAAAAGGGAAATCAACTATTTCCTAAAAAAGCACCTTTTATTCTATAGATATTCCAACATTTCATTTTAGCTAAGCTTCCTACAAGGTTATGCCTTGGTCCTCTCCACATCAGTAAACAGCTGAAGCACGTTCATATTTGCACTGGGTTTGCTTGCACAGCTGCAACAGTGAGTTAGCAACCTGCTCCACATTTGGCAGAGGCTGGAATTCGCACACTTTACAGTAAGGCAACTGCTGGAGCACCGACAGGCTGCTACGAGGTCACCCTCCCAGGGAACGTGAGCCAGTTTTTGAGCAGGTGGCTGCTGAAGGCGCCTAGAGGGAGCACAGCAGAAAGAACAAGATCCCAAGCATGCTGACAAGGCCGAGGTACAGTTCTACTGTGTGTCAGATCCACATCAACCTCTGGGCTGTGTAGCACAAGAGTACATTAAAAGCAAAGAGTGATAAAGAAGTGCATGTATTTCTTCAACCACCCTCCACGACTACTCGGGCACTGCGCTTCTTGTTAGGACATGACTTGTGCCACTTTTCCCTCAAAAGTAACCATCTCACTTGTCAAGACATCTTTTGCTTTGGCATGTGCTGCTCGTCACAGGTAATCCAGAGCAATGCTCACAGCTCAAGTATCCCAGTCCATATCACAATCCACACATCACCATCAAAATGATATGCCTCCACGTATGTACAATATACTCATAATTTTGTTTCTCTAAGAGTCTGCTTTTATTCATGGATAATAGTCAATCTCAGAGATGCAGGCAAATAGTTTTTTAACTCAGCATATACATAGGAAACGTGTTTCCTATGATCCACAGGACTACATGTTAGCTGTTAGTGGGTTTATACCTAACTTTCCTGTTTTATATATGAATACCCATGAGCACACAAAGATGATTAAAATGAACCTGTATTTTTATTTAAATCTCATATTCTTATAAAAATGCACAAAATTAAACTGTCCCCTATACGTTGTGAAATAGCTACCAGGTATTTTTAAAACTGCTATTATTCCTATGAGCCTTGTTTAGAGCCTACCACTGACTCAAGATCATAGAAAATCTTCAAAGTGTACAGAAGCAGAGAACATCGTGAATAATTGGAGAGCTACCCTCTACAAAAGGAGATGCAATAAGTTCCACAGAGTTAATTTTGAGTATTACCAAACAAGTGTATGGTTCACTTCTTTCTGAATGCCAATTAAAAAGCATATTAATGCAATTTCTAACATTTGGGTGGGGGTCTGAGTTTTTTTCCTTTCCATAATCACATTAAGTCACTCTTTTTCAGGATAGTTTTCCAGAAACTCATCCAGGAATTCACAGCTGATATGCCAGTCAGGGTGAGCCGTACCACCTACAAATATACCTGGAATAAAAGTTTATATAGAGGTAGCCACAAAGTTGACTTATGGCTGAACTCTACTTTGTTAGGACACAGTCTGGTAATGTAACAATGTTGTATAAATATTACAGCCAAAAGACAACAAAAGTAAGAGATTTCTCAAATACCAGAATTAAAAATACTTCTGGTCCTTTAAAACTCCCCCTATAGCTTCCTCTGTTGAAAGTATTCCTGAAAGTAATCCAGCATATTCCCACAGAAGCCAGTTATTTTCTTTGTACAAAGAATGCTAAGAAGATCAGGTTTTAACTACACATGTCTAAATAGGAGTCTCTAAAATCAGATCATTTTAGTGTAAAACACAGTTTTCAGTGCTACAGGTACCTGGCGAGGCAGTGTTCATTTCAATGGATATTATTTGCCACTTAAACTTAAAACATTGACCCAAACTTTTCATTCCAAGTATCTACAAATCCCACCAACAAAAGTAGAAGTCGAAATGCAGGAGAAACAACCTTTATGCAGAATCTGATTTCACAGAAGGCAGGATAGACGGATTTCTTTCTCAAGACAACAGACTTGAAAAATAAAGCAAAAAAAATACAAGATTCAACACATTAATTTGAAGCTGGAGAAAACAGGAAATAAAATATCACTGCTTCCAACCACCCTTAGTTACTTCCTAGCACAACACTAATATTCACTTGCTCTGAGTTCTCAATTAGTACACAACATAGGCAAAACTAGAAGAATTAGGTATGCAAAGTACTTAAGTGGAAAATTAATTGCAAACTTGCTCCACTTTCATTTTATGTGATTCTTTTAAAACTTTGTTCGCAAACACAAGCCCAACATAGAAGTACACATTCTCCTCTACCTGCCAGAACTGTTTATTTATTTGGCTGCAATCACACAAGTGCAATTACTGCTGAAGGAAATCTTAAAACACTGTTCAACAGAAACAGTATATCCCTAGGCTAAAAAAGCTCACCAAGTGAAAGAAAAGTGGCAACATCTCTGTCTTGGCTCAAACATCCACTGCAACCATTAATCATCAGTTAAGAGATCCTTACCACCTGTGACACAGTCAACTGCAACTCACAACCTTGATTTGTCCACAGCACTACAGTACAGTCATCCTCAATTACAAGTGACACAACAGCTGCTCCTGCCTCACATGCTCACCAGGAAAAAGTTGTCACTTTTCTCAAGACAGAAAGTCTATCCAGACTTCTTCATGCATTCTTTCTGCCTTCCACATTATACTTCGCTTTTGTTTAAAAAAAATTAAGAAAATTAATAAAATTGTGTTGCTTTTAGCTGCACTTACTATCACTATCTAGATAATCTCTTTCAACTACTAGTAACTTTTTTTAAAGAACATACATGGCTAAGCTGCAAAGGAAAGTAGAACAAACCTGCACATCTCAAAACTACTGCTTTGCTTAATCCTCTACTACTGTAAGCCGCCAGGAGGCTAAATTTTCTCTGTGTTTAGCACCATTTGCTAGTTTCTAGCACAACCCACTTGCACTCCAGTATCTCCTGTGATATGTCTGTGCCATTATTAGAGGCTGAGCACGTTCTGTGACTGAAGGTCTGCCTAGTGTAAATGCTTGTAAATGTGGTTTGACAAGGAAAATGACCGCAGCAAAATACAGAACAATGGCAGCACTGCAAAGTGTGGCAAAGAGGGATTCTGTGAGGACAAGTTATACAGTGCTCAAAATGAATGAGGATACTCATGTTACACCCAGGACTACTACTGAGCTGGGACAGTGTCAGGAGATTGCCAATCCAGTAAAGCCCCACCTGCAGTCTCATAAACTGCATAAAATATATTTGTAAAGCTATCAAAACTAAATTTCTCCAAGTCCCAACAAACACTTTATCTAGATTTAACAAAGAACAGTATCGTCCCTAAGAACAGAAAAATAAGAAGCAGCGGGAACATATCTTCCCTTAAGAACCACTAAAGATAGGCGGCTTAGCTAAGCACTAAGTCTTGACCACAAAACACCAAATCATGCATTTTTGGAGGTCTTCTCTTTTATTAGGCAGTCCAAAATTTAATACAGTGGGAATAGTAGTGTTACAGAACATAAAATCAAGTTGGATGCCTCAGTCTTGCAAATTATGCTAAGAAGTGATGCCCATTTATATATATAAGGACTGCAGAAGAATGAAACCAAATGTTAACTGCAGAATTTAGTCTGAAGGATATTCCTTGTCCAGGACACTGTCAAAAAGAAACACTGCAAAAAAAAAATTAGAAGACTGAGGATGTCCTAAAACTGCAAATGCCACTGCTATGAGACATCTTACAGTCAGATGTATGCTTCAAATGACCATGGAAAAAGCTTCCAAAAGGGTATCATCAGGTAGACCAGCATCAGTCACTTAATCCCCAACAGTTAGAGTACTGACAACGAATTTATTTCCATCTTGTAAGCACAAAGGCTTCCTGCAAGTTGCAGATTGTGAAGTACCAATCCACTCACTTCCATGAAACCAGTGCTTTTCTGGAGGAGTAAAGGCAGTACATTTACTGGTCCGTTATAAAACAGGATGAACCACTGCAACAGAACCTTCGGCTTCCAGCTGATTGCTTATGGATTATTTACAGCTAAGCAGACTTTAGGTCGAAAGTCACAGAAAGCATTATGAACAAGACTTCCTGCCTGCCTCCCTCTCATGCATACACAGGTACATCACAACTCATAAGCTGAGCTCAAGTAAAAAAAGTTTCTTTTTGTACAGCACACAGCTGTACATTTACAAGCAATACTATGGAGAAGCTACAAGAGCAGCAGAGTGACTGATAAAAGTTCCCTCACTTCTCTGCTTCCATAGGCACCAAAAAACACCAAATAATGCAGCCAGAGGTATTTTGCAGCCACCACCTGCACCTTCAGTTTTTCAGCAGTATTCATGATCAGACTAGCCATTTGTGTTATCTTAAGGAGCTTCGTGTGCACTAGTCTATCCTCAACAAGCTGGCAATGACAAATGCTGAAGTCCCATCACACACACTGGGTCAGCTGCACACACTGAAGTTTACTTCAGATGTTCTCTTCTAAGAGCTTGACAGTCAGACCTTACCAGACAGCATCCACTGACTCCTGCACAGTTTTATTCAGGACTTCAAAGGCTTCATGCCCCCAGCCTGAACAAATTAATCCTTTTTGCACAAAAACTACCACTCTGTTCCAAATGTTGTTTAACAGTTTTCTCCCTCACTCATATTCTGATTTCCACTTAGTTTTCAGTAATCATGGGACTTCATCTCAATTCCAAAGCCCCTGCCATGGCCAGGGACACCCTTCTCTAGAACAGGTTACTCAAAAGTTGAACACTTCCAGGGATGAGGCAGACAAAATTTCTCTGTCTGTTCTCAACCTGTTCCAGTGGCTCACTGGTACCACAGTGAGGTATAAAGGAACTTCTTGCTTTATAATACATAATGTAAAACTACTGTCTTTCAGTTTGAAGCCATTCCTCCTTGTCCTGTCACTACATGCTCTAGTAAATAACCCTTCTCCATCTTCCTTGTAGGCTCCCTTCAGATACTGGAAGGCCACAAATAAGTCAGCCCAAAGCCTTCTCTTTTCCAGGCTGAAAAATCCCAATTCTCTCTGCCTTTCCTCACAGCCCTCCTCACAACCCATGCCAACAGGTCAATGTCCTTCCTGTGTTAGGGATCCCAGAGCTGGATAGAGATAGAAAAAAAAAAAAATCAGATATAAACTAGGTTTGATCCCAGATCATATATTATCCCTGTATCATTCAAGTCTACAGCACCTCAGGAGATGACCTTTATGAACAGGTGTGCGATGGCATCCCTTTTGATGTCTTACTCTTACCATGCACAAATCCCATCTGTTCAGGAGAAAAAGACTTCATTTGTTGCAAATGAGTAAGGACTCTAAAAACATCCATCCTGTTGTTTCTTCAGAGCTCCAGAAGTTTAAGGAACAAGATTTAATCAAACCCACTTGTGCTGAGAGTGAGAAATCCTGCTGCTCTAAATACGGCTTTGACTGAAATCCTCAAAACAAAAGAAGGGGCCTTGCCTGCCACTTAGGATCTGTCCACTGAATGCACAAAACAGACTACAGGCAGGCTATTCAAGCACCTTCAAGAGCTTGGAGTTCATCTTGGGTCACAGGATGCTCTGAAACGCACCCAGTCAAGAAGCCACCTGTGAATATTCCCCTCTTTACAAATTACAGGTACACCAATTCACCAATTCCCATGAGTACCCGTAATTCAATTTTACTTCCCACTAGTTTCTAAAGGCATTTCCCCCTTCCCCCCCTCCCCAGTAAAAAGCACTCCCTCCTTACGGGAGCTGCCCGGCACGGGGCCAAGGGCACCAGGGCGGTGCCTCCCGGCCGGGCCCAGCGCGGACAGCCCGGGCCGTGCCCGCCCCGCGCCTCGGGCACGGCACCTGCCCGGCCCGGCCCGGCCCGCCTCGCTGCACTCACCCAGAAGAGCAGGTTGAGGGCGTAGAGCAGGCAGCGCAGGCACTTCACCGAGTCCTCCCTGGCCATGGCGAGCCCCCGCGGGACACAACCCCATCCTCTCACCACATCCTCCCTCCCGAGGCCGGGCCGCCGGCGCCCTGCAGGGGAAGAGGGCGAGAGGGGTGGGCGAGTCCGCCTTGCAGAGGGACCAGCGCGCAGGTGGAGGCGGCGGAGCCGCGCCGAGCCCCGACCGGCCGCGCCCCGCGGAGACCCCCGGCAGCCTCCCTTCCCCTCCCGCCCCGCCCGGAGACGGCGAGGGGCGAGCTGTTCTCATAAAAGTAATAAATCCGCGGGCAGGGACAAGCCGCGGGCTACCCCAGCGGCACAGCGGAGCTGAGCCGAGGACAGCGGAGGCACGGCCCGGGGACGCCAGCTCCCTCTCAGCTCAGAATGGACGCGCTGCCCTGGGGAGGGAGGGCGGCCGTGGGACAGCGGCCACTTACCGCCCGGACGCCTCCCGCACTCACTTGCTCCGGCGAGGACTCATGGGGCCCGGGTGCGGCAGCGCAGCACGGAGCCGCGGTGCCCGTGCCCTGCGGCGGGCGCGGCGGAAGGTCCAGTTCCGGGGAAGGTAAGGTCAGGTCTGGCCCGGCCCGGCCCAGCGGCTGCCCCGGCCCCTCCGCCCCGCCCGCAGCGCTCCGCCAGCCCGCGGCACCCGCACCCCGCGCATGCGCCGCCGCCCGCCCGGTCCTAGCGCCGCCGCCAGCGCCATCCCGGAGCGGGCAACTCCCGGCGGGGCTGTGCCCCCGCATCCCGGCCAGGGCTGTGCCCCCGCATCCCGGCCAGGGCTGTGCCCCCGCATCCCGGCCAGGGCTGTGCCCCCGGCGGGGCTGTGCCCCCGCATCCCGGCCAGGGCTGTGCCCCCGGCGGGGCTGTGCCCCCGCATCCCGGCCAGGGCTGTGCCTCCGCATCCCGGCGAGGGCTGTGCTCCCGGCGCGGCTGTGCCGCTGGCATACACGCTTGTGCCCAATGCCGTCGTTTTGGCGGGGCTTGCAAGCTGGTAGCCTTTTTTCCTTCCATGTTAAGCAATGGGTTGACTGCAGTTGAATGACATGAATCCCCCTCTCTTGTGACATGTTTGGCGAGGGTGGCAAATGCCACGCAAAACACGTTTGCAGTATTTCACAGGCATCTCACAAGGTTCCAGCGTCTGTGCCGGAAATTAAACTCTGCCAACATCGAACCTGAATCTGGTCGTTGACAGCACCCACACCCTCTACTATACAGCAAATTTAGAAAAGCAACCATATTGGAGAGAGATTATTCCAGAAATGGTCAAAATCTCTATTATCATTTAGGAAAGATGGCCGTTGACTTGCCCCATAATGTGCATGGAACTTAGCGATGACCCAACTGAGCTGAAAAACGTCATCCTTCCTCTGAAATCCATTAGCGTGTGTGCATCTGGTGAGCAGGGTAGGAGTTCTGTAGAACCACAGGATGAGTTGGGACCTTGCAGCTCATCTCGTTTCAACACCCTGTAGAAGGTGTTCTGCCCCTGTGCAGTGAACACCTTTCACCAGGTTCCTCAGAGCTCCAGCTAGCCTGGCCTTGGACACCTCCAGGGATGGGACATCCACAGCTTCTCTGGGCAAACTGTTCTAGTGCTTCACCACCTTCATAGTAATGAATTTTTTCTCCAATATCCAGTCTAAACCTACTCTATTTAGTCATTACTGTTGTCTGTATTGTTATGATGTGTGTATATATATACATATTTCTAAACTAAGAATTATAGTTTAAAACTCAGAGTTACATGCAGACTTTTTCCATTAATTTTCCAGACAAGTTTTCCATTAATACATATAAAGGTGTTGCAGTGCCACCGTCACAAAAATTAGAAGAAAATATACTGGAAAATATTTCTTAACTACATCAGGAAAATACTCTTGAGTTCATGATATATATTGTTTTAATAACTGCTAGTTAAAGCTGAGAAAGAGGAAAAAGGATGTAATAGATAAAATCTAGCTTTTGTAAGGCCAAAGAAAAATCTGTTTCTTGAAGAAACAATGGCTTGGAAAAAAACACAAAAAGTACAGATATTCAAATGCTTATCACTGAAGCTGCTGGTGGAATCTCAATTCAGTTTTAATTTCACTGTTTTATGCCATTTGTGGTGAACTGGGGCAGACAGACTCTTCAGATGTATTTGCTCCGCCTTAAAAAGAAAGTTAAATGGACACAGAAGGACAAAAAATCCTATACAACATGGATTTTATAACAATTTATATAAGTGAAAATTGTTGTAAAGTTGAAAATAGTTAAGAATATTGCAGAAATGTGGTGTGTGAAGATTTTTCCTCCTTGAAAATTTAATTGTCTTTTTAATTAATTGCCTTTTTGATCCTCTGTGAAATCATGAGCCTATCTAGGAAGTGTAGTATCCACATTTAAAATCTTCATTGAATGTTGATAATTCCATACCTGAATAAAGAAAATTGAGCTACAAGAGATACTGTTAAAAGGTGACATTGTACATTCATTCTGCTGTTTACATACCATTCATTCTTTTTATTACTACAGACTTCACATGAACACAGTCAGTTAGACAGATCTTGAACAGGTATGGTTTTTCAGTGAACCTATGCCAGTTTACAAAAATAGTGTCAATTTACAACTGAGCTCCAGCCTTGGCTAAGAAAAATCCAATCTGATCTAAACCAACATGAAAATAACTGAGGTTGTTTTTGTATTATTGATTGTTCCTGGTAAGACAGCAAATTGCTCAAGCAAAATTTTATAAAAAATGCACTACAAAAATATTCTGTTATCTTACACTCAGTGATTTTTCTTTAAACATGCCTAAAATAGCATACAAGAAGTTCTCTTACTTGTTTCAGATATGTTTTGGCTTGGTGTAAAACTATTCCTGAAGTGTAGTAAGGAAATTAAGGAAAAAGAAAACCGTTCTCTTAGACATCTTGCATGTTAAAAATTCTGCTAGAAATGGCACTGCAAGATTTTATGTCTCTGAGTTTTCATTCTTTGAGGTCTTTGGTCATAAGACTCTCAGACTAATTTTTTTTTTTTTTAATTCCGCTGCAACAACTTCATCACAAATATAAAGAGGGTCCCCTAGTTGGTTAAACAATTTCTCTGTCATTTTGTTGTTAGCTAAATCATTAGTTATCCAGAAAAGATTTTGCACAAAATCTGAAGAAAACAGGTCCTATTTATGAATGTCTCCTAAACTCTACAGGGGCAAAAGCAAGGTCTCTTTGGAATACTGCTTTCTACCCGACTGTCAAACTTTGTGATATTTCCGTGATGTCAGCAGTGGGAAAGAAATACACAGGCAGTTCCCATACATTCTAAAAAATAACCTATTTATTTAGGGCAAGATGGAAGTATTTTTTAAAAACAGAAGTGTAATGGTGAAGCTCTTTATCAGCTTTTGAAATATGTGTAGCAAGTAATGCACAGAGACTTATGAACATGGAGAGCTTTGTGAGCTGTTTTTTTTTGGTGTTTTTTTGTTTTTTTGTTTTTTTTTTGCTTGGGTTCTCTGATGTCTAATAAACTATTATCTAAGAAGATTTCTTTTCTGTCACAGGGCATCCACAATAGCTTTCTAATATGAATTCTCTAGACTTAAATAAAATGTTCATGATACAGTCTTTCCATCAGTGACAGAAGAGGGGGATGGAAATTCAATTAACTCAAATAATCTCTTTCCTCTGCTTATCTGCCTATTTTAATTTGATGTATGGAAACTTAATATAGGTTAGTTAGCTCCTCTTTGTCAAATGTGCTTGAAATTAGCTGGCAGGTTCAGAAGCTATCAGAGTGTGGTTTGACAGACTTTTAGCGTGCATGAATACAACACTATGGTTTTGTAGCTGTTTTTTATCAGGAAACCTGAATGCAAGAGCAGTGGATATTAAAGACACGCATCCAGCACATGGCTGAAAGTTTCTTTAATTTAAACTATGTGATTAAGTGGAATAGCATTAGGCCTGCATGTAAATTTATAGCTGATAATTAATTGTTAATATTTGGCAGGAAACTTTGTTAGTGAAAAACTGATTAGTTAAATAATGACCATTTATGTGTCACCATAACATTTAAAATTACTCACATGAGCAGTGAACAGAGCAATATGCACATGGATGTGCTTGGGCACATATTCGTTTTAATTCTGTGATGTATCTACTCTACTTGGTCTACTCCAATGAAGAAATTGTTCATGGACAGGTTTATTTTCAAGATTTTAGTATAAGCTAGGAATATCTTCAGTGGCACCATAGCAGTTTTTAATGAGTTAATATTTTTTCCTGCCACATTGTCTGTTAGATGTGAAAATTCTGTGATCCCTTTAATTTCCATGGTATTTTTAAAGTTTCAAGGATATTTAAGTCATTCCTTTTTACAAACAGCTTTTTAATTCCAAGTCCATGACAGGTATATCCTGGGCAGTGATATTCTATCATTGTCCTCTCCCTGCAATGAGTAATTTGTGTGACTAACTGTTCCTACACTTGAACTCAGGATGGATTTCTGAAGCTAGCTGGTGGCGTGTCAGTGTAGGCATCTCATCACCTGGTCTTGCTTTCTCTGTCTTTTACTTGATTATAATGGTATTCTGTACTTTGGTCCTATATGCTTAACTTAGTTCTTTCTCAGCTTTGCTCCAGGTCTATCTGCTCTTTAGCCTAGACTCAGACTTTCTTTATTTCCTTTCCTTTGTTCCTTGAGCTGTTTTCTCTAGAACCCTTATCTCTATGTTTCTCTTCTTCAGCTCTTTGCTTGGTACCTTTCTTAACTTCTCTGGGGTCTGGTTTGCCTTGCTTTTAAAAACTTGGTTCTTGTCTGGTCATCAGCACTGGTTAGGACTGTCTGCCCAATGAATACCCTCTCTAATGACAGGTTTAATATCAAGGGCAGGATGAAGGTTTGTTTAGGAACAAAATTATCAGATACACAAACATCTTTAAAATGGAAGATGTTCTAGTTGGCTCAGGAATATGCTGTCTTGTAAATGTAAAATGCATGTTTGTAGCGGAACCCAGCATTGCTGCCATGAATTAAAATTCCCTCCTTTCTTTTGAAACAAAGACATTAAAAGGCACCAACTTTTTCCTTTCTCTAGGGCTTGGTTTTACTTGAACATGTAAATAAAAGTCTGGAATAAGGCAGCACTTGAAATTAATAAAATACAGATTAGCAAGATTAAGTAATTAAAACCATAGTATTGAAAACACTTTGGTTTAATGGGCTCTTGAAAATGGTCTTCCCTGCTTTCTAGATCAGCAACTTTCCTAGGCTCTCTAAATTGAAATAACATCTCAGCATGGTTTTTTCTGGGTTCTAGATGAATAAATCCCTGAGTAACATGGTCTGACCTCACAGCTGGTCCCTTCAAACCTAGGTTACTCTCTAAATCTGTGTTTCTGCCTGTTTCCTTTCTTTCTCCTGTCCAGGCCATCAGTATCCCCCTAGAATCTCCTGATGGTCACACTTTGACTGGGGAGCAATGTCCTCCTTCTTGCTTAACTAGAGGATAGCAGCAGCAGTGACAAGGCAAACAAGCATCCTTATCTTGGGGCCCCCATGTCTGTATGCAATACTATGGATGGGGTCTCACCAGAGCATAGTAGAGGGGTAGAGTCCCCTCCCTCATCCTGCTGCCCACACTCCTTTTGATGCTGCCTGGGATACATTTGGCTTTCTGGGCTGTGAACGTAAACTGCAAGCTTCTTGTCCACCCTAAAGCCCTTCTTCTCAGGCCTGATCTCAATTCATTCTATTCCCAGCCTCTGTTTATGCTTGTGATTTCCCCTACCCAGGTGCATTTGTATTTGGCCTTGCTGAACTTCATAGGCCCACCTCTGATGTCTCCTAAGTTTCGGTTTCTTGCTCTTCAGAGTCCTGTGGATTATAGTCCACACTTCCTTTTCATGCACAACGGGGGATTTTACATGAGCAAAGACCACAGTTTATTAGCTGTGATGTGTCAACAGCACTGCTAGTTATCAAGGTTGCTGACACTTCTTATCATAGAGCCCTGGTGCTGTAGGGAAATACAAAGGAGAACCCATCACTAGAGAGTAGCCGCTTTAGAGGACTGTAGTCAGTCTCCACTGCAAAGTTCCTGTGTGGCAACTTTCTTTAATCACATTTTTCCCAGGCAATTATTTTATTATCTCTTTTCATTGTTCAGCTTGAGATCTCACAGGCTGATTCACAGAAATGCTAAGCATCTCTATATTCTGTATTTCTATACCTGAAGCTACTGAGAACTGCCCTTTAAAGATATGAAATATAACTCAATGTGAACTACTCAGATGGATTAACTTGAATTCTCAGATACTTGTGTTGTACAGCTTGAATTTTCCAGATGTAGGAAAGAGATGATAAAACTCTGTTCTTTCAGAGAAATGTGGAGGACTGTTTGTGAAACACATGTGCTATGAGAATCACAAAACAAGCTAGCAGGAAGTGTACAGCTGTCCTAACAGCTAAAACACTTAACAGTGGAAAGCATATAGACCTCATGCTGAATGAGGCTAAAAGAATGTACTAAAAAGCTCATTCTTTACACATAATGAAGCAGGGGTCAAGGAGAAAAATACATATGATTGCATAACCAAAGTTGTTATAATTTAATAAGGGAATAAAGATTCACCAAGATCTTTAACTCTGACACTTCCTTATTTTTTAGTGTTGGATAAATTATCTCTTAGGGCATTTTTTCTTTGGAAGGTGCATGTGAAATATGTTTTTATAGAAAAGTCTTGCCAGCTAAGGTGAATATGCTGCTCTGCACATAGCTGCCTTTCGGTAACCTGTTACACTTCATTGTTTCATCTAACTACACTAGGATTCAGAGCTAACATGATTCAGAGCTCAAATCTGATTAAGAATTAGCAGAGAACTTACTAGTTGTGATGAAATCAAATCCAGTGTAACTTAAGTAATCATGAGTTTTCTTGAAGCCTCACAAGAAAAGGATAAGTCTTCTCCTTCTTTCCATTTGTTTCACCTTCCTTTTTCTCTTTTTCCTTCTTTTAATCTCCACTTCTTTCCTTCTTCTCTTCCACATATCCTCTACTGCTAAATCTGTTTTTTATTTTCATTATCTCGTCCAGATTCTTCTCTGCATTGAGATTGTTATCCAGGATATATATTAAAAAATGTCTGAGGTGAGACTGTTTCTGGATCACTGTCATGGTTTAGGAAAGTTATTTTCCAGTTTAGTATTCCCTCCTAAAAAGATCATGTGCTGTTCCCCTCCCCCCCCCAATGGCAGGTCAAAAGACAAAGATCACAGGTTGAGATAAGAACAATTTACTGGAAACAGCAATGAGATGAGAAAATGAACAGTAACAGCAACAAAATTTATAACAAAAGGTATAAGACAAAGAAACGAAAACAGAGGAAACCCCCAAAAATAAATGGGTACTTAAGCATTCCACTCATTTGCCATGTTTTCTCCACCAGAGGGAACGCTCTTCTCCTGGGAAGCAGGAGTCCCTTTCCCCCGCCCCTGGCGATGACATGGGGTAGTATGGGATAACAGTAGGGTCTGGCAATGCACCTTCCCAGCTACCGCAAAAATTCAACCTGTCCTGGCTGAAACCATGACAATCACTTACACCAAAGCCTTCTGATGGCAAAGCCTGAAGCAACAGTACCTGAGATTCCTTAAAACAAATGGTGCTCCCTTCTCCTTGGATCTGAAAGCCCTCCTGTCTGGCCCACTGTTCCCATGAAAGTTGCTGCTGAAACTGTCATGGGAGTCTTGAGTGAGATGCCAGTAAAAGCAGGACACTAAAATGACAGAAATAAGTAGAAATTAACAGACATTGAGAGTAGGTAAGACAAAGGAGATGTAAAAATTTGGAGAATAATGAAGGAATGTTGAGGCTTGAAAAAGAAAACAAGAGATCTTGTAAGAATAACTATATATTACTTTGCTATTATTTTTACAAGGTCTGGCAGGAAGTATGAAACAAAAATGCTTTAGACTGACATCCTTCATAGAAGGAAAGAAAAGTAAGTTGTCTGGCTACAATTTAATTCTAATAAAGTTTTTGGATTTTTTCTTGTATCAGAAGACACACATTTTGCCATGGCTTTTTAACTCTGATGTGTGATAATTGGGTCCCTATAGGAAAAAAGATAGACACCTGCCAAGATGCTTATCTAAACAAAAAATTTATAAAAGGCATGGCAAATCTGTATAAGAAGGATTCTTGTCAATTCATCTTCTTTTTACAGAGTTATTAAATTGTCAAATGGCAGGTATTAATTGCTTTGAACTTATATGTGGAAGAAGTGAATATATTCAGGTATCTAAGCTAAAACTGTTTTTCTCCACAGAATGATGAGGGAGACCAGGGTTACTACCATATTTTTCCTTCACGTCATAATCAGTCGCACATTTCTGCAATATGAAGCACTGTATGCATGAGTTATTAAGCTAGTATCACGAGAGTCAGAAGTAACTAGTTTTCATTTCAGTTGGAATCCAAAATGATCTTTCAAAGGACAGTGGATGACTCTGACTTCGTTGATATTTTCTTCTACTTCCTCTAAGTTATCTGAAGTAGGTTGCTTGTGCCCTACATCCGAGCCATCTCTGTGCTAGTGGTTTTTAAGTAGTGTTCTGCATAGTCTGATTTTTTCCTTGAAGCTTCTGTACCCTTGCTGCAAGACAAACAGCATTACTTCATAAATACATATTGCAGAAATATTGTACAGCTTCATCTGAACACAAAACCTCATTATATTCTCAAGTACTTGTAATTCTCAAATACTTTGAATTTAAAGTAGGCAGCTGAGAATGTATGGCATTTTTTGGTTAAAATTCCTCCACAAAGAGTCTCTTTATATTATCTTCCCTAAATGTAGCCGATTTGTCAAGGATCAATTAGCTGCTTGTCATGTAAACAATGTGTTATTGAAATGTTGATGCATTACTCCCATGGACAACATCCCACTGAGGGACTGAGGTATGGTGCTGGATTTGCAATGCAGACATAAGCATGCAGAACTGCCTGCCACTCAGTGGGGCAGGACATCATCACTTCTTGTGCCACCACCCTTTGGCACTGGCATGCCTGAACACAGCTACATCACCCACCAAGTAAGATATACTGGGCACAAACAGGGGTACAGAACTGCTGTACAGCTTTAATATAACGTCCTAGCAATGCTAGAATGAGTGTAAATCGACTTTGCAGGCAACCCTGAAAAATACAGTTAGAGAGCCAAATGCCTTAAAGCTCAATTTTGTGCAACACTAAAGCATCATTATTAAAGAGAATTGTCTGCTCTAAGCTAACATATCAGTGACTTGGACACTTACATGCTGTCATTTATCCATGATTTTCTATGGAAGATGTTAAAATGGCATTACAATCCCAGCGGATTGGTTATCAAAGCATGCTTACTTCACTACTACACCATTGGGATGCTTTTGATAGCTGTGACATGTTTTAATTTGAATTGTCTTCTCTGTTTGCGCCACACTAGTATGTATCAGCTCTTTCAGGATCCAAGGATATCTTGGTGCACTTCAAAAACTCATTAAATATATATTTGTAAATAAAGCAATCGTTCCACAGCACTAGGTGTCCTTGAACCACTACAATGAACAGCTCTGCAGGACATGTCCTAAATGTACTCAAGGGTCCAGTGAATAATGAAAATGGGACTTGTCTATTAAGTGTCCTGGGAACAACTTGTTATGGCCTATAAAGCAGTAGAAAAAGTGCACACAGTGGTATTCCCAGAGCAGAAACACAAATCTAATTAGACTCCCATAAAATGTCTTATTTGAGACTGAAAAATTGCTAACTGATCACAAAATTTGTTTTACAGATTAATAGGCTAGTTTAATAGCTATAGTTCTCACTGTGTATGGACTACTTCTTTATGCAGTTTGCTATACAGATATTAATTACTTTGGCTTTTATGTAATATATGTTTATATTGCTGCTATTTTTGCAAATGAGACCTGCCTCAAGTAATCCTTTTAGCCTGTGTTTTCCTTTTTTTTTTTTTTTTCTTTTTTTTTTTTTTTTAAAATGAATGAAAAAGAAGTCAATCTGTTTTCCAAGTTAGAATTCATTTCCAGATTTCTCAGCAGCTGAATACATAGACTGGTATTCATGCTTCCTAATTATTGAAAAATATTTAATTCAATCCAGTAAGACATTAAAAATAGAAGCAAAACAAATTTTTCATGCAGCAGTATTTTAGACACAAAACTGACTAAAATAGTTATATACCTTTTGGGGACACTTCTGGGGACATCTTGGATTTATAAGGAGTTACAGGATCTGAGAGATAAGCAAAAAGAACTTCATCTGTGTCTCATCATAACAACACCTTCTTTGTACTGGTGCTGCAATGATTAGTGCTGGCCACAGCTTTGTGCTGAGTACCAACAATATACTTTCCAGTTTCTGGAGCTTGGGATGGCAGTTTTCATTGCAGAATGTTCAACTCTGATTTCATAAAAAAATCCTCTATTGCTTACAAAATCCATTTCCTAAATAGTAACTAACTACAGGACAATGAATTTTTTTTTTATAGCTCTATAAACTTATGAGTCCACACTTGTGTCAAAATCTAATACCAGATGTTATATTTGAGTATTAGTAAGCCAAGAGAAGCACAGAATATTTTCTTGAGAGGGAAAAGCTTCATTGGCAACAAATTTTGAGAAGACTAGAGGTAAAGGGAAGTGGAAGTACAATTTCAACAGTAGAATAATACATTTTCATTTTTTAATGATGAAGAAAGAGAACAATCACTTCAGAAAAAAAAAAATCTGAAAAAACATATTAAAGCTAATAATTGCATTTCTTTCAAAAATATACATTCAGTTTAATTTTCTCTTTATTAAAACTCTGATCAGTCTAGGAGATGACGATCCAAATTATTTTTGACCAGGCACCACTGTTTCCAGCATGTTTACTAGCTTTATGTTGGCCTTTCATGAGTGACCATGACTTTTCAGGACTCTCTTTCAGTCTTCTTTCATGTCTATTTGTGTTACTCTGAGACATGTTTCACATCTTCTCTTTCATACCTATAAATCTATTTTTATTCTTCTCCCAATGTTATCATCAACAATTTCCTGTAATTTTCTGTATCCTGAATTCTGCTAGATAAATCTTTCAGCAACTTAGGGATCCTCACTGTAAGCTTCTCCATTCTTCTTTTATTTCTCATATTCACAGTTGTCATGTTCTCTGTCTTTATTTTTTCAGAAAGTCAGATAATTCTTTAATTTTTCAGTAAGCACTTCTCAGTAAAACTTTGTTTCTGCCACCTGATGTAAGAGAAATCACTTCCTAAAAATTCCTCTCTTTCTGTATCTGCCCATTTTCAGTCTGCACTAGAGCCTTCCTTCTCTGAAACCATTGGGTGATTATGTTGCAGCTGTAGCAAATTTTTCAAACCATTAAATATAAGGTGTTAAGAAGATACTTTACTTAGCTACATGGAAAAAAGAAACCTTCCCCACTGTCCAAATAAGATAAATATTTAGGTGGCTGGAAAACAAAAATGGGAGTTATGTTTTACATGATCCTAGTTTAAATGTGTAACTGATTATTTACAGTTGTGTTGGTGTTTTCTCGTGCTATTGTCAAGTCTTAAATATAACCTATATATTTACCAGCTACATGTTCTACTCTTAAACTTTGAAACTTTCTCACCATTGTTCGTTATTCTTTCCTAAACCTGAGAGCATGAAGGTTTAAGAATGTTTTGTTAGTTCTGTTAGCTGGTCACCAAGCTTCAGTGATACAATTTTATGAAAGTAATAATCTGAATTGTTAGTAAAGTTTATGTTCTTTATGAAAAGCACTATATCTTGTACATTTTCTTTTTTCTTTGAAGAAAATTTTATAATACAAAGAATGAAATGAAAGCTCTTTCATATGATGAAATTTAGATTCAGTGAAGGAAGCATCCTTTGATAGCAGTCTGAAAGCAATGGAGCAGTGGCCATGCTCACCTGACAAGTAACAAGTTCTGTGCTAGCTTGGGTCCTCTCTCAAACTATTTGCTACCATAACTTTCTTCCATAAAACACAGTGTGGCACCAGTGATGGACCTTTTATGGGATCACTGTTATTTATACAGAATTTTAAGTGTTAAAGTCTGCACTGGGAGAGATTTGCCTCATACTATCTTATGAAGATACGTAGAAAAAGTACATACATGCTTTCTGTCTTACTTTATCTATACAATTAATGATAGGAACAAAATTGTTTTACTACTAAAACAGGATGGTAATGATTGAAAAGTTGTGCAAATGAAGCTTATCCTTCAATCCACAGATCTGTTATGCTTCATGTTCAATATGTGCTGTAAACTACTTGGAACTTAGGGAGAAATGAAGGTGATGAAGAAAAAGCTATTACGAAGCCTGGTTTTGCCATTCAGTGTTGTGTCTGTGGTAACTCCTTGGATCATATGGCACCTATGTATATGATGCAAAGACATTTCTTACAGTTGCACAAATACTAACTAGCATGATTGGCAAACTTCTGTATGTCTTTTATCAATGTGAAATATTTTATTTCTATTATAATAACAGAATTTTCCATAATTCACTGGGTATTTAAGATGTGACACTATAAACAAACTGTAAGTCATAAGGGAAAAGCATTTAATATTTAAAGATTGAAAAAAAAGGTTTTATGAGAAATGAGGAGAGCAGTGGGTTAAAGGGACAGCTGGTGTGTGTGTGTGTTACCTGATATGGGAGTTCTGCTCTCTGTTACTATTTTGTCACTGCTGTAGTGAGGCAGTAAATGATAGCTACTAGTAATTCCCTGAATAAGGCACATGTCTTGTCCAGCTGTACCCATGCCTTCAGCCTTCCTGTGAACAGACGGAAGAGCAGTCTCTACAGAAAATCCCTGAGAACTCACCAGAAGTGAGGAGGTTAGCAGGGTTCTACAGGAATTACTTTAAAACTAATAGTACTTAGATGAGCACGCATCTTTTTTAATTTTTGACATTAACTCACAAGCTTATATAATGTGATTATTTCTTCCCCATGTAATCTCTAACATAAATTAATAACATACAACAAAGTTATAACATTCCATTCAATTCTGTAGCTTGCCTTCATGATGTTCTCTTTGCTCTTTTTCAACTCAGTCATATAAAAATTTTGTATAGAACCACACAGATGTCTTCACTGAACATATGCGTTCTTTTCTTTTCCTGTCTCTTTCAATTTCTGAATCTGTAAGTCTATATTGTGCTAACTGAAATGAATTATGCAGGAACAGATAATGAAAAATAGTATCATGAACAAGTGCTGAGTACCATTGCCAAAACAGCACATGTATAAATACACGTGCATTCACACACACATATATATATACATATATGGAGTGGATGTGTGTTTGGAAGGGGGTGATTAAAATTCAATTCTGAGTGAGTGATTAAAGCTGAACTCTTCATCAAATGACAACAGCTGTATGTGATATATATATATATATAGATATAGATATATGTATATGCTGGTTCTGAACTAAAAACCATAAAATATATTTATTCTTCATAGCGAATAAGTTCTCACATCCTTGAGACAGGCAGCAGACATGAAGTACCTCCTGAATATACACTTTAACTGTATGTGACCATACTAACATACATACTCTGGCTACTATGAATTTTTGCAGGACCCTGTAAAGTCTTTGATGTGACCTGCACTTGTCTTCTTTTAAATAGTTTGATGTGACCATATTGCTTGCTGCCTATTTAAGAAAATGTGCCTATATTTTTGAAAGAAAATACCAAGGAATGACTATACATTAGTTTTATGCAGTTAACGTTGATTGAAAATAGAAAAGGGAGAGCACTGACAGTAAACAAATACTATGTATAGGTCGATTTCAGTTTTAGGTATCTATATAATAACTTTCAGTCCTAAAATGATAATTTAATCTTCTTTCCATTCTGTTCTAGCTTGTTCCAAACACTGTCCCATTTGGCACAGAAACTTCTAGTTCTCTGTTGGAAACCAAATATTTTTCTTTCCAGGGGCAGACATTCCTCAGTCAAGTTCAACAAAGCGGACCACAAGGGACCTGTCTCTGTTGTCCAAGCTAGCAAGATACATTTATGATCCAGCATCAGTAAATAAAGAAGGCAGGCTACAGCTGTCCTCCAGCGCTTGAGGTCACTGAGCAATTCCAGAACCACAAGGCAGTGATTTCATGGAATTTCCCATTCAGACAATAATGACACATTGGACCATATCACAACACAAAATGTTGGATTCTTAGTGCGTTCCCACAACAACGACATCCCAAACAAACAAACTGCCATGAATCAGGGTTTTCTATCTGGTATCTCTTACATAATTTTTTTTTCTCAATTCCGTAATTGAGTACAGAGAGGTTCAGAGAGAGAAATTCCTTGAGTATGAGTTATCATGTTCCTTTTAATGAACTCTACAGCCTGCAATAACCCACATATCTGGTATGAGCCAAGGCCATTGTTTGAAAGAGGGGCACACAGCAGAGGCAAGGAGAGGTGGCAGGGAAGGCCTATGCGAAAACGGCCCCCTGTAAGGGCATACTGACAAGAGTCCAGGAAGTCATTCCCGTGAGCAGTCAGAATGCGCTCTATCCTGAAGGGTTAGCTGCGAACCCTGCCAGTCATGTGGCAGAGTAGAGATAAGGAAATAAAAGTAGAAAATGAGGAGTGTGCTTGTATTCTGGTACTAATAGGGTACCACACCATATGAAAAATATGATAGAGGTCATTTTAGCAAAAAAAAAAGGTCTAATTGATTATTCAGCCATTGCGGTCTCTACATAGAAAATTAATGCATTGCTCTGAGATCTAATATTTATTCAAATATAAGACTATATTAATTTTAAAAAGCAATTATAAAACACTACAATCTATTCTTGAAAATTGCCTGTTGTAATTTTAGCTCTAGAAAACAATGACTAATTACAATCCTCATTTCAAGGAAATGAGATGCATTGCATAATGAGATCTATACTGTTTTGAACCATTAATCATCATCGTCTGGAAGCACTATTTGTGTTGATCCTGTTTACAAAAAATAACCCAAAACTGCTAAGGCATACTGTTTTAGTCTTTTCTTTATCCAGTAAGTATTCTTTAGAAGGAATCATTTATAATCTGAATTTGCATTTAGCTTCAAAATTGAAAAACAGCCCAGACATAATTGCAGAAAAGAAAGATTGATGTACAAAATAAAAAAAAAAAAAAAAAAAATTAAAAAAAAAAAAATTAAGACCTATTTCTATCTTCACCAAACATTTATCCCTTACTATGTTATAAGCAGTTGTTATTGAATTACAATATTGTGTGACCTGATAATTTTAAAGTTATACCCTGAGCACATAATCTAGGAGCCATTGGCTTTTTTACAAAAATTTGTAAAACATTGTCTTGGAAGATATATGAAGTTCTTCGTACTTTGTGTCAATTTTTTCAAGAGAGATTCTCCTTTTCTGTGTAGAGAGTATTGTCAATCAGGATGTACCAGATTTCACTGCTAAAAAAAGTAATTCTTAATGTTAATTGTTAATCAGAATATAAATATAATCACAGACAAATTGAAATGATGTATTAAATTTTAAAAATTTGTTCCGTATCAATGAAAGATATTCTATATCAGGTTAGACTAGGAAATGGGGTTTTTATCCTGTAAAGATAAGAAACTTTTTAAGGTTTCTTAAATGTTCGTTGTCTTTACTAAATGTCACTAAACACTTGCAATTTAATGAATACACAGGTAATAGCCTGGCAATAAGAGAAATTTACCTGGCATGTGAAAGGCCCAGATTCAGTCTGCAGGTCTGCCATTTCTTCCTGTCCCAGAAATATGCTCCAGACACCAGGAAATCAACCCTACTGTAATTTTTCTGGAGATGGATTATGACTTTCTGTATTTGTATATTTTGTTCAAATTCTCTGCAACAAAGCTGTGAAGCTGAGAACCCAGCATCACAACCAGACAGAATATTGGACTAGCCCCATAGTGGTTTCTCTCACACAAGGCAGATCAAGTAGAAAAAAATCTCAGGGCCAACACCTAAATCAGACGGAAGACACTTGCGAGCTCGTTGCTTAACTCCCAGGAGTTTCATGACCACAAGGCTATTGCCTATTATGCCTCTCACTCCCTAGAGTACTGCATTTCAGTAAAAGACTTGTTGAAGCACTTAGGTTCTTGCAAGCATGTTAGTTTACACTGAGTATTTTACAGATAAAAAACTGTTTAATCGAAGAATTCCCCATCAAATTAACTCTTTTGTTAGTAAGATCTTCTGTTCACATTAGAAAAGCTGTAGCATTCCTGTCACTTACTACCCTGAAAGTAGGCTGCTCATTGCAACTATTATTATGCCCATGAAGTCCAAAGTTACTGTGACTGTGTAATTCTCTTCATATTTTGTTGAAATACAATACTGACACATAGAGAGGCATACTCTCCATGTGCACTAAAAAAAAAAAAAAAATTGAAGGATTAAGACTTAGGTTTCTCTTTTGGAAAGCCATACATCAGAATAATGGAGATGTTTGAAAACTTGAAACAAGCAATCTTTCTAAAATGGACTGCAATGGCACTTACTGACTCTTCTGCTTTCACAGTGCATTTTCAAATAACCTTGTGCATGATGACATTAGGGGTTTTGCATATATGCAAAAATGAGTCTATTTGTTACATTATTACAGTATGTGCTGATTGCAAACTTTTAGAGCTCATCTAAAAATATGGTAAGGTTACTCACCCAGTGCATGAGATGAAAAACAAATTAGGTATTAACTTAGCTTGTCATCACCTTTTATTTATTCCTGTAGGAACCAACATGACAGTGCTCACCACATGTGGAACCATGAATTTGCATTTCAGAACAAAAATAATAAACCAAAACAACCTTAAAGTATGCTGATGCAAGCCAGTAAGGAATAGGATTAGTTCATTTGTAAGCTAAGCTATACTTCTAATTGTAATGCAAATTTGACCAAGGATATATAAAATAGGTACGTTTAGATCACATGAAAGTTAAAAGAAATAATAAGACAACAGAAGTCAATAGGACAGTTGGAGAGGAACTTCTGTGCTCTCCAAGTTGTCTGTATTTTCATCATTTGTATATATCTTAATAGAATAATTATCATCTTAGTTAGCCTTCCCAGAAAGAGCACTTGCCTCTATCTTTGAGAGTATCGCAGCTAAAATGTTTTTACCACCTTGATACATATGGTAATAAAATTTCAAGGAACTCAGTTGTTATGCCTATTTTGCCCCAAGTTTTTCCTTACATTATCAAACCAAAGAGGTAGACCTGTTCTTATGCTAAATTGCAGTACATCTTCTCTCCTTGTAAGAAGTTAGGATATTTGTCTTCTATCCCAAGGACTGTACTGTCCTGCAACTCAGTTTCTCAAGTGCCTCAGTCTCTGCACAGCTCTTGAAACCATAAAAGAGGTGACTTCTGGGTTATCCTCACATATCTGACAGTGTAAGCCCAGAGGCAGTGAAGATTCCTGCCTGCCCTCAAAGTCTGCATCCTCTCCTGGGTCAGCTGTGCTACTTCAGTCAATCATAATGTCATTATTTTGGCAAATTTCTCAGTTATTTCCCCTGCTGACACTTGCAACTTTCTGTGAATTTTCTCCAGGGACAAAGAAGGCTGCAAGAGCATGAATTTGAGTGGAGAGTAATACAACTGCATTGTCATCTCCTAGATGTGTCCTCTGAGCTCAAGACTGTTCAGCTCTTTTATTTTTTTACCTGCTCCATCTGTAGACCTGAATTCTCAGAGGACACATCTTCTGAGCAGAACAGGACATAGATGGTGTCATATCCCACATTATTCTGTGCCACTCATGGCATACCAGAAATTTATAGGATTTCTTGGTTGAAACTAGTAGATATGAGTCAATTCCAAGCAGAAGCATGTCCTGGCCTCATGGGAAAAATACATGTATAAATCTGAAAAGAAAAAGGTAGAAAATGTCTTTCATTACAGATAAAAAGTTAAAGGCATTTGAAATGTCAAATTGTACTTAAAGTGTTTAAGTAATCATTAAGATAATCACTTTCCAACTTACTGCCACATGGTCTAGTACTCAGGCTGGCAAGAAAATCAAGCAAACAAACCTGGATGTTCTGTTAGCAGCAAAACTGCTTATGTTGGTTCCCTGTGCATAAGTTATGTTCATCAGCAGACTTTTTTATGGTTTGAGTACTGATTGCTTTTGATTAGATTTTCTTGAGTCTAATACATGGAAGGTTCATATTTCAATCTTCTCCTCAGTGCGAGAAAGAAAAAAATCCAACTCTACTAGCAGCAGGCAAGCATCTAATAAGTACACAATTAATCTCTAAAAAACAACTTTTCTTTTTTTTCAATTAGGTTGAAATTAGTCAATTCCATAGAGACAGGGCAGAGTGAAAAAGAGATAAAGAAGTATTCACACAAACATATGGATTGCTCATGTAAGTTTTATTTCCTTAGGAAGTCAGGACAAAACATTACAGTGATTAATATATAAACAGCAATTGCTCATATCCTGCAGATTTTCAGGAAATAGCTGAAATCTGCAAGCAAATTTAACTGAGTCTGTAGCGGATAAAATTAACTAAAAGATGGAGATATAATTGCCTGAGTCTGTACACAAAGTCAAGCTGAAAGATAAATGGCAGTTCCATTTTCCTGTTGACTGTTAAAGCAAATTAATTATCTGGGGTCATGGATTTTCCTCCAGAAACAGGAATGTGAATCTTAGAATCCAAGAGAGTTTGTAATAAGCAGAAATGAAACTGATTTCTCAAGAGAGATTACCATACAAACACAATATTCCTGGGCCATATTTGCCCTTTTGAGGGATTGTTTCACGGAAGTGTGAAGATCCTGCATAGTGCTGCACTACACTAGGGTAATATTATGTACTCAAAACTCTGACACAGCTTTTTCCTAGGATCTAGCTTTGGATGGAGTTTCCTATTACATAAAGCTGATTGCTCAGAAAAAATACGATCATGCTGTAATCCTTACATAGTGATCAGTCTCATGACAATTCAGTTATTTAACTAATGTCCTCCCATAGCATGGCGTGCAGTACAGCAGGAATGATAGTTATTTCCTGCAGAGGGAGAGTGAGGCTGTGGGTGATGCCCCTGCAGCAGCAGAAAGCGTGGAATTTGGGAGATGGTGGAGTCCATGGCAGCTGGGAGGGACAGCTGGACTGCAAAACTGGGTGGACTGGAAAGAATGGAAAAAACAGCTGCAACAGCAGGAAAATAGCAAGCAACAAACAGGATGTGAGGAGGAATTACAATAAAATAGTTGAAAGCGTGTGAGGAGACCAGTAGGCCTGATGCTGACACTGGCAGCCAGAACTGCTGGGAATGCTGAGATCCACAACACATGCCAACAGCAGTGCACCGTGGTGAATGGATTCCAGACTGCCACACAGGACTAATGTAGTGCAGCAGGAGCAGGTGCCAGAGAAAAGCTCATTTCTGGTAGTTTAAGAGCAACCCAGGCTTCCAGTTTTATGTTAGCTCTGGTGGATGCCACTTAGCTGTCACTCTGTCTTGAAGTTCTTCTGTGAGAGCCCTCAGAAACACACAGATGTACATCTGCAACCTCTGTGTGCCAGAGGCAGGGACGCTCCCTTGTGAGAAACCAAAGCAGAAGAACCTACCAGCAGTAGTTGAGACCTGAAATATCAATTTAGGGATGGGCTAGGTAGGACTTTCCTGATTTTTTCAAATAATATCATTAAAATGTGTCCTCCTTGAAAACAAAGAAACAAAACATAATGACTGTAAGTCCAGAAACACTGTATTAGACAAGAGTTAAAAATCAGAGTACTAAAATAAATACAGATCTGTGATAGTCCTAAATGGGTACAGAAAGCTCTAGCAATCATACATCTCAGAATACAAAATGGATTTGGAAGGAAGAAAGAAAGGGCAGTATCAACAGACAGACAGCAGATGCAACATGAAGATAGAAATGATGGAGTTAGATGTGTCAAAGAGCTTTATATATGGGAAGAGATAGAAGAAATTAGAATAGAAAAAGGACATTACAGAGATATGGAATGGGTAAGTGCAGAAAAGAGGGAGATTTGAAAATCTTAACCTCCCTCTGAGAAGTGTAGATCAGAACATAAATTTATGTTTTTCATCAGCTTTTTTTTCCCGTCAGTTGAAAACTTATGAAACGTAAGTAAGCAATTAGCTTTAGGTAGATCACAGGGCATCTGTAATATTCCTTTATGCCATGACTCTGTCACAGTGATGAAACATGATTTATGTGAAACATTTGCTGGAGAAATGCCATCAACATTAATAACGTTATATAAACAGGAGAAAACAGCAGCTCCTGTGGCCTCCCTTTGCTTCCTGTGCTGAGCAGCTCTGTAGTTGCAAAGGAGTTTTTTGAGCAATGTTGATTGTAATTCACAAATTGAATTTCTTTTTACCTTGAGTTCACAGCTGGTGTTTAGCTCTTTTTCACTGTATTTGCATTCCAATAAACAGTCATTAATCTCGGTTTCCTTATCAGGAGCTGTTCTAATTTGGCTGTTCTAAAAGTTGAGCTAATCAATAGAGTTAATTCTTTGCATTTATAAACAACAGGAAGTTTTCTATTGTAAAAACAGCGTTTCCTTTATGGTCTGTTGGCTTATCACTTCTTAAATGTCAGCTTAAACTCAGTGCCATTGGTACATCATGACAAACAGCACTTACACAAGTAAGTGTAAGTACACCTACTGAAGTTGGTGTGGCTAGTCATTTGACCATAAAACATGAATTAATATGGACAGAAATGCAAAACAGAAGCTTCTTGTCTAAAAAATACTAAAGAAGACTACAGGTAGATAAATAAATTCCTGGTTTAGAACAGATAGTGAACAAACTGAATTGTATTTTCATTTGTAGTTTACCTTGCAATCCCCTGCCATCCCTTACTGTAAAACACTACAGTGAACTGTTTTTTGAGCAGGCCTCTATTTCTCTAAGAGCCTCTCACATTACAATAAATCACTACACATAAACAGGGGGAATTCATACCTTGAAGACAGCAGTCAGCCCCACTAGTACTTTGTCATTCTGCTGGCATAGCAGAGTTTCATCTTCCCGTTTCAGTAAGAGACACAGGGCACAGGCCATTACTAATGGAAATGGCTGAGACACAGCCCCAGGAGCTGTGTTCCTTGATGTCCTTGGTCTGGGCACCACAACCCACATAAAATACCCTGGCACAGTAGGCCTTGTCGAGAATTTTGCTAGCTATCCCCAGGCTTGCAAAGAGAAGAGAAGTCCCAATGTCGCACTGTCTATGTTGTCCTGGGATTTTGGTCTTGAGGAAAATGGTATGGACTTACTATATGACTGTATTTCATTCGTGGTTCTAACAGTGGTGTCTTTGTTTACAGTATTGTCCTTAGACTTCAGCTGAATGAAACGTGTCCACAACATCTTTTTTTCTTTAAAAATCATTAAAGCTGCAACTAAGAATAAAACAAAGTGATGCCATCAACTCAGATCTCCCCTAAATTCACCTAGTTTTTTCTCCTAATGAGTATAGGATGTCATTACTTTGCTGTGATTTTGCATGGATTAAGTTCTCTTGCTGCATCAAACCCTTTCAGTTCAAAGGGTCAAACTTGTCTTTTATATACCTAACTGGGCCAAGCAATTTCACACACAAAACTTTAAAAATACTGTTATGCCTACACTAGTATGTCAGAAGTTATAGAGGAAAGCGATCTGTATGAGCAATAATACAGAGATTATTTCCACTAAGGCTAACTAAGCTTAATGACCATCTAAAAACTGTTCTCCTTTCTGTGTATGAGTAGTTGATATTTCTGGTTTGGCAGTGTATGCATGGCTGATGATAGAGTGAGTATGGAAAGTGACCACATGGATGCAGCACTTTTTTTTTACAAAGTTGAAAAGTTATTGAGAGTTTATTGTTACACCTTTTTCATTCTGCCCCACCTTTAATGGCAAAGGAATTAAAACCCCTCAGTTTGCTTGCTATACCATGTATATCTAACACATTACTACCATCGGTCTTCATAAAAGCTATATACAAAATGTAAGCTTCACTTCCCAAAATTCAATCAACTTTAACTAACTACTCAAAATACATGAACTTTAGGCACGAGAAAAATACCACTTTCCATTGGTCTTGACCCTCGAAAACATCCCATTCAAGTTTTACTCATACTTGGCTTAAGTATACGTTTCCTTTTTGCTTGGATACATGTGGCACAGATAAAGACACGGAAACGAGAAGCACGGTGGAGACCAAACCTGATCTGCTACGATTCTTATGGTCTTATACCTAACCCCATGAAGTCCCCAAAATTTCTTTCCCCAGGCAAACCCCACGTCTGGATAAATGCATCAGTCCAGGCTCAAAGCAGTAAATATCAGCAAGAGTGATGAAAAAGACTATATTGGGGAATTAAACTGCGTGAAAAAAAACAGCCCCAAATACGTAAAAGTGCATTACCGCAAGGAGTATTGTAACTGGATGGCAATCAATGACAGCATTTTGGTTTTGCACTCTGACCAGCAATTCTAAAGCCCAGGTAAGTTTGTCTTCTCCTAAGGTTGTCCGTACCTGTAACCCATGCTGAACGGAGCAGCTTTTTTACCTCGTGCCGTGAGAGGTCACGGACTGAAGCAATTACATTAGTTTTGCCATTTCTCACGCTTTTAATGAACTATTGCCGGCAGCGAGCACTTAAAGCAACAACAGACAAAAGCCTCGAGACTGGTCAAGAAGCTGCAAGTTTTCCCTTCCCGTTCGCCTGACCTGCGGCGCTGCGGGAGCGCCTGGGATGCTCCGGAGGGCCAAAAGCCGCTCCCGGAGAGGAGTCCCGCGGCCCCGGCACCGCGGGAATGGCCCCGGCACGAACGACAATGCCTGGCGGGACGCGCAGCCTCCCACAGGCTCGCCCAGCACAGACTACGTTTCCCGTGAGGCCGCGCGGCAGAGCGCGGGCCGGGGGCGCGTCAGCGGCGCGAGCAGCCAATCGCGGCGCGGCCGGGGCGAGCGCCGTCCGCCGCCAATGTTGTTTTCACTGAGTCGGGGCGCTGGTGTTGTTGGCGGCGGCGCCATATTGGAAGGGACAAACGCCCGCTCTCGAGCAGCCCCTAGGCGCGGGCCCGGCCGCCGCCATGCTGTACCTGGAGGACTATCTGGAGAGTGAGTGTGTGCGCGGCGGGGGCGCCGGGCGGCCGGGCACGGCCGGTGCGGGGGAGCCAGGGGAAGCCGCGGCGAGGAGGCGGCGCCCCCCTCCCCCACGGCAGCGAGTGACTGACTGGCTCCTTCCCTGCCCCCTCTCTCCCGCTCCCCCGTGTCCCCGCAGTGATCGAGCAGCTTCCCATGGATCTGCGCGACAGGTTCACCGAGATGCGCGAGATGGACCTGCAGGTGCAGAGTACGTGAGTCCCGCCCCCTCCGCCTCCGCCCGCCCCCTCCGCGCCCGCCCCGCTCCGCCCCGCGGGCACCGGCCCCACCGCTGCGCCCCCGCCGCAGGCGGGAGGGGCGGGGAGGCCGAGCGAGGAAGGAAGGCAGGAAAGAAAAAAGGAAGGAGCAGGCAGGCATAGCGGCGCCGCTCCGGCCCGCGGCAGCGCCTCCGCCCTCTCCCCCGCGCTGCCCCGGCGCGGCCGCGCCCCCTGCCCAGCCCTGTCCCGGCTCTCCGGCACCGCCGCTCGGGCTCGGGGGCGTCTCGTCGTCTCCCGCGTGCGAAGGCTCTGCGGAGCCGCCGCGACGAGGCGAGGGGCGGGCCGCACGCCCCCGGCGCTGCCGCGGCAGCCCCCGACCCACCCCGGGCCCCGCCCGCCGGGCCCCGGCGCCACGAGGTGCTGAGCGGAGCTGCGTTCCTGGGCTTGTGCTGCTCCCAAAGGCCTTTTCGGTGGCACGTCCCAAACTCTTTAGATTTTTGATCCCTAAGAGCAGTGATGGTGGTTTGGAACATGAGTTATGTCCCACTCCTTCCAGTACGTAGCGGCATGCTCTCTCTGAAACTTTCCAGCCAGCCCCCTAATAACAGTATATGGAAAGGTGCTATTTGCTCGGCCCGTTGTGCCCTAGCTGACACGCAGCCAGATACCCTTAATTAATATACTTTCGGTTTTATACTGATTATATTTTATATAAATTTCTACTTTTATATAATATATATTTATTATACAAAATATATTTACAAATACACTTCAGGTTTGTTTGTAGGTCACTTTGTATTTTACAGCTTATATCCTCATGTAATACACTGCCTTAGGCTGTTTCCAGGATGCATTGCCATTTCATCTTTTCTAATGCAACCTTATCTGAGGCTTAGTTGTCCTGTAGCACCCTGCGTAGCTATTGCGGTCATTTAACACACAATATAGTTGTCTGTAGCTGTGATTCAAAAATATTCATAAATGAAACTGCTACTGCATAAAAAATGAGCACAATCATCAGTATGGAAGGGCCAGGCTATTGTAAAGGGGAATAAGAGAAAAAGCAGAGATTGAAATAACAAGGGAATACTGTACAGGGATACAAAGTGCAGCACTAAGTGGGAACCGTTCTATAATACTTTAAAGTACTTTCCATTTGCTGTCTACTTTAGTGGACCCAGCAGATCTGTTTAACAGGCCTTATTGACACATGTAGAACTGTCCATATGATTTTATTTTATATTTTGGCCTAAATGTTGTCTTGCATTCAGTGTTTAATGTTGTGGGAACAGTCGTGGCTCCTTCTGGGAGGTAACACCTCTAAAGTTGCTATTACCAGGGAGTATCATGAGGGGGAGTGAGCAGCTCCCTGATAGTTTGGAATAAGTTCACAGATTTTACTTCTATTCCACAAGAAGGCAAAGAAGATAGTAAGGGTGGGTTTTTTAGGTGTGTTTGAAAACGAGGCAGCTAGCGACACCAAGACAGCAGATTTTCATTTCCTGTGCTTTAACTGAAAATGACAAATAACAATTCATGTTGTATTACTGGAAGTAGTAAATTACAGTGAATATTGTATACTAGATCAACCTTAGGTGTAGAGAAAAATTTTCTCAGACCTTGGTACTTCTGTAATTCTTGTGAAGTGATTGGCAGGGTATTGAAACACATTTATGAAACTTCTGGACTAGCACCTCTTCAGCATCATGTGCCCAACTGCCTGAGGAACACTACATGCAAACCTGCAGGTTGTTTGGTGTCTCAGAAGTACGTGAAAACAGTACTTCAAGTGATGCTGTCCCAGAAAGCTACATGATTTGTAATGCAGAGATATCACTGCTGCTCTGCTTTAGTGTCATTGTTGATTTTGTATTCTGTGCTGTTTGGACCACACTGATTCCTAATGAGGCAGGTTCTGCTGTTGGAAGAAATAATAAACCAGGTCTATCTGCTGTATATTCTGAAAAGATTAATGTGGAAAAAAGCAAAGATCATGTGACTTGGGACTTGACTCTTGAGCTTTAATTGGGCTCCACACGAAGCATAAATATGTGTCTCTGTTTATGTTAAATTGTGGATTATCAGGTTTTCGTGGTAAAATGTCAACATCTGTAAAAAAGACTGTTCTCACAGAAGTTTTGACAACTCTCTTGGGAAATTTGATCTAAGAAATTAGTAGCTCAGAATATAGTATCACGAGAAAGAAATGGCTGAACTTGAGTGTAGCAGAGAGAGCTTTCCATATAATTTGATAGATCTGACCTGCACTTGCCTTTGCCTTTTCTGCTCTTTCAGGAGTTTCTGAAAGAGCAGCCAATATTCTGTGATAATTTTCCCCTAGGCAGTTTCACATAGATTGATAACATGTCCTCAATAAAAACTGGAGAAGATACTTTTTATCATTTCTTCTTTATGAAGCCACTAGAATAACTAATGCTTAAGGTGTTTGTGCTCAGAGGATAGGAGATAGAACATTTTGTCTCTTGGCTTTTTGGACCAAATAAAAGTCACTGGGTCAAAGAACAAAGATTTTAGAAACCTCCTATTAGTGTGTGTTTCTTGCTTGCTTCTCAGGCTTCTTAATCTTCTCTACATGGTGAAAGTGGAAAATGCTCATTGTTCAGGTTCTCCCACTTTGTTTTCTCCTGTTTTGTTTTAATCCAAAACTGTTCGACTACTTTGTTCTGGGTCTAAATAAAGATGATGTGAACTTTTGTCACAACTATTACTGCTTGTGATTAATGGTGCTCTATCCACAGTTGTTAGGTTCCTGTTGGGTTTGATGCTGAATGTTCCCAGCATAAAGGAAGATTGGTGAATATTTTTGATCATTTAGTATGAATGATTTTTGGTTATTTATATAAACAGTTCTAGCTGTGAATTTTCAGAGTTGAGAGGACCCTTGGCCTCTTGTATTTTAAGAGTAAATAATATGTAGGGATTCATGAGCTTCTTGAACTAATTAATTAATTTGCATTTTGTTTTTGCAAGATGTGATCCAGTTTTAATGATCTGTGAAGTTTCTGTGAAGTTTCTTAGGTGTTTTGCAGCCAGAGCCTGAAATTTGTAGCATTGCTACATTGCTGCATTGTCACATTTAATTTAAAACTGATAGCTGGGCAGTGTCACTGAGAATGCTGGGAAAAGAGCCTCAGTACTGTCATCTATCCTGACACTAGCAAGGCTGTCAAAGCTAGTTTAACTGAGGCAGCTGCATGTTTTTGGAAATGTGCAAGCTGTTGAGTGCACAAATTTCCAGCTGTTAAAATAGTAAACTCAGTGGGAGAAGGGTGGAGGGGAAAGGGAAAGGAATCCCTGTTCCTGTCTCAATAAACAATGAAAAAAAAACCCAACTTGTGGTTGATATTTTCCTTTCTAGAGATAGTTAATGTTAGAAAATGGTGGTTTTATTTTTTCCCCCATTATGATGTTTCTCAACTTTATGAAAGTGAGAATCCTGTCCAAATAATACTTCATCAGTGCATTTACTCCTCTGGGGGTGGAGGGAATTATTTGTGAGTGCTTTCAATTTGCTCTGACTCTTCCTAGAAAACAATGGAGAGGCCCTGGACTTAAAGGCACTGACTTTGCTCTTCAGTTAGTCTAACTTTTTGAGACACTAATTTTTTTCAATTATTTGGTTTTGTATTTGACTGTTTCTCTTAGGAGAACATTTTGTTTCCTGCTCATTTTGTAACTGGCTAGAATGTTCCAAAGTCAGCAGTCTAGAGCCCTGGGTGAGGAGTTGGGGTCGTGCTTTAAGTCACTACCACTGCTCTTAGGGACAAAAAACCTTTAGAACTTGGAGTCCTGCCTGTCCCATGCTGGAGAGCACAAGAACCTTGATGAGAATCCTACCAGAATGCAATTCTGCTTCTTGGAAATTAAGGTAAATATTTCCCTCCGCTGTCCACTGTTGCTTGATTGTTTTGATTTTTCCTTTTTTTCCTCTCTAATAGTTTGCACCTCAGTCCTGTCAACTTTGTTTGAGAAAAAAAAATTCCTTTTTTCTAATGTTTAAGTACATGAGAAGATAACATGTTTCTCAATCTTTTCCTATGCTGCAGATGCAATGGATCAGCTTGAGCAGAGGGTAAATGAATTTTTTATGAATGCAAAGAAAAAAAACCCGAATGGAGAGAAGAACAAATGACATCAATCAAAAAAGTAAGGCTATCACAAGAGTGGGTCAGATTTTTCTTTTGCAAACTAAGACAACCTTAGGAAAAAATAGTTTATGATTGATGGGAGATGTAAGTGTTCAGAACCGTGCCTTACCTTGGGCTTTCATAGAGGTGGATGGAACTCCCTTGGAGGAGAAAAGTGAGTGAAAGGTTTCTTTGATCAAGAATTTCACTCAAGTTTTACTGAGCACTTGCTAGCATTTGAAAAAAATGTAATCTTGAAATGGTGAGTAAGCCTAGAAAAATTTGGAGCTCAGATTTTTTCTCTTTGTGGGACATGAAGTTGCCCAAGTTAATTTGATTTCTTTTAGAGGCTATTTTTCAAGCTTAGACTCAGAATTTCCTGTGATTTTCTGCCTGTGTCCTTCTGCACATTATATATATGGTCTATGTAACTAGAGGAGAGTAAGATATAGGGAAGAGTAAGAACATAAATATGAATGTATTCTGTGTTATCCTTCAATACTTGACCATTGGTATTAGCAATGTAGTCCATCATTTTGTCAGGAGAAACTCCTTTGTAGTCTCCTGCCATGGCTACGTCAGCCCCTAAGTTGGGTGAGGTTTGTTTTCTTCTTTAATTAATGCAACTAGGTTTATAAATTTTAAAAAAGATAAAGCATCATTTTGAAGAGCAGTCAGATTTGTGTTGGTCCTGAAGTGAAAGACTCAATCTTATTTTAAGCCCATAAGATGATGCTGTGCAATATAAAATAAATCCAAGGTTGTTTCATTTCTCATAGCATTTCCTTGCAGAAATCTAAATATCAGTCTAGTAGGAATTGTCTCCATTTGTAATTTGGCTTTTTCTAACACAGTGAAAATAAATTGATATATATTATCTCTCTCATTGAAAATTCAGATGATTGTTTTTTACAGTAAAATTTCACAGTCTTTCTGAAAACTGACTTAAATTTGTCCTTTTGACTTTTATTTTGTGGTTCCTAACAGTAGCTTAAACTTACTGAAACTAATTCAGTTACATTCATAGTTTAAAAAAATTCTCTTCCTAACAGGATTATTATAAGGCTTTGGAAGATGCAGATGAAAAAGTGCAACTGGCTAATCAAATATATGATCTGGTAAGTGGACACAAGACTTGTGATGAATTTCCCCAAATTTATGCCCTAGGAAGTTCTAAGCATTTTGATAAAGCACTGCAGCTGTGCTGCCTTTACTTTTTTGTCATCTACATACAGATGTTTTTCTGGTAAAAGAAACATTTGATATTTTATTGACTTTTAAGAATTTTGGGGTTTTGGGTAGTAAGTGTCACTTAAATATAAAAGAGAGAAATAGTATTAGAAATCATAAGGTTTTAATGCATGGTTTTGGGCTGTTTAGGAGCCTGATTGAGAGAATCCCTTGGGGTGCAGTGTTGAGGAGTCCAGGAAAGCTGGACATTCTTCAGGAAGGAAATATTAAATGTAGAGGAGCAGCCCATCCCTATATGCCAAAGAGAAGCCAGCAGGGAAAAAGACCAGCCTGGCTAAATACAGAACTTTGGCTTCCAACTTGGGGAGAAAAGAGTATATATCACCTTGGGAAGAATGGGCAACTTGGGAGGGCTACAAGGATTTTAGGAAGTGGGTGGGGAGCAGAACAAAGTCTCCATAATTCAAGGGAGGTTAGCAACCTACTGTGCCACTTAGACAAACTTGGATGCACTTAAGTTTAGGGCTGTAATGGGATCCACCCCATGGCACTGTGTGGAAAGCTCACTGAGCCACTTTTGGGTGTTTAGTAGAGGTCCCAGTTGACTGGAAATTAGCAAATGTAATGCCCATGTACAGGAAGGTCAGAAAGAGCAACTAGGGAATTAAGGGCCTGTCAGCCTGACTTCAGTGCAAGGTCATGGAGCAGATCATCCTGTCGTGACACAGCACAAGCAGGACAACCAGGGGATCAGGCCCAGGCAGCATGGGTTTAAGGAAAGCAGGTCATGCTTGGCTGACCTGGTCTTCAATGATGCAGTGACCTACTTAGTACATGAGGGAAAGGCAGTGGATGTTGCCTACCTGGATTTTAGTAAAGCCTTTGACACCGTTTCCTGCAGCACTCTCCTGGAGAAACTGGCTGCTCATGCCTTGGGCAGATGCAGTATTCATTGGGTAAAAATTGGATGGATGGCCAGACCCCCAGAGGGGTGGCACATGATTTAAAGTTTAAGTATATTTATTTTACATTTCTCAAGAGAACAGAACCTGCAAGTCAGACTACTCTGAAATATAGAAGACATAAAGCAACTGCTTTAGTTTCACTACAATTGGCCAAAATTTTTGTCTAGTAGTTGGAACTTCCCCTTCTCTTTTGCTTAGCTGGTAACTGGAAAAACCTTCCAGTTTTTAATAAAGATGGGTAAATTTTGCTGTATGATTACAGAGTAAAAGGCATTTGGAACGTAGTATTTCTTTTCATGATAGTGAGTTGAGAATTTTTTTTGTTAATTTTTAATACCCAAAAGTATATCTTAGTTTGCTGAAACACAGGATTCTCTACTTTCAGTTAAGACTCAGTACACACTGTATTTACTGGAGTTTATAGCAGCACACGAATTGTACACAGGTTTCAGTTCAGAACTTCAGTTACCCCAAAGCAGCCCAATTTCTATTGAAATCCATGTCATGTACTGTTCTTTGTCTTCCCCTTTGTGTTTGCATAACCAGAGCACCTCCGAGTCTTTATTTCTGAAAAGAAGTGTCTTGGATCTTTGCCTATGCTATTTTGGTGTTAGCAGTGTCTCTGCTGAGTGAGGGAAGTGGAGGTGACTAAAAAGATCACTTGTGTGCATTACTGTGCTTAGTGCTGCGTGGCACAAAATTGCTGGAAGGGAAATACTTAGCAAGCCTGAGATTAAGTACGTAGAACATATCATGTTCTGGAAGTGGATGCTATTTATTTTTGCTTCATCTAACAAACAGGTAGACCGTCATTTGAGAAAATTGGACCAGGAACTCGCTAAATTTAAAATGGAACTTGAAGCAGATAATGCTGGAATTACAGAAATATTAGAGAGACGTAAGTATGCATGGTTGTCTTTAAGAACTTGACCGACTTTCAGTCAGTTTGCAAAATGGAAGTACCATACACTTGTTAGTGGCTGCCAGTATTTTCTCCTGTGTTTTAAACTGCTTTTCATCAGTGATTCTCAAATTTTAGTTTTGGCCTCAGTTTATACCAGTGAAATCAAGATACAGCTAAGTAAGTAGAATATTTTTTTGGCACAACTGTAATCCTTGTGAATTGCTACAGTAATTCTTTAAACCTGTTTTTAAGGATTGTAGGTATTCAGCCAAGTACTTTGGCCTAAGCATGCCACCTTCCCAGTTGCAAGGGTGCCGTTTCTTCCTTGAACTGATGAACGTTCTTGAACCAAACTAAGGAGGGTCACTATTTTAGTTTTCCATATACTTGGGGTTTTTTTTAAAGGGGCAAGAATGGGTTGTTCTGTAATGGGCCAATAAAGGAAAAGCATTTTCATTAGGAATCCTGCATGTTAAATACAACCATGCTGATATTCAGAATGTGAATAAAAATGTAAAGTTACAGCTTTATTGCCTGCTTAGTGTAGAAGAATCTGGATTTTCTGTACTTACCAGCATTTAGACATCAAATTCAAATGTGATTGTGATAAATTTCTAACTTGATTTAACTACTGCAATTATGGAGGCAGTGGCTGTCCTCATAGCCAAAGATAGTGAAAATTGACTTAAGTCACTTGGGGATAATTAGGAATAAGTATCCTTTCTTGGAACTTTTTGTGGCTGTATTTTATAAGCTGGGAGTTTGGGGCTATTTTATATGTAATTATTATTAAAAATAACAGGAAAAAAATTAAATAAAAATTAAATGCTATTAATTAACTAGCAATTACAAAAAATAGCTAGTTTATTTTAGTTTAAATCCCAGCTGGTTTTAGAATGTGATGCTACCTTTTCTTGAACTATGTGTTTGGAGAGGTTGCTAGATAGGATTTCAAGAATTCAAAATAGAGATGTACTAGACTGCATGTGGCATCTTTAAGGTTTGTTTGTTTTGAGAGTTTTGTTTGTTTTTAAATAAAGCTAAAAGTAGGAGACTCTTAACATTTTAGCTTTCAGAGTAAATACAAAAGGTCGAAGTGCCACCAGAGGGCAGTCTTTGGGCAAGGTCAAAACATAATTGAAGTTCGCTCAGCCAAAATAGCTCCTAATGCTTTGATTCTCTTCTAGACTAATTATATTTAAACTTCTGTAATACTTATGTATTACTCATATCCTCATGTATTTCAGTGCTTTTTGAAAGCACTGGAAGAGGTAAAGAAATGCTGAAACTTCAGATTTTGAAAAATGAATGTGAATGTGTAAATATAAGTTGGTAGGTATAGCAGCTATTAAAAAATGTTTTTGTTAGAGATTGATGAACAAAATATTATATATTGTTCCAAATATATAGTCAAAGTCTCTCCTTTGCTGTGATTATGTAGCCTCATCTTACAAGAAAAGTTATTCTTAGACATAGACTTGGATTTATGCCTGTCTGACTTTTTCTTTTTTTGTGGGGAGGATGGGCATGGGGTTTGTTGTTGTTTTGATGGTTTTGTGGGGTTTTTTGTTTTGTTTTGTTTTTATTTGTATTGTTGCTCTATGTCTTTTGACTGTTAAGAAATCTGGATGATGATCTGCAGCCCTTTCTTTTGAATGTTAAATCATCTTGAAAGGTGAAACTGCTGTTTCTTGAGTTTTGACTGAATGTGACAAGGTGGACTCAGTGGGACAAGATGCCTTGTTTATACAGTTTACTTTTCTCAGTCTTCATATTGGTGTAGACTGAAAGCACTTTTGGTGCAGCTGTTCTGCAAATCATTTGAGTAAGTGGCATGTTGAGCGCAATGTTGTTGATTCTTCTTATAGGCCTTGATTTTAAGTTCTTGATTTCAGCAGTGGGACAGTAGCAGTCATGAATTTTTATTTGAGAACTAGTCTCACTTGCTCCTTGTTACACTGTAGAAAGGGTTTCAACTTCAGCAAAAATTCTTCTGATTAAAATAAATATAACTGCATTGTGATTTGGTTAATATTTTAAAGATTCCTTTAGTATGTAAAAGTTAAAACAGTGCCAACTCTCAATTTTTGTGCCCTTTTTACCTCCCTCTTAGGGTCTCTGGAGCTGGATACACCAGCACAGCCTGTGAATAACCATCACTCCCATTCTCACACTCCAGTAGAGAGTAAGTATTTGAAACTTATAAAGATGGCCACTTTTTATGTTTCCTTTGGTTTTTTTGTTGGGTAGTATTAAAAAAAAGAGAAAAAAGTGGTTCAGAACTTTTTTCCCTCCATCATTGCAGGGAGAAAGCAAAGCATGAAAAAATGCTAATGTCTGTTTAGAAGAAGTGCAGGAATGAAATAGGTTTTGCTGGTGGGAATTAGTTGAAAGTGCTAGCATAATTTGACTTTCAAGCTGAATAGATTTTACATTTAAGTTCCCTTAATTTATTTCATTTAGAAAGGAAACACAATCCATCTTCTCACCACAGTACAACAGATCATGTTCCTGAAAAGAAGTTTAAATCTGAAGCTCTTCTATCTACCCTGACTTCAGATGCTTCTAAAGAAAATACACCAGGTAATCCTAATTGTCTTTTGTTTCATTGCTTTTTAATCAGAAGAAGAGAAACTTAATTTTATTTGTGAGTTAGTCTTGTGAAATCACAGAATCATGGAATGGGTAAGGTTGGAAGGGACCCCAGTGGGTCATCTCTGCAGCCTCCCTGCTCAAGCAGGGTTATCCTAGAGCACCTTGCACAGCATTGTGTCCGGACAGTTCTTGAATATCTCCAGT
The DNA here is from genome assembly GCA_032173965.1 of Sitta carolinensis. Classification (NCBI taxonomy): domain Eukaryota; kingdom Metazoa; phylum Chordata; class Aves; order Passeriformes; family Sittidae; genus Sitta; species Sitta carolinensis. Next base: position 22,207,450 of record JAVUNC010000005.1, on the reverse strand, counting down.
GAGGGAGACTCCACAGCCTCTCTGGGCAACCTGTTCCTATGCAACCTATCCTGTGTGTGGCCACCTGTACAGTAAAGAAGTTCTTATATTCGGTTGGAACTTCCTGTGCATCAGTTTCTGCCCATTGCCCTTTGTCCTGTTGCTCAGCACCACCAAGCAGAGCCTGGCTCCATCCCCTTGACTTCTTCCCTGCAGATGCTGGCAGACATTGACTCTCTCAGATCAGTGAGTGTCCCTGCAGATACTGACCCACTGGTCCACTCTCAGTCATCTCTTCTCGAGACTGAACAAGCTCAGCTTCCTCAGCCTTTCCTCATATGTGAGGTGCTCCAGTACCTTTATCATCTTTTTTTTCACTCCACTGGATCCACTCCAGGAACTCCATGTTTCTTGTACCGAGGAGCCCAGAACTGGACACAGCACTCCAGACACAGCTTTGCTAGAACTGAGTAGAGGGGTCAGGATCACCTCCCTCAACCAGCTGGCAGTGCTCTTCCTAATGCACCCCAGGACACCATTGGCATTCTTAGTCCCCAGAGGACACTGCTGGCTCAGGGACAGTTTGTTGTCCTCCAGGACCCTAAGTTCCATCTCCACAGGGTGGCTTTTCAGCAGGTCAGCCCACAGCCAGTGCAGTTGCATGGGGTTATTCCTCTCCAGGTGCACTGCACTTCCCTTTGTGGAATTTCTAGGCCCTGTGCCCTGGATAATGACCTGGGATATGCCATTCAGACAGTCTTCAGTCAGAGGCTGATACCTCTTTCCCTGGGATTTTCAGTCTCTTGAAACATGAGAAAATGCAGGCATTCTTACTCATCTGTGTTGTCTGTGAAGTCTGCTTTGTTGTCATTCAACAGCTTATGATGGCTGTTTCTTTTTATTTACACTTTGAGAAAGATAACAGTACAGTTTTGTTCAGCTAGTGGTAGAAGTATAAGAAATCAATGCATTATTTTTGGAAAAAAATGCATACAACAATTTCCAAAGTAAGGGAAAAGAATTTTCACGCTTTTCTTTTTGAGAGTTGGTCTGAAAATAAAATTATTTTCATGTGTTGTATATGTCAAAAGAGATGTCTTTTTGAATAGTGACGAAAAAAACGTAAACGTTTCTGCCTATTCTCAATATTAAGGCGTTTCTTAGTTTCTTCTCTGAAAATAAAAGACTAAAGAGTTAACAAGGTACAACTACCTTGTTTTGGAGTTCAGTAATATTTGTCAATTTTAAGTAGTTTCAGTCACATCTACTTCAATTTTCTTTTGAAGAAATTTCACCTGAAGCTGCAAATAATATGTAGCTATATTTGAGCAGCTGTCATTCTGCAGAAGACCCTGGAAAATTATTTTGCATTAAAACTGATCTGTAGTTTTTAGAATTAAGGTTGTTGAAAGTTTTACTTCAGAAACAATATAGGTGCATTATCATTCTTACCCTCTTCTTGATTATAGTAGTGAGATGTAATTTCAATATAGGCACAGGTATAGCAGCTGCATTTGTTCTTCAGTAGCTGAGTATCATAGCGAGAGCTGCATTTCTAAAAGGAATTCCTTGCACATAGGGAACAAACTTTTCTTTTTTTTTTTTTTTCCCATAAACAAATACTGGCTGTGTCTAATTACTTTTAAAACCTTTTTTCCAAATAATTAGACTGCTCTGATGCGTAAACGGAGTTCCTACTCTTTCACTGGTTGTCATATAACTCTTCTTAAAATGCAAAGGAAATTAGTTTCATTTTGAATTTCATAAATGTGTTCTGTTCATCAAGGGTGTCGAAACAGTAATTCATCATCCTCTTCAAACAATGCATACAATACAAACTCTTCTCAACCATTGGCATCATATAACCTGGGCTCATTATCTTCAGGATCCGGGGCCGGAGCAATTACCATGGCAGCAGCTCAAGCAGTGCAAGCCACGGCACAGGTAATGCCAAAATATTCTTGTCATTCTGCCATCATCTTAAGATTAAGAAGAAAGGCTAGTGACTGCTTTCTTTTTTTTTTTTTTTTTAAATCTGAATTCCCATGATCACTTTTCACTTTCATCTGATGTGATTCATTTTTTGTATTAGACTTTTATTAATATGCGACAATTTCATTCTGTATAACTTACCTGAAGGGACAGCTTGTTTTTTTGACTTTTCCTGGAAGATATTCTCACACATGTAACTGCATTCTGTACATAATTTTATTAACTAGGTAATGAGTGAACCTTTACATATCATTAGCAGTCAGCAGCGTTATGAAGGAGCTTTACTGTGTAAACTGATACAATATCAGTATTCCTTTCAGATGAAGGAGGGAAGACGAACATCCAGTCTAAAAGCCAGCTATGAAGCATTTAAGAACAATGATTTTCAGCTTGGACGAGAATTTTCGTTGTCCAGAGATTCAGCTGGATATTCATCATCAGCTCTGGCATCTACATTAACTCAGACGTTAAGTTCATCA